>CM031695.1:12353369-13062716 GCA_018466805.1 Hippocampus abdominalis | reverse complement strand
TGGTTTTACAAATCTAACAATTTTTATTTATTTCTTTTATTGCAAGACCCCCTCCCCGCCCCTTTAAAGGCTTCAAAGTAGCCTCCACGGTGCAAAATTATTTTTTTTCTGTGTGAGCTCCATCTTGTACACATCAACATCGTCATGAAAAGATGACTGCTTTTTAAAAAACATTTCACAGATCATATTATGATATTTTGTCAGTTGTAACAGATCATGAGGTTTTGGTTTTGGTTTTTATGCATTATTATTTCCTTGTGCGATCCACACAGTACCCTCCCATCATCGCCCTGATGCAGAGTGGATAACACTGACCTCTCGTGGTGAATATCTGCAAATGCCACTATTATACGTTGATACACGTATGTTTGTATTCTCCAAAAGCTAGGTATCCACAATAATTGTTTCATCGGGCATTGAACATTGTATTATTATAGATAAATCAATGCTACATGTGTACATTTATATATTTAAAAAAAATCCAATCTGCACACCCCTCGCCACGATTGCGTCATATTTCTGGATGTAGGCCAAATCAAGGTGCGCATGCCCAAGCGCTGCCGCATTTTGCAACGTGAAGCCCCCTCCCTCCCTCCACACTGCACCAATTCGAACAGGCTGGATCATTGCTGCTGACTTCCATTTGCACCCAAATTGGTGCGCGTGCGTGCGCATTGTGTGTATGCTGGAATATTATATGACGGTTTGCGTCAGAGCACCAGGCACACCGCCCTTCAGGGAGCAGACAGCCGGTAGCCATGGCAACGCAGCGCCTTTCCGCAGGTCATTGCTGAACGAAGGAGATGGGGGAGGGATGCTGTGAATGTTGCAACCAAAAGCACCGATTCCCTTGAATGTGGACGCTGGTTTCATATCAATTCTTACATGATAACTGTGTATAACTATCAACAGCAATTTTAGATGAACAATGGCCAGTGACATCCCTGTTCAGGGAGACTCCAGTAAGTCCAATAATTTGACATTGAGAGAGTGTATGTGTCCCTGTTTGCTTTGTTCTGCACAGTGGAGGTCACTGGGAAGAGTACAGGAGATTTGACAAGCACTATATAACTGAATTGACTTACCTGGCAACGTCACTGAGCCTTTCTGCTTAAATATGTCAATATGCCTTCTCATATAAGATCATCTTCCTGGAGACGTTGCAGGAGGCAACACTGAAGCAGACGGTCATGACATTTGGACTGATGAGCTGCTTGGTCAGGACTTATAATGAAGCGATGCAAGAAGTCACTCTCAAAAATGTGTCTGTTGATCATTTGCATCATGGTACCAACACAAAGAATCTCGAAATAGAGTGATGATATTATACTTATCACATACCAAACCTTGAATTAGTTTCCATTTTTTATTTCGTCTGCCATACGATAAGATCACATTACATACACACACAACTATTTTATCTCACAGTCAAAGCACCACTGTACAAATGCACTTAATTTATGTATTTGCCCGGAAAACATTACAACTTTATACATGTAAGCTGTGCTGGTGCTTGACTGCACAATCAATTTAATATTTACTGTAGTTGATGTGATTAGCACTGCAATGATGAGGACGACAGCGTTATTTAAATCACATTTCTAATAATTGTTTGCACTCCTGATTTGACGCGGTTATCTTCAGTCCAGAAGTGGAAAAAGGCCTTTTAATACCCAAATTGCAAGAAATGCCACAAAAGCTTTACAGAGAATGTGTCATATACTGTATATGTATTGTGGTACCTATGTTTCTCTGTAAAGAAGTTCTGTATTGTATCGCAGGTCGAGTTCTCAGTAATACACTTGAGCACAGCTTTCATTTGTGTGACAAATATACATTGCAGTACTGTAAATATGTTGTATATATTGTACCGTGTTACACAACGTCAGACAGTGCTGATGGTAGCGGACATCCACAATTTGTCTTATTAAATGACAAAAGTAAACAATATGACATACAGTGTATCTACAAGGAGAGTCTTATAGTCTACAGTTGAGTAATTCATATTCAAGAAGAACCGTGGTCAAAAGGAAAACACTGTACACAACTGTCCTGTTCCTCTTCTTTTGCCCTCGTTCTGAGCATAATTGTTGTTGATACAGAAAATGAGTTGTACACGACCTAAAAATCTGACGGTTATTCCATGCAAAAAAAAAAGTGAAAACAGGTGAACACTGACAAAAGGCCTCACTCTACTGCATTTGTTAACCTAACAAGTCAAGTGGGTTACAGGAGATTGTTTTGCAGTAAGAGTTGATACCACATTACAGTTACAGTGGCCAATGTTTAACCATTAGAATGTACATGGGCTGAAGACACTTCACCCCCCTATAAGTTGCCATCATTTCCAAACAGTTTTGGCGATAAACAAGAAGGGGGCAGTTTAACCATGAATATCTTGAGCACCGCTAATTGAAATCAATCAGCTGGTGCATTACGTTTGTCCAGAGTATCCTTAAATCCTCACGACAATAGGTTGATTGAGTCACCCGAATCATTCTGCACACTCATTCATCACTGTTGCCTTTGCTTCCAATATCATTTACAAAACCTAAAATTACTATTTAGAAAATTCAGATTTAATTTCTACAAACCGCATGTTTTTTTTTTTTAAGCATTGAGTATAATGTGCCATTTCCATTGCCATTAATACAGAAAATGCGAAAGACAAAATGGAGAAAAATGTAAAATACTGTAAACATTATGGGCGGTCATTTCGACGAAGCAATAGTCTCACTTTTCGTATTTCCACATTTCATTGCCCACTCACATTGTCCCCTTTTTTTGGCTTTTTGGACTATTCACAAGTTTCTTGGCAAATCACATCTCGTGCGACGTATTTTTAGAGATGAAGCATATTTGAAGCCACGCAGTCATACCGCGCACAATGAAGAGTTTATCAAAAGGCTTAAATTGGCTTTTCATGTGCTTAAAGAGTACAGATGGAGGGATTATGAGGAGTGGGAGTTATTTCCTCATTGACGCGGCAGCATTCAGTGGGTGTCAAGTACAGTATGAGGATCCGGCTGAGCATGACAGGTATGAGCGTGATGTCAATTCAGGGTTCTCTCTTTTCCTCTTGGGTTCTCCCATCACGATTGGTCCGATTTACGGGTGAGGAGTTCTGGCCTTCATGTGGATCGCGTGCTCCTGGTTGTGGATGCCTGTCAATGAGACAAAAGATACAGTATTTAAAAACTAGAGATAGCCACGTGACGTGTCAGGCTGACATGCATTTTGAGATGAAGATGGGAGGCAGCAGGCCGAAGAAAGAAAGGGTTTGGACAGATCCTTGAATGTACACACTATCACTGAACACACCATGCTTGGAAAATATGAGGAGTGTGGTTGCTAGGAAACTGGGTGACGGAACTCATTTTCACATCCCCTGCACAAAAGAATAGGTCAGACATGAAAAGTGTCAAACATGTGAGTCTGTTTACAGTTGTAACCAAAGCAGTGTGACAGACATTTCATTACAGGAATACTATTTTGGAATTATTTGGGGAAAACATAATCCTAACATGCATTTAGAACAATTTAAAGATGTTTTTTTATGCATAGTAAAGTCAGCAAATACACTGAAATAAATATATAACCGAACACTGTTTTCTGCAAGCCAAACTTTGACTAAAATGGTGTGTTCAATTTACTCAATTTTATTTTGTCACGTGGTTGCACAAAATAAAATCATCTGGACCTGGATTGAAGTTAACTATACATCTACTTTAAAACATTTTTAAATGAAATTGAGTAAACAAAAGGCCTGTTTTGCTCCTATGTTCAAAAATCGGTCTAAATCTGTCCCGGTGAACATTTCTTCTTTGCTGAGAGGTGCTGATTAGACAGCAAAATTATTGCACAGGTGTGCCTTCGGCTGCCCAAAATAATAGACCACTCTAAAATGTGCAGTTTTACTCAATTGTGTGCGGGGACGGAGGCTGATGTTGGGCAGGCAGAAAACCAGTCAGTGTCTGGCGTGACCACCATTTACCTGATACGTAGACACACATTTATTGCACAGGTGCCTTAGGTGACCCACAATTAAAGGTCATTCGCAAACAGATGAGCACCTAAGTGTTGCGTCTATAGTTGTGTCTGGTTTCGTATAATAAGTCAACAGGTGCATTTAAGGACTGGCTGCAGGTGACCCATCACTTTGTCCACATACTGCAGACTATCAAGAATACTTCACAAGTGTAGTAAATCCTCTAATTGTGTCAATTTTGACAACAAAGTGTCGGATAAGCCAGCACTACCTATCGTTATTGTGGCCAAGATTAGGGGTCATTATTTAAGTGCACTTTCTGGTCGAAGAGAAAGACAAAAACGGTATTGTTCTTGCGAGTGTTTTTTTTTATGTATTTTTTTTTCTAGTACGCACTTAGTTTGCTTTAAGTATGGTATTGATGTGATCACCCGCAGACAAAATGTGGACGTGAATATGTGAGCATTGTGACTTTGGGGTGTGAGAGGAATATAACAGAATTTTGAAACGCCAACTGAGAAGAGTAACAACATACGTGTAAAGGGAAACAAAACAGTTCAAACAGAAGACATTTTCAAAGTGCATCAGCTGAGAGTGAGACTCCTGCATACCTCCAAGTTGCAGAGTGGCCTTCCCTCATTTAGGGTACTTTAGAGTGGGAAGAAAAAGAAAGGGTGAGATGAGGTTATTACAGGGCTGATAAAAAGAATTTGTTGTTAAAGTAGCCTGTGATGAGTGCTACGATGCAGAGACAAGCTGAACAAAGTTGCCAGATTCAGCAACTGTGGCCCTGATTAATAGAGACACATGTACAATTAAAACACAAATTGAACATCTTAAAACATTGTTTCTAGAGGATCTCACACTTACCTGGATAGAAAAAGGCAGAAAACAGTGTCACATATGAGAAGAAAACCTCCAAAGCAGTTTTAATACATTTCATTTTGTCTAGTTTTTGTTTTAATTTGATCTACTTTTGTTTAGTTTGGCGGGTGCTGCTTTGTAAAACTCTGAGAAAACATTATTAATGGAATGAAGCCTCGTGGAAACAACATTTACGACAATCAAGTAACCTTTAACCCCACCATAATTTGTGGTGGTATTACAAAGAAAGACATCTGTGCAAGGTTTTGTTGATGTTGATCATATATTTGTATTTTCACTCCAACACTTTTAGATGGGATATCTCTATCCGTACCTACCAGTTTTAACGTCAACAGTTGCTGAGAGTATTTGATATAGTTTTTGTTTAGGCATAATACAAGGCATGGAGAAAAACAAACACACTTTATCCATTCACACATGGGGACCACATGCATTCACTTACGCACAAAAATATCTCCAAGGATTATAAATAGTTTGCACGGATCAATGCGATGCAGTATAAGCGAAATATACATAGTACACAAATTGAGTGCCATAAAAAGTAAAACTTTATTAATTCATTATTCTTCTACCATTCAGCCTGCACTTTGACATATTTAAAATTGGAATTTATCTGCACTGTGACTGCAGAACTGGATACTGCTCTTCAGTCTTCATCATTGATGTTGAAGTAGCAAATATTTTTTTACCTGCAAGGTGGAAGGAGCTGAGCCGCTAGTCTCAGACATGCCTGTGCTCCTGGGAATACTGGACACAATGTATCTGGAGCCCTTCGGCACGGGCTGCCTGACCACCAGCTTTCCTTTCCTGGTCTCTGCTAGGAACAGACTGTACCAGTAGGCATCGTTGGACACCAGAGTGGAATCTGCGATGGTGGAGTTCCTCTCGCTAATCACGCTGTTCCTGCAGGGAGGAGCCGCTTTGCTGGGCTTGACCTTCTGACACTTGAGCACGATGGTGACCAGGATGGTGATGAGCAGCAGGAAGGACACCGAGCCCAGACCGATGACCAAATACAGGTTGAGGTCCGAGAAGATGTCGTATTCCAGAGGCACCTCGGTCATGTCCGAGTAGGCCTTCACAGCTGTTTCCACCGTGGACAGCTTGATGGTGACTGTAGCGGAGAGAGCAGGATCCCCGTTGTCCTTGGCAACAACAACCAGTCGCTGGTGACGAGAATCTTTGTAGCTAAACATCCTCATGGTGCGGATCTCCCCGTTGTACTGATCCAGACTGAACAAGGAGGCGTCGGTCACTTGCAGGAACTGGTAGGTGACGCGAGAGTTGTGCACGGAATCCACATCCAAAGCTATCACCTTGGCCACCAGGGAGCCTTTATCTGTGGATCTGGGGATCTTCTCCTCCACCACGGAGCCGTGCGCTCGCCAAGGAGAGACGATAACCGGGGCGTTGTCATTCTGATCCACGATGATGATGTGGACGGTCACGTTGCTGCTGAGCGGAGGAGAGCCAGAGTCTCTGGCCTCGATGTGGAAGAGGAAGTCCTTCTCCATCTCATAGTCAAAAGTCTTGAGTGCGTAAAGGTTGCCGTTCTCCGGATTGATAGAGAAGAGCATGGACATGGAGGTGTTGGCTATCTCCTTCTCCAGGAAGAAGTACACTAGGTACTGGTTCTCATGGAGGTCGGGGTCAAACGCACTGAGGGAGCTGAGCAAGGCGCCAGGGGCGTTATTCTCCATCACGCGTATGATATAAAAGGACTGAGGGAAGTGTGGGACGTTGTCATTCACATCCAGCAGCTGCAAAGTCATGGTTTCGTTGTCACTTAAAGGAGGGGAGCCTCTGTCGGTGACGGTGAAGGTGATGTCATATTCTGGAACCTTTTCACGGTCTAATGGCTCCGAAACAACTAATTTAAAATGGCTATCGGAGGACTCCCTCAGTTTAAAAGGCATGTTGTTTGGAACGTGAATATCCACCACTCCATTATTGCCTGAGTCCTTATCACTCACACTCACAACTGCTATCACAGTGTCTACGGGTACATTTTCTTTAATCGGGCTTTGAAAGGACTTGATCGAAATTTCTGGGTGGTTGTCATTCATATCTGTCACCTGTATCGTCACTTTACACTGGCCAGATAAGGGGTTTAGCCCCTTATCACTTGCAATGACTTCCATTTCATAAGATTCCAAATCTTCAAAATTAATCATCTCCTTCACTCGGATTTCACCATTTTCTTGATTTAGAGTAAACACATTCTGTGTTCTTTCTGATGTGTATAAACTATAAGAATAAAGCACATCTGAATTAGAGCCTTCATCTAAATCAGTGGCATTTAATTGAATCACCAGACTGCCAATAGGGGAGTTCTCCATCACTTCTACTAAGTATTTGTCTTTGTCAAATGACGGGGCGTTGTCATTGACATCCAGGACTCGAACAATGATACTGGCCGTGCCCGTGCGCGTAGGAACTCCACCGTCCACCGCAGTGAGGATGAGATGATGAACAGCCTGCTGCTCTCTGTCCAGCACCTTTGTAAGAATTAAATCTGCAAATTTGGTGCCGTCTCTCCCCGTCTGAATTTCGATATTAAAATGTTGGCTGGAGCTCAGGTGGTAGTTTTGCACAGAATTGGCCCCAACATCGGGGTCCACTGCATTATTCAGGGAGAACCTCTCTCCAACTGGGCTGGACTCGGAGATGTCCAAATGCATGGTGCCTCTTCGAAAATGCGGAGCGTTATCATTAATATCCGTGATTTCCACTTCAATGTTAAACATACGAATGGGATTTTCAATCGTTGCGTCTAATTTCAAAGAGCAATACATCGTTGTTTTGGAGTTGCACAGCAATTCTCTGTCCATTCTCTCCAAAATAAAGAGCTCTCCCGTGTCTTTGTTGATGTCTAGATATTTTTTATTTGCGACCACATCGATGCGCATTTTCCTCTTGTTGAGCGTCCGCACGTCTAAACCCAAATCGGACGCCAAATTAGCAACAACTGAACCTTCCTCCATCTCTTCAGGAATCGAGTAGTGGGTGACAGACGACATCGGGTCCACCAACGTGCATAAAAAGAGAAGAATGACAAGTGGGCGCGTCTCGACTAACTTACTGCAGCCGTACATCATCTTGATGTTAAGTCCTTTAAACGCGACGAAATGTATGAAGTGTCGCTCCCCTATTCAACGAATAAGCACAACGAGAACGTTAATACCACCGTTTCCCCCCCTCGTGTGCAGTGTGACGTCAGTGTTGAAACGTCAGTCTCATTGTCCTCCTCCAATTAGAATTTGCGATACCGGTGACATCACCGGTGTGAGAGATTTGGTGGACAGCAGCGACGAAACTCGTTTTCAAGAGTCCTTACAGCACTTTAAAACAACGGCCATTTCGCCGTGTAATTATTTAAAAAAGCCTACTGAGTCCTGATTGCATTGCATAACGAAATCACGTCAAATGTTTTCAGAGCCACCCCGTTACATATCTTAATTAATGAGTAAACTTCAGCACAGTGAGTGTTTACATCGAAAACAAAAACATAAGGTACCGATTGTTGACATGTGATTCCTATCTGTTAGTTGGATTTGAAAGAAACAAAGAATATAGAATGCTGTTGGAGGTATTTCCTGCTCACTGTGTTTACAATCACCTTTAGTGTCCCTCACCCCCACCACTTTTAGGGCCCCCCTCCATAGGACTTGTTTAACACCAAAAGAACAACTGTTGTCTCAAGTATCTGTGTTGCAACTATTAAGGGACTATGCCTTGTGTTGAGGAATTTTGCCTTACCATGAGAACTATTGATACTAATCTCTATAATGAACATCTGCTGAAGCACTGACTCCCCTCTTGTCCTTGGGCAACTTAACAGCCCCAAAGATCTTCCTCCCAGTACTCCCATCCTTTCACGTGTTTCAAGGCTGTCAAGTTGCCTGGGAAAGGAGCTCCAATCTCATAATTTGTGCACAGCAGATGTGGTCTGTACTTCGTCACCATGTCAAGATTGAACTGCATTGACCTTTCTTTGTCTCTGATTTTTACGTAAGGGGAAGGACTGCCTGCCCCTCATTTACATACTATGCCTATATAGACGTGTGACTGTATTTTTTCTGGGCTTCCTGATTCAAATCTGGACCCCTCAGGAGCCCGAATCGATTCGTAAACTGCAGTAAACTAAATTAAAAGCTTCGAAGATGACTGTTCATTGCCTCCAGCCTGTATTTGAAGAACCAACATTCTCCTCGTCCGAAAGACAACGAACACGCGGGGGAGAGTAGGCCGCTCGTCCCCCAACACGATAACTATTTGCAAGACGTTTTAAGATGTATGTTTGTTCTAATTAAAGCACCAAACTTTGTTTGATCGTCAACTTAAAACCATACTTGAGCTGTTTGTTGTGTTGGGGTAATAACTCCAATGTTCAAAACTAACGTGACATATGACATATAATACATAAAATGTTATTTTTTAAAAAGCAAGACTTCTTCAGAAAAAAATAGTCACACTTTTCAGTTTATAAAGCCAACCTTGGGGTATATTACAAGTGGGCCTAGTGGTTAAAAATAAAATAGCCACAGCTACTGTGGGGTATTTTCATTACACTGACTAAATTTCCTTAACATCTCTTCATAAATTAATTTCTCTCTCTGGCTGTGAGTCATCCATTTATCCATCACACGTTGATTTGTAAATCAACTCTCTAGGAAAAGACCATCTGAGTTTGATTTCCACCTGTGTACTAATAGTTCCCATATTAGCAAATATCCTAAAGATGAGATGCACGATAAACTTGAATATGCAAGTATATAAAATGTGTTCCATTTAAAGAATTCATGGATACTCGCTCAAGCATGCTAATGTGTTTAAATCAAATCGTAAGCCTCACTTAAGTGAACGACTCCAACGTGCCATCAAAAGAGTGAGAATATGGTAAAGTTTTGGCAAGCCAAGTACAGAAGTAGACATTATTCCATTGTTCATGGAATTGTTTGAAGGGGAATTTGGTGGAAATCTCAACTTGAGGTGAAAACAACAGCACAAGCATTGTGAATTATTTGCCATTAAAAAAAAATGAGTGCACAAAGAGTACAATTGAAGTTGTATGAGTGACAAGGTGGTCAGGGTGCCAAAACCACACATTCTACTAAGTTATACTGGAATTTAGTTGGGTTTTTTTGCTTTGTTTTGAACAATGCAAGCACTGTTTTTTTCTCATGTTTTAAAACTTTGGCCCACTACTAATCTATAAGTAAAGCAATCAGTGTTCATACAGCAGAACAGTGATTCTCAACCGAAGGTGCCTTGCCTTGGTGAAATTATCCAATATTCAACTTAATTTGTCCCTAAACTATTATGTCTTAATTATAGACATATCTTTAGTTTGTTTATCTAAGCCAGAGACTACAGTAATGGGAAGAGCAATTAGTAAATGCTCTTTCACTAGACTGAGAAGTTACAAAACCTGTGTATCCACCTGCTGCCACTCATAAAACAAAACAAGACATGGTTTCTTGCAAGCATATCAGCTTTGAGGTGGCCTGATTTCACACTAAATCCATATTTTTTCCTTTAATTTTTATTTCGGTTCCCATACTTTTTGCAACATTTTTGTAAGGTGGTGTGACATGATATTTTGAATGGATGTCTTGGCGCAATAAAGGTTGGGAGCATTGCTGTACAATAGTTTGTGTACTTTACTTCTTGAAGATGTAGATAAAATCGCTATTTCAAACTATTGTCACTTTTCAAGCTTTCTTTTTTTAATCACTTTCATAACTTCCTCCTCATTTATATTTGCAAGATTTGTTTTTATTTTCATGTAATTAATCAACAAAAAAAAACACTACTCAATTCCTTTTTCATCACGCTTTCAAAACTTTACATTAAGGCAGGATGTTAACCGAAAGAAATAAAGACATTCCTCAGTACCAGAGGATTGTGTGATTTACTATAAAATTGATTTTAATTGATGAGTACCACATTTAGTTCAATGTTAAATTACATTAAGAAAACATTTTAACAAGCTATCATATTAAAACAAGATGGTGCTGCTTTGGTCACATACTGGTAGTGCACTTCATACATAATCACTGGGGTTTTCAGATCGTTGCAAATGTTGGAAAAACGTGTCATTATACCTGCAAGGTGGAAGGAGCTGAGCCGCTAGTGTCAGACATGCCTGTGCTCCTGGGAATACTGGACACAATGTATCTGGAGCCCTTCGGCATGGGCTGCCTGACCACCAGCTTTCCCTTCCTGGTCTCTGCTAGGAACAGACTGTACCAGTAAGCATCGTTGGACACCAGAGTGGAATCTGCGATGGTGGAGTTCCTCTCGCTGATCACGCTGTTCCTGCAGGGAGGAGCCGCTTTGCTGGGCTTGACCTTCTGACACTTGAGCACGATGGTGACCAGGATGGTGATGAGCAGCAGGAAGGACACCGAGCCCAGACCGATGACCAAATACAGGTTGAGGTCTGAGAAGATGTCGTATTCCAGAGGCACCTCGGTCATGTCCGAGTAGGCCTTCACGGCCGTTTCCACCGTGGACAGTTTAATGGTGACTGTAGCGGAGAGAGCGGGCTCCCCGTTGTCCTTGGCAACAACAACCAGTCTCTGGTGACGAGAATCTTTGTAGCTGAACATCCTCATGGTTCGGATCTCCCCGTTGTACTGGTCCAGACTGAACAAGGAGGCGTCGGTCACCTGCAAGAACTGGTAGGTGATGCGAGAGTTATGCACGGAATCCACGTCCAAGGCGATCACCTTGGCCACCAGGGAGCCTTTATCTGTGGATCTGGGGATCTTCTCCTCCACCACGGAGCCGTGCGCTCGCCAAGGAGAGACGATAACCGGGGCGTTGTCATTCTGATCCACGATGATGATGTGGACGGTCACGTTGCTGCTGAGCGGAGGAGAGCCAGAGTCTCTGGCCTCGATGTGGAAGAGGAAGTCCTTCTCCATTTCATAGTCAAAAGTCTTGAGTGCGTAAAGGTTGCCGTTCTCCGGATTAATGGAGAAGAGCATGGACATGGAGGTGTTGGCTATCTCCTTCTCCAGGATGAAGTACACTAGGTACTGGTTCTCATGGAGGTCGGGGTCAAACGCACTGAGGGAGCTCAGCAAGGCGCCAGGGGCGTTATTCTCCATCACGCGTATGGTATAAAAGGACTGAGGGAAGTGTGGGACGTTGTCATTCACATCCAGCAGCTGCAAAGTCATGGTTTCGTTGTCACTTAAAGGAGGGGAGCCTCTGTCGGTGACGGTGAAGGTGATATCATATTCTGGAACCTTCTCACGGTCTAATGGCTCTGAAACAACTAATTTAAAATGGCTATCGGAGGACTCCATCAGTTTAAAAGGCATATTGTTTGGAATGTGAATATCTACCACTCCATTATTGCCTGAGTCCTTATCACTCACACTCACAACTGCTATCACAGTGTCTACAGGTATGTTTTCTTTAATCGGGCTTTGAAAGGACTTGATAGAAATTTCTGGGTGGTTGTCATTCATATCTGTCACCTGTATCGTCACTTTACACTGGCCAGATAAGGGGTTTAGCCCCTTATCGCTTGCAATGACCTCCATTTCATAAGATTTCAAATCTTCATAATTAATCATCTCCTTCACTCGGATTTCACCATTTTCTTGATTTAGAGTAAACACATTCTGTGTTCTTTCTGATGTGTACAAACTATAAGAATAAAGCACATCTGAATTGGAGCCCTCATCTAAATCAGTGGCATTTAATTGCATCACCAGACTGCCAATAGGGGAGTTCTCCATCACTTCTACTAAATATTTGTCTTTGTCAAATGACGGGGCGTTGTCATTGACATCCAGGACTCGAACAATGATGCTGGCTGTGCCCGTGCGCATGGGAACTCCACCGTCCACCGCAGTGAGGATGAGATGATGAACAGCCTGCTGCTCTCTGTCCAGCACCTTTGTAAGAATTAAATCTGCAAATTTGGTGCCGTCTCTCCCAGTCTGAATTTCGATATTAAAATGTTGGCTCGAGCTCAGGTGGTAGTCTTGCACAGAATTGGCACCAACGTCGGGGTCCACTGCATTATTCAGGGAGAACCTCTCTCCAACCGGGCTCGACTCGGAGATGTCCAAATGCATGGTGCCTCTTCGAAAATGCGGAGCGTTATCATTAATATCCGTGACTTCCACTTCAATGTTAAACATCCGAATTGGATTCTCAATCGCTGCGTCTAATTTAAGAAAACAGGACGTGGTCGTTTTCAAAGGACACAGTAACTCCCTGTCGATTCTCCCCAGAACAAAAAGCTCTCCTGTGTCCTTGTTGATCTCAAGATATGTTTTATTTGAGACAACATCGATGCGCATTTTCCTCTTGTTCAGCGTCCTCACGTCTAAACCCAAATCCGATGCCAAATTAGCAACTACGGAGCCTTCCTCCATCTCTTCGGGAACGGAGTAATGCATGACGGCCCACACGGTGTTCATTGTGGCACAAAGAAAAATGAACACGCCAACATACCTTTCCCGTGAATGCCGAAAGGACGCACGGCTTCTGGTGGGGAACATTCTTTGTTTAAGACAATCAAACGTGATGTTTAGTCCAAATCGGGGGTTTTGTTCTGAGTCAGACCAAAAACAATCTCCTGCAGACTCGTTTTCCGTTCACTGATATTTTCAGCCCCTCGCCGTGCACCAATGGAATACGTTTTCAGAAATGACTTCATCACCGAGATTTTTTTTTGGGCGAACAGCGACTTGATCCGCCCTTTGTGAACATCTGCAGTTTGGGATTGCGCAGGTTTAATATAATAGTTTTAAACAGTAATACTGTATTTGTGAGAAACGTCAATGTACCGTTGAACTAAAAAAGCACGCTTTAAATTCAAGTAATTATTTTTGTGATCGCTCACTGGAACGCAAGGCGGTTTGTGTGTGCGGTCCTTTTTTTTCCTCCAACATGTATTTGAGTATCAAATCTCATTACACCGAATTGTATCAACTCAAAAGATTTAATCCCTCGTTTTGTGCATTTTTTGTGTGTGTGTTTTTTCTTTGAATAGTGGAGAGCTTTATTCAACGAGATGCGTACACAATGTGTTTTACAAAAGTGGAGAGCCTCAATAAATCCTCTCCTTTCCCTCAACTTTATTCGTTTTAGGACCCGGGGGAAACCCGTTTCAGGGGTCGTGTACCGCCGGACAGATCCTGATGTTTGTGATTACTCAATCTGCATCTTCAGCTAAATCTGCAGCAGAAATTACAGAACAATAACGTGGAAAAAGACGTACCGTGGTAACGAAGACGTGAATTTCGAAAACAAAAAATGTATGAGTGCTCATTCTATTCCACAAAATGAAAGAATAAACGTTCTATACGCCAGAACTCTTTCACTTAGATTTTGTACCCAAGTCAATCCAAGAGACAACTCACCGTCAAAAATAATTATCAGACACTGAATCACAAATACAAATGTTAAAAAAGTATTCTCCCAATGTGTGAAATTAATGACAGATGAGTTTGTGACTTTAGATAACAGAAAGAGTCAGGTAACCCTCAAATGCAGTGAAGTGACATTGAGACGCTCAACAATAAGGTCAAAAGAAATGCAACTTTTAAGAGCAAGTGGTTGTTCTATTGTGTGGGGATGTTTGTTTGTTGTCAGATTTCGTTCCCTGGGCAGCTTGGGTTACAGGAGGCATGTGTCCCTGTGTACAAGCATGGTAAAAAAAACTCGAGACGTGATCATAACTTTGGTCTCAACTGAACAAATCATGTGTGAGTGCTTTGCTTTGTGTAATATGAAGACACCCAAGGAATAAATTGTCATTATTTCGGAGAGGTTTTATGATTGATTATCATTGCTTCTTTAGAAAAACTGTGTATTTTATCCACCCATCCATTATCCGAACCACTGATCCTATTGGAGGTGTATTTGTTTAATTTCCACCCAAAAGGAATTCATAACTTGAGGAGTATTATAGAATGCGCCATGCAATTAGTTTTCTTTTTTGATCATGTATTTGGAAGGGCAGGGTCTACCAAGACTGCATCCCACATTTGCATTTATCAAGATTATTGTGCATTTTATTTCCCGAAAGCGAACTTTGTTACATCTTCCATATTTTGTTGTTCTTCAGTATGTGCAGTGTGGATTGCTCTTTTCTGCAACCTGGCATGGATGCTCTAAATTCTGAGGTGTTTATATTGTTAGCATTTTAGTGAGTACAATTTGTTGATTGAATTACTCACATTGAATCAGTGACCTTACTAGCATGTGTATATTTCAAGCAAAAAATATTGCTCTATAGGTCTAAGTTATTTGAAAATTGTATACAGTAGAATAATAAAGGGTCAGTCAGAGTTTAAAATAAAGGACAAGTTAGCGATTCATTCGCTCATCTTCGTACCTGCAAGGTGGAAGGAGCCGAGCCGCTAGTGTCAGACATGCCTGTGCTCCTGGGAATACTGGAGACAATGTATCTGGAGCCCTTCGGCACGGGCTGCCTGACCACCAGCTTTCCTTTCCTGGTCTCTGCTAGGAACAGACTGTACCAGTAGGCATCGTTGGACACCAGAGTGGAATCTGCGATGGTGGAGTTCCTCTCGCTAATCACGCTGTTCCTGCAGGGAGGAGCCGCTTTGCTGGGCTTGACCTTCTGGCACTTGAGCACGATGGTGACCAGGATGGTGATGAGCAGCAGGAAGGACACCGAGCCCAGACCGATGACCAAATACAAATTGAGGTCCGAGAAGATGTCGTATTCCAGAGGCACCTCGGTCATGTCCGAGTAGGCCTTCACGGCCGTTTCCACCGTGAAAAGTTTAATGGTGACTGTAGCAGAGAGAGCAGGCTCCCCGTTGTCCTTGGCAACAACAACCAGTCTCTGGTGACGAGAATCTTTGTAGCTAAACATCCTCATGGTGCGGATCTCCCCGTTGTACTGGTCCAGACTGAACAAGGAGGCGTCGGTCACCTGCAGGAACTGGTAGGTGACGCGAGAGTTATGCACGGAATCCACGTCCAAGGCGATCACCTTGGCCACCAGGGAGCCTTTATCTGTGGATCTTGGGATCTTCTCCTCCACCACGGAGCCGTGCGCTCGCCAAGGAGAGACGATAACCGGGGCGTTGTCATTCTGATCCACGATGATGATGTGGACGGTCACGTTGCTGCTGAGCGGAGGAGAACCAGAGTCTCTGGCCTCGATGTGGAAGAGGAAGTCCTTCTCCATCTCATAGTCAAAAGTCTTGAGTGCGTAAAGGTTGCCGTTCTCCGGATTGATGGAGAAGAGCATGGACATGGAGGTGTTGGCTATCTCCTTCTCCAGGATGAAGTACACGAGGTACTGGTTCTCATGGAGGTCGGGGTCAAACGCACTGAGGGAGCTGAGCAAGGCGCCAGGGGCGTTATTCTCCATCACGCGTATGGTATAAAAGGACTGAGGGAAGTGTGGGACGTTGTCATTCACATCCAGCAGCTGCAAAGTCATGGTTTCGTTGTCACTTAAAGGAGGGGAGCCTCTGTCGGTGACGGTGAAGGTGATGTCGTATTCTGGAACCTTCTCACGGTCTAATGGATCCGAAACAACTAATTTATAAAGGTTGTCGGGCGACTCCCTCAGTTTAAAAGGCATATTGTTTGGAATGCGAAGATCCACCACTCCATTATTGCCTGAGTCCTTATCACTCACACTGACCACTGCTATCACAGTGTCGACATCAATGTTTTCGCTGACTGGACTTTGAAAAGATTTAATGGATATTTCTGGGTGGTTGTCATTCATGTCCTCGATTTGAATTTTGACCGTACATTGTCCTGATAAACTATTGACACCTCTGTCTGCTGCTATCACTTCCATATCATAAATCCTAAAATCCTCATAGTTCAACATTCCTTTCACAGTAATCTCACCAGTAGAAGGATTCAAATTAAACGTTTCTTGTGTTTTCTCTGGTGTATATAAACTATATGAGTATGTTAAATCAGAATTTGAGCCCTCATCCAAATCAGTAGCATTTAAATCAACAACAAGGCTTCCAATGGGGGAATTTTCCATAATTTTAACACTGTAAATCGTGTTATCAAAGACAGGGGCGTTATCATTATTGTCTAAAACATGAACAATAATACTCGCTGTGCCAGAACGCGGAGGTGTACCGCCATCTACTGCCGTTAATATTAAATTGTGCACAGCCTGCCCCTCTCGGTCTAAAACCTTATTCAATATCAAATCTGCGAGTTTCGTTCCCTCCCTCCCCGTTTGAACCTCAATCTTAAAATGTTCACTTTCACTCAGATGATATGTTTTCACTGTATTGCTGCCTACATCCGGATCGACTGCATTGCTCAGAGAGAATCTCTCCCCTTTCTGTGTCGACTCGGACACATCCAAATGAAAGGCGTCTCTCCGAAATTGAGGGGCGTTGTCGTTCATATCCATTATTTCGACCTCAATGTTAAAAATTCTTAACGGGTTCTCCATGATCACCTCAAGTCTCAGATAACATGAGTTTGGCGACTTTGTTGGGCAGATGTGTTCCCTGTCTATCTTCTCAACGATATACAGCTCCCCGGTGTCTTTGTTGACGTCCAGATATTTTTTGTTTGAAATAATGTCCAAACGCATCTTCCGCTGATTCAATGTTTTGACATCCAATCCCAGGTCGGTGGCAAGGTTAGCAACAACTGATCCCTCCTTTATTTCCTCAGGTATGGAATAATGGGTCACGGAGGTGGATATTTGAGTCACGAAAGAGAGAAGAATAACCATGACGAACAGCGCGTACCTTTGCCGTGGCTGCATCATTACGACGCACATCATTGTTCTCTTGTGGGCTCACTGCACTTCGTCCCAGTGTGCGTTTGTCCAGTCCGATTTCAGCGTAAAAATAGTCCAGAACACGTTTTTAACAAATGTATTCCAGATTATAATCGGCAGAAAAAATGACCGCATTGAGGAGAGTTGATTTCAGCACTGCCAAGTGGTCCCGTGTATTAAGAACCGCCCAATGACGAGAGTCGATGATGACGACGTGAACGTTTGGGCTCTCGTTGAAATGCAAAAAACAGCGCCACCATAACCTACTGAGTTTTTTTATATCCGATATCACGACCCACGCTGAAACATTTTACATGTTTTTTTCTGTGTAAATTGACTATGTGAATGCCCTATTCGTGTTTTTTTTATGTTGTTGTTTTTTCATTTTTTCCCATGATTCATTGTCAAATTGTACGTTCGATTTTATTTAGATAAAGCACTTCGACTTGCCACCGCTTTTAAAGTCCTCCAGGAACACAAATGAGATGAGATGAGATGAGAGTAACTGAGTCGTATAAAAATATATATTTTTAAACCAATCAGGACAGATGTGAGCCTACTCATTCCTACCACGCGGTGATACCGTGATAAAAATGTGGTTTATCACCGAAAAACACTAATTGGCACAAAGAGATGAGTAAAAGGCTGAAACTCAATGTTGTGCCCTTGGGCTGCAAGGCAAAAGACTCCCCCATATTCGCCTCAAGCCAGAAAATACTATTGCATGGGTGTCACTTATATACTGTGTCCTATTTTCACATATTTGATACAGCAGTTTCATGTGGAAGTCAATGATCAAGTATGAGTCCCCAAAAAAATGTTTGTACTCGCCACCTGAGTAAGACAGTATGTTGAAGTGCCACAATAAACCACATAATTCTTATAAAGTGTCAGTAAAATGCCACTGACCAAACATATGCACTTGAAGTAATTAGGTTTGTTTGCCAATGTCAACATTTACCGGGGACAAAAGTTGAAGATGAAGGCACTTCGTTGACCTGTCTCAGAAATGAATCTGCTGCTCCATGTACGAATTATTACACTCAAAACTCATCCACTTTTATGATTTGTGTTTCAAGTTTAATTATATTAAATTATCACTATACGCTATACAACTGTTTGCATGTTACTGTTACAAATCGAGCTTTTTGTTAACGGGCTTGCACAGGCTTAATCCCCAAATTCCCCTTCAACCCTCACTAACAGCACATCTTTATGATTTTTGGAATGAATTGTGTCTGCTGTTGATGTACTGCTGTGCATCATGTCACGAGTAAAGTGATAAGAATTTAATTTCAAGCATTGATAAACTGATTTTTTTTTCTGAAATTGGGGCATTATTAAAACGAACACAAACACAGCTGTTTTTGTTTAAAAATCCCATTTAGTGCAAAGTAAAAACTGTGTATGATCATCAAAACTATGAGAGGCATTTTGAATTTTTTGATACTAGTGAGTCAATTTGAGAAGATTAGCCTTCATCCTGTTACAGATTTTCGTTGCGTAGTAACCATGGAGTCATTTCAGAGTTACTGCCCAAATTAAATAGAGAGTCCACAAAATCTGCATAATTTAGACCAAGATGATCAATGAACTACAAAAACATAGAACTAACTATTAATTTGTGGAATGCTGCTTTGCTGCAATCCAGCGAGCATACGCCCATATATGTATCTGTCGGGAGGCCGAAAGGCTTCCGCAAAAGGAAACAATAGAGCAGGGATCACCAACTCATGTCTTCGAGGGACCTTATCCTGCCTGTTTTAGAAGTTTCCCTCCTCCAACACACCTGATTCAAATGGTCAAGATTATCATCAAGCTCTGCTGAAACCTGATCACATACATGATCATTTCAATCAAGTTCGCTGGGGGAGAGAAACTTCTAAAACATGTAGGTTAGAGGCTCGCGAGGACTGGAGTGGGTGACCCCAGGATTTGAGGTTCCTCGATTATAGCTCCACAGTGGAGGTCCCTCGGGACCAAATCCACACTCCTTCATGCTCATTTAAAAGAAGAGATATGCTCTTTAAAATGGCAGCACAAGAACACATTTTGCGGTGCGGTCACAGTATCGAGGAGCACTGAGCTAGAAATGTTGCAATTCAGAGACATGAGATCCACTCGAAGTCTTTGCTGCCCCACACAGAAGCAAAGTTTTCAAAGTGACTAATTTATATGAAGCATGACAAAATCAATGGCGTGTGACACACAGCCAGAGGAGGCAAAACATTAATTGCTTCACATTCAACCAATGACCTACAAAAAGAACAGATACACTGGAGAAAAGTCGGTATACCCCTGTTCAAATGTCACGGCAACAGACGAAGATTAATAATCCCAAAACTTCTCCACTACTTGTGACACCAATAACCTGTACAACACATTTATTTAAAAATAGATCAAAGAAATGCTCCACAGCTGTTCTAGGAGGCTTACACAACATGTAATTGACAGAAATTCCTGCATCTCCTTCAATATTGCTGTCGGGCTCTTGGCAGCCTCCTTGATTAATTCAGAGGGATGTCCAGCTCTTAGTGTTTAGCATTATTTTCCCAATTCATTGTGACTATACTTTCATAGTGTTCCGTGGTATATTTAATGTCTTGGAAATTATTTGTACCCTTCTCTTAACTGACATGTTTGAACAATGAAATTGTACACTGAAAGCTCTCTGTGAACGATGGATTAGGCTCTAAAATTGTCATGTTCCGGTTTCGGCAGCAGGTGGCGGGCTGAGCATTCTTGCTGGCTGCACATCTGCTGCCAATCTGTCCTGCACCTGGTGTATTAGGACTGTCTTTCTGGCTCTTTCATGCCGGAGTATTGTATGCTGTGCCACTGCTTTTGCCCGTTTGTCATTTATTCTCACTCTCGTTCTCGTGATTGTTGCTTGAGTGCTAGACGTCAGTTTTCATTGGTGTTGTATAGTTTTCGTTTTGATAGAATCGAGTTCATTTTTATTCTTGTCTTTTGTGCAAGCGCTTTTTGTTATCGGCTTTTTTTTGTGTGTTTTCCTGGTCCTCACTTTAGACCAGCGATTTCTGTTTTCTATTACTTACGGTGCAATTTTTGTAATAAACATTATTTTTGTACGGAGTTCTTGTTGGGGTTTGCTATTTTGGGATCCGAAAATATTATTTTTTGTTTTGAACAAAGCGTGAGGTCCTCGCTTCGTTCCGAACGTAACAAAGATATGGCTAAAAATGTCAGAAAAAGCTGACTAGAACATCTGAACTTTATTTGGGGTTGATCAGATGCACTAAAAATGAGAGCAGGTATGGGCTGACTCCTATTTTACATTAGTTTTAATTTGATTGGGAAAGCACTAAATTCCCCTATATTCACATGCTTGCTGTGTTCACATATTAGATGAGTTTAATGTGACGGTCAAACCTTTGAATTGCCCCAATATCAAGCCAGTATGGGGAAGCACTACAAATCCACTGACAAATCATTTGCACTTGACTCATACCTGCAGAGTGGAAGGAGCGGAGTCGCTGGTCTCAGACATGCCTGTGCTCCTGGGAATACTGGACACAATGTATCTGGAGCCCTTCGGCATGGGCTGCCTGACCACCAGCTTTCCTTTCCTGGTCTCTGCTAGGAACAGGCTGTACCAGTAGGCATCGTTGGACACCAGAGTGGAATCTGCGATGGTGGAGTTCCTCTCGCTGATCACGCTGTTCCTGCAGGGAGGAGCCGCTTTGCTGGGCTTGACCTTCTGACACTTGAGCACGATGGTGACCAGGATGGTGATGAGCAGCAGGAAGGACACCGAGCCCAGACCGATGACCAAGTACAGGTTGAGGTCTGAGAAGATGTCGTATTCCAGAGGCACCTCGGTCATGTCCGAGTAGGCCTTCATGGCCGTTTCCACCGTGGACAGTTTGATGGTGACTGTAGCGGAGAGAGCGGGCTCCCCGTTGTCTTTGGCAACAACAACTAGTCTCTGGTGACGAGAATCTTTGTAGCTGAACATCCTCATGGTGCGGATCTCTCCGTTGTACTGGTCCAGACTGAACAAGGAGGCGTCGGTTATCTGCAGGAACTGGTAGGTGACGCGAGAGTTGTGCACGGAATCCACGTCCAAGGCGATCACCTTGGCCACCAGGGAGCCTTTATCTGTGGATCTGGGGATCTTCTCCTCCACCACGGAGCCGTGCGCTCGCCAAGGAGAGACGATAACCGGGGCGTTGTCATTCTGATCCACGATGATGATGTGGACGGTCACGTTGCTGCTGAGCGGAGGAGAACCAGAGTCTCTGGCCTCAATGTGGAAGAGGAAGTCCTTCTCCATCTCATAGTCAAAAGTCTTGAGTGCGTAAAGGTTGCCGTTCTCCGGATTGATGGAGAAGAGCATGGACATGGAGGTGTTGGCTATCTCCTTCTCCAAGATGAAGTACACGAGGTACTGGTTCTCATGGAGGTCGGGGTCAAACGCACTGAGGGAGCTCAGCAAGGCGCCCGGGGCGTTATTCTCCATCACACGTATGGTATAAAAGGACTGAGAGAAGTGTGGGACGTTGTCATTCACATCCAGCAGCTGCAAAGTCATGGTTTCGTTGTCACTTAAAGGAGGGGAGCCTCTGTCGGTGACGGTGAAGGTGATGTCGTATTCTGGAACCTTCTCACGGTCTAATGGATCCGAAACAACTAATTTATAAAAGTTATCGGGTGACTCCCTCAGTTTAAAAGGCATATTGTTTGGAATGCGAAGATCCACCACTCCATTATTGCCTGAGTCCTTATCACTCACACTGATCACTGCTATCACAGTGTCGACATCAATGTTTTCGCTGACTGGACTTTGAAAAGATTTAATGGATATTTCTGGGTGGTTGTCATTCATGTCCTCAATTTGAATTTTGACCGTACATTGTCCTGATAAACTATTGACACCTCTGTCTGCTGCTATCACTTCCATATCATAAATCCTAAAATCCTCATAGTTCAACATTCCTTTCACAGTAATCTCACCAGTAGAAGGATTCAAATTAAACGTTTCTTGTGTTTTCTCTGGTGTATATAAACTATATGAGTATGTTAAATCAGAATTTGAGCCCTCATCCAAATCAGTAGCATTTAAATCAATAACAAGGCTTCCAATGGGGGAATTTTCCATAATTTTAACACTGTAAATAGTGTTATCAAAAACAGGGGCGTTATCATTATTGTCTAAAACATGAACAATAATACTCGCCGTGCCAGAACGCGGAGGTGTACCGCCATCTACTGCCGTTAATATTAAATTGTGCACAGCCTGCTCCTCTCGGTCTAAAACCTTATTCAATATCAAATCCGCTATTTTCCTTCCTTCCCTCCCTGTCTGAACCTCAATTTTAAAATGTTCACTTTCACTGAGATGATACGTTTTAACTGTGTTACTGCCAACATCCGGATCGACTGCATTGCTGAGAGAGAATCTCTCCCCTTTCGGTGTCGATTCGGATACATCCAAATGAAAGGCGTCTCTCCTAAATTGAGGGGCGTTGTCATTTATGTCCATTATTTCAACTTCGATGTTAAAAATTCTTAACGGGTTTTCCAGGATCATTTCTAGTCCGAGATAACAAGAACCTGGAGATTTTGTTGAGCAGATGTGTTCCCTGTCAATCTTCTCAACGATATACAGCTCCCCGGTGTCTTTGTTGACGTCCAGATATTTTTTGTTTGAAATAATGTCCAAACGCATCTTCCTTTGGTTCAGTGTTTTAACGTCCAGTCCGAGATCGCTCGCAAGGTTGGCAACCACGGATCCCTCCTTCATTTCCTCGGGTATGGAATAATGGGTCACGGAGGTGGATATTTGATTAACAGACCAAAGAAGAATAACAACAACGAACAGCACGTACCTTTGACGTGACTGCGTAATCGCAGCGGAGCTCATTGTTCTCATGTGCGCTCACTGTAACCCAGTCTCGGTCCAAATGCGTGTTTTTTTCCAATCCAACTTCGGCGCACAATATTGCTCAAAACGCGAATTTGCAAATGTAATCCAGATAATACTCGACAGAATAAATGACCGCATCGGCGGAGTCTCGTTTCATCAATGCAAAGTGGTCCAGTTTGTTCAAGAACCGCCCTATGACGAGGTTCGATGATGACGACAGGAATGGGCTCTCATTTGAATATTATCACAAACAGCGCCACCATACTATTGTTTCGATCGTATCACGACGCGCGCTAAATTCTTGAAATATATTCGTTTCTGTATAAATTAAATTAACGCTCCTGTCAAAATACTGTAGATATCCACCACGAGGGTCAGCTATGCTACTCCCACATTCCTACCACGGTGGTAGCGTGGCAAGCAATGCGACCTATTATCAAAAGACACTGAAAGAAATGTGGAAATGACTCAAATTAAGTCAGATGGCCTTGAGCATAACATTAACTCCCCTACACTTTTCTCAGGCCAGAATTTAGGCCTCAAATTGATTTGGGGTTCCATTCATATCACTCAAAAAAGAGGCTGTCGAATTGGCATTTTAAAGAAAGCATGGACATTGGTTGCACGCGTAAAAATCATGTTTCACAACAATAATATTATTTTATTTTCTCCAACATTTATAATAATTTTCTTGGTGTGGTAATGGATACGAAACGACACTGGAAGGACAATAATGGCGAAAGCAATATGTTAAGCCATCCCTGATAAAAACCAAGCAGCTCCTGTCATTTATGATTTAGTGTCTGGCGATGTGGGGTAACAATGACAGAAAAAAAAACAATCATCCAATTTTTTTGTTACAAAATACAGTACAGCGACAAATTAATTAATTAAACTACAAAGAACCAACCATACACCGTCTGTAAATTTCAAGACTGTCAAATTGTGTGACTTAGTTGGATTTCAAATAGCACAGATAGTGTGCACCATACAGAATGATTGACTTCGCCACAGTGCACAGGAACTGTTTGAAATCAGAGAGAGTTGTTATGATCTGTGGGAACAGATATTTAAAATAAATGAATAAATCAAGCACAAATCTAAAATAAAGATGTGTCTATGTTGGTCACTCAAGAGTTGGTGATTTCTGAATATTGATGAAATTGGCTGATAAATATGTGGTCACTTCATTTGTTCAAAAATATATATGAAAGTGTTGAGAAAAAAATGTGTGAATCAGGTAGGATACATTTAGAAAATGATGAAACATCTGCCTGTGCTATCTCAGTTGCTGTTATGAAATTGTGTCATATTTTTCCAGCCAACCATTATGCTGCTTATCCTCACGAGAGTCGCGGGCATGTCGGAGCCTATCCCAGCAATCTTTGGACAGGAGGCGGTGTACACCGTGAACTACTTGCCAGACGATTGCAGGGCAAACATCGACAAAAACAATCATTCAGACTCACAATCACGCTTTTAGACAATTTAGAGTGTCCAATTAACCTACCGTGCAAGTTTGTGGAATGTGGGAGGAAACCAGAGTACCCGGAGAAAACCCACGCAGGCATGGGGGAGAAAATGCTAACTCTACACAGGAAGCACGGAGTGTGGAATTGAACCATGAATCTCTGCACTGTGAGGCAGACATAACCAGTCAATCGCTGTGCGGCCCTGTTTTGATTGTATTGTTTTTTTTCAAATATGTTTGAAATTTTGTTCAGTGTGGAGCCCCGAAGGTTGTCTGACTTGCTAAAGGGCTGTTTTTGTTTGAAAGGTATGTAAAGGTTTATGTATATGGTGAGTTTAAGAACAAGATGAATGTACACATTTATATGTGGGCCTGTAATTCGGTTACATTTATATAAGCATATATAAACGTATAGGTGTATTGTATCAATATATTCAATGTCAAAATTATGTGGAGAAAAAGAGGTAAGAAGAGGTACGTTGTTTTTTATTATTTCATCCTCATCCTTTTTCAACACGTAGACTGTGCAGAAGGATGAAACATATGACGGTTCTCTTTAATTTTTTTTTTTTCCTATTCTCTTTCTTCTTTTCTCAAAGCTGTCCTTTCTGTTGATGTTTGGATGTTCAAATAAAGCAGTCATTCAATTCATCAATCATGTAAAAGATATTGGTAAATATTCATTCATTCATTCATTTTCCGAACCGCTTTATCCTCACTCGGGTTGCGGGGGGTGCTGGAGCCTATCCCAACTGTCTTCAGGCAGTAGGCGGGGGACACCCTGAACCAGTTGCCAGCCAATCACGGGGCACACAGAAACGAACAACCATTCGCACTCACACCTAGGGACAATTTGGAGTGTTCAATCAACCTGCCATGTATGTTTATGGGATGTGGGAGGAAACCGTAGGACCCGGAGAACCCGGGGTAAACCCACGCAAGCACGGGGGGAACATGCAAACTCCACACAGGAAGGCCGGAACTGGAATTGAACCCGGTACATCTGCACTGGAGAGTCGACGTGCTAACCACTCGACTACTGGGTCACCCATTGGTAAATAATAATCTTAAAAAGTCATGTTTGGAAGCCAGTATCGTGACACACTAAAATAAAGCAAGAAATCCTGATTACATTTAAGTAAGTATGTCACCAAACAATCGCAGACGCAGTTGAGTCATACCTGCAAGGTGGAAGGAGCCGAGCCGCTAGTGTCAGACATGCCTGTGCTCCTGGGAATACTGGACACAATGTATCTGGAGCCCTTCGGCACGGGCTGCCTGACCACCAGCTTTCCTTTCCTGGTCTCTGCTAGGAACAGACTGTACCAGTAGGCATCGTTGGACACCAGAGTGGAATCTGCGATGGTGGAGTTCCTCTCGCTGATCACGCTGTTCCTGCAGGGAGGAGCCGCTTTGCTGGGCTTGTCCTTCTGGCACTTGAGCACAATGGTGACCAGGATGGTGATGAGCAGCAGGAAGGACACCGAGCCCAGACCGATGACCAAATACAAATTGAGGTCCGAGAAGATGTCATACTCAAGAGGCACCTCGGTCATGTCCGAGTAGGCCTTCACAGCGGTTTCCACCGTGGACAGCTTGATGGTGACTGTAGCAGAGAGAGCAGGCTCCCCGTTGTCCTTGGCAACAACAACTAGTCTCTGGTGACGAGAATCTTTGTAGCTAAACATTCTCATGGTGCGGATCTCCCCGTTGTACTGGTCCAGACTGAACAAGGAGACGTCGGTCACCTGCAGGAACTGGTAGGTGATGCGAGAGTTGTGCACGGAATCCACGTCCAAGGCTATCACCTTGGCCACCAGGGAGCCTTTATCTGTGGATCTGGGGATCTTCTCCTCCACCACGGAGCCGTGCGCTCGCCAAGGAGAGACGATAACCGGGGCGTTGTCATTCTGATCCACGATGATGATGTGGACGGTCACGTTGCTGCTGAGCGGAGGAGAACCAGAGTCTCTGGCCTCGATGTGGAAGAGGAAGTCCTTCTCCATCTCATAGTCAAAAGTCTTGAGTGCGTAAAGGTTGCCGTTCTCCGGATTGATGGAGAAGAGCATGGACATGGAGGTGTTGGCTATCTCCTTCTCCAGGATGAAGTACACTAGGTACTGGTTCTCATGGAGGTCGGGGTCAAACGCACTGAGGGAGCTCAGCAAGGCGCCCGGGGCGTTATTCTCCATCACGCGTATGGTATAAAAGGACTGAGGGAAGTGTGGGACGTTGTCATTCACATCCAGCAGCTGCAAAGTCATGGTTTCGTTGTCACTTAAAGGAGGGGAGCCTCTGTCGGTGACGGTGAAGGTGATGTCGTATTCTGGAACCTTCTCACGGTCTAATGGCTCAGAAACAACTAATTTATAAAAGTTATCGGGCGACTCCCTCAGTTTAAAAGGCATATTGTTTGGAATGCGAAGATCCACCACTCCATTATTGCCTGAGTCCTTATCACTCACACTGACCACTGCTATCACAGCGTCAACATCAATGTTTTCGCTGACTGGACTTTGAAAAGATTTAATGGATATTTCTGGGTGGTTGTCATTCATGTCCTCGATTTGAATTTTGATCGAACATTGTCCTGATAAACTATTGGTGCCTCTGTCTGCTGCTATAACCTCCATATCATAAATCCTGAAATCTTCATAATTCAACATTCCTTTAACGGTGATCTCACCTTTAGAAGGATTCAAATTAAACGTTTCTTGTGTTTTCTCTGGTGTATATAAACTATATGAGTATGATAGATCCGAATTTGAGCCCTCGTCCAAGTCAGTCGCATTTAAATCAATAACAAGGCTTCCAATCGGAGAATTTTCCATTATTTTAACACTGTAAATCGACTTGTCAAACAGAGGAGCATTATCATTTGTGTCTAATACTTGAACAGTAATTTTGGCAGTCCCAGAACGCGGAGGTTTACCGCCATCTACTGCCGTTAGCATTAAATTGTGCACAGCCTGCTCCTCTCGGTCTAATGTCTCTTTCAATATTAATTCAGCAAATTTGGACCCATCTCTTCCAGTCTGAACTTCAATGTCAAAATGCTGACTTTCACTCAGATGATATGTTTTTACTGTGTTACTTCCAACATCCGGATCGACTGCATTGCTGAGAGAGAATCTCTCTCCTTTGGGAGTTGATTCAGATATGTCCAGATGGATTACGTTTCTCCTAAATTGAGGGGCGTTGTCGTTAATGTCCATTATTTCCACCTCGATGTTAAATATGCGCACAGGATTTTCCAAAATCACCTCCAGTTTCAGATAACAAGAAGCAGATGATTTAGATGGACAAAGGATTTCCCTGTCAATTTTCTCCACAATATATAGCTCACCAGTCTCTTTTTTCACGTCCAGATATCGCTTATTTGCAATAATATCGAGCCGCATCTTCCTCTTGTTTAGCGTTTTTACATCCAAGCTCAGATCGTTGGCAAGGTTGGCAACTACTGATCCTTCTTTCATTTCTTCAGGAATGGAATAATGTGTGACTGAAGCCGGTGCCCGATGAACAAAGGAAAAAAACACAAAGAGCAGCACGTACCTCTTCAAAGAACACGCTTGAAAAACGGACCCCCTTGTTGTTTGCCGGTCCATCCTATTTCGGCTCGGACACAACTACTTGGAATCCAAATGATGATTTAACTCCCCTAACGATCTTGAGCTCCAATATTGTCATACGAGTTTCACCCTGCTAAACTGCGTGAAGACAATTTGTTGGGCGTGATATCAGTGAACGACTGTGCGGTGTTTTCCAAGCTGCCCTGACAGCAAAGCGTCACTGCCATGACGTCTGGGTGATTTTATTGGTCAAACAGCGCCTCCCTCTGTTTTCCCACCGCTCAACAGAGAGGAAGAGTCAGATAGGTTGGATAAAACTCTGTTTAGAATTCTAATTGTGACAATACCCTGATAAAATTCCACATATATTTGTAAAAAAAATATTTGTGACTTTCTTGACAACTGCGGATGTAAATACATTTTCACTTCATGAATTTAGAAGCTTTTAAGCAAACAAATCATACCTGCAGAGTGGAAGGAGCGGAGCCGCTAGTCTCAGACATGCCTGTGCTCCTGGGAATACTGGACACAATGTATCTGGAGCCCTTCGGCATGGGCTGCCTGACCACCAGCTTCCCCTTCCTGGTCTCTGCTAGGAACAGACTGTACCAGTAGGCATCGTTGGACACCAGAGTGGAATCTGCGATGGTGGAGTTCCTCTCGCTGATCACGCTGTTCCTGCAGGGAGGAGCCGCTTTGCTGGGCTTGTCCTTCTGGCACTTGAGCACGATGGTGACCAGGATGGTGATGAGCAGCAGGAAGGACACCGAGCCCAGGCCGATGACCAAATACAAATTGAGGTCCGAGAAGATGTCGTATTCCAGAGGCACCTCGGTCATGTCCGAGTAGGCCTTCACGGCCGTTTCCACCGTGGACAGTTTAATGGTGACTGTAGCGGAGAGAGAGGGCTCCCCGTTGTCCTTGGCAACAACAACCAGTCTCTGGTGACGAGAATCTTTGTAGCTAAACATCCTCATGGTGCGGATCTCCCCGTTGTACTGGTCCAGACTGAACAAGGAGGCGTCGGTCAGCTGTAGGAACTGGTAGGTGACGCGAGAATTGTGCACGGAATCCACATCCAAGGCTATCACCTTGGCTATCAGGGAGCCTTTATCTGTGGATCTGGGGATCTTCTCCTCCACCACGGAGCCGTGCGCTCGCCAAGGAGAGACGATAACTGGGGCGTTGTCATTCTGATCCACGATGATGATGTGGATGGTCACGTTGCTGCTGAGCGGAGGAGAGCCAGAGTCTCTGGCCTCGATGTGGAAGAGGAAGTCCTTCTCCATCTCATAGTCAAAAGTCTTGAGTGCGTAAAGGTTGCCGTTCTCCGGATTGATGGAGAAGAGCATGGACATGGAGGTGTTGGCTATCTCCTTCTCCAAGATGAAATACACGAGGTACTGGTTTTCATGGAGGTCGGGGTCAAACGCACTGAGGGAGCTCAGCAAGGCGCCTGGGGCGTTATTCTCCATCACACGTATGGTATAAAAGGACTGAGGGAAGTGTGGGACGTTGTCATTCACATCCAGCAGCTGCAAAGTCATGGTTTCGTTGTCACTTAAAGGAGGGGAGCCTCTGTCGGTGACGGTGAAGGTGATTTCGTATTCTGGAACCTTCTCACGGTCTAATGGCTCCGAAACAACTAATTTATAAAAGTTATCGGGCGACTCCCTCAGTTTAAAAGGCATGTTATTTGGAATGCGAAGATCCACCACTCCATTATTACCCGAGTCCTTGTCACTCACACTGATCACTGCTATCACAGTGTCGACATCAATGTTTTCGCTGACTGGACTTTGAAAAGATTTAATGGATATTTCTGGGTGGTTGTCATTCATGTCCTCAATTTGAATTTTGATCGTACATTGTCCTGACAAACTATTGATGCCTCTGTCTGTTGCTATCACTTCCATATCATAAATCCTAAAATCTTCATAGTTCAGCATTCCTTTAACAGTTATCTCACCAGTAGAAGGATTTAAATAAAATGTTTCTTGTGTTTTCTCGGGTGTATATAAACTATATGAATATGATAAATCAGAATTTGAGCCCTCATCCAAGTCAGTAGCATTTAAATCAATAACAAGGCTTCCAATAGGATAATTTTCCGTTATTTGGACACTGTACATAGATTTATCAAACAAAGGCGCATTGTCGTTGGTGTCTAAAACATGAACAATAATACTGACAGTGCCAGAACGCGGAGGTTTACCGCCATCTACTGCCGTTAGTATTAAATTGTGCATTGCCTGCTGCTCCCTGTCTAATGTCTTCTTCAATATTAAATCTGCAAATTTGGATCCATCTCGACCCGTCTGAACCTCTATATTAAAATGCTCGCTTTCACTCAAATGATACGTACTCACCGAATTGCTCCCTACATCAGGATCGACTGCATTACTTAAAGAGAATCTCTCCCCTGCCGAAGTGGACTCGGATAAATCCAAATGAATGGCGTCTCGTCTGAACTGCGGGGCGTTGTCATTCATGTCTAGTATTTCTAACTCTATGTTAAAAATCCGCAGTGGGTTTTCCAGCGTCACCTCCAGTTTGAGATAGCATGATGATGTCCATTTAGTGGTGCAAATGTGTTCTCGATCAATCTTCTCCGCAATATACAGTTCTCCAGTCTCTTTGTTCACGTCCAAATATTTTTTGTTTGCGATGATGTCGACACGCATTTTTCTTCTTATCAGACTTGTGACGTCCACGCCCAGATCGTTCGCCAGGTTAGCAACAACGGATCCCTCTTTAAGCTCCTCGGGTATGGAATAATGAGTCACGGAAGCCAAAACGTGAGCCGTGGAAAGCAACACAATGAGATGCACGTACCTTTTGTGTGGTCTCATTGTCTCATACAAGTCCATTATTTCCAATTCACGGCACGCTATGCTGAAAGTGATCAAAATGGTCTTACTTTACCGCAAGATGTGAATCCAAACACAGTAAGAACTGGTGTAATCCTAAATAGTCAAAAACGCGCGGCCGTTTCCCGTGTGGGTTTCAGCACCACGGAGCTGTCCCCTTTCTTCCCCTTCCCTCCTCTGGATGAAAGAGCGAGTTGCCCGCCGTTGTTGCATTTGGGACATTTGTAGGATGGCTCACACCAACAAGGACCAACAGCGCCACCAACTGTCTTTATTTATAATGTTTACCACAAAGCAGTTGTTAAATTAATAATTATTACTGCATTGAATATGTTCCATAAATTAATTCGGTTACATTTTCAGCGGGTCATTTCTAATTTTTTTCTTTTCTTTTCTTTTCTTTTCTTTTCTTTCAGTCTTTTTTTAAAAAAATCAACAGTTCCAAGCTTGCTCTTAAAATACATTGTATTTGCTGTGATTTATGGTCGCACCAATCGCATCACACTCACACATTTTTGGAGATGTTGTATATTTTATATAATGACAATACTAATCTGAATAATAATACTACCATACTAATCATACTTATTATTATTAGTAGTAGTAGTAGTCGTAGTAGTAGTAGTAGTAGGATATTGCAATCATCATTATTATTATTATTAATCATATTCACTGTTTTTCTGTACACTTGTCAGGGTTAGAGGGGAACTGGAGCCTATTCTATACGGTGAAAGGCAGACTACACTGTGGATTAGTCACCAGTCCATATACAGGATTTCGAGACAGACAACCATTTGCACTTACATTCACACCGTCACTGAGTGTGAAATGATCCTGTGCCTGTACGGAAGTCAGGAAAAACTTATGCTACGCATTGGGCAACTACCACTACAAGTAGTCATAGCCACCAGGAGTAGAAGAAGGAATAGAAGGAGTACGGTACTAATGTTGTTGTTGCTGCTGGTATGAGTTTTTGTGTCATATTTCTTCATTCGCATGAAGTAGAAATTCTATTTCTGCATCGAAAAAAACAACTTGTTTGTCTACCCATTAAGATTGTTGATGAGTTTAAACAATACTTAAGAAGATGAAAATTAACCTACCTGCAGAGTGGAAGGAGCTGAGCCGCTAGTGTCAGACATGCCTGTGCTCCTGGGAATACTGGACACAATGTATCTGGAGCCCTTCGGCACGGGCTGCCTGACCACCAGCTTTCCTTTCCTGGTCTCTGCTAGGAACAGACTGTACCAGTAGGCATCGTTGGACACCAGAGTGGAATCTGCGATGGTGGAGTTCCTCTCGCTGATCACGCTGTTCCTGCAGGGAGGAGCCGCTTTGCTGGGCTTGACCTTCTGACACTTGAGCACGATGGTGACCAGGATGGTGATGAGCAGCAGGAAGGACACCGAGCCCAGACCGATGACCAAATACAAATTGAGGTCCGAGAAGATGTCGTATTCCAGAGGCACCTCGGTCATGTCCGAGTAGGCCTTCACGGCCGTTTCCAACGTGGACAGTTTGATGGTGACTGTAGCGGAGAGAGCGGGCTCCCCATTGTCCTTGGCAACAACAACCAGTCTCTGGTGACGAGAATCTTTGTAGCTAAACATCCTCATGGTGCGGATCTCCCCGTTGTACTGGTCCAGACTGAACAAGGAGGCGTCGGTCACTTGCAGGAACTGGTAGGTGATGCGAGAGTTGTGCACGGAATCCACATCCAAGGCTATCACCTTGGCCACCAGGGAGCCTTTATCTGTGGATCTGGGGATCTTCTCCTCCACCACGGAGCCGTGCGCTCGCCAAGGAGAGACGATAACCGGGGCGTTGTCATTCTGATCCACGATGATGATGTGGACGGTCACATTGCTGCTGAGCGGAGGAGAGCCAGAGTCTCTGGCCTCGATGTGGAAGAGGAAATCCTTCTCCATCTCATAGTCAAAAGTCTTGAGTGCGTAAAGGTTGCCGTTCTCCGGATTGATGGAGAAGAGCATGGACATGGAGGTGTTGGCTATCTCCTTCTCCAGGAAGAAGTACACTAGGTACTGGTTCTCATGGAGGTCGGGGTCAAATGCACTGAGGGAGCTGAGCAAGGCGCCAGGGGCGTTATTCTCCATCACGCGTATGGTATAAAAGGACTGAGGGAAGTGTGGAGCATTATCATTTACATCCAACAGATGCACGGTAATTGTTTCATTATCAGATAATGGTGGTCTTCCTAAATCTCTCGCGATTAGTGTGATTTCATAATCAGGCACTGATTCACGATCCAAAGGTTTGGACACAAGCAGCTTGTAATGCATTGGTCTGTCTGATGACTTGTTTAAAACAAAGGGGATTGAGTCATTAATGAATAAATCAACTTTGCCATTCTCACCTGTGTCTCTGTCACCAATGGCCACCAGGGCAATGACAGTTCCAACAGACACGTCCTCGTTTACCGTGTTTTTAACGGCCTGGAGGGTGATTTCTGGGTAATTGTCATTCATATCCGTGACATGGACGACCACTTTACACTGGCCAAGGAGTGGGTAGGTGCCTTTGTCCCTCGCCTCAATGTGCATCTCATAAAATTTCATGTCCTCATAGTCTATGGTCCCCTTTACAGTTATTTCCCCCGTATTGGGGTTCATCGCAAACACGTCTTGGGTTTTTTCTGATGTGTAAAGTGTGAATGAGTACACTAGCTCTGAATTTGGCCCCTCGTCGAGATCAATAGCGTTGAGCTTTATCACTGTGGTGCCAATTGGGGAATTCTCTGTCATGTTTACTGAATAAATCAGTTTGTCAAAACGAGGTGGGTTGTCGTTGATATCCTGCACTTTCACAATAATATTAGCAGTGCCGGAGCGCACTGGATTACCACCGTCTACCGCTGTTAATATTAAATTATGGACAGCATTCTCCTCCCGGTCCAAAGATCTGGTCAAAACTAAATCTACATATTGTGTTCCATCAGTACCCGTCTGAATTTCAATAGTAAAATGTTGACTGGTGCTGAGCTTGTATGTTTTAACCGTATTAATCCCCACATCTGGATCCACCGCATTGGGGAGGGAGAATCTCTCCCCCGGCGTCGCAGACTCGGACACATCCAGTTCGACTCTGTCTCGTCTAAAACGTGGCGCGTTGTCATTGATATCGGTTATTCCAAGCTCAATGTTAAATATTCGCAATGGGCTTTCGATTATTACATCGAGCTTAAGTAGACAAGAGACTGGTTTGGAGGGGCAAAGATATTCTCTGTCCATTGTCTCCACGATGAGCAGTTCCCCTGTCTTCTTATTGACATCCAGATATTTTTTGTTGTGAAAAATATCAAGTTTTACCTCTCTCTGTGCCAAGCCTCCAGGCTCCAGTCCTAGATCAGCTGCAAGGTTGGCCACCACAGAGCCCCTCTCCATCTCCTCGGGGATGGAGTAACGTGTCACGGACAAAGCAGCCGGCCATGCTGCAAACAACACAAAGACCGCCGCCCAAAAATCCATCCTTTGTCCCACATGATACATAACTGGAATTTTTGGGAAGAAGCAAATCGTGGTTGATTTCCTTAAAAATATATATTGCACCAAAAAAAATACTCAAGGCATGTCTCAGAGCAGCCCAAGCGTTTCAAAATCAAACATCGGGGATACAAAAGAAAGGCATGTCTCCACCCTTGACAACGGGCGTGTCGAGATTTGAATGTGTCCCGACATATCGACAGTAAAGGGTAATAGCGACATCATGGGGCCAAAACGGCACACTGTCGCCTTTCAAACGACTGGGCAGGTGAACATTCCCACTTAGTTTCACAGCCACAAATCTTTTTACCACCAAAGTTAAACAGATTTGCTTCTCCATTTGACAAAATCTAATTTTGCTTCTTAGTTTTGATAAAGCATTTATGTAAAAGGGGTCATTACTTATTCATGGTGCTTTTTCTATGTCCATGAATAAACTTTCTAAATTAAATCATAGAGACATATTTTCATAAATTGCAATGATCCCTCTAATGTGAATCCAAAGTAACGCCTGTAATTATTTTTCCCCCCATCAGTAATTCACTTGTCTTGGAGAAGCGCCAAGATACTCCTTGAAATGATGTCCAAAGAGACATATTTGCAATTTAAATCTGAATAAAATGAAATGATATTTCAAAAAGGTTTGGATTTAATTAAAGTATTACGAAATATAAATACATATCAATGGAAGCAAAGCAATGTTTTTTTTTTTATTACATAGAAACTTTTTTGAGCGTAGCCTCTTTTGGAGAGAACTTAACACAGCAAAGGGAGGCAAGTGTAAACGTCTGCATTTTGGGGGGGGGATTTTAACTTGAAGATCATACTAAATTTGACCCTGTCAGGGAAACGTATGTTTAAAGTTTAAAAAACCAAATAAATAAAATCACAAACTCTTTGATATATATGCAAAGGTGAAGTTGTTTCTGAACAGATAGCAGCTAAAAAGCTGTACCTACTTATATTTTCTTAACGAAAAATAACCACTGCCTATGGTTCCATACTAATTGTGAATAGGAGTGCTTATATATTTGTTTTATTATCTGTCCTGGAAGGTTTCTTATCTTATCTTATCTTATCTTAAAAATACATATATATATATATATATAACCATCCATTTTCGGATCCGCTTTATCTTCACCAGGGTCGCGGGGGGTGCTGGAGCCTATCCCAGCTGTCTTCGGCACACCCTGAACCGGTTGCCAGCCAATCTCAGGGCATACATAGAAGAACAACCATCCGCACTCACACTCAGACCTAGGGCCAATTTATGTTCCATTAACCTGCCATTCATGATTTTGGAATGTGGGAGGAAGCTGGAGTAGCCAAAGAAAACACACGCAGGCATGGGGAGAACATGCAAACTCCACACAAGAAGGCCGGAGCTGGAATTCAACCATGCACCTCTGCACTGTGAAACGGCCGTACTAACCAGTGCTGCCTTCATTTTTAGTTCCTAACTCCACAACATTACAACAATATTTTAATTGCAGTGTTCAGGTTATACAATACAATACAATACATGCTGATTTATATTGCGCTTTCACAACAGCGGCAGCTGTAACAGACCGCTTAACAAAACAGTTAACATTATAGATCACATTATTGGTACAGAAAGTTTTGGTGTGCGGTAATTTAGAAGATTTTTTCTCTCATATTTGTTTGTTTTTTTTACATCAGAAAAACCTGGAATTTGAACTGGAGTGTATCAACTTTTTTTATATCCATTCCACACCAATGTCCATGTTCCTCCATGGCCTTTATTTCCATTTTAAGATAGAAGCTTCTTTGGTATGCATTTTTTTTCCAAGCAGTTTTGTCATTGCCTTTTTAAATGTATGCTTCATTTTTTTTCAATGCTGTGACATCAGTCAAATTTAAAACATATTACAGACAAAAATGCTGGCTGTTTGCTGTTCTATCACAGGTGATTTTGTGATAGTTCACACCCCTTTAGTCTAAATTATATCAATAAGGTTTTCCTCATTTTAGTGGGTTTACAAATGTGTGTTACAAATGTTGATTGTGTATAATAAAATCATGATTGCAGGAACTATGCCTTGATTTGATATTAAACTTAGACTATAGATCAAATCTGTGGCATTTTTCAGAACTGTGTCAATGGAAAAATAATACCGTACAAACACATGAATAAAAACTACCCCAGTGACCTTTGTCTTACACTCACCATTTATATTAACTGAGATAAGTGCAACCAATCACTATCACCATTTCTCTGAGAAGGGTGAGACTGTTGGACAGTAATTCGAGAATCTTACTCACCGGCGCCATCTGCTGTATGTATTGCACATTTTAATGTTTTTTTTCACCTGTTTTTGTGTCCATATCATATGCATTTATCAACGTAATGCATTGTAACATTGTACTTGCAACGTTGTACTGTTAATCTGTCTGTACTCCTCAAAACTGTAGTTTCATATCTAACATATATTGTACCAGACTGAATCGATAGTGAGTAGGATGACATTTGAGAACACTGTCAATTAAATGTATTGCTTAGATAGATTCAATTTCGTTCCTTTACTAACAAGTTTTACTGCTGGTATTGTTTCCTTCTTTCGATGCGTGTGTGTGTGTAACAGACCGCGACGCTCGTCAAGTCTCCTCCTTCGCTCCATATTGAACGTGGATCACATTTGCCCTCTGGTGGATGAGTGGGGGCACAGCGTGTGACAAGAAGAAAACAACCACTGGTCAAAGGTTGAGCACCACAGCAACGAACAGCTTCCTTGACCGACGGGATGGTGACAAAAATAGATTTTAGAATTTAGCTCACATGACAATTACATCTATGTAATTGTCTGATTTTTCATGACTCGTCTATATAAGCAACATAAAAGATATTTTCACCCCACAAGTAGAATGAAAAATTGCCAAGTAAAAGTAGTTCCTGCAACACAAACTCTATTAGAGCCCCATTTATTTCATTTCAATTCATCCTATTTGACCTATAAAGGATTCCCCTTCTGAATCACCTTACCCCAGAGAAGCTGTCCTGCCCTTCTGCGGTTCTCTATGGATCCCCTTTTCCTTATTAACGAGATTATTCTCAGTCTGAGCCAAACGACGACCTAATTAAACCTGCTTTGTTCCTGGCCAGTAGCCATCTGTAATCTCATGAACAATTTCCCAGAGAATTAACACGTAAAAGGGCACGGAGAAAGAAGAGAAAGAAGTTCTGGGCCCCTGAGCTCCCATACAGGTGTGGCATTTGGATGAGTCGACCCACTCCCCCGACACTCGTACGTTTGTGTGGTCGTGTTCTTAATTAAAGTGATATTTTCGAGAGAGGAGTTTTTGTTTGTTCAGTCAATGAACCCCCATCGTCCTCTGCGGGCAAATGGAAATGCAAGTGCCTCAATTAGCATATGTTAGCATTTTACTGTGTTTATTCATCTAGGTGGGAAACGGCTTACCAAAGCGAAAAGATTGTAGCTGTACCCTTTTCACCCTGAAAATAATTGACTCAAGTAAATGAAACCTCGATGAACAAAACTTGCATCTGTGTGCATATCGCATACTGATTTGCCAATTTAAGTCTGGGTTAAGACCATGCGCCCTCTTCATTGTGTATCCGTTTGAGAAAGAAATGTAATGCAAAAAATACTTTATTTCCATGAATGTATTGACATTACATGTGTGAGGAGTGTTCCTCATCTTTTTGTGCCTCCTGTTGTGACCTGCGTGTACAGTACAGCATGATGTTTGTCACATGTTAGCAGAAGAACATACAAAGAAAAACACTTTCTATATTCTTACAACTCAATAATCTGATTTCATACATAAAGATGTGAAAAAGAATTACCTACTGATGCTTATCATATATTTTGGAAATCACATCCTCACCTCCTGTTTTGATTGTCTAAAAATGAATAGCAATAATAATAACTAATAAAAAAACACATTGAAGACATTTTGTCACATAAATAACCACAAAAATCTGTTTCTCACTCGCGGTCATTTTTTCTCATTGTCACTTATTAAGCAACTCACAAGCCGACTGTTCATTAATATACGTAACAAATGATCCTCCGCTCAGGTGATCCATCACTCAAATCGTCCACTCAGTCGTCAGTGGGATGTCAGTCATTGTACAGATCGTTATTGATCATGGCAGCCTCCCCCTGAGGGGACATTTGGAGGCGTCGCTTCTTGCCAAAGGTGGAGAAGGAGTTATGGGCGTCTAAGTCGCTGCGCTGCGCCACAGGCCTCAGGGTACAGAAGCCTGATGGCGTTCCGGGAATGTACACATTATGATGGTAGTCTGGCGGCGGGTGCGGGTGTGGGTGAGGATGTGGGGGGTTAGAAGGTTGCTGCTGCTGGGGTGGGGGAGTACAGCGAGGAGTCCAGGGCCGGGAGGTAACGCCACTGGGCGATGTAGACATTTTGTAGTCTGCAGTAGAAGATATGTGGGAAGGAATTATTGGGCGATTCTTCAATTTGGTGTTAATTTGCATCATGGAGAATGCACTAAAAGAAATCTAGTTTCTCTCTCTCTCTCTCTCTCACACACACACACACACACACACACACACACACACACACACACACACACACACACACACACACACACACACACACACAGAGTATAATCAGATACAATGCAAGAGTTGTGCCAAGAAATTACATCGATATTAATGCTTGATTCATCTCCAACAATTCATTCAACTTCCCTTAGTTAGCAATATAAGAGTGCATGGCAAAATCTTAGATCCAGCTCTCAGTTTAGATGCTGTTAGGGGTACCTAATATTGTGAAAGTTTTCCATAATAAGTTTTTATCCTCACATTCAGTTTGGCTTGTCGTACCCTTTGTGCCTCTCATATGAGTGCCCCACGTCCAGTACTGTCCAGGTGCCATGGAGGTGACGAAGTTTTCCGGGTCCGCATGCATGGCTTTACGCATCAGTGTTCCATCCATGTTGATGGAGTTATAACTGGAGACAAGATGGAAATCATGTCACTGTTCATTTACTGATATCTCACTTGGCCAGACACATAACCAGATGAAGTTTATTCGTCAGGAATGTTACCTTTTGATTGAAGAATTCTGATTCTTAGTGAGGGTCCAATCTGTGTTTGGCTGCTTCAACTGCAAAAACAAAGACGATACTGTACTGTAATGCAATGTTCATTTACATAGAATTTTTTTACACATATAGTATAACTATATCTAAGAGGCATCATACTGGCATTTGTACTAAATTTGTTAGATTTCACTCGTCAATGGCAAATTTTAATCAGAGATGGCTTTATGTGTCCCCAAACGGATTTTTGACACTGATTTAAATAATGTCTTCTTCTGTTCTTGCATATCAGGTTCTTGAGATATTTTCATTTCTTTGTTTTGAAGTTTGACCTACAATACAAATGTTGCCATCCGTTGTTATTTATAGCAACGGCATTTCAGAAAAATTCCAACTCTTGCTGAACTTCCATCCATCCATCTATCCATTTTCCATCCATCCATCCATTTTCCGAACCGCATGATCCTCACGAGGGTCGTGGGGGGTGCCGGAGCCTATCCCAGCAGTCTTGGGGCAGTAGGCGGGGGACACCCTGAATCAGTTGCCAGCCAATCGCAGGGCACACAGAGACGAACAACCATCCACGCCCACACTCACACCTAGGGACAATTTTAGAGTGAGCAATCAGCCTGCCATGCATGTTTTTGGAATGTGGGAGGAAACCGGAGCACCCGGAGAAAACCCACGCAGGCCCGGGGAGAACATGCAAACTCCACACAGGGAGGCCGGAGCTGGAATCGAACCCGGTATCTCTGCACTGTGAAGCCGACGTGCTAACCACTGGACTACCGGGCCGCTCTATCCATTTTCTGATCCGCTTATCCCCACGGGGCATGCTGGAGCCTATCTCGGCTGACTTCGGGCAGAAGGCTGGGTACACCCTATACTGGTTGCCACCTAATCGCAGGGCACACATCGACGTCATCTGCGCTCACATTCACACCTAGGGACAATTTAGAGTGTACCATTAACATGCCACGCATGTTTTTGGAATGTGTGAGGAAATGGAAGGACCCGGAGAAAATCCACACAGGCACGGGGGGACCATTCAAACTACACAGGAAGGCCAGTGTACTCCATTGCAAACTGTACAACCACAATAATAAATATTTCATGAAATGTATACCTCAGTGCATCACAGAAAAAATCCATCCATCTATCCATTTTCCGAACCGCTTGATCCTCACTAAGGTTGCGGGGGGTGCTGGAGCCTATCCCAGCCGTCTTCGGGCAGACACCCTGAATCAGTTGCCAGCCAATCACAGGGCACACAGAGACGAACAACCATCCACGCACACACTCACACCTAGGGACAATTTAGAGTGTCCAATCAGCCTGCCATGCATGGTTTTGGAATGTGGGAGGAACCCGGAGCACCCGGAGAAAACCCACCCAGGCCCGGGGAGAACATGCAAACTCCACACAGGGAGGCCGGAGCTGGAATCGAACCTGGTACCTCTGCACTGTGAAGCCGACGTGCTAACCACTGAACTACCGGGTCGCTTCACAGAAAAATATAATTTCTATTTATCGATGCACACTTAAAGTAACAGATATGGTAATGGGTCACTTTCTTGCCTTCTGTACAGGGAGAGTCTCTCCAGATCCCCTCAGTGAATGTGAGCGCAAGCGAATGTTTGTCTGCCTCGACCTATGTGCCCTGTGATTGACTGGCGACCAGTCCAATGAGTAGTCTCCTTTCTGGGAAAGGCTCCAGAACCTCCATCCATCCATTTTCCGAACCGCTTGATCCTCACTAGGGTCGCGGGGGGTGCTGGAGCCTATCCCAGCCGTCTCCGGGCAGTAGGCGGGGGACACCCTGAATTGGTTGCCAGCCAACCGCAGGGCACACAGAGACGAACAACCATCCACGCTCACACTCATACCTAGGGACAATTTAGAGTGCCCAACGAGCCTGCCATGCATGTTTTTGGAATGTGGGAGGAAACCGGAGCACCCGGAGAAAACCCACGCAGGCCCGGGAGAACATGCAAACTCCACACAGGGAGGCCGGAGCTGGATTTGAACCCGGTACCTCTGCACTGTGAAGCCGACGTGCTAACCACTGGACTACCGGCCGCCCGGCTCCAGAACCTGAATAGGATAAGTGGTATACAAAATGGGCCAGTATTGCCCTCTTGTGGCTGTGTGGGAGAAATTCATTTTTCAGAGCCGAGGTGGCATTATTTTGCTTTCAGCTGTCTGCCTGTCACTTTGAGTTTTGCTTCTGTCCTATGATTGTTGAGGGAGTTCTCAACCAAACTGAGCGCACTTGAATGTGCCACTTGACTCCTCTCGCCTTCCTTACACGAGGAAGTGACGCTTCCTCGGGTAGACGAAGACGTGACGCTTCCTCAGGTAGACGAAGACGTGACGCTTCCTCGTGTAGCGTTCCATTGTGAGCAGACGTGTTCAATAAAGATTTTTTTTTAAAAGAGCGTGGTTTTGGTTTTCGAAAAAATTGGTTTTTCGAACAGCCTTCTGGAACGGATTATGGTCGAAAACCGAGGTATGACTGTACAGTATGTATATATATATATATATATACATACCTCCTCAGAATTTACCACTCACATATATGTGTATATATATATCCATCCATCCATTATTCCGAACCGCCTTAGCACGTCCTCACTAGAGGTCGCGGGGGGTGCTGGAGCCTATCCCAGCTGTCTTCGGGCAGTAGGCGGGGGACACCCTGAATTGGTTGCCAGCCAATCGCAGGGCACACAGAGACGAACAACCATCCACGCTCACACTCACACCTAGGGACAATTTAGAGTGATCAATCAGCGTGCCATGCATGTTCGTCTTGGAATGTGGGAGGAAACCGGAGTACCCGAGAAAACCCACGCAGGCCCGGGGAGAACATGCAAACTCCACACAGGGAGGCCGGAGCTGGATTTGAACCCGGTACCTCAGCACTGAGGTGAAGCCGACGTGCTAACCACTGGATACCGGGCCGCCCGTATATATATATATATATATATATATATATATATATATATATATATATATATATATATATATGTAAATTCTGAACACCCCTCACCCTACCAAGTTAGTAGAGGGTGTGCACCCTTGTGCACAGATTAATATTTTATTTTGATTTCTCCTCTTGAAATTATTTGTACAGGTTGCCGGTCACATGAACGGTGGAAAACGTTTTGAAATTATTTGTTTCGGTCTCATTTGTTTTACGTCACAAAAAGCTAGCCTTTGAACAACGGCGTGTGAAGACTGTTATTGCCACTGTAGCTGCTCTATTTATTCACCTAAAGACGCTATAACACAGAATATGTGACACAAAAGTATACTAATACAATAATAATTAGTCGTAGTATCTGCACACTATAAGTGTGGCCCTTGCTAAGCAGGCTAGAAAACCAATTAGAAGCCCAGCGGGATGAAACGGAGCTCGATGAAAATCATCAAAGGGAAAGCTCACCAAGGAGAAAATGAAGAAAATGATCATTGTTTTTCTTCCTTCTTTCTGCATATATTTTACATGAATATTTGACTCGCTGAGCAAGGTTTGTCATTACGAAGAGCCTTGAACAGTCACTTGAGGTCGTTGAGACAAAGCTCGTGCTCGCCATCCTTCTGCCTTCGTTTTGCTACACGCGTGGCCGCGCGCCTCGCTGTGTCAGTTGGGTTTGTCATTGGATGATGCATGTGTCCTATCCCGACCTCTCTCTCTCTCTCTCTCTCTCTCTCTCTCTCTCTCTCTCTCTCTCTCTCTCTCTCTCTGTCAAGGCGTGCCAGCAGCGTGTACATAAACGTTCGCGAGGGTGCGTGCCTCGATGAGTGAATTAAGGAGCCAATTAACGATTAAAGAGGGACACACTCTCCTCAAGGACCTGCATAACAACCCCACTGTGACTTCATCGACCCAGCGCCCGCCCCCTCCCGTGTCCAAAAGTAGTGCGCCCCTGACCGAAATGACATTTGTCTGTCTGCTTGGTGGAGTCTGGTGTCGCGCGTGGTGATAAAGGCGCACGCGCCCGCACGTACGCGCACACACGCACACACACACACACACACACACACACACACACACACACACACACACACACACACACACACACACACACACACACACGCACCTACGCAGTGCTTGAATTAGAAAACACTATCCGGCCTCCTTCAATTCCCTCTCTCCTTGCAGCCCCCCCCCCCCCCGCCTCCTCTCCATCCCTCGAACCATAGGCTATAGTCCCCCTTGATAAATATGACTTCATATCTTAGTCTCCCTTTGCACCCAGAGGACATCGAAAGGACCCATCTACAGGCGGGCCACGTCTCAGTCCAGTCATGTCCTTGCACACCCCCTTTCCTCCCTGGCTCACCCTCCTCATGTCCTCTCCAAAAACCAGAACATTGGCCATTTTTCATCAATAATGGACAGCCCTCCCATCGCGCATACGCCACATTGTGTTGAGAATAATGGTTCTGTCCATGGTGCCCTTGAGGGATGGCCAGGGGGGAGATTTGTCCTATATAAATTGTTAGACGTTGACGCCTTGCTTGCACCAAAATGGACAGAACCCTGGACAAATGAATCTCAACTGTCATTCACCTTGTCCATTACCCTTGACTTGTTGTTCAGACTCTGTTGTGCAGGGAGCAATTTAGTCTGCCCCTCCCTCCTCCCTTATCCAGAGCTGTGGCGCTGATGGAGGAGGCATTAACAATGATTTATATTTTTTCATCAGATTAATCATGATTTCCTGGCTTCCCTGGGGCATTGTGTCGACGTTCTTCCACATTTCACTTCATTCTTAGACGATAAACTCACACGCAGCAAAATTATGTTCCGTGGAGCATTAACATCAATTGAAAGCTAATCAGGCATCTTCTTCGTCTCATTTCATTTCCGCGTGCAAAACATTACAAATACGCGCAACGATGCGTAAAATGTGTTACAATAATTATATTCGCAGCTCTTATGGCTCGTTTAACAGTACAATACATGACAAAAGTGCCAATGGTGAGCTTAGTGGTTTCACCTCTATAATGTGTCTGCATATATTTACCTCATTGGGGGTAGTGGCTCCGTTGTTCACAGACGCACCCCACGAGTGCTCCGCGCTCTTTGCTTCGTTGTTGCGCGGCGTGCTGGCGGAGCCGCACGGCTTCAAAAACATGAAGTCACTTTTGGACGACTCTGGGGTCAAACACACTTTATAACAATAAGGCTGAGTCAGGCCGCTGCTTCCGTTCACCTCCATGCAGTTGGTGGGCACCTTGTTAGCCGTGGAGGAAATCTGCAGGTTGAGGTTGGATTTCTTGAATATCTCCGGCGGAGGCTCGGGCTGGAAGCCGCCGCAGCAGCAGCACGCGAAGGGGGGCAGATTGTAGCCACTCAGGGTCTCCCGGTCCTTGTAACACTTGACCGCGGCCAGGACGATGATGGCCACGAGGAAGATGAAAGATATGGTGCTGAGTGACACGATTAAGTAGAGTGCGAGGTTGGAGGGGGGCTGCGGGCTGAGCGTGAGGTCGCCGTAGTCGGATAAGGACTCGGGGACGCTGTCCACCAGCGTGAGGACAACGGAGACGGTGGCGGAGAGAGGAGGCTGCCCGTTGTCCTTCACCAGTATAACCAGTCTTTGTCTGGACGCGTCTTTCTCCACCAGTCGGCGAATGCTCCTGATTTCACCCGTGTACAGCGCCACGCTGAACAGCCCGGGATCTGTCGCCTGCATCACCTGATAAGACAGCCGCGAATTTTGCCCCGCGTCCGCATCCAGCGCCGTGACTTTGGTGACAAGATAACCGGCATCCACAGAGCGGGGCACCACCTCCGTGGCGACGGTGCCGTTTTTAGGCAGCGGGGACACGATGATTGGAGCGTTGTCATTCTGGTCCAAAACAAAAACATTCACTGTCACGTTGTTGGCCAGTGGTGGGAAACCTGCGTCCTGAGCTTGCACGACAATATGAAAGTTTCTGAGCTGCTCATAATCAAAGGAGCGCAGTGCGTAAATGTTGCCGTTGTCCGAGTTAATGGACACGTAGGTGGACACGGGCATGCCCTGAATTTGACCCTCGAGAATAGAATAAGACAGATAGGCGTTCTGGTTCGAATCGGGGTCGAAGGCAGTCACGGTGCAAATGGAAGCGCCCGGGGCGTTATTCTCGGTTACGTAGACAGTATATGACGGCTGTGAAAACTGTGGGGGGTTGTCATTAATGTCAGACACTTGTACCACGATGGTTTTCCTCGTGGAAAGCGACGGGGAGCCCACATCGCGCGCCGTGAGTGTGATATTGTACTCGGACACCGACTCTCTGTCCAAAACCTCACTTGTCACCAGCGTGTAGTAGTTTTTAAAAGAGGAGTGCAGCTGAAAGGGGACGGTGTTGGGGATTTGACAGTCCACGTTGCCGTTCTCACCCGAGTCCCGGTCCATGACACTGATCACGGCTATAACGGTTCCCGGTGTCGCGTCCTCCTGGACTGGCGTGGACACGGACGTGAGAATGACTTCGGGGGTGTTGTCGTTCACGTCCACGATGTCGACCAGCACTTTGCTGTGCACGGCCACGGCCGAGGGTCCCCGGTCCCTCGCTTGCACGTACAGCTCGTACACGTTGGATTTCTCGTAGTCCACGACGCCTTTTACGCGGATCTCACCCGTGTACGGATCCACGCTGAACAACTCGCGCACTCGGAGAGGCGCGTGTCCGCTGAAGGCGTAAGTCACCTCCCCGTTGGAGCCCTCGTCCAAGTCGGTGGCGTTCAGCTTCAGCACTAGCGTCCCCCTCGGCGCGTTTTCCACTAGTCTGGCCCGGTACACAGATCGATCGAACACGGGGACGTTGTCGTTCGCGTCAAGCACCGTGATGGTGATTAAAGCGGTGCCGGAGCGTTCCGGCGACCCCCCGTCAAAGGCTGTCAAAACCATCGCGTGCTTTTTCTGCCGCTCCCGATCCAAAGGGTTGTCCAACACCAGCTCCGCAAACTTGCTCCCGTCGTTGCGCGTCTGGATGTTGAGAATGAAGTGTTCGTTTGCGCCCAGCTGGTAGGAGCGCAAAGAATTAGTGCCCACGTCCAGGTCTTGCGCGCTCTCTAACGGGAAGCAGGAGCCGGGCGCGGCCGACTCCGTAATGTCGATGTTAAATTCGCTCCAAGGGAAAGTGGGGGAGTTGTCATTCACGTCTAAAATCTCAACTTCTACCCTGTAGAGCTCTAAAGGGTTTTCGATGACAACTTGGAGATGTAAAAAACAGCCAGGGCTGCGCTCACAAAGCTCCTCTCTATCTATTTTTTCATTAACAAACAAAATTCCATTCTCCAAATTCACTTCTAAATATTGCTTCTTGGCTCCGGACACGATTCGAAATCGACGTGCGGACAACTTGGATACATCCAAGCCGAGGTCCTCCGCAATGTTGCCCACGAAAGCTCCGTGCTCCAGCTCCTCGGGGATGGAGTAGCGGATTTGAGCCAGCACCAAGTCCACCACACAAGCACAGAGAAGTAGACAGATTACGAGCCCGGTCACCGGCACCCAGCTACATCTGGAGAGCCTCTGATCCATTGTATATAGCCTTGCGTAAAAGTCACCTCAGCCAGATATAATCGAAAATACGCATTATTCACTGTTAAAAAAATACAATCCAGCGTGGTCGTGATATGCAACTTTTAGGCATATTTAAAAGTGGCAAACTAAATAGACTGTGTGAGGAAAGATCGACCACCTGTCTCTCATTCCACTGTGCTCCACGCACCACACAGGACGTGTGTGAACTGGGAAGGCTCGCACTTTGATTTTCCACTGTATTGGACACCCGGAGGAGCCGGCTGGGAGGTGTGTGCGAGCGTGTGTGTGTGTGTGCGCGCGAAAGAGAGAGAGAGGAGGGGAAGGAGAGGGATAGAGCGAGGGAGAAATCGGGTTGGGTAGCGGGTGCCTTGGAGCTCCTCAGTGCTCCGCATTGGCGGACGTAGAGTATACGACTCTAATTACTGTCGACGTTTAACCATTTCCCACCCTCGTGTCACTTCCACTGGCCTATTAAAGAGACGAGAAGGCGTAAATTTGACACCAGACGTCAGAGCCAGATTTGGATTAAGGAGGGCAAATTGGGTGGTGCGTGTCGTCGTGCGTTTTTCTGGTTTTGAAAGGAGAGCATTGTCCAAGGATCTCATGTCACTCAATGCATGCATTGAATGGACCAATCCAATTCGTGATTTCCCATCATTCCTTTTACACTCGCTTTCATTATCCCCCCCCCCCCCCCACCCACCCCCAACATACCAACCGATTATTAAAGATATTGTCCTTTAATCACAATGATGTCTACATGTCTGAGCTTCTTTTTGGATGTAATGAAAGTGACAGTGAGGAGGTATACACCATGCCCTAAATGCGCATTACAAGACTTTAATTCACATAAGCAGGCCTGCACATGTATCAACATAATCATCATAAAAGCCGCACCGTGACGATTTAATCATATTTGTCCCTAATCAGGTATTACAGTTTGGATTAGATCATTCATAGGTGACTTGATTACAGTTGCGACGTTAATGTTGTTCAGAAAAAAACAAACTGTTATGAGTAAACATTGGTAGGGATCCTTTGCTTGTATAATGCTGGTCAGTTGGAGAAGCACCGAAGCACAGAGACCAAGTGAGGGGCAAAGCAAAAGGACGCCTTTGTGGATCAACACAGACACGAGTGGCATCCTAATGTAAATGTGTGGTCGGCTTAAAATCTCTTGAAGTCTCTTCCCGGGACTGACGACACAGGCCTGGGCCCCGCAGGCAACTCTTAGCTCATTACCAACTAAAAAGGAGACGAGGGGGATGGTAGATAAAGGGCAGGAAATAAACAATTATTTGTTGTGGGTAGATGGAATTGTGTCTCGACATAAGGTGCTAAATGGAATGATTTGAGTTGCTTTCAGACTAATGACAACAGAAGATATCCTAGAACTATCTCTCTCCAGCCCCCACAGCATCTATTTTCCGAAAATCTCCAATCCCCAGTGTTGTGTTTAATAAAACGCGTGGAGTCGGACTTTGTGCTCACTGTCCTTTATTCTCAGTAGCCACCTTTTATCTCAATACTTTGGCAACCGCCCACTTTACGGCCGTGACGTCACGCCGTCGTAACATGACCCTATGGCTGTGGTTATATGCCACATTCACCCCCCCCTTTTATAAAAGTGCAAAAACATTCAAACATATTAATAGTGCACAACTTCAAAGCCAGAACATGGCCAACCTATCTGGGTAAACAGGGTAGACTACCCATTTACCCGCATAGCCATGTGGTTTATTCTGCCACATAATCAGACTATGTAGTCCCTGAGATACAGGGGCTGCCGACGAGCCCGAACAGGGCGGCGCCTCGGTCCGAGGGCGTCAGCCGGCACTTCGAGTTCGGGTGGGATTCCTGGGGCTACCGGAGGGAGATCCCAGTCCCCGGCAGTGTGGCGCGGATCAGCCGCCGCGGCGAGTTCTTGTGCTGATGGTGGGTTGACGCGCCTTAGGCGACTGGCATGCCAACGGGAGCCGTCAGCAAGGAGGAAGGTAGCTGGGCCCAATTGTGCCATTATCTGTTGGGGTGAGGACCAGAAGGATAGCAGCTTGTGGGACCGATGCGGCCGGCGGATACGGACCCAGTCCAACACCTTGAGTGTGTGTCCTCTCACCCGATGTGCCCTGTCGTAGCGGTGCTTCATCCGGCGTTGCGCCTCTGCCACCATGTCGCCGACAGAGGGTCCTGCTGCTGGAGGGCCTGGAGGATCCCTGCTGGGCGGCCGTAGTCGATCCATGGGAAGTTGGAGTTCCCGTCCGAGCATCAGAAGGGCTGGGGAGCTACCTGTCGTGGCATGTGGCGTCGCTCTGTAGTGCTGTAGTGTGTTCTGCAGGGCCGTGCTGAATGGGAGACCTTCGGTCAGATGTGCTCTCAGGCCGTTCTTGAGGGTCTGGTTGAACCTTTCCACGCCCCCATTGGCCTGCGGGTGGTACAGGGCCGTCCTGATGTGCTTAATCCCTCTCTCCCCTGTGAAGGCAGCGAAGTCAGCCGAGAGGAACTGGGGCCCATTGTCTGTGGTAATGGTGTCTGGCACACCCCAGCGGGCAAACAGGGAAGAAAGAAAGTCAGTGGTTTGCTGTGTGGTTACTGACCCCACGGGGAGGACCTCCGGCCACTTGGAGTGGAGGTCGTAGGCCACCAACAGGAACCGCTGGTGATGAGGAGTGCCATGGAGCTCCCCACAGATGTCCACCTGGATGTGGGACCACGGCGTCGCTGGCCATTGGAGGGGCTGCAAAGGTGGTGTCGGGGGTGGGCCCGTCTTACCGCTGGTCAGGCAGGCGGCGCAGTCCTTGACCATCGTTTCAATGTCCCTGTCGATGCCTGGCCACCAAACCAGGGTCCTGCAGCGCTGCTTCACTCTCACAATGCCCAGGTGACCGTCGTGTGCCATGTTCAGGATGCGTGCTCGTAGAGAGCTGGGGATCACCGTGCAGAGCCCCCGAGCGACGCAGTCACCGTTCCAGCAGGAAAGGTCGTCTCTGACCCGGTGGTAGGGCGCCAGCTCCTCTGGCACCTTCGCAGGCCAGCCCTCCTGGATAAACGTGCGGAGCTGTGAAAGCACGGGGTCCTGTGCAGAGGCCGCCTGGAGCTCCTGCAGGGAGACTGTTGTTCGGAGGGGCTCGTGCAGCATGAGGACCAGCTCTGACTCTGAGCCGTCCGGGGCGGTGTCTGGCGCTGAGGTGGGCGTGGCCCTGGAGAGCAGATCAGCCACAACGTTTTCTCTGCCGGGTGTGAACACTGTCGTGAAGTTGTAGGCCTGCAGTCTCTCTGACCACCGGTACAGGCGCAGCGGTTTGTGTCCCGATCCTGCCGTGGCCAGGAGGGCTGTGAGTGCTTGGTGGTCGGTCCGGAGCGTGAAGTGCCGCCCGTAAAGGTACATGTGCCACCGCTCGCACGCCCAGACGCAGGCAAGCGCTTCTCTCTCCCCCACCGAATACCTCTGCTCCGTGGGAGTCAGAGATCGTGAGGCAAACGCCACGGGACGTTCAGTCCCCCCGTGCAGCTGGGACAGGACCGCCCCTACCGCCGTGTTGGACGCGTCGCAGGTCACCAGCGTAGGGCTATGGAGGTCGAAGTGGGCGAGCACTGGAGGGGAGGTGAGCTGTGTCTTCAGCTGGCGGACTGCCGCGGAGCACATGGGTGTCCAGGACCAGGGGGCATCCTGTTTGAGGAGTGCGCGTAGTGGCGCCGTGGTCTCTGAGTAGTGTGGAAGAAAACGCAGGTAGAACGCCGTCATGCCCAGGAATGAGGACAGCTGCGCGGGGCAGGAGGGCTCAGGCAGGCGTAGGATGGCTTCCACATTTGAGTGGAGCGGGCTGAGGCCGTCGGCATTCAGGCGAAACCCCACAAACTCGATGACCGGCGCGGAGAAAATGCATTTCTCGCCGTTCAGCGTGAGGTTGTGTTGGGCGAGCACCTCTAGAACCCTGGTGAGGCGGTCGTCGTGTGAGGCTGCTGTCGCGCCGTGCACCACTATGTCATCCAGGTACACAACCACGCCAGGGATGCCGGCGAAGATGGTGGCCATGATCTTCTGGAAGCAGCTGGGGGCAGAGCTAAGCCCAAAAGGCATGCGGGTGTACCTGAAAACGCCCATGTGTGACACGAAAGCGGTGAGGTTGCGGCTCTCTGGGTGCAGCAGAACCTGCAGGTAACCCTGGCGGAGGTCGAGCTTTGAGAAGACTGTGGAGCCGTGAAACTTGGCAGAGAGCTCTTCTGTAGTGGGCAGAGGATATTTATCTGGTATCACCGCTTTGTTCACCTGTCTGAGGTCGATGCAGGGGCGCAGGCCGCCCGTCTTCTTCCGTGCCACCACTAGGTTGGAGATCCATGGCGATGCGTCCACTCGTTCGATTATGCCAGCGTCCAGAAGTTTCTGCAGCTCGGCTGAAACATCAGCACGTAGGGCGAGGGGCAGGCGGCGGAGAGGCTGAATGACTGGAGTCACCTCCGGGTTCAGGAGCGGCTGGTGGTTGAAGGCGGTGAGGCAGCCCAGTCCAGCGAACAGCGAGGGCCAGCGGTGCAGCCAGGGCGTGGTGACGGTTAGTATGGTGGCACCCATGTTGTCTGTAATGGAGAAGCCCAGGGCACAGAACAGGTCGAAACCGAGGAGGTTGGCGCCCTTGCGGGACACCTGAAAGGTGAAAGCTGGGAGAGTTCTAGCGCCATAGCGCACGGAAAAGGTCGCAGTGCCAACCATGTCGATCTTGGTGTGTCCATAACCAAACAGGTCTTCCGTGCCAGGTTTAACAGTCATTCGTGGAAAAAGTCGCCGGACCGTGGCCTCATTCAGGAGTGACTTGGAGGCTGCGGTGTCCAGCAGCAGTGACAGACACACGCCGTCCAGCTCGACTGCGCACCACTTGAACGGCTTGTTGCAGGCGCCCACCGAGTGGATGGTGGTGGAGCCAGATGCGTTGGTTAGGTGGGGCCCGGGGTCCACAGGATTAGAAACAGAGCGGCAGACTTTAGCAAAGTGGTTCAGCCTACCGCAACGTTGGCATCTTTGTCCTAGCGCCGGGCACGCGGGCGCACGTGTGCGGTGTGATGAGGAGCCGCAGTTCCCACAATGTTGCCTCATCGTGGCGCCTCGACGTCCCGCGACGTTTACCTCCGGCTCGTCGAGAGGAGCAGTGGTGTCGGGGAGTGGGGCCGTGAGAGCAACAGTACGAGATGAAAGAGGCAGATGTGGAGCGAGGTGGGGAAGGGCTGGAGCTGGGTCCGAGGCGGCTAGCCGGGATGCTAACAGGGCCGCAGACTCGAGCTGGAAAGCCATTTCCACCGCCCTAGACAGCGACGTGTCGTCCGGCGATAAAAACAGCTTCTCCCGCAGTTTAAGGTCCGTCGTGTGTTCGGCTAGCTGGTCCCTAATCATGTCGCCCTCCAGATCTCCGAACCTGCAGAGGCTGGCTAGTCCCCGGAGGTCGGCGACGTAATGGTGGACCGACTCACCGGGCCGCTGTCGACGCTGCCGGAAGATAATCCGCCGTGCCATGACGCTCTGTGGAGCAGCGAAGTGTCCGGAGAGCAATGCCACACAGTCCGAAAATTTCGTGGCCGGTCCGAGGGTGCGAAAGATGCGTTGGCCCTCACAGCCCAGGCTATGGACAAGCATTGCCCGCCTTCGCGCGTCGCTAGCGTCGGCTAGCCCGAAGGCTTCAATAAAGGTCTCGAAGGACTCCAACCAGCGGGACCACGGGACTGGCGGCTCGCCAGGCAGGGCGAGGAACGGAGGAAGAGGCGAGAGTGGAAGCTCCATCCTTGTCGCCAAATGTTGTGTTTAATAAAACGCGTGGAGTCGGACTTTGTGCTCACTGTCCTTTATTCTCAGTAGCCACCTTTTATCTCAATACTTTGGCAACCGCCCACTTTACGGCCGTGACGTCACGCCGTCGTAACATGACCCTATGGCTGTGGTTATATGCCACACCCAGGTTTAAATAAGCAGAAAACACAATCTTCTTGCAGACTTAACCTCAAGCAGATGGTTAAGCTTCTCCAGAAATGATTACATTTCTGGAAAAAGAGGAGAGGGAGAGAGGGGGTAAAGCACCAGTTCCATTGCTTTGCCTTCTTTTTTAATTAACGGAGTGAAGGATTAGTGTGTAGCTATCTGGGATCAACGGTCCTCCGACGGAAGAATACAAATGTTTTGTGATAAATAATCCCGAAACGCTGCGACCGGCGCGCCCCTGGAGCCACGTATTTTAACATGCATGACACAGAGCATTAAGACGATTTCAGCCGCCCCTTTCGCCTGGCAAAGCACTCCATTATGTGACAGAAAGACGAGTGTTACTTTCTCTAGTCCATGCAGCCACCTGACCAACAACCTGAACTCAATGCCGGAAGCAGTGCCATGCCTTTGTAAAGTGGCCAAATATGTGAGTGCGTCATAGCCCAAACATTTCACAGTGAGTGACATTTATACGAGTATGCGTTTGATTTTTTTATTTATCTTGACATGGTTACTTCGTACTGACCTCACAGTTCATTAGTGTGACAAGTGGGCGAGGCAGAGTTATTTTCCTATGGCTCTCTCTAGTGGCGCGTATTGTAAATTACATGCACACAAAGCCCGTGTACTGCATGCATTTTGTTGCTACTCGACCGATCACTTGAAAACAAATATGGAATGCATTGAGTGTTGGACTTGTGAAGCAAAATGACAATATACTACTGATATCATCGTTGTCATACTTTGCACAAACTGTACAAATATTATTGTGGCTTAGACAATATTCATTAGCCATTACTTAACACCTACCAAAAATGCAACATCTTGATCTGAAATTTTTTTCCCTTTTCTACTTAGATTACATGTAAATTTCTTTTAACTGCTCCTCGTGTTTGGTGTTTGGTTTATCTTTGTTCATAGTTCCTATATATTTAAACAGCGGATATGTTATCTATCTATCTATCTATCTATCTATCTATCTATCTATCTATCTATCTGTCTATCTGTCTATCTGTCTGTCTGTCTGTCTGTCTGTCTGTCTGTCTGTCTGTCTGTCTGTCTGTCTGTCTGTCTGTCTGTCTGTCTGTCTGTCTGTCTGTCTGTCTGTCTATCTATCTATCATACAAAACAAAAGCGACTGCACTAACAAATGCACTAAAATCGGAATTTTTTAAAGTCAACACCAGATTATGTTCAAACCCCTTACAACCTATATTTTGTAGTCAATAAACTCCCTTTTTTCCGTCCTTTATTGGACAAAGAACGATGTTGTTTTCATCTTTGATCTAAGACGGCCATCTAGTGGCCAAAAAGGTGCATACAGCTTCTGACTCAATGACGTCATGCCATGAGTGGCAAATACTGTATCCTCGAAAGTATTCTTCATCTCACGTGAGCTATGGCTGTTTTGTTCTCTTGTCAAACATGCAGACACCTTTAAATTCACCAATACTCCCTTTAACCTCTCATTAAAAAAAAAAAAACATACTGTAGCCTAATCTAAATGTTAGATTAATGAAGCTTGACCTTTCTGCCTTTCCCTTCCCTTTCTGTTGTGTTTTTTTTGCGGTGACACTATAAATGCGCTAGAGGGCGCTAAACACCAAGGGAAGAAAGTCTGAGCCAGCAACTCTTCACATTGGCAAATCTTCACATATGGTTAACAGACATGCTATCTTGTCAGTGTTTTTGCATAGTACATAAAAGGCTGTGGGTGTCACTCATAGACTATTTTGATGACTTTGGCCGACATGATTGTATGAGAAAGAAGGGATGACTTGCAGATCAATCCTCCCGGCAGTTTCTTAATAAACATCTGACATCTGTCTTAATAGAAAGAGAAAAGAACAGCCCCATGCATGGAGGAGAGAACCATGAAGGCTGCTAAATGGTTGGGGAAAGAAGACACACAGAAAACGAGAGGGAACAGAACGTTGTGAAGGAGCCAGTAGGAGGGCAAATAGCGGAGTGATAGGAAAATGAAGCGCGAGGACAGGGTAAAAGGAGAGGAAGAAAAAGAGGGAAAATGGGGAGAATGGAGACTTTGGTCCACATGCACCTCAGCTGTGTAAACTGAAGGTCTCCGCCGCTTCTCGGATTCCCCCGAAGAAGGGGGGATATTAATAGGAGGCTGGCAGTGGCAGTGAATGGACCCTTGCTCTGTCACACCCACTAATATTATTATTATACTTTATACGTGCAAAAATGGAAAATGTCAGCAACTTGAGAGGCCTATAGAGACAGTGTGTGCATGCAGTGTGTATCGCCACTGCTCAGTATGTCTGCCATATGTGAGAGGGCGCTCATCAGAAACCGTCTGTCGCTGAGCTGGCATAACATTTCTGGGCAAAAGAAAAGAGGCGCAAGATGGAATTGGGGAAAGAGGAGACAAACAGGAAGAAGTTGGCATGTTCGGAGGGGCGTACGAACCGCCGCACACACTGGATCTGTCAGAGACTGAGAACAGAACGAGGGGGAGGAGGAGGTGGAGCAGCTAGACAGACACAGACATGAGCACATATTCCAGCTCCAGATTATAAAATTCCCGCAAGTTGCAGACGTGTTGAAACAGACTGCACACCCATACGCGCACACACACACACAGAAATATACACAGGTTTTCCTCCACGGCTAACAGATGCAAAAGTCGGGCACACATGCAGAAACCTAAACAGTGTGATAGACATAACACTCGTGCACACGCATGCACATCCGCGAGCATGCGCTCGCACACACACACACACTCTGGCAAGAAGGGGCACATTCCTGAGGAAACAGGTGGGAGTGGTGATGGCAATCTATCAGGATGACTTTGATCCTCCTCATTGGCTCCGTCATAACCAGATCAGGATGTTCCCCACTTAATCACAATCTGCACATACAAAGATGGAATAGCAACCGCACAACACATTCAAACGTTGGTCAGTAAAATAAAAAAGAAAGACGAAAAAGAAAAACGTTTTTGGGTGAACCTTGAACATGCGTTCCAGAGTTATGCAATGATTACTGTTGACCCCTGGTGTTCATTCCAAAGCAGGGATGGAAAACGCCTTGTGTGGTTTTTGGAGAAAATGACCTAATGGATGCAATATTGGAAGAATGTCTACAAAAGCTGGGTTCAGGGTTCATATACACCTGAAATATGAGGAGTAGTAATGTCAGCCATCTATCCAAACATTTTCTACCTCTTATGCTATGCAGAGTTAGAAGTAAAAAGGAGCCTATCCCAGGTGACTCAGGGTAAGAGGCCAAGCACAACTAGCAGAGACAGACAACCTCGAACATTTAGGGCCCTCTTTCAATTTCCCAGTGCAAATCTAGCACAAGGTGCAGTCTAACTGTGCACATGGGTGGAATTTTCTTTCTTTTGGCATTTTTGAAGACAGGCGCAATTAGAAATGGGTGTTTGCGCCATTGTGGGAGTGAACACAGTAAAGCGGGTCTTCTTATTCCCTTTGAATCCACCGCAGGTGAGGTGTTACATACTGGAAGGATAATTAACTAGCTCTCAGGAGTCCATACAAGAGTTTGGCGCGTGCTAAGTATAAATTCATCAGGAATTGGTAGAAGACCTCCACTTGTGGATGATTTCAACTTGGCTGCTGTAAATAGGAGTTGGAGACCGTGCTCTATCGTGTGTATGCGTGTGACAACACACCAAGACACGCGCGCGTGCACACACACACACACACACACACACACACACACACACACACACACACACAAACATGCCCCAGTCAGGGGAGTGCTTTCAAAATATATTAAAGATGATATAACTACGACAAATATTACTACAACAAATAAGAATATGAATAATTATAATAATGGTGGCACTGTGATCGACTTGTTAACACATTCGCCTCACACTATAGAGGTTATAGAGGATTTGATTACAGGCCCCAGCCTTGCTGTGTCGAGTTTGCATGTTCTCCCCATGCCTACGTGGGGTTTTCTCCAGGAACTTTAGGTTTTATCCCATGTTCCAAAAACATGCATGTGGGTTCAATGGCAACTCTGAGTTGTTAGGTGTGTGAATGTAAACGCGGATGGTTATTTGTCTACGTGTGCCCTGTAATTGGCTGGTAACCAGTTTAGGGTGTATGGGTCAGCTGGGACAGGTTCCGGCATGCTGTGACCCTTGTGAGGACAAGCAAATTAGAAAATGGATGGATGGATACTACTCCTCCTCCTCCTCCTACAACTACTACAATGAATCATCATCATCATCATCATCATCATCATCATCATCATCATAATCCAAACACATTCAATTCATGACTTTCTACAGTGATTCAGAATGTTCATGCAGGCACTTGTTATTTCAAATGAAATACTATAGCATCCACCCCACATATCAGTGGAGTGCAGAATTTGTCTGCCTGCACTTTGATCAAATTCAATAAAATCGCGTTACACCATGACCAAAATTTAAAAAAGAAAAGACAAGTAGCACAGTAGGCCCAAGTGTCCATCTAAAACAAGACAGAGGTTCTAATCCTAAAAAGTGCCTCTAGGATGATTAAAATCATAGAATTTTGAACATTCACACAGCACTTAAATAGAAGGAAAAACTGTAATGCACCGAAATAAATGTTTACGCAATAGTAAAATACAACTGAACTGTATTTGGGCAGTGATTCATCTGTATGCCACTAGAGGGAGCCCTCATATCAGTGGTGGTACTCATACCACACTTTGACATTAATTGATTGAGGTAAGGGCAAAAGACATACCGCTGATGTATTTTAAACTTAGATGACTTAAAAATAAACATCCATCCATTTCCTATCCGCTTATCCTTACTGGTGGATGTCTAAAGAATTCCAATTTGGAAATGCGCTTTCCATAGGAAGTATTATTAAGTCAATGTATTTGTTGCATATGTTTGTGTCCTCCTGTTGACCCAAATGTTTGGGGATATGAGATGAAATTATTCACTACAATGTTTCATCAGAAGCAGGAAAGAAAATAGCACAATGTTATTAACTTGAGCCAAAAACTGTGTGTGTGTGTGTGTGTGTGTGTGTTTGATGTGAGTGCCAAGGTGGAGAACCCCTGCCTTGGGGGCCACAACACACTTGAGTGACATGTTACATGAACATGAATGTGCCTGCATGTGTAAACCCCTCTCATCAAGTCCTCCTCCACCTCCTCCTCCTCGCTCATCCCAGCCTTCTTTTTTCATTTTACCTGCCCCCAACTAATTCCCAGCAACTTTTGGGTCTACATTAATGTCTCTTCACCTAATTATCTTCTTTAAAGCCCCAAAAGTCATGAATAGGGTTGTGCCCATGAACAGGTTTTCAAATAAACACATTGGTCAGTTCACAGAATATGCACTGAGGCCAAAACATGAGCAAGAAAAGAGGGGGCTGGGGGGAGTAAATTGTGACGGAAACCATCAAATTATTCATTTCCCTCCTTTTTTATGTTTTCCTTGTGCTGACTGTACACCCCTCCCTTTCCCTAGTCCCCCCTTTCTCTCTCACTCTTTCCCTCTCACGCATTCCACTCAGTTTTACATATCTATGACCCCCCCAACACTATACCTCACCGCTTAAAAAAAAAAAATACGGCACTCGTTTTCCCTTTTTCTCCCCACCTCATTGCCACCCCCTCACTACCTGACATTGTGGCTCTATGCCCAATGAGTCACACCTCTGCTAAAATCATCAGAGATGGCGAAAGGAGGGTGGAGGGAGCAAAAAGAAAAAAAGCGTCAGGAGAGAGAAAAAGCAGGAGGGTATGACAGAGAGAAAAATATAGAAAATAAAAAGAAGGGAAGAGGGGAAACATCGAGAGAGTGAGAGAGGGGAGCGAGTGAGAGAGCGCCTCGGGGGATTGAAAGGAGCATAGAGTACGTTTAACTTTTTGACTTCAGTAGTCAGCGTATGCTTGTCAGCAACAGTTAGCCTGTTGACAACAACATTTTCCACACATGGCTTGGGTGCTACACGCGCGCACGCGTACACACACACACACACACACACACACACACACACACGCACACGCACACGCACACGCACACGCACACACACAGAGCAATCGAGCATGCAAACACATCAGAGCAGAAAGTGTGGCTGCGGCCCCTCCCCTCCACATCAGCTTCCTCCACCCTCGCTTGTCGTTGCCCTTGGATACCATAAAAACACTCCCTGATGGGCAAGCCCGGGAGTCTAGAGAGGACTGACGTGGGTCACATACAACACTTCCTTCGACGCAAGTGTTGTGAGTGCGCACATGTATGAAAGTGCAGTTTGCTATAAGTGAGTGATAGTTGTGTTTTGTTTTTGCAAAACTGCAGGGGAACAAAAACACATAAGATGATAGAATTACTCTCCGACTGAAATAGTGTGGCAAAGTGTGGCAGAACATCAAAGGTCTGATCAATTTCCCAGTTGGGAAGAGTGAAAATAGAAATGATTGTTTCCATGCAGGGTCAACTGTAAGCATCATAAAAACTTTATTTGTTGCACAGGCACAGGTAATCTTATTTTATTACGATTATTATTTTTCTTAACTTATGTCATAAGAATAAGCAGCAGCTGTTAATATTAAAGGAGGCATTCTGTTTTATGTGCTAATGGTACCTTGACGTATAAGTTTAATTCATTCCATGACCAAGCTTGTAAGTACATTTACTTTGACTGTTTATCAAATCAAATTTCCCTCTGACTCCAACTCCCGTTAGCCTTTTACCACACAGTTGACTCTTTGCGTCTTTTCAATGCTCCTTGCGAGTGTTTTCATTTTGTGTATCTGATTGCATCTCGCGATTAGTAAGAGGTTTAAAGTGCATCGATGACTCTTGTTAGTATCTGAAACTCGCCTTTGATAAAAGCTTTGCCTCAAACTGATGCAAAAAAATGGGACTTGTAACGTTGGAAACTTTTACATCAAGGTACCGCTGTATTTCACAATTTAAAACTGTTCCTGCTTTTTTCTCATGTTCCTCCCTTCGCACGTTCTTCATCTCTCAAAACCCCTTCTTTTTGGAATGAGTAAAAAAAAAAATGCAAAGGAAAACAAAACAAACTTGCACTGAGTTAATCCCTCGATGTTTGCTGAACTGAGGTTGTACCGTATGTGATATGTTGACATCTTGGTTGACGTCATTAATGGAAGTGGTCCATCTTTTTGAATGATTGAGACAGAAAATAACAGGAAAAGCACCTCACCCTGCGATCCTAAAGAGAACAGAGAGAAAACAAATGGCTAGATAGAAGTTTGATGACTGAGAAGACAGGTCTTGTGTTTCCATTTCTTTCAATGACACCTTATCCTTCAACTTTGACCTCATCTTGGTCCTTTCGGGATCAGACTTTGACTAGGTTTTGCGATTTATGACTCTTAAGGGTGCCACATGCTGTTCCAACAATGATGTCTGTTTGCCAGACCAGTGGTGACTTCCCCGTGTGCGCCCCGTCGTCATTACTGTTCATCAGGTGTTGTTTTTGTTTTTTATAAAGAGCCTCAGGTTGAAAAGGAAGGTATTGGTTTCGTTATCTTAGATTTTGCATGGAAGGATTTGTTGCGATTTTAGGTAAACCAAAAGTCTACAGCCGGAGACTGTTTAGTATAGCTCACAGCTTTGATCGGGTCAATCCTTGTAGGCTTAGGCTTAGGGAGCGCAACAGCCACACCGGTCAGGTTTTTAAAGCCATACCAGCCAGCCACAAAGCTCCTTTTTGCCCTTTGTACAGACCTCACCAGACAAAACCTTGGAAGGCATCCACAGCAGAGCACATTCCCGAAGTGTTTCTTTTTTTCTTTTTTAAACAAGTGTGGGATGGGGTCGAACAACAATTACGGTAAAATGTGACTAATATGTCACAGACACGCTGCTTGGTGTTTTTTTCTGACCTCCTCTGTTTTATCCCCTCCTTTTTCCATCCATCATCTTCTCTCCTCTTGAAAATTCTTCACTTCAAACCCCTGTAATTGCAAACAAAAGCGCTGACTCCTCTCCAGCTGAAAGAATGATAATGATGTGTGCACGCGTGTTAGTGTGCACGTCTTTATCAAAGTGGCGATGATGTTCAAGGGTGGAGAGAAAATGCGCGAAGGACAGTGAAGAGGAACACAATCTGGGCATTAAACCCCACAATAAATCGGCAGTGTTTGTGAGTGTGTGTGTGAGTGTGTGTGTGTGTGTGTTTGTACACACATTGCCTCTGCTCTTGACTGCAACACTGCAACACACAGCTGCCTGTCGTACTTAATGGCCAGATTCAGAAGTTCTTCGTGCAGCTAAGAGCATGCAGCCAGCTCGAGTGCGACTTCCACGAGAGAGTATGTGTTGCTGCAGTATCCAGGCTACATATATGCATGGTTGCGAGGTAGAGAGAGTGTACGGCCTGGTTGTGTTTGGAGCGTACCCAGGCCAGAGGAGCTCAAAGCACTGAATGTCATCATCAGAGCTGTCGGGGAGCCAAGCAGTAATCACACCCAGATCACCTACACGCTCACGCCAACTTACAGCACCAGTCACCCCAGAGCGTGTGTGTGTATGTGTGTCTATGTGTGTGTGCATGTGTGTGTGTGTGTGTGTGTGTGCGTGTGTGTGTGCGTGTGTGTGTGTGTGTGTGTGTGCGTGTGTGTGAAAAAGAGTGATTGAGAAAGAAAATGAAAGACAAGAAGTATATGTGCATGCAGCAACTATACAACACGTGTGTGTGTGTAGGTGTGTGTGTGTGTGTGTGTGTGTGTGTGCGTGTGTGTGTGTGAAAAAGAGTGTTTGAGAAAGAAAATGAAAGACAAGAAGTATATGTGCATGCAGCAACTATACAACACGCGTGTGTGCGTAGGTGTGTGTGTGTGTGTGTGTGCGCGTGTGTGTGCGCACGCGCATGTGCGCCTACGTGCGTGGTGTGTGTGCACATGTAGACCTTACATGCGGTCATAGTGTGAGTAGTGAGTGAGTGAAATGTGTGCACTGGAGAAGAGGGTTTATTTTTTTCTCTCTCCTCCTCCCCTTGCTCCATGTCATATCCCACCCCTCTATTTTCCATTTTTACATGCAGCTCCAGATGTGAAGGCAGCAAAATATTAAATTACAGAAATGGGCTTGTTTCTGCGCTTTTGCCATATCAAAAACAAGCCAGCGGCCTATGCTCTTCCCTCAAGTGACACACACAGTTTTAACATTTGATACCATATGTGGACATAACAGTGCCAGTGATTGCCTCTTTATGGGCAATCTCATGCACTCGCTGTCCTGCACAGGTGGCAAACTCAAGGCCCGGAGGCCAAACCTGGCCCACCAAGTTATTTTATATGGCCCGCGAAAGCAAACCACATGTGTCAACTTCCATGATCCTTGCTAAAATCTGTACCGAAATGTCTAATTGTCATGTGGAATATACCCCACCCACCCATTTTCTGATCCGTTTATCCTCTGACGGCTCGCAGGGCGTGCTGAAGCCCATTCCAGCTGTGTTCGGGCAGTAGACGGATTGCCAGCCAATCGCGTATATGTAATGTATAAGGTTGATATTTTTCAATAATGTAGTTGCCCTGTTTATATTCACTTGAACAATAATTGAAATCAAACAAATAGTTGACTGATTTCAAAACTAGGAATCCATCAATTTTTTTGTGTACAAGTAATAAGACGATGATTAAACATTTATTCAGGTTCACTGCAATAACGGCCCTTAGAGGGAAGACGTAAATACAAAGTGGCCCGCGACAAAAATGAGTTTGGCACCCCCAATTTAAAGTGATCAATTAAGCCATTATGCATGTTTTTCCAAAGTGGGAGGAAAGCCCATGCAGGCACAGGGAGAACATGAAGAATCCAGAGGAAGGTCAGGGGCCTGGAATTGAACCCATGAGCTCTGCACTGTGAGACAGACGTGCTAACCATTCAACTACTGTGCCAGCTCGTTGTTTATATATATACCGCAAAGCAACATTTGTTTTGAAACTGGTAATCTGCACAGCTAGGATCCAGGCGCTCTTGCGTAAATGCTGTCAGGCCACTCTTGGCTCGAATCGGGCAATCTATTGTTACAGAGGCTAAAGAAACTAACAGCAGATTCTAACTGAACATTAAAATGAATCTCATTTCAGTTAGTGTGTTATTGGTTTCCATTGTATTATGTAAAAATCAAACTCCAAAATACAATATCAAAGAGTTGTGCCGCTTAAAGTTTAATGATGTTGTAAAATGAAATGGCCTTGTGAGTGTTGTTGTGGTACATGCTGAACATGTACCACAACGTCATGTTTCTCTTTTACTACCTCCACCAAATGTGAAAGAGCAGAGGCAAGGGGTATTGCTGTGATTGCTGTTTGTTAGTTTCCAGGATTACACAAAATGCACAAGAATGCCAACATCAATTGTGGAGTGGAAGCTCATGAACCAAGTGAGAAAAAACAAAAAACATTACATTTTTGTGAGAATCGAGACAGGCGCAGATTCTCAAACTTTTGCTCACCATTTGCCATTTGCATTCATTGTGAGACGTTACTCCCATTCTCAGGTTAACTCAGTCACTGTGAATCATTTTCAAAGCAGAGTTCCCCATATGGCCCGCTGTTTTATCACGATACACAGAATTTTTTTCGATCTTAGAATCACCTCCTAATCCTTATCTTATTCTCAAAATCTGTGCTGATCGGAAATCCAAAGTGATGCAACACCCCATCTCCAGGCTTCTGTTTGTCATTACATTGTTCTACAAAAACAGAATTCGACAAAAATGCTGGGCGACATCTTCTTCCACTACTCTCCTTTGAAAAACGGACTTAATATATACAGTATCCTTCGGTGACGGTATCTACGTACTTGGCCAATAAAGATGATCCTGATTCTGATTCTGATGAGTATATGCCTCCAAGTCAGTGAATGAGTTCAAGATATTGTCTGCTCAATCCTTTCAGTGCTTCCTGCTATTATCACACAGTAAACTGGTCACAAAAAGAGGGCTCAAAGAAGAAGCAATTAGAAGTCTTACGTCAGTTGACTGACGAACAATCAAACACAATGTTTTTTCCCGCTTTCGTTAACTGTAAATAACATGCTTTACCACTTGACTTCATGTGTATACGTCTTAAACTTGTGGTGCTGTAAACCATTTTGCTCAATAACATAACAACCAATGTTGTAATGTGAAACAGTTGTAGTTGCTTGGCATCTAAAAAGGATATTTATGTTTAGTGGATAATTAAAACTTCCACAGTGTTTTACTAATGCTGGAAACCTGGAATCCACGTGCAGCATGCAACAGGTTTTGCCCCTTTTCATTTTGTTGTTGTTAACATGTTAACGTCAGTTTTACATGTAAGTACAAGTGAAGGGCATATGGACTAATTCGGATGTCTGATTACCTCAGCAGAGTACTCTGAGTTGCAGAGATGAGACAACTTTAGGGCAGCCTGACAAACTTCTGCCACAACCATATATACATCCTAATTTAAAAATACTGCACTCTGGAAGCAAACGCTTACTTCAGTGTCATCGGCACACACCAGATTTCACTGCGAAGAGCAAATAAAGGCTACAACAACAACAAGAATGAAACTAATAATAAATGTCACTTAATACGGAACAGGCTTCTGCCAAGGCCCAACTATTAACAAATTGTGGCAGACTTTATTTTGACTTGGACTTTCCATTTTTGTCGATTAGTTGTATCATTGTTATTCGAGAATGATGTCATTTGATGAGATTCATGAATGGATGATTGATGCCTACTCAATTTTGAGGTGCACCGCTCCTCTGATACATTTCTGGATCCACACCATTATCCCTATCACACCAAAATGGAACACTATAACATAGTTATTTACATATTCTTACTAATTGACAAAGCATCCACACAACCTTCAGCCTCATTCTTCGCAGAGGTAACATTATTAGTAAATCACACCGTATGATTTGCACCTTTTGGGAGGGAAAATTACCTGTTAAATGTAGGAGCTGCATTATTGAGATATGTCTCATAAATGATGGACAAGGAGAGAACATCATGGGAAATCCCCAAACAGCCTAGGTCTATTGCAACATAATTAGGGATAATCCAGGACAAGTCCAAGCCAGCCCCAACCATTGAAGGTACTTTATCAAAAAGGATGTCTTTGCACATTCCCATGCTCAACATTGGAACCATGGTTCAATTTGAGTGTTTGCTCCCAGGGGTGTGGTGGCACTTGGGAAATTCGAGACAGAGCCCAAATGGACAGTCCTTACTTTTTAAATAGGTCCTATTTTCTACTAAATCCAATACATCCAGCCACCGTTTAACAAAACATAATTACAGAATACTCTTCATCAAATACAGAACGACTAATAGCATGCACGACTAGCCAGCATGCACAACAGGTAACTCCTGACCACACATTGTGGTGGGCACGGTTAGAACGTGACTATCTTCTTGAAACTCAGAAGATTAAGATTCTGCGTCCAAGCAATCCTGGATGATGATGATGTCGCCACCTGGCAATCATGTCCAATCACTCAATCTTCAAAGAGCGAATGGACCATTTCTGTTGTATACCATGTAGGCATGAATCAGAGTATCAGCTCCTGTTGGTAGCATTGTGTATGATGATTTTCTTTTTGTTCAAGGTTTTGAGGATACATGGCTAGAAATGACAAAATTAAAGACTCATGCTTCTTCTCTGCCTTAAATCTGGAGGCTGCAGTATGATACGTTGCAGTCTCCACTTTGGTTTCTGGCTTTCGTCTGCCTCCTCTGGAATCATATGAATCTTCTTTCTGTGACCCACAGTCACATTCTGCAAAGTAATTTCAAGAGTGGCTCCATGCCACAGATGCAATGTAATTGAATTTGCCCAATGTGGAGACCTTTTCCTTTGGTTAGATCAAGTCTTGTTGGACAGACAATCATTTTTGTTTGACTGGCTTTCAGTTCAGAGGGTTTGCTTTTGGATGAACCTTGGGGGGGGAGGGGGGAAGACATATACCGTACAACATGCTAGCTGCAGTTAAAAGAAAGTCTTCACACTTTGACAGCTAAATGTGTGTATGTCAACGCATCAATGAACATCAAGGTAGCTTTTTTGTGTCTCTTCCTTTCACATCAGCAAGCATTAGCATGTTATATCAGCCATGGCTGTAGTACTCAAGTCCGGACTTGACACGTTTTCTTTGCTGTTTCGGACTTGATTCGGACTCCTTGGCATTTGACTCTGACTTACCTTGGACTCGGCCATTGGACTCGCAAAATATTTTTATCGACTCAAAGATTTATATAGACTTTTTATCAAATCCAATCATGTTTTCACTCCTGCAACTTATTGTTGTCCTTCAAAAGTAACTTGAAATAATGTTTTTCAGATGATCTGTTTGGTTAACCTGACCACGAGCGCCAAAGCACGCATACTTTTTCTTCCAGTCATGTCAGCCAGCAGTGATTACAAAACTTGGATTTGTAGCAGGGATTACAAAACTTGGTTTTACCAAATATCGACAACTGCCCTTAGCCACATCATCTTCTAAAACAAGCTGACATGATGCAACCTGCACATTTTGTAAAATGACAATTTCAGAAACATACAGCACCACATTGAACTTTGTTCGATCATTGCAGAGGCACCACAAAAAGAGGTAATTGTTTTGGTTGTTTATCGACACATATGGTCATTAAAGCAAATAATTCCATGCCAGCCATGAAGAGTGTGGCGTATTGTGAAACTTCTCAAATTTTGTGATCGTAAAAATTGTATATTTCTGTTTTAAGGGTTATTGATCTCATCTGGACTTGGACTTGGACCTGGTGGACTCGGACTTGACTTATAATCCGACCTTTGTGAGTCAAACTTTGTGAGTCAAACAAAGAGGGACTTGACTACAGCCGTGATAGCATCCCTCAAATCTATCTGTACATCCTGCGATGCTGCACAATGTGTCCCAGGAGTCGCTGCACACCTTCTTAGAAAAAAAAACAACCAAAAAACACTGAGGGATACACATGACTCACTGACCGAGTGTCGACAAGCTGTTAGCAGTTTAGGATCACAGCAGAGTTAACACACTGTCAAATGCCCGGCAATGAGCACTTCAACGGGGAACGGATGGATGAGTGTCACATGCAGTGTATGATGGTATGTCTGCACACTGTGTATAAGAGAAAGAGAGAGAGAGAGAGAGAGAGAGAGAGAGAGAGAGAGAGAGAGAGAGAGAGAGAGAGAGAGAGAGAGAGAGAGAGAGAGAGAGAGAGAGAGAGAGAGAGAGAGAAAGAGGGCTACCCTGCTCAGGGCATTGACTGAATTGTTTCCACATGTGTCTTATTACGCAGCAGAGTTCTGGGCGGGTTTGAAGGACAAGAAGAGAGGAGCGCGGCCTACCATAGTTGATGCTGAAGGCAAAAGAGGGTGGTGGTGGTGGGGCGGTGGGGGGGAGGGGTCGGGTTTCATAGCACCGTGTTGCACATCTGTTCCCGCAACTGAAAACACACAGCACACACGATTGCCCACACATTGATAAACCACAATGTGTCTAGAAACAGTTGCAAACATGGTTCACACGGGACTTGTTTTTGGATTGAAGCTACGCGAGCACCACTAATTGTATTCTGCTTTTTGATTCGGCTCTGTTTCATCATTCTAAACACAGATACTCATATGCACATACCCTTCTTCTCTGGCACAGCTATCCTGAATGTTGCGGGCGCACGGGCGTGTCATTGGCGCAACACGTGGAAGGAAAATCTGAACGTGTTCTCATTAATCATTCCCGTTTCTTTCAAAGAGCAAAAAGATGACAAAAATGATGACCTCCAGCAGGTGTTGAAGGGTGAGCGCAGCAGGGGATAATGTGAGCGTCAAAGATAACAGGGTGGAGGAGAACGAGCTAAAGGCAGGTGAGAAGAGAACGGTCATGAGAGAATGTGTAGGAGGGAATGAGAAAGAGACTTCTGAGTGTGATAGGATAAACGGGTAGGCCAGCACCATATATGTTAAATTGCCAGCAGTTTATTCATGAGAGTGAGCGAGACAGACAACTCCAAATGTGCCTTAAACTCCAATTTCACAACAAACTGAGGCGAGAAATTAGAGGATAAAACAAAAGAAAGAGCAGAATAAAAAAGGATAATTGGCTACAGTTGGGCATGTCTGGCCAGAGAAGAAAGAGGAAGAAAGAGAGGACATAGAAGTAAGGAAAGGGGCAAGAGATGAGAAACAACTCCTCCCTGGGGTGAATGGATGGCACCACTTTGTGCACCGCACAATGCGGCAAACTTCACTATTGTGGAGGCTTTTGTTTGCCAAGTTGTCTTCGGCAGTAGACAGGGGACACCGTGAATTGGTTGCCCGACGATCGCAGCCTCGTTACAGCCTCAACGGCAGGCATGTTGCCACTGTCTCTGTTTTCTAGAAAACAAAACTTAAAAACAAAGCAAAATACACATTGTTGAATCAAACACCACTTTGGACAGGCCCAAAAGATCACATAGACAGACAGTATAAGAATACGCACATATTCTGTATACTCTACCCAAAAAAAAGAAAATATTCAAATAAATGGACTTTAATCGGCAGAGTTGCTTATATACGTATTTGTGAAGTGTGCTAGCTACCATTAATCGAATCCACCTTCGACTTGAACACAACAGGCTACCGTTAGTTCCCTAGTCTTTCCAGGGCCCTCTTTGGCTTTCCCCGTTGTTCTTTCTATCAACTCAGGATTGTGCACAAGTCTTTTTGTCTATGTCTGCAATTTAGTGCCACTTGAGCCTTGTGACTAAGTTGTGGAAAGTTAAGACTTTTATGTCTTGAATAAAAGTTGCTCTATTCCACCTTGTCATAACTCTGTCTCTGCAATATACTACCATTTTTTTCAACTCTAAAAAGGGAAACCTTGTAACATAAATCATGTGATGTGAGAGTACGTGGCCATCATATTGGATGAGAGAAGCTGGCCTGTGCGATTCCAGTCGAATTTACACTGAAGCACTATTTCTCCTTCTGTCGACTTTGAAATGAGTCGGATTGGACTTTCCCAGCTGTGCTGAGGTTTGGCATTGTTTGCTCTGCTGGTGCACTTATATTGGAATTTTTATCTCTTGAGAGTCTGTCTTTTATTGAAATAACACGTAACTGTAACTAATGCCCAATGGGCTCACAAGTCTGCTTAAGCACTGTTTCCACGATGCACTGTACTTTGGTATGCCATGCATTTTTTTCCCCCGCGTTTTTTACATTGACCAAAGATGTGAAGGCAACCAAAATTATTGAGCGATAAACTACTTTTTGGCACTCCTGTTTGTGTGGCATCCTATGGGTGGAGATAGCGACGCACTCTGTCTTTCATTGAAACAAAGAATTGTCATTTGAATACATCGCTGCCTTTATCGTGTTTTGTCCCTCCTTCCAGTTGATTCATTTAAACTGCTACACAGCTGTTGTGACGTGATATTTACTGTCTGATCCAACCAACCACCCATGCATTTCATCTACACTGTCAAGGTCACAACCAGTGATGTCGTAAGTTAGTAGTACACTGGAATAGTTGCCAATCAACAACAAAGGCGATTGTGATGTGAATGGGGTACTCACAGAGAAGACCAACCCACAGCCAGTTGTGCCAAAGTCAACTATCTGAAGCACAACCATAGCAATGACCCCTGTTTTACATGGTTTTCCCATTTTAAGCCAGATCATGGTAAACTGAGTTATAGTCACTGTTCACTTGTTAGCTTGGTTTCTGTCTATTATGACAAATTTGTATGTGTGTGTGCACCTCTTGGTCATGGCAATGGGCTAGAAATTAACCTTCCATTTTTTTATCCATCCATCCATCCATTTTCCGAACCGCTTCATCCTCACTAGGGTCGCGGGGGGTGCCGGAGCCTATCCCAGCTGTCTTCGGGCAGTAGGCGGGGGACACCCTGAATTGGTTGCCAGCCAATCGCAGGGCACACAGAGACGAACAACCATCCACGCTCACACTCACACCCAGGGACAATTTAGAGTGCCCAACGAGCCTGCCAAGCATGTTTTTGGAATGTGGGAGGAAACCGGAGCACCCGGAGAAAACCCACGCAAGCCCGGGGAGAACATGCAAACTCCACACAGGGAGGCCGGAGCTGGGATCGAACCCGGTACCTCTGCACTGTGAAGCCGACGTGCTAACCACTGGACTACCGGGCCTCCCCCCATTTTTTTATTTTTTTTTTTAATTTGAGGGGGAACCAGAGCAAACTGAGAATACCCACACAGGCATTGGGAGAACACGCAAACTCCACAGAGAAAGGCCTCAATGGTGAGTATTCAGTCAAACTGGGAACGCTTTGCTGTGGAGGAGCCAAACCTTAAAATCACTGTAAAGTGAAAATACATATATTTTTTTCTACCTGTGACACACAACAGCGAAGAGTGTTGTTGAGAATGCTGCAAAACTTGAATGATTAATAAAATCACCAAATGTGTCAAATGAGGCTTTCAAATGGTGACAAATCAATCCGGTCTCTCCGCTCTCAAATGCTGTGGGTGTGTCCACTGAATTCACTGGAAATACTCGCCACTGACTCTTAACTGTCAATCAAATACTATTAGGAGCTGAAAAAATGTATGCTAGCATCTTTCTTATGCCAACATACATAACAGCATGAAACAAATGGGTCGTCACGGGGGCCTTTCCACGCTAAGACGAGGTGCGCTGAAGCTATCATCCAGCTACTATTTAGAAAACTAATCTATGCATTCACAAGATAAAAGTTGTACTACAACCCAAAGATGTCACCACCAGTCACTCAAAGTGTCTGTCATTCACCATGATGAATTGTTGGGAATCAATACCACACTCGCTGCACACGCAATAACTATGTGAACTACGACAGAACTGCCAGCTCTTTCTCATGCATCCCTTTCATTTGTCTTCATTTGGTGTTATGCCCGCAATTGAAACGCCGCTATGAAAACTTGATACTGACTCAGTAGGAGAAAGAAAGGTCAGTGTTTCTTGGCTTGGTACAGCCTTTGGCACTGGCCAGATGAGGACACGTGCAACAGCAGCACGTACGAAGTAGAGATGGGACATTCTTTAAAAGTCTCTCCCCCTGTCTTTCCCTGTGTAAGTCAGAGCTACAGTATGTCTCCAGGCTCATGTAGCATCTGTGCTTTGTTAGACATATTGCTGTTGCACAAGAATGTGGGGCAAGGGACAACAACACTTGCTAAATAGCGGGCTTATTGAAGTTAAAAGTGTAGTAAATTTTACTGCTTGAGAGCTCGTCACCGGTTTATCGTGGAAACAAAGCAGCATTGGAAAGAAAAATAAACCCAAACAGGCCACCGGTGGAGCGAGCGCCTTTGGTGCTTACCTGACTGCTTACCTGACTGAGTTTGGCCAGAACATTGTCAGGAAAGCGGGTCAGCGGGTGCTGTTCTGAGGAAGATCTCTTTAGAGTCTTCTGTGTGTGTGTCTTGGGGTTTAGCGTCGTTAAGTCAGTCTCTGATTTACAAACATTTAAGGCCCCGTGCTGTTTCATTTTTCATTTAATCACAGCCCAAGGCCATGTCCGGGATCGCACCGCCTCGCTCACCTCGCCGCTCCCCTCCTTTGCGTCTGGTCTGGTCTGGTCTGGGGAGATGAGGACCTGCTGGTGACCCCGCAGCCTGCAAAACACACACACACATTCTTATGACTTTCTATATGCACTCTCAGACGCACACACACGCACACACACACACACACACACACACACACACACACACACACACACACACACACACACACACACACACACACACACACACACATGCCAAGAAAACACAGACAGACAAGCAGACAGAACCCACACATGCAGACAGCATGCGGAACAATCCATCTAATTCCATTAATACAAAAAAAATCCCCACAGACAGACAGGTATGATACAGCAGCCACAACAAACACAAAGGCAGACGTCACACGCTCAGCAGGGCACGGTCACGTGTTTCCGAGCATGCTACACACTGAGGGTGCGATAACCATTCCCACACTTGTGCCACAGTCCCGATAAAACGAGGCACACCAAAACAGAAATGTGCCCAGAGGAGGCACACACAAACACACACCTGTGGTTTGGGGCCACAAAACAGAGAAGTCTTTGGTCTTTGAGCTGTCTGTCCCACTTAAAGTGAGCTCAGCTTGTGAAGAGGAGCCGACACACACACATACACACACACACACACACACACACACATACACACACTGTGATGAGTACACTGCTGGAAGAGAAGACCTGACTAAGCTGAATTCCCCCTGATCCCCTTTCCTATTTTCCATCTGCCTCAGCGTAGGAGAACCTGCAGCGGGGAGAACTAACAAGAAGTATTGCCCACCATGGAGGTTACACTTTCACAGCTCAAACTGTGACACACAGTCTAAACACATGCTAACACACTCACTCGAGCACTACATTTTCACTTCACTCAGGTTTATATTTTTTTGCATTTGTGCTGCCTTCTGTTTCCATTTCTACAGCCAAGCCTTATCTCCCCTTTTCAACACACACTCCTCCCTCCGTCTGCCCACCCCTCCATCCTTTTGTCATGTCTGTGGTGCCGTGTGGTTGACCAACAGCCAGTTGGAGACAAGTGCAGCGAGTGTGCGGCCAGACTTGCCTGCCTCGCCACCTAAATTACATGGGACAGTCCCAATTACCCTGTGGCCAACCAAAGCATTTCCTGGGTTATAGTGCTATAGTGACGCGTGCACCCCTCCCCCCCTCCGCACCTCCAACACACCCTCCCTTTTCCTTCTCTTGCTGTGGTTACAGGGGGTGTCATTAGACGCTTGTTTTACTGTAACCCCAAGAACGTAGCCGCCGGCCGCATCCACGCCACAGGAAGTGCCACTGTAACGTTCCAATAACTCGGATGCATGACAAATGGGAGCGTTAGGGCTAACAGGCTCGTAGTAAATTCCAGCCCGGTCCGGAGGGAGATGCGAAGGCAGCGTTGCGGGGAAAAGGAGAAATTCTAGACAAGCTGCTGTGACTTTGAGGAGAAAGATAAGCATTAGATGTAATATTTTATGGGGTTTTAAGCGTGAGGAGAACGTTTTGGACTAAGCAAGGTGTAAATTGCAGATGTGGATAAAATAGCTGATTTATGGAGACAAGACTAATTTGAACTGTTGGGAATATTAGCGCACTGTCAAAGTTTCACGCACGACAAATCAAAATCTAAGAGAAATATGTGGAAGATAAAATAGAGTTGACGAAAATATTTTGGGTTCATTTATGAGCTGACCCAAGCACAGCATTGACATTACAGTTTTTCCAGCATTTTCATTTAATAAACCCCTAAACGTCGAACCTTTTTACATTGTATTCTGCTTTATGTGACAGCTGTGAAAACATCTGACCTTTGGGCTTTTGCTAATATGCAATCATTTGGACAGTGGTGTCTACTGCATTGAAGAGTTCCAACAGTAAAAGATCCTTCCGTCAACACTACGTGTGACACTAGGCAGACACTGGCCAGACACTCTGTTATGGACCCAATTTCCATCTTCTTTTTAACCGATAGGGGGGAGGAGAGAAAAAGAGATAACTAGGAAGGGAACAAGGGAGTGATGGACGAACAAAGCCCGCCGTCGGGAGAAGTAAAGCCACCCGCTAAGCCCGCACAACTTGAATACATTGACTTTATAGATGTACACAGGGTACATCTCTGAGTGTCAGAACTCTCAACAACGAAATGAAAGCAAAGCCCATCATACAAAATTTGCTGTGAGATGTTCCCTCACCTCTGTCAGCCACAAGTGAGAAAATATACTCTGATTGTTCGATGCAAACAGTGAAGTTGGTTCTTTGAGAGGCTCTCATTACTCCACACAGGGATCCTAGCATAAAAACACACACTCATAACAGTATTTTCAGCGAGATGTATGATGGTGGGGCTCAGGGATCAACCGCAAGGGGGCTATTGATCATCCCTTCATATATGAATCGGTGGGAGTAACTGGCGAGATGCGCTCTGGTGTCACCTGTGGTCACTCCCCATGTGCCCACCCATCGCTTGGGAGCGCCACACGTGCAAAGTGTATGATGTAAACAAGTACCCAGACGTGCAATGAATTTGTTTGCACGATTTCAAAGTGTGTTTATGCGTAACACGTAGATTGTACAAATGAATATTTCCTTCTGTCATCTGTGATGTGCGCCACATACTTATGAGCCATTACACCAAATTGGTGCTTCTTGTAAGTCTCTCCAAACAGACTTAAATTCATATCTTTTTTTAAAACTCTAAATCTGATCATACATCCTGGACTACTCAAAAAATACATTGGCCTGTCTTGTTTTTTGCAGAGAACTAGCAAATGCATGAAATATGGCCACATAGAATGTAGACAGTCAGCGCATTGCAGTGACTCATGACTCAACTAATCTTTTATTACCATATAAATTAATTTATATAACATGGCTGAGATGAGATTCTAACTTCCCCTCAGCCGTTTTTGCAATCGAAAATACAGTACTGAAAAAGTAATGAATGAACTTACCGATTGCCTTCCTATGGCCTGCAGAAGATGCAGAATAAAGCCACTTCCTGTGCATCGTGACTTGTGGAATATTCCAAATTTTTGGTGTTAAACTAAGTGCTAAGCCGAGTGAAACCCCAGTAACGTGTCAGAAGCGTGAATTTCAAGATTTGCAAAATATTTCAAATATTCTCTGGTAAAGTTTAGTATTCGGGAGCAGGTAGAGGCAACAAATGCTATTTTTCCAGTGTTCAAGGAACTTAAATTCATCTTTTGAATCGTATTGAGTAAAAATGTAGTTCAACCAATGAACTGGACACTGCTTCATTAAAAAATATTTTCAAATACATAAGATAGTAAATGGATGGTTTTTTAAATTTCCTGTGGATGCAAACGGCACTGATTCAATTGAATGGCCCTTGTGCGTTTTCCCGCAATGTGCTTTGTACATCCGCAGGCAGCTCTTGCTCGCCGCTTGCGCATCTGCTGTTGCCGCTCGCCCTTGTAGCTCGGCTGGCGCTCTCATAGCTGCAACAAGCTCATCCATACATACACACAAGAGTGGACACACCGGTCCTTTTTGCATGAATATACACAAACACAAACCTTTACCCACATGTCCCTCTCACTGTTCTACTTCATTCATTAAAAAAAATGACAAATGGCCATTTATTTAGATTGAGCTCTCGAGCCTGCAGCCTCCTAACACTGAAGAGGAAAACAAAAGGAAAAGAAAAGGAGAAGGAGTGCAAGAGTAGAAACGCAAAAGGTAGAGGATCATCAAGATGACGACGAGAGAGTCAGAGAGCGGCTGCTTGAGAGGGAGTGAGAGTTTGTCAAGTACCAAGTTGTGGTTTGGTCCACTGCTGCATTTGGTTTTGGTTTATGTGGCTTGGGAAGAAATGAGCAGGGAAACAAACCTGTTGAGGAGGGAAAACGTAGATGGGTTCACTCAGAACACTCGAAATCATGTTCAAGTGCTTAATAAACTTATCTTCCAAGGGATTTTGTCAATGTTGAGGTTGTGTAAGCATCTCATGAGATGAATTAAGGTTCACCGCAAGTATTTGAAATATTCCGAGCCATATTTATGTTTGTCCATGTCTGCTTGACGGAGCGCTCTGCCCTGCCCGGCCTGATTCTGGCCCAGGCCGCCGGGGCTTGGTTCAGTAGCAGAGTGTCTTTCCAGCCAGTGGGACCACTCTGGGTCCAGTTCCAACAAACTTATTTACATTTAGGGGAAAATGTGCTTTTTCAAATATGCCCTGCAAGACCCTTTTAGCCAATGAAATATTTCTACGCATGTAAACAGGACAAATTGTCAAGCTAACTTTGACGTGATTCCCCTGGATGTGGTGGATTACACTCTGATTCGAGTCCAGGTTGTTCCAGTTTATCCAACAAAACAGGGCTCTTTTCAACATGATGTTTATTTGAACCCGCTTGGGAAAAGCCAGGTGTTGCCAGTGTACACAAGACTAATGTGGTTTGAGGGAGTTTACCTCAGATTGCAGGTGCTTGTTGGAGTGTGCCACAGTGTTCACAAGATAAGACCTTGCAATGGACAAGTCTGTATGCAATGACCTTTTGACCTGCGCTGCATGGCATGGCTCCAAAGTGCCTGGGCTGACTTTTGACATTTTTTGCAAGGGATTCATTTTATCAAATTAGTTCAGCATGCAGCTATATTGAATGTTTTCCTTTTTTAAAATTTTAATTTCAAACATTTTTTCATATCAATGCTCTAAAACAACATGCATCCTCATGTTATTTCATGTATGGCTGTATGGCATGCATGGCTCAATGTTGTCATGCTCAATCCAAATATCTTGTTTTTGGGGAGGACACATCGTCGATAGCAGGAGTGTCAAACTCATTTATGTCACGGGCCACATCATATTTATGGTGTCCCTCAGAGGGCCGATATGACTCTGAAGCCATACAAACATATGCTCGCCTAATTTTATCACATATATAGAACATACCATGATTTGCCTGCATGGGCCGGATCTGGCCCCCGGGCCGTGAGTTTGACGCAATTGATCTATACAGTCCTATACATAGCAGATGCTAGCAAATGATATGCTTTTGCACTTATATCATATATTCTCTGTTAATTTTAACCTTGTATGATATTTTGTTTGAGTGCAAGGGAAACAAAGTAGGCCTTGTTTCTCTCCCTCTCTCTCTCTCTCTCTCTCTCTCTCTCTCTCTCTCTCTCTCTCTCTTTCCCTCTCTGTCTCTAGCTGATACAATATTGTACAATCACTTTGACGTGAGATAAAGCAAAATTTCTGTTGTTTAGGGGCTAGGTGCATTAGGCAGGTGATAACTGCCCGTTCGTGCATGTATACTGTATATGACCTTACCTAAGAAGAAATAGCGTTATTGATGAAGTAGTGATACACTCGCCTGACTTGTGTGCGGGCAGCGTGCGATCGATTCACACTCAGTGACGGTGTGGGTGTGTACGGTTGTTTGTCTCTATATGTGACTGGCGACCAGTCAACTGGATAGGCTCCAGCAACTCTCCGCGACCCTCTTAGAAACACTTCTTAGAAAGCGAGCATCACAGAAAAGGGTGGACATTTTTTACTTGACAGTGGAATACAATAAAATGAAAGGCAATTCAATGCATTAGATTATCCGTGTTGTCATTTAGAAAATATGGGTTAGGATAATGGATGAATGGATGGATGTTGCGTAAAGGTATGCCTTTCAGAGCAACATGAGCGTAATGAGCTTTGTGCAGGAGGGAATGGTTGTAGTCCTCCTGAACAACATGAGTGATGCCAGCAGTCAGGAAACGAAACAAGACGTGATCTAACAATGATTCAGCAAAACAACTTCATCACACTACACCCAAAATTATGTGGCACTTGTGAACAATGCACGCTGGCTATTCATGGCCACATATGAAGAGGCGTATGGAGGACAAGCCCAAACTCCAAAAGCAAATTATTGAGAAAATGGGCAGATGTGGATTGAGAAAAAAACATAACCACCACTCAGCCATGAGAAGACATCACACAGCAAGGCTAAAGTAGGAGGATGAGGTGGGATGACAAAAGATTTGGGCTACAAATTCAGGCTAACTTCCGGTCGCTAGTCGAACGTATAGTAATCGCATCAAACTAAAATCTACTCACATTCTGATGAAATGATGTCAAGTTACCACAAATGAAGACTCACCTTATTATTTGCTCCAGTTATCCAAGTGTCGATGAAGCAATGGCAGCAGCATATCTCATTTAATGATGATTTGCTGTATCTTCATGTGTGCGCATAGACTTGCACGGTTTCATTTGACTCGCTCAACCTAACGTTGCATAGAGGGCACAAAAATAATCACACAATTGAATACCAAGTCTTCACATTCTATGCTGCAGACGCAACAAATTTGAGTTTATGGAAACATAAAGGACAACCAATAATAAAATAATAGGACAGTAATGACAAGCATATACCAATTACTGCAGGATAAGGATAAATATTCCCACGAAGCTTCGTGACGGAGCGGCTGACATTGCCCGCCAGGTACCTCGCATGGACAGCGAGAAGAGTGGATTTCCATGACTTGCTGGGGAGCCGAGCAAGGAGAAACAAAGAGAAAGCCGGCAGACTGTCCTCGATTCAATGCAGCAAAAGTTAAAATATTCCTAATGTATAAACTTTTTATCTTTTTTGAAGTACCCACAAACGTGTTTATTTAAAAAGCCGAGCATCATGGCCAGCACGCGACAGAGTTGGCTGGAAGAGATTTTTCTTCTTCTTTAGAAGTCACGAATTCGGAGTACACATCCACTTTGAAAAGTACCAGCGCCAAAGTATAGAATATACTTCTTCCAAAAACCCATGTTAACACAATTTTATAGAATGATGATATTTTCTCTCCTGATGGCATCCCGGTTGCTTGGAATAAACAGAAGCCGGAAGTTCGCACACCTCTGAATTTTTCACCCGTCATTCGTCATGAGCTGTCATGCATAGAGGCCATTACCAACATTGAATCCAAAGCACATCCACCAAGGATTTAGCCAGTCACAAAATACAGTAAAACCCAAAGACCTTAATGTGTAAAATGCTTACAACAAAACTGAGTACAACACCAAAGTGAAAATGTCCAAATAGGACTTTTCATTGGAGTAAATTGTCATCAAAAAAAATTATTTGAAAAGAATCAGAATCAGAATCATCTTTATTGGCCAAGTATGTAGAACACACAAGGAATCTGTCTCCGGTAGTACACGCTGCACAAGTATCATAAACAAGGACGTGACAAATAAGTATGGAAGGACATTCCGTAATATAAGGGTACCGTTGTGCGGTGGTACCACCCAATGACAGCTGTGAGACAATGTGCAAAGTATCAAGCAGACCTAAAGTGATCACTGGTAGAATACAACACTATAACAATTGTACAGTTGGTGCAGAAAATCATTGAACCATTTTAAAGTAACCAGTAGCAGCATTTCTAGTACAACAAGTGTGCAATTGTGCAGATGTCCTTGAGCGCTTTCAAGTGTCTGGTGCTGTGGAATATAGATCAGTGACAGTCGTTCAAGTAAGTACAGAGCTGGAGCTACAGTGATTATAGCGGTAATGCTGTTCCACAGAGGTGTGCAAAATTGCAAACAGCCACTATACAGGTAGATTTGGGTTACTGTTTAGGGAGAACAATAACAATTCACTAATAAGTAAACCCATGTGTGTGAATTTGAAGTTGTGTGCATTCAGTATATTGCGTATCAAAGTGTAAAATAGAGTAAACAGTAGAACAGAGAACCCGATTGAGTGATAGGATGAGATAAAAGGTTGCCACCGTTACCTGCTTTCCATTCATCTCTTGTTCCAACTTCATCTCCTTTTAGTAGCTCTCTGCTCCTCCCCTGTGCTCTGATAATCTAGTCCAGAACATCATGATCACATAAAAAAAAAAATAAAATAAACGAAACAAGTGCAGACATTTTTCTGTTCACTCGATTTGAAAACCACACACACACACACACACACACACACACACACACACACACACACACACACACACACACACACACACACACACACAGGGGGTATGAGGTAGCAGGAAAAGCCGAAGGGAGGGAGAAAAAAAATTAAATAAACTGTTTATTCAAAGACAGCGCCGGATCCCTTTTGTTGTGGTGGGGACCTGCATTTTATTAGGAGCCTGAAAATCCTTCAAAGGCTGGAAAGACAGGAGACGTGCCGGCAGACAAGTGTATACAAGGCAGCCGATGGAGAGAGGAGGGCCGGGGTGCTGTGGAGTGGGATGGATGGGGAAAAGACCTCCGGAAATGGGGCAGGGTGAGAAATATTTCAAAACAGGTGGTAATGGTGGTTTTAAAAAAGAGGTAAAAAGTAAGCCGTGGAATGAATGGTCTCTGGGGTGCAATGAGGACCTCATAGTTTTGTCTCTCTTGGCAGTGAGAGTGTAATGTGAAGGTCTTAAAGAGGTGAAAAGTGGACAAATTTAATCCGAGAGTATGTTTTCTTTATGTAAAAACGAAAAGTTCCAAATAAACACAACTGTGTTTAAAACCGTTTACACAGACCTTCAAAAAAACTACTGAAATTTTCCGAGAATCAGCATGCCAATTCAGGGGTTGGTGTTTACTGTACTTTTACACCAACCTTAAAAACTATTGAAAATGCTATCATTTGCAAGAACACTTGAGCAGTTGGTGATGTCAGACTCACAGAACCGTATTTTTGTGCCATGCGCAATTCTAGTGCAAAGTGCTGTCTAATGGTGCACATTGGCGGAGTTTCCTTCCTTTTGGCAATCTCGTAGAGGGGCACAACTATAAAGGGACGTTTGCACCATTGTGGGAGTGAACACAGCTGGCTGCTTTCCCAGCCCCCTTATTCCCTTTAAATTCAGCAAAGGAGAGGTGCGCAGTCTACATGCCGAAACTAATTTCTGGATACCACACAGGAGATCGTTGCACTCAAAGTATATTTAAAAGGAACTGCAAGAAGATCTCCACTTTTGGATATTAAAAGTTGGCCACTTTGAAGAGGGCTCATGGAGACTGCGTTCCACCACCGATCGTGCGTCCATGTGTGACAACCACACCTCCTAGCCCCCCCCCCCCTGCACTCCACACACACACCCATGATTGATACATTGAAAAGATGGTAAAAAAATGTTGTTAAAAGCTGGATTTTCTACAGAAGAGGTGTTATTTTGAACATTGTCATCTGTAAAACTTTCAAAGAGAGCTACTATTATGTTTTTTGTTTCATTTTCTGCCCTCTACAGAGGAGGCAGATTACTATTATGATTATCCATCCATCCATCCATTTTCCGTACCGCTTTATCCTCACTGGGGTCGCGGGGGGTGCCGGAGCCTATCCCAGCTGTCTTCGGGCAGTGGGCGGGGGACACCCTGAATTGGTTGCCAGCCAATCGCAGGGCACACAGAGACGAACAACCATCCACGCTCACACTCATACCTAGGGACAATTTAGAGTGCACAATCAGCCTGCCATGCATGTTTTTGGAACGTGGGAGGAAACCGGAGCACCCGGAGAAAACCCACGCAGGCCCGGGGAGAACATGCAAACTCCACACAGGGAGGCCGGAGCTGGATTTGAACCCGGTACCTCAGCACTGTGAAGCCGACGTGCTAACCACTGGACTACCGGGCCGCCTTATTATGATTATGATTATTATTGTTATTATTTCTGAAAAAAATTGCCATTGTGATAATGGCACACGTGCAGAATGCAAAAGACCTGCAATAAAATCATGTGGAATTGTACGCTTTAATCTAACTTTGACCAGTGAGATGCAACCTTAAATGTGCATCTCCTGTTGGATGGCGAGCTAAGAGACTGGTGGCAGGAGAAGGAATCCACTCGGCCAGGGCGATTTCTAATGTGAATGTAACATGTCCATGATGTGACATGCATATGCACAAAGCACGACATTAAATGACGTACACCGAAAAAATGATGTCACATGGGGCACTGTTTAAGTAAACATGGTCCCGCGTGTTGGGTTCATTGTAGCAAGGCGGGAGGAGGTAGAAATACTCAAGGCAAAACGAGGCAAGGCTTTTCGATCTCATTTCATGGAGACGTGAACTGAAGATGACGTCACACAATTGCCCTACATAATAAATGAATCGCTGTGCGTGGCTGAATTTCTACTATCACCACAAATGTCCCCATTATGATTCCTGTTTCAAGTGGGATTAAATGAACATCAAATATAAAGACAACACTGTGACTCAAAACGGCTTTGTAGATTCACGGACGACAGTCAGCAGTATCCCTCCCAAGCACTCCGCCCTGTCCACGCATTCGGATTTGGATGACGTATAGGTCGGATGTGTAAGGATGAGCGTTCATACTGCAGGTGCATTGCATACATATCCGGTTTAGAGCTACATTTGAAAGAGGCCCAAGTCAGATTTGAAAACATCAGAATTGTGTTGTTCGCACTGTATGAAAAATCTGATACGTGTCACTTATGGGCAAAAAATAAATAAAATCGTAATTGAGCTCCTGCACATGGATGGAGTTGGGTTTCTTTAGATATTTTCGTAAAAGGGTGCAGGTACAAGTAGGCATTTGCACGCTGTTGTGTGCATTAACTCAAGCCGGCTTTTTTCCTGTCCAATGGAAGCGGCCCCCCGATTCCATTTAAATTCAGTGATAAGAGGCGCACACCGTCCCTGACATTGCAGAAGCAAAAATTGACTCACTGGGGTCCATACACGAAATCGGTGCCACTTAGAGTGTGTTCATGAACTGCAAGATCTCCCCTTGATGATGTAAAGAAAGTTGGCTGTGCAAGTGAAGAGGGCAATTGGAAACAGCCTCACTCATATATCTGTATGTTTTCCACACGAGTGCATACATGTGTGACCCGCCCTCCCCCAACACACACACACACATTCACACACACACACACACACACACACACACGCACATGGTGTCGCGTGGTCAGGGAGGTGCTATTAAAAATATTCTTAAGATCATGATAATAATTCAATGAATGAATTGATTCCGACAATGATTCAGAGGGATTGTGTCTTGTGTCATATTTATCAACACATGACATCCATCAGATACGTCACACGCACAGAATCTGTCTGCCTTCGCTTCAACCAAATCCACCAACATCGTGTTACATCACTTGCACCAGCACTCAGTTGTTTTTTTTTTTTTGGCATGTCTTTACTATAGAATACTTTTGTCACGAAATTGGCGCCAGATGTGCCGGGGTGTGCAATAGAATATGCCGGAACACTTATCAAGGTGCAGTCTATCAAATTCATAAACATGCTAAACTACCGGTAGACTTACGCCGGCATGAAAATGAAGATACATATGCTGGATTTTGCCCCAAGTGCACAGGTACCCATCTACAATAATAGAACCCCGACTGCAATTTGTTCACCACTGTGCAGCTAAGTCCCATGTGTGACAGGCCTCAAGTGTGTGTATCAGTTTTTATAAAGCGCTTTTCTGGACACTCAAAAATGGTTCAGTCGATACTTAACAGTGGTCTGCATCAAAAATTAAATGAGAATGACATTAACATGATTTGTTTTCGCACTATAGATAGTGGTTCACTTTGCCCCATATGCTCCAGTTTTTCACTGACACGTGATGTGCTATTGTTTCTCTTTTTAGGGTGGGGGGGGGGGTGTTTTGTGTGGCTACTAGGTAGTGCACTGGCCCAGTCACACAGCTTAAACGGAACACTGTGCATGACATACTTTTAAGCTAGGTTCTAAGAACAATACCTGAACTTCCAAGGGATTCATAGAACATTCTGTATTCTATGAGATGTCACCTCACTTTACTGCATGGGTGGCAGGAGCATATCGAGAAAAAACTAATGAAATATTTGGATTGACCATCCGAATCGGAAATTGTTGTTGGCTACTTTGTTTATTCATTCATTCATTCATTCATTTTCTGAACCGCTTCATCCTCACTAGGGTCGCGGAGGGTGCTGGAGCCTATGCCAGCTGTCTTCGGGCAGTAGGCGGGGGACACCCTGAACCGGTCACCAGCTAATCGCAGGGCACACAGAAACGAACAACCATTCGCGCTCACACGCACACCGAGGGACAATTTTGAGTGTTCAATCATCCTGCCATGCACACTTTTGGCAATGTGGTAGGAAACCGGAATACCCGGAGAAAACCCATGCAAACTCCACACAGGAAGGCCGGAGCTGGAATTGAACCCGTACCTGTGCACTGGGAAGTCAACGTGCTAACCACTCGACTCGACTACCGGGCCGCCCGCTACTTTGTTTATGCATTTTTTAATGTTTTTGCTGACCGGTGTTATTCATGCACACACACTACGTTCTGTAGCCACAGCTGCCCTCGGGAAGACTGAAGGATGTGTGGCTACCAGTGTGGGCCAACAGCCCTTCCGACCACCACCAAACATCGAGCCGCACAGCTGTGTTAGTGACCCTGGAGGCAAGATGGGTTAAGTATCTTTCCCAAGGACACAACGGCACGCGACTCGGACAGAGCGGAATTCAGCCAAGCGTTCAGTTACTGAACGACCGGCTCGACCTCCTGAGCCACGGCTGCACCACGAGTGAGTGTGTGTGCTTGTGCAGTGCGCATGGTGCTTGGTGTTGGCCTGTGGGAGATGTAGTTGGGGTTTGCTTGGAGAGCCAAAGGAGACATTTCGTTGCCTAACTGTATCACTCTTATTGCTCTCTCAAGCAAAGTGTCAGTGCTGCGTCCCCATCACTTTTTGTCAGCTCTTGCTCGTATTCAATCTGTTTGCCTCCTTGAGTGGCTTTATGATCCAGCCTTAAAGCATGGCTGCACATACAGTATGTCTCATGCATTCAATCTTTTCTCGAGTTGTGTGTACGTGTGTGGGTGTGTGTTTGTCTGTGTGTTTATGTATATACGTATGAGCACACTTGCGCACGCTGACTCACTCTGGAAGGCAAATCAAAGTGCTCTGCTTTCAATAAGAGTCACAATCAGCAAAGTGGCAGCAAGAAATGACATCACCGCAGCTGGGTCCCCAGCTGGAACACAGAAAGGACTTTGGCACGTGTGTGTGTGTGTGTGTGCATGTATGTAGATGTATTTGTGTAATAGTGTCAAAGACCAGCGAATGCAGTTTATTTGTAATAGGCATATTTTATTCAATTCGTAAACCTTGCGGCAGAGCAACATTCAAGCAGGTTCACTCCAAATGCACAACCTTTCTTTGCAGCATCTGGAGGTGTGTGTTAACGTGCATGTACGTGTGTGTATTGTGGCTGAGAGCACAAGTGAGATTTCCAACCTCAGTCATCCCGTCAGTCTCGTTGCACATTCTGTGCCTTGTTTCTATTGGAGCAGACAGTGCTGCGGTGAGAAAAACAACAAGAATTTCATCTGTCACTGATTAAGTCCATTAATGTGTTGGTGTCTGATGTCTTTCGCACTCCTTCCATACACACCGACGCGCAGCTGCACTCACAAACAGACACGACATACACCCATGCTCCCACCACACCGCGCTGCTACCACGACTACGACACTCCGTGGAATCTCATCCGCCGTTCTGTGTGCGCGTGTGCGTTTGTGTTGGGTGTGAATGGATTTTCACACGCTAAGCCATGCAAGCCGGAAAATACTGATCATAAACTGCCGACCAACACCAGCAACCGACGGGCCTACGACAAGCCAACACAAACACACAGACAAACACACACCGTGCCACTGCATACACAAACTGACGATGTGGTTTATTCACACACACACACACACACACACACACACACACACACACACACACACCACACAGAATGATATACACACACACACACACACGTGCAAACCATCACTTTCGAATGCACGCATGCATCACTCAGCCGCTGAAAACACACACTGCTACCGAGCAAACCACGCAACCAGACACAAACGTCTGATGTTGTCACTGTGGTATGTAACATTCCACCATTGTAACTGTAGGAGCCAACCTCGCTGCTTTGAATACTGTATGTGCAAGTGTTGGGATTGGTGCTTAAGCGCACATTCTGTCTTGTTGTTGCTGGCTGAAAACAGCTCAGGTGCTGCATTTCCAAACTTGGAATGCACACTGTAAACATTCTGGAAGTTCTGTCAACGTGGAAGGCATCTTCCTTTTATTTTCTGCAGATTGCTGTTTTATTCACCGGTGACCTCGATGCGCAACCTTAGTCATATGGTAAAAGTGGCCTTTTTTTTTTTTTAAAATCAATGCAGCTGTCCTTCCCCTGTAATTCATTTCCATCCTCAGATTAAATATAATGGCACTGTATAATTGCATGTTTTTCTTGCTCATGTTTTCTCCAGCTTTCTTCGCTCCTTTTTGTTGTTGCTTTCATGTTTTTCCATCCACTCATCCTTCCTCAGCATCCCCTTCAAAAGATGATGATGTCAATGATGACGGCCACTGAAGCGGAAAAAAAAGCCAACGTTTTTTTTTTTTGAAGTAGTGCAATCCAACGTGGAAAACATTCCCAAATAAATGTACTGGTTTCTGGAAACTTTCTATTGAAAAACTGGTGGAGGAATGTTCAAAATATGTGAAAATGTTTCAGAAAATAATGGTAAAGAATGAAATTGAAGTTGATGGTAAATTATACAAACTGTCATGTAAAAAATGAGTGACAATTTGTTTTGTCATAATCACATATAGTGTATCCAAACAATGGGAAATGTTAATGTTTCCAACAGTTCAGATGGCTCAGCAGCAAGACAATACCGATGAAAAATTACATTTGCTTACTGCACTTCCAATTGGAACAATTCATTCTAAACTCAATGCTTCACTTTTAGGGAGAAGAAAGGCATTGTTTTGCTGTTTAAAATGCTGAGCACTATAATACATGAAACTAAGGTTGCTCGTAACAGTAACTCTTAAGAGTACTACTTCCAGCGCATAAAACACCTGCAGTCATGCCCAATCATGTCACACACATAAGGGACATTTCTATTTCTACATTTCATGCTGTGAAAAGTAACGAGCAAGCTAGTCCCAGCTGATTCAGGTCTCTGTGTCAGGTCAAGCCAGGCTGTTGTTGATGCAGCAGTTGAGGTGAGAGAAGAGAGACTACATATATATATATACGTAGATCGACCGGTAAATTGAGAGCTTCGCTCTTTGACTCAGCTCCTTCTTCACCACGACAGACCGATACAAAGTCCGCATCAAAGCAGACGCTGCAACGATCCGCCTGTCGATCTCTCGCTCCCTCCTGCCCTCACTCGTGAACAAGACCCCAAGATACTTAAACTCCTCCACTTGGGGCAAGATCTCCTCCCCGACCCAGAGAGGGCATTCCACCCTTTTCCGACTAAGGACCATGGTTTCAGATTTGGAGGTGCTGATCTTCATCCCAACCGCTTCACACTCAGCTGCGAAACGCTCCAGCGAGAGTTGGAGAGCCCTGCTTGAAGGATCCAACAGTACCACATCATCTGCAAAAAGCAGAGATGCAATACTGAGGCCACCAAAATGGACCCCCTCAACGCTTCGGCTGCGCCTAGAAATTCTGTCCATAAAGGTGATGAACAGAATCGGCGACAAAGGGCAGCCTTGGCGGAGTCCAACCCTCACTGGAGACGATTCCGACTTATTGCCGGAAATGCGAACCAAACTCTGACATCAGCAGTATAGGGACCGAACAGCCCGTATCAGGGGGCTTGGTACCCCATACTCCCGAAGCATCCCCCACAGAACTCCCCGAGGGACACAGTCAAGTCCACAAAACACATGTAGACTGGTTGGGCGAGTTCCCACATACCCTCGAGGACCCTGCTAAGGGTGTAGAGCTGGTCCACTGTTCCACGGCACACACATATATATATATATTCATCCATTCATTCACGTTGGCTTCACCAGAACCGCTTCGATCCTCACTGTGTAGTTTGCATGTCTGCGGGGGGTGCTGGAGCCTCCCACATCCATGGCAGGCTGATTGGTCACTCTTCTAGGGGCAGTAGGCGGGGGACACCCTGAACCGGTTGCCAGCCAATCGCAGGGCACACAGAAACGAACATTCGCTCTCACACTCACACCTTGGGACAATCTGGAGTGTTCAATCAGCCTGCCATGCATGTTTTTGGAATGTGGGAGGAAACCGGAGTACCCGGAGAAAACCCACGCAGGCCCGGGGAGAACATGCAAACTCCACACAGGGAGGCCGTGAGCGTGGATGATCGAACCCGGTACCTCTGCACTGTGATTCAGTCCCCGCCTACGTGCTAACCGAAGACTGCTGGATAGGCTCCAGCACCGGGCCGCCCTATGAGGATATATATATATATATGGATGGATGGATATATATAGTGACGGGCGTTGAGGTCTTTCATTGGGTATTTTGTGATCCAATCCACCTCTTAATAATGCCATAAAGTCAAATACGAACGCCCCGCGCCCCCCCAAAAAAACCTCGATATATGCACTCTGTTTTTAACCAGTTCCTAAAAACACTTAGGTAGATTAACAGACGATTTTAGTTTCTCTTCCAAGAACTCTCACCCGCACGCTCCGAGAAGAAAGAGGTCGATGTGTGGCATTAAAGAGCATTTCATGTACAGTCAAACCTCGGTTTTCGGACGTCTCGGTTCTCGTACAATTTGGTTTTCGAACTAAAATTTCGAGTTTTTTATGCCTCGGATGCCGAACAAATTTCGGTTCTCGAACTAACTGAGCGCACTTGAATGCGTCACTTCACTCCTCTCGGCTTCGCTACCTCCTGTAGCGACGCTACCTCGACGCTACATGAGGAAGCGAAGCCGAGAGGAGGTAGCAAAGCCGAGAGGAGTGAAGTGACGCTACCTCGTGTAGCCGTGCTCCCTTTTGTAGCGGCGCTCCCTCATGTCGCCGCACTCCCTTGAGTTGTGTCGCAACACAGGAAGCGACCATTGTGAGCAGACGTTTTTGTATTGTTCAATTGATTTTTTTTAAAAAGCAGACGTGTTTGGTGAAACGCTTCCTAGTGTAGCGTCCATTGTGAGCAGACGAGTTTGTATTGTTCAATAAAAAAAAGCAGACGTGTTTGGTGAGACGCCTCTGTTAGGGCGAGTGAAATCTCCCTCTTTTCATAATGGTTTGCCCTAGCAGCACGGGGGGAGGTGGGAGGGGTGCGTGCGTTTGTTTACGGCCGGCATTTTTCAATGCAGCGGCACATAATGAACACTCTGGTGTCCGGTGTCTCATTATTAAGCAATAATCATACAGAAACAGCTTGTGAGCAGACGAGTTTGTATTGTTCGATTAAGATTTTTTTTTTTTAAAAAGCAGACGTGTTTGGTGAGAACTACGTAATATTAGACTGTTATTTTTGCATCGTGTATCAGCCCCTTATCATGGCACCGAAGAAAGCAAGTGGAAGTGGTGAAGCTGGTGAAGACAAGAGGAAAATCGTGCGCAAAACTATAGCATTTAAGAAAGATTTAATCGCAAAATATGAGTCAGGTGTGCGTGTGTCTGTGTTGGCGAAGGAGTTCGGGATGCCGAAATGCCCCGCCTACTGCCTGCTGACAGCTGGGATAGGCGCACGCCCCACGACAGATAGAGAGACAGAGAGAGAGAGAGAGAGAGAGAGATGTTCCTTCAATTTTTATGTTACTATGTTAATGTTAAAATTGGTGAAAATAAAGTATATTACAGTTTGTTTGTACAGTATTTTACATATTACCTGCTCTCCTATTACATTTGTACAGTTTATGGTGTGAAATTGTAAAAAAAAAAAAAAGTGGTTTTCTTGACTTGGAACGGATTAAAACATTTTACATTGATTTCAATGAGAAACATGGTTTCGGTTTCCGAACAATTCGGTTTCCGAACAGTCTTCTGGAACGGATTAAGTACGAAAACCGAGGTTTGACTGTATTTGACGATATTACCAAAAGGAAAAAAAGACCCCAATTAATGTTGTCTTCCAAGACATCACCTCAATAACCCCAAACCTCAACAGTACAATATCATACTTCACAATCAATTTTTGTCAATATGAAAACTTTAAATAATTAAATAACATCATACTCACCAGAGATGCTAATGCAGACACTCCTAACGATTTGTGTAGGCTAACTTGTCTACTCATACACAGCTACATAATTCCACACCCTACACCAAAAAAACAAAAAAACAAAAAACCCAAGCCACTCTACAAAGCAGTGTTGGTTGAAATAGGCTCATTAAAGTCCCGTTTTTCTTGAAAGGTACGATTTGAAAGTGAATTTTCAACCAAGGTCTGATATCTCCATTGTAAATCAAGCTGCGTCCGCCCATTGTGCTGAAACAATCTCACGCAATAGTAGTTGAACGAATCGGAGGACAGAGAAACTCACTCGTCATGGGGCCTGCGGCACGGCTTTCTGCAGGTGAATCTACAATCTGATTGAAGCAGCGATTTCAGTGGTGTGAGTGAGGTCTACGCCTTGACGTCTTTAGACGAAATAATATGTGCATGGAACACATAGAAGCTGAAATCTGACCGTACCAAAACAAATAACCCACATAAGAATGCCAGCCACACGGCCATATGAAAGACATATGAAATGAAGACAAAGGATTGTTGGAAATAAATTATTTCCACTTATTGAAGTTGTAAATGTAGGTCTGTGCTTCTAACAGTGCCTTGAAGGCCCCGACAGAACGACACTATCTCTCTCTCTAGATCGATAGAGTGAAATCTTTTTCATATGAAATCCCTGTGAGGAAAGATTCCACAGTAACGTGAATATGGCAAGGCAAGCTATAAATCCGTTACGTTCCAACCAAGCGTACTGGTGTTATGTAATGCAACTGACATCTTGACTCATTTACATGTATTTTGGTGATCACTTGCATGTGTGTACTGTATTTGTAATCGTGGCTTCAGTCTAATTTTGAAATTCTGCAACTCTCAAAAAGCTGTAGAATCGAGTTTACGACAATCAAGTCTTTCCAAGTTCTTTCTATTTTCAAGAGGAATTGAAAACACTCAAGAAGGTCAAGTGAGAACTGCCAAGTCATAAATTCATCTGAAATGAATCTGTTGCATTTGTGTCATAATAGTCTATATTGGGGTTTGAATGACTCAAGATTTCTTGTGGTAAAAGTTAAGTTGAAGTCAATTAATTGATCGTGTCATTCTTTTTTCTGCACAGCGCAGCGGCCTCCAACCTCTTTCGTGCCATGGTCTGATTTCACATGAAGACATATTTTGACGGACCAGCATAGAATCAAATAAAAACAAATGATCATATGAAATTAGTTAGAGGGCTGCGCATGTTTTTCTCTTCAACAAAGTCTCATTTTGTCTTCCATAGCATAGTATGTTGTCAACAAGTGTCAAGATGTTGGGCTGTGTTATGATGAATAAAGTTATCGTGACCACACTGTTGTTGCCAGCGCATTATTGGACACAGTATTTTGGCGACACGACACTGCCCTCGTCCCTCTCTGCCACATGCGTGGTCCCACTGTTACACCCAAGTGTGTCACTGGGTGCCGTTTTAGACTGGAAAACTACAAAGTATATTGGTGAAAAACATGTTAATGCTATCTCCACCATTCAGTATGAAATAGTTCTCCGAGTTTGAATATTTTCAGCCATGATCTTAAAATGTGTGTAAAAAATGTGTTTCGAAACAATTTCCTAAATTTACTTTATAGAGTCGGTAAAATACCATAAATTGGAAGGCTAATGTCACCGAACAGATGATGATCAATTGTCTTTGTAACACCCCTTTTTCATTGCATACAGTCAAACCTCGGTTTTCGTCCATAATCCGTTCCAGAAGGCTGTTCGAAAACCGAAATTGTTCGAAAACCGAAACCACGCTCTTTTTAAAATAAAAATGTTTACTGAACACGTCTGCTCACAATGGAAAGCAACACGAGGAAGCGTCACTTCCTCGTCTACCCGAAGAAGTGTCACTTCCTCGTCTAAGGAAGGCGAGAGGAGTCAAATGGTGCATTCAAGTGCGCTCAGTTTGTTCGAGAACTGAAATTTGTTCGTCATCCGAGGCATAAAAACTTAGGCATAAAAAACTTTTATTATTTTTGGTCGAAAACCGAATTGGTCGAGAACCGAGACATTCCGAAAACCGAGGTTTGACTGTATTTCTGAATGAAAGTGACGCCATGTCACAGTGTGCGAGGATCAACATGAGCAAGCTATGGATGGGCATCAACAGCATTGAGAGTTTTAATCCATGGCTAACGACCCATCGGCCATACAGCAGCCTTCACTTTGGAAGAATCAGTGCTCTCCAAGTATGACGGAGGTACGTCAGCTGAAGAGTGAGACCGCTTTTTTTTCTTTTTTGTAAGCATTATTTATTCAGGAAGGAATCTATGTTCCTACAAAGGCACCTCAGTGGCGGCATGAAGGAAAGTGGGACTGAACCCATGACCTCCCGTCACCGGCTTGTTTATGCCCAAATTTATGCTTCACTTTTCTTCAAATTCATAATTCATGGGGATGTGTGCTGTTGAATCATAGATATTTACATAGACAAACAGAATTGAATCACAGCTGTGGGAGGAATGCTAACAGCAGAGACCTGAGGCGCAAAGCAGCGATGAGGGATGGCGACCAGCACTCTACAACTCACATTGTGATGTGCACTGCGAATCGTATATATCACACAGCATGGCCCATAAAAAGTCCACATGCTTACAAAGACGCAGAAATCCAGAGAAGTACACACAGACGTTGCTCACATGTAGGAATTCCTTGTTTGTAGTCCTTGCAGAGGAATCCGAAGTTCACTCCCGGAACTCGTTTCTCTCCTGACTTTCTTCCTGTTCTGTCATATTTCGCTGATCCGTCACATGCCTTATTTTCACCACAGGAAACGTACCCAGGGCCCTGCCACTCTCCCACATGTGTGACACCCTATTCACCACAACAATCTGAATCCAAAATCCTGTCATGTGCTATACAGTAATGCGGCGCTTTCCAGAACACTTTGCTTTCCTTCCAACTGTCACGTCTCGTCTATTACTGTCAATCATTTCTTCTGCAGCAGACATGTAGGTGAGCGTGCCAAGGTGTCATCCATAATGCGATCCGAAAAATTCTGGTGGGCCTCATCTGAACATGAATGACATCAAGCCGGGCGCCCAGTGATGGTCTTGGGCGAACAGCGTGAGTCTGCCCCAAGGAGTCTGCCTTTTGCCGTTTATTTGCAGGTAGTTTTAATAGTTTTTACAAAAATGCTTCAGATGACTTTAGTTTAGTTTGAGTTTTTTTGTTTTGAGAGTTTTTCTTGTGCATAAGGTGAACTACAATTTTCAAACGACTTTTTGACCTTTCTTCTTCTGTAAGGACGTGCAGCAATACCAAAATAAATACATTTAAAATGAACCCCGAAAGCTACTGCATGACATTAATTAACAAATACAAAATCAAAACGCATTTTCGCTGTAATTTTAATTCGTTTTAGTCCGTTTTCTAAACGGAAGATGTTGTATTTCATTTATACAGTATTTGACTTTGCATAGCATGACCGAAAATGTTTTTTCAAGTTTAGTTTTAGTCATTTTAGTTTTCGTGACTTGTAACAGCCTTATCTGTACCTCCCCATCTATATTAGATCTTGGTTGCCTTTGTTCACATCAATGGTTGTTTATTGCAACTGTGGGTTTTTTTAGTTGGTATTGCTAGGCCTGTTTCCAAAACTACCGCAGTTGCTTGGAAGGCTCTACCTACAACCTGAAAATGCATTATCCATGGACGCCAACATTTATAGTCCAGCTTGCTGTTGTTATTTCAATTCTCAAGTGAAGAGGTGACGTTACAGACAAGGCCTCCGCTTGTCCGCCAGCCAAGAGGAGCCCCAGAAGCCTGTGGGCTCGCAAGCTAGATTTTGACTAGCGCCTCTCGTCCTGATGTAGAAAGGCCGATGGAATTTAGTTCGCCCACTGGAGGCTTTAAAGGGATGTCAACCCCAAACTTTTATTCACGATAATATCTTGTATGAATCCCTACTAGTGTATACCCAGCATTCTGATCAATATTGAGTTTGGGCATTGAGCATCAAAAGCCACCCATTTTATTTGGGGGGGGGGGGGGGGTCCATTTTGCCATTTGCTGTGGATTTAAAATAAGATCCCAGTTGCTCAGGGCTCAGGTAACGACCAATCACGGCTCAACTCGACCACACTCAGAGAACAGTTGAGCCATGATTGGTCGTTACTTGAGTCTTGAGCAACTGTGATGTCATTTTCTGTTGACAGCAAATGACAAAATGGCCGTTCCCTGAGATGGATAAAAATGGTTGGATTTTACTGCTTAATCCATATTCCCCAAATGCAACACTAATACAAAAACCGTGCTTGGACTAGTGTAGCTATATTTTCACTGCTCAAACATGTAGGGAAAGAAGTTGCTTGACCAAGTTGCATCCACTTTTCTGCACGGCATGGTTTCACACAGTGGACACACCCACAGCATTTGGACAATGGCTTGATTTCTCCATAATTTGGAGATCTCTTGCATATGCTTGCTGATTTTTTTTTAATGGCTCAAATTTGGCAGGGTTGTTATCAACACTTTTCTCTGTGGTGTGTCAAATTTGGAGGACGAGGAGAAAAACAGTAGACAGAAAGAGAGGCCCCTGAGGGCTTCTTTTTTTCTCTCTCTCAAACAGAATAAAAGGTTTCATCGTGATGGGAGAAGGCATCATATGTTTTGTGACCAGGCCAAACTAAACATGACATAAAGGTGAGGTCTTATATATATATTTTTTTCATTCATTTATGTAAATTAGGGGCAGAGCTTTGGCCTTTCTGAAATGTAAGGCTGGGGCAAACTGCGGTAACCACATCGAGCTGGGCTAGGCTGAGGCTGCATGGGTAGCAGGGGGCTACCCTGTAGGCCTCTCCATATGGAAAGTGTTAGACTAGCAATTTCTAATGAAATGCAGGCTGACGTCAGACAGGCACCCACCCATTGTTTGGCTGCTTAATTTGTTATAATATTTGTCTTACAAATGAGGATTCGGCCAGGGCAGAAGAAGAAAGGGACTGCAGCAATGACCTGTACTGTAAAAGGTCCAAATGACAATCGCAAAGCCCTTATATTATTTCTTACAAGGGTACAAGGAGGGCCTGTGAAAGGTTCTCAGCATTCTAAGTGGGTGCACTTGGGTAAGGACTTGGTGTTAATTGCTCATGGAAGTTTATTTTGCACCTCTTTGAGAAATGCACCACTGAGCCTGCTGTTGACTGACTGTTTTATGCTTCCTTCTTTACTCATGCAAAAGTGGTATTTTCCGAACTACTTTTTCTCTCACTTCCTCTCTTCTTTCAAGTATCCTCTTGTATTTTCCAGCAAAAAGTACATGGAGGTCAAAAATGTCCTCGGAGCGCTTTTAATCGAGAGGTTGTGCAGTAAATGACCACAACTTCGCCATCTGGCAGAAGTCACACAGCAAGCCAGGGAGAAGGAGATGCTTAGGAGGGATCCGTGGATGGAAAGAATGAAAGAGGCAGAAAAAGATGAGTGAAGGTCCACAGTGAAAACATGAGAGGAGCGATTAATGGCAGGGGGTACGCAGCTTCTTGCTCTCACACTCTGACGTGTCAACTCAAAGGTGCTTAATTGGCATGAGTAATGATGGAAGTTGCTGCCAAGGTAATTAGGTAGGACGTTCAAGTTTTGTTTTGTTTTGTTGTTGTTGTTGTTGTTGTTTTTTTGAATAAACATTAAACTTCCTCTTTTGCCCCGTGGCATGGCGAAAGGGCAGCAAGAAGGAAGGAAAAAACTGAATGAAAGGTGGTGACACAGAGCTTTAGAGTGGAAGAATAAAGCAGGCAGAGATGAGAAAAAGAAACAGTCAGGGCAGAGGGAGAAGAAATATTCATGGCAGTATATTTAAGATAAAGAGAAGATGAGGAAAAAAGTAAAATTGGAATTACTGCACTTGGAAGTTAATTTCATTGCCATACATTGCCAATGATATTGGTCGATTTTAGATGGGAAAAAAAGCATACCGTATATGTTTCAAAACATTTTCAACTCAAGTGCCAACTTACATAAAAAATTGAAGATAAAATGTCCCCGCAACCCTGTTCAAATACTAGATTTCGGTAAAAATGAGGCCAAATTTTTTTTTTCAAAACTGTGTTCATCACTAAATGTGGCCTATAATCTGTACAACACAATTGAAAACAGTAATAACCTTTTTGGGGAGGGGTGCGTGCATTCAACCGTTGTTTCATTAGACGTGAAGAAAATCTCCTGAACATGTGGGAAAACATTTTGTCGTCTGATGAAAACAAAGTTAAACTTATTTGCCATGTATTCCAAACGGCATATTTGGAGCAAACACAACACCACTCAGCGGCCCGGTAGTCCAGTGGTTCTGCTTCACAGTGCAGAGGTAATCCCAGCTCCGGCCTCCCTGTGTGGAGTTTGCATGTTCTCCCCGGGTTGCGTGGGTTTTCTCCGGGTGCTCCGGTTTCCTCCCACATTCCAAAAACATGCAAGGCTTGGACACTCTAAATTGTCCCCGTGGATGTGCGATTGGCCAACCAACAGGGTGTCCCCCGCCACTATGCTGGGATGGCACCCCCCGCGACCCTAGTGAGGATCAAGCGGTTCGGAAAATGGATGGATGGACAACACCACTCATCACCAAAAGAACATTATACCAGTGAACTGTTCGAAATAACATTGTGGGTGCAGTGTCACGCTTTGATGATGTTTTTTTTTTTTTCAGCTGGAACTGAGGCTTTAAAAGAAAAGAAGAAAAGTTCTAAATAGCTGTCAGTGATAGCACAAAAGCTTCAGGCTACATCTGAAATTTATTTTTTGTTATTCAGAGTCACTTTAAACAGTGGCAGGTGTGTGCTGACTCCCATTTAACATGTGTTTGAATGTGACTGGTTAATTCTGACCCTAGACAGTTCTAAAAGGGTGTGCAGACTTATGCAACCACATTATGACAGCTGTTTATTTTTACTCTCTCAAAAAGATGCACTTCAGTTTTACGAGTTCTAGGTCAGATTTAGGATGGGAAAGTTTTTTTTTTCCTGTGTGCAGATTGCATTTTCTCCTCATGCCTGCGCGGGTTTTCTCTGGGTTCTCCAGTTTCCACCCACATTCCAAAAACATGCGTGGCAGGCTAATTGGGCACTCTAAATTGTCCCTAGGGGTGATTGTGAGAGCGAATGGTTGTTTGTCTATGACAGTGCGAAAAGAGTAGGGAAGAGTCCAATTTGAAGATTCCATTGTTAAATACTTCACCATAAAACTGAGGTTAAAAAACAAAACAAAAATAAGATGTGATGTCCAACACATTGCAGAGCTGCATGGATTGACTGTGAAGAATGCAAATGCAATCCAGGAACTCACACACACACACACACACACACACACACACACACACACACACACACACACACACACACACACACACACCACATTTGCACATACACAATGTACACGCAGAGAACATCGCATATTTAGCCACAAGCCCATTGGTCAAAAACAATTAACTTGAGTGTGCTATCCAAAGCCTGTTAATCAAGGTCAGACAAGACGTGTTCCAATAACATCTTCATTGTACTTTGTATTCATCATCAATTTGGAGTTTAGGCGCTGTCAGCAGGAAGGTTCTGGGTTTGAAATCTCAGCGAGTAGAATGAAAACACACACACACACACACGCACACACGCACGCACACACATGCCCTCAGTTTTCACAGAAGACACTTTTAGTTTTTTGAATGAAGATATGTACAAATACATCAGCTACATACGCATAATAGCTTGTATACAGTGGATACAAAAGGTTGACACACCCCAGTTCAATGCCAAGGTTCTGTGACATTCAAAAAATGAGAATAAGAAAAATCACTGGGATCTTTTTGAATGTGCTACTCAATTAAAAAATAGAACCCTTTTTCAAAAAATAAAGAGCAGAGGTAATATTTTTACCCAAACCTCTTCACATTGGGGATGTGGCCGCATACAGAATGAACAGAATACAGAGTCAACACACACCTGCCACCATTTAAAGTGCCTCAGATTAACCCTCAATAATTTTGAACTGATTTAATAGACTTCTCCTGACATTTGTTTTGCTTTCCAGCAGAAGTCTTAAACTTGATGTGATTGAATGATTTATCTTCTCATTTCATGTCTTCAGATCACAAAAACTTGACATTTGAACAGGCATATGTAGAATTTATATCCACTGTTACTTGATGAATTAAACAAAGCTCTCTACTCAATACCGGTGCCCCAACAAAAACAAGAAAGGTGTGACAGTTTTTATATTTTGGGATACATGACAAAGCAAACGCTAAAAATTGAACACATCTATGGAAGACATCTATTTTCAAACGTTTGCATTTTCAGGCTCCAAAAACAATGTCCCAAACAACAAGGTTTTTCACTATATTTTTCACCTCAAGTCAGGATTGGTAAATAAATGCATTCTATGTTCGTCCTTCGGCATAATCCGTCTACAGTAGCTCGAAATCGGTTAGAATAGGCATTAGCCTCTCTGTGGCATGAAACAGGACAAGCAACAGATGTTTGGATGTTTCGGTTTTTTCAATGAGATGTGCTGTATCCCCTCCCAACCCCTCCCCCAGTTTAAACCCAGATGTGATGCTCATGAATTTTAAATGGCATCGATGAGAAGTCCTAAGTCTGTCAACGATCCAAGGTGGATTCTTACTTTGATAAATACCGCTCCATAATGATGACTTCTCCAGTGGTAATTTCAGATCTGGTCTATGTCGTAAAGTTTGCTTCTCTAATGTTTCAGCAGACGTTTTGTATTAACATATACTCTATATTGGCAAACATCAGCCACATTACAACTATAAATCTGATCGTCTTATAAGTATTACTCTGGTTCTTGTGAAATAAGAGAACCTGGCTGAAAAGCATTATTGTGATGACAGGTGTAACTATAAGGAAGTAGAATCACTGAGAACGTTTCGCTCTACAAAACCAGTGTTAGACACAGAAAAGATAGATAGTATGAAGAATCACCCAAAAATAAAATCCTTCAACTTAAAATGTCAAATCAATGTTATTCTGGAGCCTGGACTTGTGCTATGGATGGAGACAACAGCTGTAATGAATTCTGGGAGAGAGCGGAGAGCGAACGGTATTAATCAGATTCATCTTGCTACGGCAGAGAGAAGAGCTGGCTGTGCACCTTCGCTATAGCAGCTAATAAAAACAATATTTTGTCTTTCTCTTTATGTCAACCGCAGCTCTCCATCACACAAGCGTCTCGCTGCTAATTACTGGAACTCTTGCTCTCGGTTAGCTGCAGCTGTATCATCTGGCAGGCGCAAACAAGTGGCAAACAGGTTCTTCTTTCAAAGCGCGCCACATTGTAGTCATTCCTCCATTTTACATTGAGGCCCAGATTTTCAAAGGGCCTTTATAAGTTCCTCATACATTTACACATTGGGGAACGGTTTAAACTTGGCCTGTATTTAACAAAGCATTATCAATCCCAGAAACCATTATTGGGCTTACATCTCAACATCAAATGTATAAGGGTCGGCAGGTATTAAACAAAGACACAAGGCAGACTTTGCTCCTCATCAAAACACAGAGAGGTCATATATTATAGGCCAGGCTGATTGGGCCAAATCCTCCAGAGTCATGATGCATGATGCATCGTCAAATTTTCTTTTATACACGACATCTTATCCAAACTTGACTCACTTTTTTGACATCTTCGAGAGTCAAAAGCCAGTTTGCACCCTAAAGTCCAACACACCTCACTCCTCTGTCGTCACGACCTTGGGGTCAGGCCAGAATGCCCAAATATAATGAGAGTGCCGTTTGGGGAAATGCATGGCTGTGATAAAGAAAGGGTCTGCACACACAATGCGCCCTGGCCCTTTGTCTGGGTGCTAACGGTATTGACGAGTGCTGATCGATGTTAATTGCGAGTCAGAATGGCCATATTGACCAGGCTCCCTGGATGAAGAAGCCTGCAGGCCCGCTGAAAAGAGCACCACATACAGAGAGAGTAGTTTTGCAGTTACAGAGTTCCCAATACTCTCTCTCTCTCTCTGTCTCTCTCCCCTCTCTCTCTCTCTCTCTCTGTCTCTCTCTCTCTCATTCTCTTTAATGAGACCAGAGTGCCCCACAAAGAAGGGATAATGTCCATCAATGCCAAGTCTGTTGAACACAACAGAGGGCCGAAATGTGTGTTCTTATCACTGTGTGCTTTTTTTGCACTTTTGAGTGTGTGGGTATGTGTGTTTGAGGAAGGTGTGTGTGACGGTTGTGGGGTACCAAAAAGGATGTCAAATAACAACTAGGCCTCCAAAGATGTTATGGTGTGTGTGAATACATGTTGGTGTGTGTGTGTGTGTGTGTGTGTGTGTGCGTGCGTGTGTGTGTGTGTGTGTGTGTGTGTGTGTGTGTGTGTGTGTGTGTGTCTTAACCAAAAATCAATAGGCAGTAGCTGCAGAGGCAAGACATGAACAATCAATAATTAGGCTGCAAGCAGAGGCAGACACAGAGAGAGCAGATAAAATGGCGGGGCAGATTGTAAAGATGTGGGGTGTGGGGGGTAGAGAATAACAGAGAGTGAGTGATGTGACAGAGGAGGAAACAGAAAAAGGAAACACAGCATTGGTTTCCGATCTGTCTTTTCTCTCAACTTTCGACAACTTTTTGGGAGCAGGTGTGTAGTTAAGGTTATTAATGTTCAAAACCAATATCTAGCAAGCAGCATTATACTAATGCGGATTTTGATAATCTGGAAATATATAGCAAATCATAACTAATAAAATATTACTGACAGGTGTGCGCAGGCCGACCCTTGTCTTCAAAAGTTTCTATCATGAACTGCTTCACCACTCTCTTTGTTTCCTTCAACTCATCCAAAAAGACACGGCATGATGATCAACGTGGATAATGGGTGCTGAAAACTCACTGAGCAGCGAATGCTTACGAATGCTACACACAAATGCGTCGACACATAATGGAACCATGGTCACGTTTAGCATTAGAAAAAAATCTAATAAAACTTTGCCAACACCTCTTATGACCACGTACAAATGCTCACTTTTTTTTTTTTAAACACTTGCTATTGTTAGCGAAACAATGGATTGTTCAAAATTTCTTTGGGATAAAAAAAATGATTGGCTATAAGTACAAATATTTACGAATATTTTGGCAACCTATTACGAAACCTGATGAAACCCTAAATTCACTCTGCATTCGCTCCTCAGTGAGATACGTACGAGCTTTGGGTAATCAGCTCCAAAGCTTTCGTAGCAAACGTTTTTTTTCATGTCATGTGAAACAGGGTTAAGTGTTCTGACGGAGAATCTGTCTCTCTTTGAGAGTTTGGACAGAATAGCTTCAGGATACAAAAGCAGAGAAACATAAGTCCTAAATCTTATCTCGAGGAGAGACCAAAGCTATAGATAGAAGAAACAGATCTGATGTCTTGGAACTCAGATGAGCTCCATTGGAACAAAGTAACAACGTAATGTCTTTGTGCTCATTGGACGACAGTTGTCTGCTTCACCCCATGATGGATGGAGCATCCTAAACTGTTGTTGTGCTCATTTGCACTTAGTTTCACTGTGTTTGATAACTGCAAATGGTGGCTGATGATCCACATCTGCAAATCAAGCGAATCACCTATTTGAAAATGTCTTGCCTGGTTATTGAGTTGAGGGGCAGCTAAACAGAGAATTGTCACATTCAAGCATCATTGCTGTATAATTTGTCCGGTTCCGTTATTTAGTTGAATCTGTTGGTTGATTATCGAGCGGCAGTTATCGTAATCTGGCCTAAATACTCCAAAGTGGAAATGCAACGTACATCGGAATGAACTATTAGAGAGTTATAATATGACAATTTGAAGGGAAGAGTTGCACTCATAATTGAATCAATCAACTCAACTTCTGCAACCCCCCTAAATGTTTTTATTCAGACCTTTTTCTTGAACCCTTCCATCTGGTCTTCCACCGTACCAGACGGATTCATACCTTGTCACCACAATGTGGTTCAAATCCCTCTCCACAACATTTACGCTCATGTCCCTTGCAGCAGTGGTGAGCAGGCGAGAAAGCACCCAAACACAGGTGCAAAGACACAGAACGAGCCAGTGGTAAGAAAGGAGGCCAGAGGCTTTTTTTGTGGAGCATGACTGGAAAGGCATTCAACCACAGCACCCCAGTACCCGTCCCAGCTGAAGCCTGTCCTCTTCCACAAACGACTATACATGTGTGTATGATTTAAAAGTACAATGATGAAAAGAATAAGCCTTCACTTTGAGCCAAGATAACTGTCCCTAGTGTGTGAGGTTCAACCCCCCCCCCCCCCCCCCCACACACACACCACCACCATGCACTCTCTCTCACTCTCGTCTGTGTGTGTGTGGGTGCGTGTGTGTGTGTGTGCGTGTGTCATTGAAAGGTATGGCTGTAGCGTTGTGTTGGCTTGGCTGACTGTCTGCGGTTGTGCAGCGGTGAGAGAGAGTTTTTTTCGGGGGAGCGCAGAGCGGGCGTTTCTGCAGAAATCCCTGAGAAATGTTCCTTTTGGATCCATGTCCTTGCTTACATACCGCCCTCCCGACTGTCTTTCATTGTCCGTTTCATTTCCCCTCTTAAGGTTTCACTTAAAAGTTAAGAAAAGCGGAGTCATAATGCATCACTTTAACGCTCACTGACGAGATTGGGGCGGCGGTGGGGAGTGGGGGGGGGGTGTCAACCGGGGACCATGGCATATACGGGCAATGGGGGCCAAGCAGTTTATTTTAAAACAGATGTTTACTGACTGTTCAAGACTGTCCTTCAGTCCAATTTCCACTTTGTTTCGGTCAGAAAAAATTGCTGTAGTCTTTACTAGTCTTTCACTCATCCAACCACCATAACTTGCATTCATTTCCATGATCATCACTTCAGCCACCCAAATTATGTTAACAAAGGCCAAACACTCCTAATTTGAGCCATTATCTCCCTTGAGTCACATCAAATTCTTCTTCCTCAAACTACGTTGCAGCATTCTCCAGTCTGATGGATTATTTTCCATGATCTGCTCAAACGACCATCAATAACAGACAGTGATACATTTTCCCTTGTGTTCCTCACCTGTTGAAAGTGACATTTCTTGTCGCATAGGCATTGCAACTGGCTAATCCCAATTTGATCCAATAATGTGCAGGAGAGCGAGAGAGAGAGAGAGAGAGAGAGAGAGAGAGAGAGAGAGAGAGAGAGAGAGAGAGAGAGAGAGAGAGGCGAGGAGGGAGGAAGGGAGGATTGATCCGCGTCTGTTAAAATCTTGTTCTGGTTTTCTTAGAGTGAGGTCTGTGCCTGCCGACGTGCCTCTCCCGTGCAGCCCCCTCAACGAGAGCTGTTTATGCTAAGAGTCTGGCGTTTTTTGTTTTTTGTTTTTTTTTTAAAAGAGAAACATCTGCATAATAGCAGGAAAGTGGATAAAACCACACAGCTGGCCTCGTTTTTTCTTTTTGTTTTGCCTTTTCTCAAATGTGACTGAAAGAGAGGGGCAGCAAAAGAAGGAGACGAAGAGAGTAGCTGTAGGTTTTGGACTGCGAGTGGAACTGTCAGTGTGATTTTGGGTAACCGTTTGCAGTGTTCAACTTTTTATTCCTCCACTAACCTGGCGAGCTCGACCCCTCTCTTCTTGCAACGCGGAGCTGTTTTTTCTCTCTTTCGAAGCCGGGGAGACTTTCGTGCTTTCCCCCTCGCGCTTCATAGGAACAGCTTTAACTTTCTAGGTTTAAAAAAATAAATACAACGATCGGATTGCATTTTCCCCCTTCAAACATTTTGGAGGTGATGTCATCGAGCTGTGTTTTGGCTGGTATTGTATCGAGGAGGCGCAGGGAGAAGTGTTGCAGCCAGGCGGCAACCAGCGGCTGAGGGCGGCGGGCACGTCCGGAAAATCAGGTGCAAAGTGCGGCTGTCATTTGCTCCCCGGTTCCGCCACCCAGTCGCAGCTGCTCTCATACCGCCTCAGCTACCCCCTCCCTCGTCACGTCCCTTCAGCAGACTACTCTGAGCTGGACCGCTGCAGGACCTCAAAGACATTCGTGACGGACGCGGTGGTGTCACTGAAGCGTCAGACAAGCGGAGGCATCGCGGGTGAGCCGACATGACCGAAGGTACTTTGCATCACCCTGCGCCCGCAGAGCCTCCCTCTCCCACCTGCTGTGTGCGCGAGCATCATTCTCACGTAGTCAAGAACCTCCAACAGTTACTGGACCTACTAAGCCGGGACTGAAGCTCATTTGCCGCTGTCATCTCGGTGCGAACCCAACACCTCCTGCTTAGTGCGCAATTCCCACTTACGCACCAGACGGTTGGATTACGCATGCCATTACGCGCGCGTTGCATCGTTCCACGGGGCTGCTGAGGGTGACCAGTATTTTGGGAGTTTGACATTCTGTAAGTAGAGCACGTGACTTCACCTGCTTTGTCCTTTGTCGGGGGCGCGCATCATCTGAGGCTCACCATTTTGCGCCCCCCACCCACTAGCCCCCGCGTGGACAGCTGTTCGAGGTTGCCCTGCGGTCACAGTGGCCCGGCTACTCCGGCCTCAAACACCAGTTTACCCACAGCCGCTTATTTATTCTCCACGCTGTGGGAACTGGGCCACGCCATCGCCGATGCCAACTGGAGTGGCCGCTCACTCTTTGACTCTGCCTAACATCCACCGGATTTCAACCGCAGAGGCAAACTCTCCGGACTGTCGGACTGGCTCGGGCCGAGCGAGGAGACTGACTCTGGGCCAAGTTCCATAGTGGAGGGGGGAAGCGATGTGGTCCCTTCTTTCCACGCTGACCGTCTTGTAAGTCTGCCTTTTTAATCTCTTTATCGTGCAGAAATCAGATCTCCCTACTCAGTCTCCACCTCGTGTTTAAACTACTTTCAAATAAGCCGAGCAACACATGAAGATGATGGTGGGGTTGCAGTGTCAAACGATTACATCACTCCTCATCAGTCCCCGTGGAAAACATACCAGGAAAGTCCTGTTTTGATTGGCTGACAGTTTGGGGTCACTAGGTCACATTCAGGTCTTGTGTTACTCATAAAAGCTGCCATAAACATCTCCATCACCGTCTACACTTACTTCAGGGATGGCCAAAACTTGCTCGACAATGCTGTTTTCCCAACTGCAGTTTTCTTTTTTCCTGCCGAAAAGATTTTTGACTCAAGTAACAAACTTTATCTAGTGGGATAGGAACGGGATAAGGTGCCAAAAAGCAAATCTGAGGGAGGATGCATACTCAGGGGGCTGTTGCTTGCCCATTCGAGGTGTGTCTTCTTAAAAGCCGAGAGGGATTTATTTTTCTTTTCTTGCATCGGCTCTACTTCTCCCACATGGCAGCCCTCGCCAGATACTTCTCATTCCACTTGCGACCTGGACAGGGTGTGTTTCGTCGGCGCTGCCCGACTTTCACCTCGCTGCCTGCATCCCGCTGTCTCCATTTTACCCACCTAACTGCCTACATCTGTCTCCTTGACTTGCATGAAACCATTTTTTCCACAGATGCTCGCTGAGATAAAACTTCAAATTAATAACTGATGAATGACGGCGCCTCTGGCAGTATCTGAGGACGAGCAGACCGACTGTTTAGTCTGCTGGTTTTAGTTAAGGTCGACCAAAGCCAATCATCGAGCCATTCATTTCCTTCTTGCCTATCACTTTACCGCAGACATTTATGGATTTATTTCCTCTGCCCAGAAAACACAGGTTCACCATTTGATCAAAGTCTGGTATGCATAGGGAAAAGGTCCTAACCGCAGCAACCTGTTGCTACTCTCTTAAAAGCCGCAGCTCCACTTTGAGGCTTTCTCTAACTATTGTTCCACAGTCAGGCCTGTTCCTGCTGATACCACTCACACACCCACTTGCCTTACCGCCGCCACAGAGGCCCACAGACTAACATCCAACGTGCTGAGGCCCGCTGATGCAGTGTCGGCCTACCGCTCTAACCACTACTACACACAGCTGAAACCACCGTCCTGTATGCTGAGTCCCAGCAGGCCGATCGTGCTCTCTTCACACTGGTGCTCGCTCGTTCGCTCTGAGGCCGGCTCATCTGACCGCAGTCTTATCCCGGTGCATCTGCGGGAACGCAGGTTCATGATGTCAGAACTTTTGCTTGTTTTGGCAGACAGCCACCGCACACCGGGCTTTCCCTCTCCCCCAATACCTCCGCTATGTCATTGCTGTGGCCAGCCTTATTTTGCTCCTACTCTGTCCTTTTCTCATCCCTCCCCCGACCCCCGACCGCTCCACTCTTTCCTCTCGCCTTCGCTCTGTGGCTGGCATAACACGGAGTGTCTGTGGTTTTTGTGGGAGCGGGGAATCCAGTGTCGAGGCACTTTTCCTGCAGTGTCTTCGACGGCAGTGCGGCAATGGTGTTTTAACAGCTGACAGTCCTCACAATGCACAGGGGCTCAGGTTTTTTTGGCAGTGTACGTAAAATGTGAGGGCCAACACAGCATTGCCCTGGACGTCTGTGTCTATTAGAATGACTGAAGAGTCAACACAGCAAAGTATGCGCTGTCAGAAAAGGGGATACAATATGTCTGTGTAATTTCTCAGCCATCCAGGTCATGGTAATCGACGAAGGGTGCGCTGAAGGCAACTGGATTTAGAAACTCAGAGCCTTGTGGATTAAAGGCGAAACGTCTTGAACAACCAAGAAGAATTGAATTTGTCTCGGAGTGATTGATGAGTTGTACAGAAGGAGGCATTGCTCTCCCTTTATGTTTTATCTATTCTAATGTACTACAAAGTGCCAATAAATTGACGCCTAGCAAAATCTTTGCACTTTTTCCAAAGCCAGAGCAGTACATGTGTTTGCCCAAGTCATGCAAAAGTGTACCAAATGTGTTCCTTCTAGATTAGAGATGCGAGAATATCTCTCTGAATGTTATCCTGTTTTGGTGCCAATGTAAAAATGCACCGAGTAATGTTGTCCTGCGGATCTGGCATAGAGTGGACGTCGGCCTGAGCTAAAGTCATGTTAGACCACAAATCGAGTCGGATTCGCTGGTTGTGGCCAAATAGCCCATTTCGGATTCTGAACAATCAGTTAATTCATGGACAGCATGCAGCGATGGTTGTTTTAAAGTGCTATATAAATCAAGTTGAGTTAATCTGTTAATTATTATAGCCGTCACTAGTGCCAACCATTTACTGTGGCCCTCAAGGAGTAAACTTTTTTTCTTATGAGTGTGTCAAAAAGAGGAGGGGTATGAAGCAAGAGTATGCAATGAGATTCATTTGTCAGCGTCCGGAGCTGGTGATGACTTATGTTATGATGTGCATGACTTGTAACCTCTTCCCCTTTCTTTCCCGCTATTGATCTTTTTGTCTACTGCTCACGGCAGACCAGACCACACACTGTGCTTATACAGTCCCTACAGTTCTTTATTCCTACTGAGAGATGCAACCTTTTATAGTCCCCCTCCTCTCCCTCTCACGTGAACTTCTGGTTCTATTTCACCTTTTGGTATTCTTTGCCAGCAGCATTCCCTGGCAATTTCTTCTTGCATCACCTTCTCTCAAGCCCTTTGTGTCCCATTCAGACGGTCCCTCCACCGCTATCTCCCAGTCTCAGAAATGGGGCACATGTCTTTGCTTCAGCCCAGCTGTCAGCTGCCTGCTCCTTCTGGATACACACATCTGTGTGCATGCCCATGACAGTGCGGAGGAGTCACCTCACTAAGTCCAAACATAAACCGGGAGGCAGGAAAATGATAGGAGAGCGAGAAAGAGGTGGAGGAGAGATAAGGAGGACAACAAGTCAGAGAGAGAGAGAGCGGAGTAGAGATGGAAGAGGCATTCAGAGATGAGGTGGGGAAAGACAAGATAGGTAGAATTGCTTTTCACTTTCCATACGTGGTTCTCAAAGTCATCGAGTCACTAATGCAGAGCAGCTCAAGGGCCACCAGGTTTTGCATAGTACCATTTGAGAGCTTTAAATAACAAACGGTATCTCCAAGGTTCCTGCTTTAATCTTAGATAAATAGAGATATATCTTAATTGAAAAAAGAACCAGCTGCTCCTGTCATGAGTCTCAAATAGTCCGAAGTTGAGGTGTAACACAAATAAGCAGTGTGACAACACACGTGACTTGTGCATCACCCTATTATTCCTCCAGAAATGATTTTTTTCCACACATTTGGTAGCTCATGTTCTCACTTATTCATAGCATCTTGAATTGGTGCCACAATCCACTCTTGGCCAAAACCACATCATAGCCCGGTGTGCACCTGTAGTCCAGCCCAGCTGTCTACATATCCACAGCAGCCAAATAAACCGACTCATTGCCTCAGATGTCCCAACTAAAACATTCTATTTGTCTCGGCATGTTTGCCATTCTATGGTCAAGTCGGGTCATTTGGAGGCCAGATTTTGGCATGGCCCGGTCAGAACTTTGGGCTCGGAAAGAAGTCAGGTAGCGTAATTATAAACAGGGCTATGGGTGTTGCCAGTCTGCTGATGCTTGGACATTTGCCTGTCTGTATGTCAAGCTGATGTGCCAGCAATGTGAGAGCAATTGGCCAATAAAGCAAAAAGCTGTTGAACAGAGGGTACCGCAGGCAGGGAGGGGGGCGAGGGATGAATGATGGTGTCATGCTTGACACTCGCAGATGTCAATGTTTTTTTTAACTATTGCTCTGTTTCGACTTTTTCCAGATGTATCCAGATGTTGCTGGTGATGTGCAATCCATTACAGGTGAGAAGCATGACAAGGAGGAATTTTACAGTCATAAAGAGGAGTTGTAGTTTAATGTGGGTACACTTACGTGTTTCCAACAGGTACTCGGTGTGGATGGGGTCAACTTCAGTGTGCATGTGGAAAACCAGACACAGGTGCGAGACACCATGAGTCGACGACACCACAGGGTTTACCAACTCTACAGTCGCACCAGCGGCAAACATGTCCAAGTGCTGGGACGCCGAATCAGTGCCCGGGGAGAAGATGGAGACAAATATGGTAAGATGCACACACACAAGTACAAAGTGACGGTGGTCAAACAAGTGAATGCATGAACAGATGTAGGCGGCAGCTGTGCATGCCTCCCCAGGCTTTGGCAAAGGGCATTGGAGATTGTACAAAGACCTTATCGACTGGTGACTGACTCAGGTATTCACAAGCAAGCAAAGGATGGAAAGAGGGCGAGAGAATAAAAGTGCCTCTGTGAAATAAAGAAAAAGGCGTGAGTTAGTTAGAGGAGAAGGCTGGTAGGCGATGTCAGACCTGATGTTAGAAGCCCATCTTCTTCATCGATCTGTGCATTGATTTCTCATCCTTGCTGTTGTCTCCTCTGGTTTTAAAACAGCAGGCTTGGCTTCCCCTCCCTGCCTCCCTCCTTCCCTTTCCATTTCCATGCTTTCACACTCCCCGTGTCCATCCCCCATTTCATCCTCCTCTCCACCTTGAAGGTAATTATGCCTGAACCCATTCTTAAACTTTGCGGAATCGATAGGCAGTAGCAAGCCTGGAGTTCATATTTCTTTAGATGCTCCTTTTGATGGTGGTGGTGGTATTGTATCTCTCCACCATTCACAAACATTCCACCTCGAGCAATGCATTGTCTACTGTAAATGTTTCCGAAAGCATTCCAAAGACTAAAAGAGATCGGGTATTGTGTCTGAGGCATGCACAACGATGTAAGCGAGCTGAAGGGATATGAGAAGAGAGTTGGGGGTGGGGGGAGAGAAAGGAAGAGAGCAAGAGGGAAGGAGGTATTGATTTCTCTTGACCCCTTTGTTGACTAAGGTCATCTAGGAACCATTTTAGGGATTTATTTTTAACCAGGCCCAAGCGTTCTTTGAGGATGGGAAGTGATATTGCCCACAAGGATAAATGTATGTCACACTGTATGTGCACAAATTGAGACTCAGTCAAAAGCTTCTCTTGCACTGCTAGCCATGCTCGAAATCGCAGTTGCCATCTGTTTTGTTTTTACAAGGCCAATTTGTAGGCAGCAGCCTCACATCTCTATTGAACTGCATTACCTTGAAACCATCTATAGTCTAGAGACGTAGAAGACACGGGAGGTTCCATTGACGGCATAACAAAAATGTTTGGGCCGCTTACTTATACAGTACCTCAGTACCCAAAACAAAAGGAACCAAGAAATGGTACAGTATTGCTTCTGTGCTCCGACAATGTTAGTGGACAAAATTGTACCAAAGTGATCGAATTTCTGGAAACAAGGTTCACTGGTACTCTGTTTCTCCGATGCAACTTTGAAACCATTTGCCACTTGCCATTTTCAGCCATGTTTTTAAGGCACGTTTTCTGTTACTTTCTTTCCATTCCCACCACTTACAAATGTATTTGATGGCCAGTCAAGTGGGTGCATTAATTGCAGCTCCCTAAATTCAGTCTCAGAACAGATCACTTATATTGCGTAGGTCTTTTGATAATCAAAGCAACAAAAACAATCGATACCATCCTGAAGTGTAGCCTCTTCTTGTATAAGTGCTTTTTGGAATAGACGAAAATTATAGTTGGTCCTGATGGTGTACTGGTTCATTAGCGTGTCTCCAATACAGGCAACGCGGATTTACAGTCTGATTTTCAATTATTGACGGTGTGGATGGTTGTCGGTCTCTTCGAGGTGCGTCAGAAAAAGTTCAAAGGACTGGTGTTACAAAATATATATTTCAAAGTTGACCCCTTCACAGTAATTCCCATAGAGTCTAACACAATTTCCCCGTCTTTTCTGCTACTATTTAATGTACTCTTGGAAAGAGTCTCCGAGTATCCTTTGTTGCTCTGTAGTCATGGCCATGTTGATGCCTGAGACACCTTGTTGACCATCTTTAGCGGGAGGGGACATCACATGCAGCCAGGTCAGGTGAGCAGGGACATTGCTCCAGCATGGCGATTTTCATCTCGACCAAGAAGTGTCAAATTCCCAGGGCCTGGTTAGGGCACATCTCCAGCCTCTTCTCACACACTGAATGAGGCAAACACCTTAGGATCTCTTGGGTAGATGTGCTGGTTGAATGTCTATCCCACAGTGAAGTGGAAATCTCAGAGTTTGGATTGAAATATATATTTTGTAACGCTAGTCCTGGAACATTTCTGACATGCCCGGTCAATGACTGCAGCGACCAGTCCAGGATGTCGTCAGCCATATGGAAGTGGCTGTGTGGATGCAAGTGGGTCTGTTTGATATCAGACATGGAATAAAATGTCAGGTAGAGATTCTGTTGACACCCACACATTGCCATTGTTTTCGTTGGCTCTAATGTCTGTCTGTCCCTCTGTCTGTCCCTTCACAAGCCCAGCTCGTAGTGGAGGCAGACACCTTTGGTAGCCAGGTGAGAATCCGGGGCAAAGAAACCAACTTCTACCTGTGCATGAACCGCCGGGGCAAGCTGGTAGGAAAGGTAAGAATGACTTTTGTTGACATCACCATGTCCAACACAAAGTGATTGTGATACACTGTCCTGATCAGCCTCTCTCTGTTTCTCCTTTCTGCACACGTGGCTGCTCGTGCTTCCTTTTTCTCAGAAGGCCAGTAACAGAAGCGCCGACTGTGTTTTTGTGGAAAAGGTTCTGGAAAACCACTACACAGCTCTGATGTCTGCACGCTACACGGGCTGGTATGTGGGCTTCACAAAAAGAGGGCGCCCTCGCCGCGGCCCCCACACGCTCCCCAACCAGCAGGATGTACACTTCATGAAGCGTTTCCCGCCTGGGGAGCAACCTGACCTCACCACACCCTTTCGCTTCACCACCATCAGCAAGAGAGGCAAGAGGATGCGTGCTACTGGACCTCGCTAATGGCGGCAAACGCCCGAACTCAAGTTGCCTGAAAGCCTTGACCTGAGCCTGCCAATGGCTGAACCAGTCAACCAAAAACCATTCGCATTCCACTGAACAACTCACTTCGTTGGGCCAAACATTGACTAGAAACTTGATGAATCATTCATGGGGTTTCTCTTTACACCAACCTTTTTGCCACTACAGCCCCATAGTTGTAGAGCATTTCTTTTTTTCCCCTTCCTGGGACCCACTGGACCCTTGGTGGTCCATCACTGGAAGCGATATGGACCTGGTCTGCTTCCCTTCACAGACCAGAACTATTGACAGAATACCTGAAGGGCGGCCAAAAGAGTCCAAGGCTCACGGCTCCACAAAGGCCTTCATTCCACAACCACAAAAAACACATGGCCTTTTTACATCTCCTGCTGTGGACCAGCTGGACAATATCAAGAATGGAATTGCAACTGGCCCATACAGAGAGAGGACAAGGGTGAAAAGGGGTGAGTGGATGCTCAGTCTAGAGGGAAAAGACTACAACGTGGACAAAGGGGTAGAATGATCTGCACAGATCAAGAACCAATCATGGACTCCTGACATGTGACACACTTGTTCCTCTCGGCACTAGATCGTGGGAAACTGTGAGAGTTATTGATGGATGAATGGATCAGTGAGGGAACGGGGCGACGGACTAACTTAACACATGCATGTCTGTAAGAGCAAAAACTAAGAAATGAACGCGTGTTGTGCGTGTTTGTACAAGCACATCAACAACAACCATGAGAGAAGCGAGATCACGAGGGACTTTGGAGACTCCGACGTCAGGGAGCAACTGGAATGTATAGAACAAATGTACCAAAAAAAAAAAGAATCAGCCATTAACAGAACACCAAACCAGTGAGCAACCAAAGACAACTGAGGGCCTTCTTCAGGATTCCTCCCTTTTACCCTGACCCACAGAGGACACAGCACCCTCTGCTTGGAAGTGCACGGGGCCGATGATGAGCACAGAGGGGGAGCACATGAGGGAAGGTGCCTTCTCTATAAGCATTACTATAGAAACGACCCCCAGGGGATGATGCTCCTGTGCGATACCGTGGACACAGAATGCTGCTACCAGGACATTCAATGCAACAAACCAAAGTCTCATGCGTACGCCCATGAGAACAAATTATTAAAGGGAACAATTTATTGAAAGCTATATATAAAACAGAAACACTAAATAAGCAATCCTACTATGATGGCTAGTATAATTATGATAAAATTATTTCATTTATTTATTTCAGCTATGTGTGCAGCAGTCTTTCTTGACTCAGTAAACCTTACAGAACCTTTCCATGTGTCTCTGAAGTGATTTGTCCTCACATGACACCTACACACAACAAAAGGCCCTGTCATTAAGAATATATTGAGGCTCCTTAAACATGAAGAATCCCACATGAGAACATCAAAACAACCGCCCCCCCCTCCAAAAAAAAACAAGAACACAAAAAAAAACACCGCCACAATAATGAAAAGAGTGACGCTTGAATGCGCAGGGCATGCGGGGGGTGTGGCCTGAATAACTGCGCTACTTGTGTTCTGCGAGACTAAAAGATGCAGATTCAAAAACATTTACATGAAATCTGGGTGAAAGGGCCGAGCTGAAAAGAAAGAAACATGAGAGGATCCTAGGAGAATAAGAAAAGTAAAAAAACTACGAGAAAAAAAACAGTTCTGTATACTAGTCAGACAACTTTCACATCTGTGCACTAGTCTAGTACTACAGTTGAAGCACTTGCTGTGAAGAAGGAGAATTTTAGAATGCCATGAGTAGTACGAGCGGCACACAGTTGTCAGCCAGTGCGCCGTTTTTTTCCTCAACTTGTTGCTGTGCTAAGATGACAGAGCTGTCCTACTCGTGACGACAAAGAGCGTACTCTTCATCCATCCATTTCTAATCCACTTTTCCTCACGAGGGTCGCGGGCGAGCACGAGCCAATGCCAGCTGTCTTTGGTTAGTAGACTGGGGACACCCCGAACTGCTCACCAGCCAATCGCAGGGCACACATTCACGCTCACAGTCACACGGAGAGACAATTTAGTGAAACCAATTAACCTACGAGGGATGTTTTTGGAATGTGTGAGGAAACCGGAGTACCCGGAGAAAACCCACACAGGCACGGGGAGAACATGCAAACTCCACACAGGAAGGCCGAAGCCGGAGTCGAACCCTGCACCTCCGCACTGTGAGGCCGACGCGCTAACCAGTCGGCCACCATGCCGCTAAAGGGCGTACAAGTACGTGGATTTTAAATTGTTAAAATTTACTAACTGCTGGTTCACTTTTTGAACTAAATTTCAGGGGACCACAGTGGAAATAAGTCATTGGGCATTAATGTGGTTTTATCCTCTGTGATGTCTGACTGAGTGACTGGAAATTTTATTGTGCTGTCGTCTGTGCTCGTAAAATATTCAAAATCAATTAATCAATTTATCAGTCAATCAATTAATCGGATAGCAAGGATATATATTAAATGATCAAATGGCTTGCCATACGACTAGTGAACAAAATAGGCTGACTACGACTACGACTACTCCTGGTACTACTGCTACTATTTATCGTTTTAAACAGATCTACATATGATGATGTCAAATGTCACTTATTCTCCAATTCAGCAAGTTCCATTCGACATTAACTTTTACATTCGGAAACCGTTGTACAGTCACTAAAAGCTGCGTGTTGATTTCTTCCCTACAGTGTGAAGCACCCAGTAAGGAAAACATGCCCTATTGTGTTGGAGTTGATTCTCTTCTCATCTATCCCCCCGTCAGCCTCCCCTTCCTTCCATATCATAGCAGGAGGTCATTGAAGAGATGTTGCTGCCAAATGACCCAATCATGCTGGCAGACACAAACAGCTGACTCAGGGGGGAAAGGGGTCGTGGCAGAGGATTCCTATTACAAGATAACAGGAATCGGTGTGGAGGCAGGAGGGCAACGAGGCTGTAGGATAAAGAGCAAGTCAGGGGTACCGGTGGGCCCATTTGTTCATTTCTGAAACAATGTTCCAGTTGCATTCGGGGATTGATGGAAATATTTTGTGCAGCCAAACCCAAGAGTGGAAGGTGTATGGTAATCACGTCGAGGAAGGAATGTCAAATATTTGTGTGAGAACGGAGCAGTGACCTGAGAGCTGCAGGAATTATGGGCCAAAATCCCACAGACCCAGCGGAAGCACACACACCCATACACGGACGTGATATACCAAGCACATTAAACGCGTCACGCATGTCCACAATTTCAAAAACTCTTAAAAGTGTAAGCCGAGAAACACAACGACATGCAACCTCCAGAACAAACCCCACCCTCTTCAAAGCACAATAACATAGCCACGATCTCATACAGCAGTCTTGCTTCATGCGCACTGTTGTATTTATTCAAACATGCATTCTTCTCTAAGTTATACAAGATGGTGTGTGTGGCCTACTGTAACAGGTTGTTTCTGATTTCACTGGGGGAATCGAGCGAGCTAACATTGCCATCTAGTGGATACTTTTCCACGTTCCAATTCACTCCATGTGCACACTTGGGCAAATAGATGCAACGGATAAGAATTTACATTAAATCTGGAGTTCAAGTTGTTTTGAGGTGTTTTGAGTGAACGCCATGTTGCATCAATCTAAAGCAAACTTTTCATTGTGATTTCACATTATTGAAAGCATTCTATATGGCACATGTCAAAATGCCAAAATATGCATCTTTCAAAGGCCTTCAAACACCGTGTTATTTCCAACAAAATAACCAAATATAATTCAGTTACATAACTTTTCTTTCTTTCTTTAACTCAGTAATTTGGGGCTTACTGGAATATCAAAATATGTAACAGATTTTTACTTGAAATTGTGCTTTTGAATTATTTTACATTTTTACCATTCAAACAGTGACGAGTAGCAATGCACAATCAGACTGAACAAGTATTGCCAGCAGAGGCCCCCCCCCCCAAAAAAAAGATTTGTGGCAATGTTTGAGCACGTTCTGATACATCTCTATTTATCTGGTCAGAAACACAACTGAATGCTTTGCAGGTTTTCAAAAACGGTAAAAACTTGTGATTTTTGGTTCATGTATCCTTTCATGTGGAATGTTTTTGTCACACAACCTAACCAGCATTTTTATCAGCTCTTTTCCAAAGTCTGTTCTCCACCGAGTTAAAGGTGTTAGCCCAAAATTCTTCAGATTGTTAAATGGTTACTCGGGCCAGCAGAGCTGTTGCCTTCCTGCTTCATTTTATCTTCAGTTCATCACTTAAAAGTAATCTTTTCACCTCAGTTTCAGCATAAATGTTTGAGAATCTGCAAGATGAAAAACATATCCATCTTCAATCCATCTTCTATCAGCTAGAAAAGAAATTTTATTTAGTCTTGTATTTGCAAATGTGGAGGAGGCAGAGGGCAAATCTGCCCACACTTTCCCGCCCAAAAATTACACAACAGAACAATAGACACTCATCCGCATCACAGTTGGCTCAACACTCACTGTCAAGTACTTTATTCACAATAAGGTCATTTTCTTCTTTAAAAAATCATTTTAATATACAACACAATTTTAACAAGACAAATCTGTTTACAACTAAATTTGAATGAATTCCAGCTTCTCTCATAACCAAAGCAAGCTCAAATGTGGAGTGGGAGGAACAGACAAACGAACAAAGTGAAGTTAGAAGAAAGAATGACGAAAGACAGCAAAAAGGGTTGAGGACTAGTATGAATTTTGTACTAAGAACCCAAACATACCGAAATAAAATTAGAAAAAAAAATATTATAAAAAAAAAAAGCAGTAAGAAAATAAGGGTTAAAGAGAGAAAAATATAGCAGAGGTGTGCCAGGATGCTGTATCCGTGGCGACCTCACATGCATGTCTGACACCTTTGCTCTGTTCTGCCAAGTCCACATAAGCAAGCGTGCACACACTCACTTCTGTGTGCCGCCATATTCCAAGCTAGTGTGCATTTTGGAGGGGTTGGGGGTGGGGGGCTGGAAGGGTGGGAACATGAAGCGGGAAGGGATGTATAATGTTGAGAGAGAAACGGTGAGGAGGGAGCGAGAGGGGAGTGTGCGCGCGCGCACGCACACACTTCACCCACATGCAGTCCCTCCGTCTTTCCCATCCTTCTCTCCTTTTTCTGGAGCTGAGTAAAGAGTCTCTTTCTCCTGCGTCACAGCTCCAGCCATCCTCTGTCCAGCTGTGCCACTTTGTGTGCATTTGCATGTATGTATATGTAATATATAAATAGAACTATAAGTAATTCCTTATCTGTAGAGCCTCTTTTGGCAGGGAGTGGAAACTGAGGAGCGGAAGCTTCATAAATTTCGGGGGCAGGGAGAGAAGGGAACCTGTGACTTATATATTGTCTGTTAATACTGTCATTAGTTTACAAAAGATAAATTAGTAGAAGGTGATCTTCCCGGAGAAAGTGGCGTTGGTTCTACTGCCGGGGCATGCTCAGCGCTGGTAGAAAACGGGCACATGTTTAGAGGTCCATTCAGAGTTGGGCGGAACGGACGGAAAGGAGGTGCGAGCAGGCTGGGAGGTGGACAGAGAGATGACGAAGAGGAAGGAGAAGAGATGGGCTCCGTTCCATGATTGATGCACCCATCAGCTGAATCAGCCCTGGGCTCCAACAAGACAGGGTGCAGTCGATGAAGCCACCTGCGGGAAAGAAAAAAAATATAACAAAAAAACGTTTCAGTCTGCTTAGTGAATCCTCACATACTCACGCTTTGGGATTCCCAACTCTGCTGAATTATTATTATTTTTTTTTTAAACCTAGCTTCAATTTTTACCTAGACAAATTACATTTTCACACTTGTTCTGCTCAGGCAACATGGCTTTGGTGCCAAGTCACCATTTAGAGCGCATTTAGGAGCTTGATTTAGACAAAAGTAGTCCCTTGACACCGTCTTGTGGCATCTCTAGGATTTTACAGTTAAACGTTCTGGTGGGGGTTGTCAGTTCCTCACTGATTTTTGCTATTCGCAGCAGGTCTCGGTCCCTATGCCCCTGCAAATAGTGAGGGTTCACTTTAATTCTTAATTGTGCATATTTTAAACTGCTGTAGCCTATTGAGCAGTATAAAGGCCTTTTTTACACTGAACTGTGCCATCGACCAACCCATTCAATATGGTTCATCCAATAGAAGAAGTGATGGCTGAGTGACTGCAGAATGACAACAGCAAAATATTTTGGCGGGTTGTACAGTGACTGGCATGGAGAACGGCAGAGGGGAACAAATAATGCGGTGTACCAGTGTCCTTTGACGTATCGTGACGTGAGAAAAAGAAGGATCTCCACGATGCAGAATATACCAAGTTGGTTGAAAATGATAGAACCGTGTCAATTTAGCATTCTTAACACTAAAAATGTTAGCAAGGGCTTTCCACTGCAACTTCTAGAAGTGTGCATCTCTCCACAAGAGACGATTCAATAAGGTTTTCGATACGTGGGGTGCAAAATGATTCAAGGACGGCCCCATTTGAAAGTGGAACGATTCCATTTGGTTCGACTCAGTGGGATTACGAGTCGATTCGATACAGTATGATTCAATTCTAGAGAGTACGATGCAGGGACTGTTTTGCTGTCATTTTACAGACATTTGAATAAACTAGTCAGTATCGTAAAAGTGTTTTTCAAAGTTATATCTCTCAAATAAAAGACGATTCAATAATATATTTCAAAGTGGAACAATTTGGTTCGGTTAAATTTGAAGAACTCGCATCTTTCAAATCAAAAAATGAATTTACGGTTCTGCATTGTGAGGCGGACGTGCTAACCAGTCGACCACCGTGAGCCACCTATCAGTAGTGATGCGTTTGTCATGGTATAGTTTCATTTTTTTGCCTTCTCCTGCAGTTATATAAAATAGCTGACCTGTTTTATCAGCCGCTGCTTATTGCACTGCTTGACATCATTGTGTCAGTATGCCAAGTGAATAGATAATACATCCGCCAATATGGTCATGCTATATCGCCCCCCAAAAAGGCGTGACCAAATCTGTTCTGGTGCGACCAACTGAAAATGTTTGTAGCGCCAGTTCTGCCGGTGCAACGGCTAGCATAGAGCCCTGGGATGAGTTATTTTCCCACAGATAATAAATATAATGTTCTTAAGACCACAAACTTGAGAATAAATTAATAGCGCCTTTGCTTGTTGCCATCAAATAGTAGTAGGCAAACCGTTATAAATGGACACATGTGATGACAGAAAGTCACCTGACATCCCAACAGATGTGGCATATTTATTATTGAGATTGATTTCTAACTGTGGGTACGGACGGAAAAAAACTGTTCACACTCGTGAGGGCCAGATGCGCGGAGACTTAAGCTAAGCGCACACTGTGGAATCATTCATTGATGAGCACAATTGTATGGAAACATGGAACATTTGAGACACTTGAAATAAATCAACCGTTAAGTTGCCAGTAATTCTACACTGCAAAAAAAAATTATAAAATAAAATAAAACACATATTAGTAGAAGTCGTGCGAAGAGCTCCTCTGAAGCCAGAAACTTCAAGCTGAGCACAGTGTCATGGATCTTTTCACCAAATCAGCATAAAAACGCATGTTTAAGACACAGACTGGAATGCAGTATTTCTTTTGAGACTAGACTCAAGTCATTCATGAACACGTGTGTGGTTGCATACCTGCTATCTAGAAATGTACGTGTAGGTGCGGGAAGGAGACCGTCCCTCTGACTGGCCATTGGTTGAGACGTTCAAAAAGTCCCAGATCAAAATTGTGTCGTCGTGAGAGCTGCTGATGATCTGGAACTCATCAAACTGCAGACGGAACACCCGTCCAGAATGCTCCTACAAATACAAAGTCGGAAAAAACTTGTCACAATATATACAGTCCCCTCTAAAAGTATTGGAACAGCAGGGTCAATTGATTTTATGCACACGCATGCACGCACGTACAAAAGGTCAGCGATATTTGGCTTTCAATGGGAAATTTCAGGACGAGTCTAAAATTCTCGAAGCTCTTGAATGCACATGTGCAAATGTTAAGACGTTTCCGTACTTGTTGCACAAGTTTCTGTTCTCTAACGAGCTGCTTAACGGCAAAATTCACAACAGGCGTTTGATCCTTGAAGCAACCAAGAAATGTTCTGGTTCAATGAGAAGATGAGTCATCCTCATCACGCTGTTCACATTTTGACATCATGAAACCAAGACGACACCTGACAATGAAACAACAGTACCTTGCCATTATGATGTTTCAAACAGGACGTTCTGAGACCGAGTGGCCACTGAGCTTAGAGTGTCATCAGCAGGTTGCAAAAGAGATCATGAGCGACTGGAAGAGTCATAGAAAGATGTACAAGTGTACATCCTTTGGCCACACCCCATGCTGATGAACGCTACTTTGTGAACAATGCCCTGAGAAACCGGATGATGATTACCACTCAACTCCATACACGTTTAAGGGAGGTCAGAGGCACCCAGGTGTCACGTCAGATCATTCGAAACCGTTTACATCAGCGTCGTCTGCATGCCAGACGACCTGCAACGGTACCTGACCACATCACCGAGCACAGGCGTCATCGTCTTGCATGTGCCAGGGAGCATTTATGCCAGATGAGGGCCCAGAGGTCCTCAGTGCGGTTCTCTGATGAAAGTCGATTCCCGCTGAGCAGAAATGATAGCCTCCAACGATGATGGAGACGTCAAGGAGAGCGCTATGCATCCGCCACTGTTGTCACCAGACCAGCTTCTGGTGGTGGCGGCGTTGCATTGTGGTTCGGCACGTCCTTTCGGTACAGAACTGCCCTAGACTTTGTCAACGGTAAAGTGACAGGCCCATACTACCTGAATGACATTATTCATCCAGTTATTGTGCCCTTACATGAATGACACGGGCCAAATTTCATCTTCATGGATGACAACCCTCCAGCTCATCGAGGTCACATCATCAGGCAATGGCTGTTGTAGACTGGTGTACCTCAAATGGAATGACCTGCTCTTTCTCCAGACCTGAATCCAATTGAAAGCCTGTTGGATCAGCAGAGTCACCGTGGAGAAGCTCAAAACTCTTCACCCCAGAACCCTAATGACCTGAGACCTGCCCTTCAGAAGAGTGCGATGCCATACCTCAGCAGACAATCAGTTGACTTGTGTACACCATGAGACGTCATTGTCAAGCTGAAATTGATGCTCAATGGCGCATGACGAGTAGTTGAGATGTTGACATTTTGTATTATGGTGTATCCACCATTGCTATTGACTTTTCTTTCAATTAATTGTTTTCAGATGAGGAAATCACCAGTGCATCCTTCTATTAAATGCTCCAGCTACACTCAGGACGATGAGTCAAATCAGCCATCGCGCCTCTCGGCAAGCTGCCGGGATCAAATTCAAAATAAAAAAGTACCAACGAATTGATGTCCATATATTATTTGGTAATGTGAGGTTTATGTTGAAGTTGGCCTTTTCACTACATTGGCAGCGTGTTACTGTCATGCATATCATGACACTTGTTGCTGAAGTTGTCCTGACGACTACTTTGTGATAGACAGTGTATTACCACCGTGGTTTTTGTTTACATCACAGAGAACTCTGATTACCACTACTGTGGATGCGCGTCACAGATAGTCATACAGCCAGTGGCCCTAGTTGTGATCATCCTGTCAGAATATTTACTGTCAAGTCAATAACTGCTTCGGTCTTGCAACACAATATGACTGTCGAACAGAAACCAAACAGCATAGATAATATCTACATGCATCAGGTGTGAACACTCACCACTAAAGTACGCAGACATAGTGTGCTTGCAGGGGCTCGTGGATCCAAGGCTGCTTGCAAGTCCCACACTTTGATTTTACTGCAGAGCGAAACACACCACAGCAAAACACATAAGTCGTGTGATCCACTAAGAAAGAAGAAAGGAGAGGCAGAGCGTTCGTTGAAGTGGAGTCTTACCCATCGTAAGCGCCACTGACAATCCTCTTGTTATCAAAGCGGATGCAACGCACCAGTTCTTCATGACCCTCCAGCACTCGCAAACATGCCCCGCACTCAATGTCCCATAACCTGCAAAAATGATTTTACACTTTTAAATGACAAAATCGGATCTTAGCACCACCATTCAAGAAAAAATCCCTGTGAAATCTTATTTTTTGTTGCAAATCTGGAACCGGCATTTGTGAAAGATTTGTTGTGAGCTGGGATGGACTTGGAAAACTATTTCAAGCGTCCGCTTCAAGCACAGTGAAAGTAATACAATATTTTGAATGACTTTTGTGAAAACACAAGCATGGTAACCAGTTGATAGGTTCACATATTGCAAGATAGCACTGTGTGAACAGAAAACACAAAGGCAGAGTAATACAGATTTACCCTTTGTTTCCTGTGGTCTGGCAATCGTTTCAAAGGTAATAGCTCAAATGCTAACATGCTAGCAGTGATCATGCTCAGGATGCATGTTAAATTTTTGAAGTAATCAGTTCATTAAGTGATTGCTTTCGGTTAAGTGCACTCAAAAGAATAGTTGAAACCTAATTGTTATTTCAAGTGCTCTTATTTTCTGTGACAAATTTTAAAATACTTATATTTAATAAAACTAATAATACAATTATTAATTTTGTACACCCAAATGAAATTTCATTCCATTTGATTATTTTGTTTCTTTCTAATTAGAATACGAACGCAAGTAGTGATTAGCAGTGTGTTTAATTCGTCTAGGACATTTGCAACCAGCTGCTTTTACTTGGAGAAAATAACACTTCCCCCTATTTTTTGACTTGTTAGAAACCAACATGGAAACTGAATTCTAAATTTATTTGAAGCAATGTGCTGTTTTTGAATAATAAAATGAAATTTTTTTTACAAATGTTTTGCTTTGCTTGTTAAAATTGTCCGATTCCTTGGAATTTCACCCTCCATGAAAGCAGACTGAGTTTGACATTTGCAAACATCTGCTTTGACTTTGGCAAACAACGATGAACATATCTGCCCATTTTCCTCTTATGAACCAAACCGGTAACTGACTCATGATCAATTTATGTCAGTACTGCCAATTGGAAATTATGACCTATTTTTGAATAAAAAAACTGAAGTATTTTTTTCTTTATCTAATTCATGGATAAACGGAAAAAGTAATGGATAGATTAACTGAATATTAAAATAATCTTTAGTCACAGCCCTACACCTAAGTACAGGAAATAATGGCAGACAGACACAATTCAACATTGTGCGCTGTCGTCACTAATTTGAAACAGAATAGCTCAAATGCTTAAAGTTTTTATGCTGATGGGTCGATGATGTATCACAACCATGTGTACACAAAAGACAAAGGCAGCTGGGTAAAAGTTTTACATGGTGCCCCGTGGTCAGTTATATTTAAAATGTTTCCAGTCATAACCTCTTAAAATAAATAATGGACTAAATCATATTGTGTGTGTGTATATGTATATATATATGTATATATATATACACACACACATATTATATACATATATATATATATATATATATGTATAAAATTATTACTTTAGGAAGGTGATAATAATACAGACTAGTAATTAGGGGTGAGACAAATTGATTCCAGGATGCCTTCAAATCCAGATGTGAAAGATTTAACCGAATACCGTATTTTCACGACTATAAGGCGCTATTAAAAGTCTTTAAATTTCTCCAAAATGGACAGGTCCTTATAATGCGGAGCGCCTTGTGTATGCGCTGAGTTCCAAAGCCTGACTGAGAGCACGTCTGGCCGACACGCTGGTTATATAAAGAAAAGGCGGACATGAGTCCGCCAATGAGTGAAGGGTGGGCGTGTAAGAGGATGCTAAAGGCTGGACGTGAGTGAAGTCCGCCAATGAGTGAAGGGTGGGCGTGTAAGAGGATGCTAAAGGCCGGACGTGAGTGAGGACAGGCATGCGGAAGTCCGCCAATGAGTGAAGGGTGGGCGTGTAAGAGGAGCCACATGGCAATGAGAGTGACTCTGAAGACAACGAGAGGGAACCCGGCGTTTTTGATGGATTACTTGCACAATTGTTCAATTCGGATACAGAAGATGAGGACTTTGATGGATTTGTGGGTGATGCTTGATCCAAAAACGTGAGTACATTGTAAAATGGCTAAATCAAGTACAACCGAACTCAGTTTTGCTTCCGTTGGCTTTTTAAAAACGTGTTTTTAGCGTGTGTCCGTATGCCTTAGCGTGTATGCTACCGTATGCTTCAAGCTAACGTTTTTAGCGTGCGTGCATGCATGCCGTATGTTTAAGCTGGCGTATGTTTTGCCATGCCTGGCTGCACCCAATAATACGGTGCGCTTTGTGTATGTGTAAAATACAGAAATAGCACCCGTTACTGAGACTGCGCCCAATAATACGGTGCGCCGAATGGTCGCGAAAATACGGTAATTCATCATGAAATAATACTGGCAACATGGTCATTACTACCATCTTTTTCTTTACAAGATGCCATTGACGGCGTTTTCTATTTCATTTGAATAAAAGATAATTGAAGTGGTTGATCATGGAACTATGGATCATTACAATTACCCTTTTAAAAAAACGAATGTTTCATACATTATTTGAGAAAAAAATGAATACATGCATCAATTCAAGATGCATCAACTTGGTCATCGAAGTGTATCTGTCTTTATCGTAAACAAATGGAATCATGAGATGATGATGCTTTTCCCGTCTCTCACTTTTTCTGGTAATTCTGGATTATATTTATGTCTGAGTGTTGCACAGTTCTTTCCATCAACTCTGTTCAAGTGCAAGTCACATTGTTAACAGGATGTGGAGGGAAAGTCATCATATCATTTCATCATCATTAGGAATTTCTCCATTGTGAGACAAATAAAGGTTTTCTTATCTTATAACAGCACTTAAGCCTTTATGAAGGAAATAGACCGGCTATGTGTAGCAGTATCAAATGTACCTAATTGTGTTGTCAGATGAACCGCTGACAACCAGTCGATCCCGGTACTGTAGACAAGCAATGCCCCGCTTGTGGCCGTTAAGAGTGCGGACAAATTCACAGGTGCTGGTGCTCCATACCTGCATATATCAAGAGATCAACAGTAAAAAACGATTCATGTGGATGACACTTTCAGTCAAGCAATTACTAAGGCGTTGCAAGTGTATGTCTGGCTTGACTTTTAATGAAAGAGTCACATCATGCGAGCTTTGACAGAAGAATTTAAAGATAAAAAGATTGTCTGCACCGATGTTATTAGGTAAATAATATTTAATGAACCCTACCCCGAGGCAAAAATACTGTAAATGGAAATCCATATTCACATTCATTATTTTCAATCATGAATACCTTGATGGTGCGGTCCCCTGAGGCTGACACAATATATTTGTCGTCAAAGTCGACCACGTTGACAGCCGCCCGGTGTCCCACGAGAACGCGCCGTAAGCTAATGTCAGTTGGCGAGGCCATGTCCCACACGGCGATCGAGCGGTCCTTGGAACACGTGACCATGAGGCCATTGGCGAAGCGTAAATGAAGCACGGCCTCGTTGTGGTGGATCAGCGTGTTCAGTACCTCACCCGTCGTTACCTCCCACACCCTGCGGAGGAACGGAGGGCCATAGTGAAACGGAAGCCAACAGAAGGGAGAAGAGATGGAGATGACAGGAGGGAGGAAAAATACACACATGAGGTAATGTCTCACACTGTGTACTGAAACACGCAAAAAAATTGCTAAGAACTAAGGACAAAAAGTCCCTTTTTTCCTTGACACAACACAGGGAACACAGAACAGGTGGGAAGCCAGAAGAGAAAAGGCAAGTCAAGCCAGTTTTTTCATATAGCACATTTCATACAAGGTAATTAGATGTGCCTCACACAAGCAAAGAAACAACACCTCCAAGCATGTACAAACACAACAGTTTATGATATTCGGAAGCAACGAAAAGAAAACAAAAGTACCATACAAAAATTTCATAAGTAACATACAGTGAGAACAAACAAAGGGCTCGTTTCATGCTAAATCCATTTTTTTTTTAGGTTTCAGCTATGTAAAGAAGCTCATCCCTCGCCCTCCATTCACCCCTCTCGGAGCATACCTGCTCATTCTCCAACTCTAAATACCAGCCCCTGAATGTGGAATGAGCTGCAGTGTGAAGAGACAAAGTAACTCCTTTCCTCCTTCATGGCAATTAGTACTAATAAAGTCTGTTCATGTACTGTGATGATTGGAAACCTGATTGGAATTGGTCAAAACGTCCATTTGAGTTCAAGAATTTGATTAAAGTTGAGTGGATTAAAAACCACCTTCTCAACAATCTTGATTCAGAAGTGAAGGTTTAGGATGGGTCTAAGATTTGCTCAAACGGAGACATCCAGGTGTCACTTTTTTTGCAGGGGCTTGATGGCTGCTACTTTCAGGGATTCGGGAAGCTCGCCTGACTGAAGTGAGCAGTTAGCTATCTGCCATAACTCGGTTTGAACAGATTTCACAATAGTTTTGGAAAAGTCCGATTGGTATTGACAGTCAGATGGCTGGTTTCAACTGATGAAGCAAATCTGTTTTTTCATCCACTGTATCAAATTGTCATGGTAATTGGATAATTGCCGTGAGGATAATCCGGTTCAAATAATGGATGGGTGGATGAATTACACAACAAAGTTCATACCTTACAGTTGAGTCAGATGACCCAGTGACGATGACCCTCTCATCATACTGGAGGCATAACACTGAACCTGTGTGACCAGTCAGAATCTTCAGACACTCCAGTGACTGTTTATCCCATATCTGCAGGTAGAAATAACACACAAGGACATACAAGAAGCAGAATTTAATTTGTGACTGAATGAGCGCAGATTTGGGTCATGCAAGAAAAGAGCATTTGTCGTCATTGTGATGCCCGTGTTCTGTTCACGCCCCATTTCCCCGCTGCTGAGGCGAGCAGAACGTGTGCGCTTGGAGAATAATTTAGGGCGCCCCTGGGTGCACGCCAACCTCCCGTAGAACAATAAGATGACAAATCCACTTCCCCCCCACTATTGCTGTCCTGCTCTTCATCACCTTCTATTCCTCTCCTCACAGGCTAGTCAGATAAGTGGGGCAGACAACCACATAGAGTTGAGCCCTTTAGCCTATAATTCACGTGTTTGCTTTCTCTCTGTCTGCAGGTGTAGGCCAAAAGTAATAAGATGATGATGATGCAAGATTGAATACGATTCCAGGGTACTTCCTTAAACATGCAGGTATAGCATAAATAACCACATAAATATACATTACGTTGCCATAATATAAAATAGAGGCAAGCTGTTGAACGTATTAGAATATTTTATAGCCCAATGTACCGGTGTGGGACTGGATTCTGTCAATAAGGCATATCCTTTTTAAAAAAAGTTCTCGTTCTGAAGCAAGTGCAATAAAATAGACAAAGTGGTTTACCAGGTGTCTTTTAAGTAGTATAACTGGCAGTGCAGTGAAACCCCGCAGCTTGGAATTCGCATATTTATTTCGGGGAACCTCCATCATTCTCTGAAAGTCTTGTCTATCCTTTGTTTTTGTGCTCAGGCCAAAGCATTAAACAAAAAAAAAAGAATACTTTGGGGCCATCTGGTGGAATCTTTGTGTTGTGAGGTTTAATTCATTAGTGTTTGCATCTGAAATTTGCCCCGTGAATAGTGAAAGAGTGTTTCTATTTCTCTCCCCATGCAGCTACTCGTAGCCTGTGTATCTACTTTGCCACAACAATTTGTTAATGTGGGTAAATTCCCCCCCTCCCTCCCCAAAAATGTATGACAATATTTGCTTGTAAACATATCTGTTTGCCGCTGTGTGACGTTATTTGGTAGCGCACACATTTGTTTGCCCGTGTGTGATGTCAATCGGTTTGTGCGAGTGTATTATTTACGCCCGAAACATATTCACATCCGCAAACACTGTGCCACATGATGTTATTTTTTTGATGCACGTCACTCGACATTGTGCTTTATGCATGTCCGTGTCACATTACGGATGGGTTACGTGCATAATCGAAGTCCCATTTATTCTTATAATGTAAACAAGTACATAAAAATACCAGATTGAACAAAAAATCTGAATTGGGCATCACGCTTGGCAGTGTCAGAGTAGACTTAGAAACACAAAAAACAGTTCTCTATATCGTAATGTAGGTTTCTAATGATGGGTCTTGGAATACGTTGCTCTGCTTTTTTTCCAAATGAATGATTGAGGCAACAGTCACATAACCAAGAAACGCAACTTTGTACATCAAAACATTATGGCCTATATCTAAACCGGCAGAATTAACAGCAGAGCAGTGGCAAATGCAAATCCTAACAGCTTTATATCAGCATATTCACAAACCTTGATAGAATTGTCCCTAAGGCCACTGATGATCTTGTCGTCATCGTACTGGAGACAATAAACCCCTTTACTATTTTCTGAGCGGCACTGAATCCTTTGCAAATTATGTCTGCCACACCGCCAGTTAGCCTCAATTGTCTGGAGAAAAAAAAAAAAAAAGAAGGCAATGAGAAAGACAGTTCACAAGGCTAAAAGTAGAAAAAAAAAAACAGCAAAAATGACAAAATAGCTCTTTAGGTTCGAACACGTATAATGACAAGGTAATGTGCTATATCGAGAACAAAACAAAGCCCTGCAAAACAGGACATGTGGTAACTTGGTAACTAAAAATAGGCTAGTTGCCAAAAGACAAACTCTGCTTTGGGAGGAAATTGTGTCCAATATGGTGTACAAACATTGGCCTTTGTATATTTTATCCTTTACTTTTGAATTCACTTACCTCTATGTCTTGGATGATTTTGGGATAAAGGGAGCGATAATAAGAGTTGGGCGGGACTTCGGATGTGCGATTTTTGAACAGATATTTCTCCCTATAAGGAAAAGAAGGATTCGTTTTGCAATTGTTGTTTTACGATGTCCTAATACAAATACAACAGTAATATAGTCTACCATTGAATTAATGTGAATGTCAAATGCTGTAGGACAAACAAGCTTGTTTACTTTAAGTAAATACGGTCAAGTAGGCTATAGTACAAAGGGGCCCATTCTCACCACTGATGTCTTTCGGACAGTCCTTTCCATAGTGGGTCAGTGCGGACCATGCGCTCTATGAGCTTCTTCCACAGCATACCCTCAGAGATGACCCTTTGCCACTCCTTACACACCAGCTCTGCTGCACAAAGTGAACGTGCATCCAGGAAAGACAAGATGTTTTCTGCTATGTGATCTAAGCCTTGGGCTGAAGAAGAGAGAGAAAGAGAGTTGCATTATTTCAACTTGCAACTAGGGTTGAGCGATATGGCTGCAAAATGGATCACAAGTATTTCATATCAGTTGACAGTAGGAATTATTTTTATTTATTTATTTATTTTGTGCTTCCCCCGCTACCATTTTGTTTTTATTTAACTGTTCAACAAGGACCCAAATAAACACACCGATCAATATATAGATTCAATGAAGACTTATTTAAACTAAATGTGGAAAGTATTTTGGTAACAATTGCTATAAACATCTCTTCATAACAAGCAAGCAAATCAAATGACAAACATGTCTAAGAAACTAACAAAATTTGTGCACAGTGCCAAGAAATTTGTAAACTTGAGGTTGTCAGAATATCTGTGACATGAAACAGACCAATTATCAAGTGATGGAATGAATAAAAACACCAAACCAACATATGGAAAACTAACTATCAAACACATTTTCATGACATGAAATCTAGGAAATAGTGCCAAACTAGTGTTGTGATCTTCCCTCTCTTATCAACACTTCCTTCTTGCGCTGTCCATTCATTTTGTTTGCATTCATTTCAATGCGCGTGTTCTTTTCTTTATAGAAGTTCTGAACAGTCATGGGTGTACCCAGTGTGACCTACGACAGATTCCAGCTGACCTACGGCCATAATGAGAACGTGCATAATGAGGGCATGTATAGAAAATGGATGGATTGATGGAGGTTCACATAACGGATGGATGATGATCATTGTATCCTCGGAGGGCAAAAAAGGGGAAAAGACCACTCAAAAGCAGCTTTTTTGTTGAATCCAATAACTAGTCAGTACCTCACATATACACTTTACCCAGTGTACGGGGCAGTTGTATTGGTTCTCCTACCTGGCAACGCTGTAATGAAGTCTCTCTGTAGCATGGGTTTGAGGTAGGAATTAATGTGGCCATGCTGGTAGTGGCACATTCGAGAGATCAGACGCTCTACAAACTCCACCTGGTCAGCCTCTGACCACTGGTCGAACAGGGCGATGCAGTGTTCCTTCTCTTTCTCGTAGTTCCCCTCTGACGGACGCTTGCGGGATCCCACAACAGGACCATTACTAAGCTGTAAAGAGAAGAAGACACTTGAGTGACCAACGATATTGCTTCAGAATAGCCTACGACATACGATCACAGTATTAAATATTCAATCACTTTGTACATTGGAAATTCTGAAGTCATTTACACCCGACCCAACATCTGTAAAGACCAGATCATTGGATGGCTCTAAAGCAGGGGTGTCAAACTCAGTTCCTGGAGGGCCGCTGTCTTGCATGTTTTCCATCTCTCCCTTGGAAAACATGCAGGACAGAGGCCCCCCAGGACCTGAGTTTGACACCCCTGCTTTAAAGGTTATCCTAACCTAACCTTGATTACCGGTATTCTGTGGTGCGGGGCGTGTTGAGTGTGATTTTTTTCCCTCTCCCCTATCTACAAAGAAAATGGCCACGGTGTGATCGGACTTCATAAATAACGGATCAACTGGTTTTGGAAAAACTGTTTCTATAACGTGTCGCCCAAGTCATTCACCGTAATAGATATGACAAGCCGTTACACCACATAATTGCTAAAGCAATGTAGTTACCAAGTAGGCTTACGGCTGGCAGGTGGCATACCATCTACTACTACGACTATTCTTTGTATTCTTTCAGTGGCCTGGATGCCCTGTGGTACCATGCTGCCTCTCAGTGTCCAGTCCAGTTGTCCCTCACTGTTTCATGGACCACTTTTTGCTCCTTCGCAGATTTGTTTATTGTTCTTATAAGCAAGGCAAGACACGGCAAGGCGTTAAAGCAACACGGGGTAACTAAACGTGCTTCGCACAACCGCTGTGGTTTCCGCTGCGCTGGCCCTCATCGAAGAAACTCACTTCTACGTTTACTATGACATAGCGACTCTGGCCACAGTTTTAAGTCCTGCCTAAAAAAAAAAACAACTAAAAAATCCCAGATTTTTATGGCATACCCAATTGTTGTTATATTTCTATTAGGCTAGTGTTTCTCATTTAGAAAATATGCACGTCACCTCACAGAAGTGCTTTTTGCAGCCCAACGTCATGCTCCAGCCTTGTTTTCTTTGACACAAAATAATTGTTCATATAATATTTAAAAGTGTAATGGTGCTTTGTTCAAATCAATTATTTTTCTGGACATTGTTTTTTTCATATATTTATTGAAATTATTTTTTACTCAACCACAGGAGTCAAATTGTGACATTCTGTTCATTTGAAATGGACAGTTACTGCAAGTTTGAAAAGAGAGCAAGACAACTTTGTGACTGCTAGAGAGGTGAGTGTGAGCACGCAATACACATGGATCACGGCAACTGACAAGCACAGAAAGATACCTTGAGGACTGTGTTCTTCTTTGGCGACAGGTCATCCACTAGATTCTGTGACTCCATCCCTGACGTATTCTGTTTGAAGGGGGACAAAATAGGACAGATGTGCTTGTAAGTGCATTATTTTCTCTTAGGCATCAGTTTGCTAAAAGCGCCAAGTTGAGCCAGGACAGCGGTGTGGTTAGAGCTGGACAAAGAAGTGCCACGAAAACAGCCAAGGAGGGGTAACCATTATGACTACTGAGACTGGCGTGCACATCAGCATCTATATACACACGCACACGCTCACACACACACACACACACACACACACACACACACACACACACACACACACACACACACACACACACACACACACACACACACAGGACGGAGAACGAGGGGCCTTGTGTACAAAAGCCGTGTACGCACAAAAGCAAGACATACAAACTTCTCCACGCTTATGTTCAGATTTATCAAGATTGACATGACCGTGGTAACGTGCAGTGCTGTATTGGGAACTACTTGGCTGGTGTACCATATTTTTCTTGCTTTAGAGCCATTGTAAAAACGTAGAGACGATGCTGTGTTGGGCAGAGGTGGGTGCAGTGGCATGCAAAGTGCACTAGACGCCCAGGGTGAATGACCAGTTTTGACGACCTCGAAAACATTTTTTTGTTGTTGAGGATTGGGGGATGGACCAATTTTATTATTGCCGTGTGTAGCCAACTCGGAAGTGGAATCCACGCGGCCACATCATCTCAGATTTGGGAGCAAAGAGTGCGAACCCATAGGGCAAAAAGTCCAGGGCACACCTTCGTTGCGTGGCACTCTCTTAGAGGACAGCGTGCACAAGATTACGGTTTTTCGCACCTCGACTTTGTGTACTAGCCTCTCCAGCTCACTTTTTGTTAAATTCCACCATTTCATTGGTGAATCATGTCTTGATAATTTGATAACGCAGAGTGATTATTCCCACCAGCAGGCACTAATTATACTAATTTGCATATTTACATAAAATGGGTTGAGAGGGAGGAGTCAGGTACGGCAACATTTTCGCAGACTGAGATGTACGAAAGCTACGTGCTTGTCTTTATGTGGACACAGAGATTCATGCAGATGAAATTTTCTGTGGGTACGTTTTCTGGATTTGTTTTAGTATGACAGCCACGCAAGTCTTTGTAATTGTGGCCCCAACAACTAACATTCTTTCTTGAAAAGGATGCCCACAACAAAGGAACACAACAGTAAATAAATAAAAAACTATCTGTCTTGGATGTCACGAGCTTTAGCACGATATTAGAGAATACAAAATCAGATACTGGCCTTGGTAATATGCACACATTTTTTGTATACCCCCGACATTGAGCACAATTTGGTATTCTAGTGTGTTTGCTTCTTTTGAGAAGAAAAACTGCTATACATATATACAGCCATCTCGTTACCTCTGCGTCCCGCGTCCTAGACGCATAATTTTCCCGCCGGGACGCACATTTCCAAATAATGTGCGTTTTTGGGACGCAAGGAAATTTCTCAGTCAAAAAAAAAAAAAAAAAAACTACGGCGGGCCTGAGGATTTCACGGTAACTGTCGTTACCGGTAGCGTGTCGTTTCCGCGGCGTCATTTGACGGTACCGAAAAATCGTTTAACCATAAAAGTTGTTTGGGGACTATCCCCCCCGTTCTAGTTAAAATGGTATAACCCAAGAGGCAAGGTGCCGCTTGCTACTGTTGTTGCCAGTTGCCATTCATGCTACTAAAGCATCAGTCAAACGCCATCGTGACTTGCGTCATTATTAAACAAACAAACACACGAGTTGACTGTACGCGATCTAAACTCTCGTGTGTTTGTGGTGTGGTGTGTGAGTGTGTTTCTTCTAATTTACATTCGTTTTGTTTTGTTTTGGGGGGGCGGGGGGGGGACAGATAACGTTATGTGCAAAGCGGGTTGTTATTTTACTCTGCAAACTGAGGAATCGTGCGAATGAAAGTTTGAGATGGCGGCGAAAAAAAACTCACAAAGTTTACTAATTACTGCATTTAAGAAATGGGAATGCCAGTCTGATTTTTCGTATGAATCGTCCGAAGGGCATATCACTAAACTCACCTGTGATGTGATGCTTATGTTAACTGTTGGTAGAATTAATGATGACGTGTGGTAGATTATTTCGTCAAATTGAAAGTAGATTACACATGCATCGTCTTGGGAAGAGGATGTCAAGGCACATCAATACTTACCTGTATTAATGATTACCAGTAAATTAATCTTTGCAGTGTGAGATTGGAAAAGATAATCTGATTTTGTGGTATGCTGTATTCATGATGCCATATGAATACCGGTACATCATATTTTGATCCATTTATTTTTGGGGGATAAACCTGGAGGACACAGCTGCTAATGTAATGTTCATTGTTAATGCATAGTTTTCGAACATTTACCCTTGAAACATTATACTTTGGAGTTTCAGAATTCTTGATTATGAATATCCGTCAAAATAGAAAAATGGGTTCCCATGATGAACGTTTACGGAACCCAAAATTAGTAACTGTGGTTTCCCTTTGGATAATCAGACAAAACCGAAAAACGGTTACCGTGAATTTCCGAAATCCTCAGGCCTGCTACTGAATTATTTATATTTTTGCAGCATTTGTTTATAATTGTATTTATATGTTGTTTGTGTTATTATCATATGCAATTGAATAAGTAGACCATTTCAGAATTCGAAATTTGGGACTCTCTAAATGCATAATGGGACTCATACTTTTCTGATCAGCGAGTCCCCGGGACTCGCTGGCGGTAAACTGTAAAATTATCACTGTATATATGTATATATAAATATAAATGTATGTATATATAAATATATATACATATATACAGTGATAATAAAATGTATATAAATAAATATATATACATATATATGTACGCACACACACACACACACACACACACACACACACACACACACACACACACACACACACACACACACACACACACTCCTTCAAGTTTGAGGGCAGGCTTTGTGATAAACCGGTGTTCAAAAACATATCTTTGTGGGCAAAAATAAAAATAAAGGCTCCTGATGGGTCTTTTCCAAAAGCAGACAACTTTAAATTTCAATCTTTTAAAGCAGGCAAATTAATTTATTCAACTCAGTATTTCTTAGGGAAACCCAGAAGACACCCCAAACAAATATGTTGTGTGTACATTACAGGGATGGGCATGAGAAAGAAGTGTTCTTGTTTGAGTCGGAGAAAAAGGACAATCAATATAACTATTAGAAGCAAAATAACTGCAGTTTTTTTTAGCCAACGCTTAAGTGATGACTGCAGTGTCAATGCCAGTTTATCAATGATGTCATGGATTTTTTTTTCAATTGTCAACTCACTGCTTTTACCTCAAAAGCCAAGCCCACTCCTGACTCCTTAATCCAATTATATTCACATCCAATCATACTCAGATAGCTTCATGGTCTCGCAGAACTACCAATTGACATATTAACAAAAGTGCAAGGTTTGTACTCGCTACAGTGTACAATCTTACCAAGTAATTTTCTTACCTAATGAGGGAATGCTTAGCAGTAATGTGCTGGAGCAAAGCTGCAGGTATTATGTGGATTGTTCCCAGACTTTTTAAGATCAAACTTTCTGTGAGACCATGAAGAGTGATTTTTAATTGGATGGGTGAATTGTGGGGTGGGGCGACTAAAAGGAGGAAGATAAAGATGCGGGATAAAGACTTGAGCAAAACAGTCGCTGGCGTAATCAACCATTCAATTTTACCAAAAGAAAAAAAAAGCAGTTAGTGATCTAAGTGGACGCAACGGTATACTTTGTGTTTTTATTGCTACAGGAGGGCATTTGCTTGTCAGTTAGGGTTAGAGGAATCTTGAACTTATTAAACATGGTAAAAACAAATAATCAATCAATACATGGTTTATATAATGTAGCTATTTTGAAAAACTGCTACGTTAAGGCTTTTTGTTAAAGGTCATTAGGCAAATTATTTAAGGTTTTTTTTTCTTTTAGGTTTTTTAGTGGGTCGTGTTCCTGTATCCCATGAACACAAATCCACCTCCTATTAAGCAGATGCTGAATACCATCTCGGCGGCCCGGTAGTCCAGTGGTTAGCACGTCGACTTCACAGTGCAGAGGTACCGGGTTCGATTCCAGCTCCGGCCTCCCTGTGTGGAGTTTGCATGTTCTCCCCGGGCCTGCGTGGGTTTTCTCCGGGTACTCCGGTTTCCTCCCACATTCCAAAAACATGCATGGCAGGCTGATTGAACACTCCAAATTGTCCCTAGGTGTGAGTGTGAGAGCGAATGTTCGTTTCTGTGTGCCCTGCGATTGGCTGGCAACCGGTTCAGGGTGTCCCCCGCCTACTGCCCGAAGACAGCTGGGATAGGCTCCAGCACCCCCCGCGACCCTAGTGAGGATCAAGCGGTTCGGAAGATGAATGAATGAATGAATGAATACCATCTCCACATTCCGAACCAAAACAAGACCAATCTTTAGTAGCATGACCATACTTGAGGACCATTAATGTGATATGTTCACTAATTAGCAGTAGAAAGTGGATGACACCATTTTCTGAAAGTGAATTATCTTTGTTATACACAGAAGAGAAATTCTGTTTCTATTTTAGCTTCATATTTTGGGATTTATTTGCATATCTAGAAAGTGCATAAGAGTACAGCCTGTTGTAGCGGTAGTCCCAGTTACTCACATCCCCTCACTTCTAAAGCTACCCACACCCACCCTTTTTTTTTTTTAAACAGCAATGAGGTCCATGTCAAAAGTTATTTTTAGTACATGCCATTTGCCTCTAAAAAATGGACGGTGGGCCATTTTGGACACCACAAATTTAAACCGTAGTGTTTATTGTAGTTTTTAAATTTCTTGAACGGAACAAAGTACATATCTCGGAATGTTCTCATCTCCTTACAATGTTGTATTGAAAAGAATAAAAACTGTCCAAAAAAGTTGTTTGATAGCAGAGGTCTGACTGAATATACATGGACTTCCCATAGGTAACTTGTTCTTCTTCAGACCGCAACCTGGATCACGCAGAATCCAAAGCATACCTTTGGGTCTTATCCAAGCAGCATACTCAATGTTGCCTCAAATGCTTAAAGACGTAGCTGATCAACAATCAATTCCACCAAATCAATATAAACCTTACCAAGTTATAATTATGCCCTCCCCTAGTTAATAGAGAACGGGGGGGAAAAAAAACCCAAACTAATATTTGGTCACCACAAAGGCACCCACATAAAAGCAAAACATCTGGTCCCAAGACCAAAGCGGAAGGGTTAAGAAGCCAAGATGTGCTTGCTGGTGTCGATGACCATGCAGAGCAGAAGAGAGGGAGGGAAAAGACAGACTAAGTTTGACCAGGCAGGCAGGCAAGCAAGCAGATAGTCTCTCAGGGCTTGAAGGAAGACCCTCCCCACCTCTGCCCTCACACCTCCAGGCAGAAGAATGAAGGTGGCTATTTCTTTTCACTTGAATGTACAATAAGGAAGCGGGCAATTGAGGAAGGCCTGGTGCTAAATGGCTTCATCACAGAGTACAGTGGCCATGACCAGTTATGTCTGTTCGATTATAATGTGGTCAATTATAGTTTAGAATGCTATAACTAAGGCAGGGAGAGGCTAGAAACACACCGGGGATGGACCTGAGAGCAGTGTGCTTCAAATGTGGAGGAAAGCACAGCATTAGGTAAGTGAGATGAGGGTTTTCATGGATGCTTAGAAGTCATGTTGAAATAAAAGTTTTTAAAAAAAAGATGGGAGGGGGAGGGTGGGTTTTAGGTAGAGGAGGAACAGCAGAATTAAGAGGAGAGAGGCAGAACCTGGTTGTGAGCCCGGGTGGAGGGGATGCTCTGCAGGCACCTGAGTGCACACAAACTCTCAGCCACCGAGGAGCAGCCCAGCCAGAGAGAGCGAGGCACAGAGCACTGTGTGAGAGAGAGAGAGGGAGGGAGGAGGAGACCCAAGTGGACAGGGTATAGGGAAGAAGAGCAAGAGAGAAATAGATGTGAAGTAAAGGAAAAGAGAAGGGAGGAAGTAATGTTGAGGGGAAAATGGAAGGAGGAAACCAAGGAGGTGAATGAACGGATGGATGGATCAATTAATTGATGTATGAATGCAGTTGCCAGGAGTTCATGTGGTGCAGATGTGTCAAAATGCAATGAAAATGAATGAATAAATAAATGGTGTTCAGTTGGGAATCAGGAGGTGTAAGTGTGTGTCCATCAAAGGTGAGGAAAAGAGTAGAGAGGGATTTGGGGAAAATAGTGAGGGGGGAAACCAGTGTTAGAGCTACACACACATTGCACAGTGAACACAGGAAGACACACTCATTCACACACAAAATACAGACATATACTCACAAAAGCAATATTAGATGTGCTTAGATGTGAACTAGGATTGGGTGTGAAGAGGAGATCGAGGGGCACTGTGATTTGCAGATCAATTATATTTATGCCCATCAATTGTTTTGCCATAAGCAATTACTGAATGACATGGTCACAAAATTTACAAGGACATACACTAAACAAAAACAAAACACCTTACCATTAACTACACAATGGGAAAGGTCCTGCTCAATTAAATATAAGTCCAATAATAGAATAAAAGATGCCAACACTGTATGGATGCCAAAAAGAATATGTTGTCAGAGCTGAGCTTCGAACTGGAGTTACAATTCGAACTTGTCGATCAATAGTATACGAATTCAGCATCACTTTTATATAGCACTTAGAGTAGTCTTGGGCTGTACTTTTCACTACACTTTTGGATAAACAGCATATTAGCTCAGCATCACTTTTGTGCAGCACAGACTAGTTGGTCGGCAATTGTGCACATCAGCATTTCCTTTTATCAGTAGTCATTTGACAGTTTCGGTCATTTAGCTACCCACCAATCCATGTTTAGAGAGTAATCTACTCACTGCTCTCTTTTTAGTAAACCGTCAAATCAGTAACGTCATTTGTGCACCGGCAAAAAGGTATTATTGAGATGCTGAAGCGCCGACCGTTAAAGAACATTAAATATGACTTCATAGTGATTGTTAATTTCGGTTATGATGTCTGGCTGGAACCTCCATAAACAGATAAACTATTTATTTGATGTTTAAACTCGGTGTAAACTCCATGTAGATACAAAAACAAACCAAAGTGAAACAAATGGAACCTCGATATAATCACCGACGAAGCAATGATCAAAAAGAGGTATCATAGCTTCAGACACCAAGTACATATGTAGTACCTGTAACTGCTTTTGTAAAGCTAACGCTATTCTAGCCGCCTAGCTTTTCAAGATAGCTAATCGTCCGACATAAACAGTAATGCACGAGCTGAACATATAGTAAATACGTCGCATTGTTGGTACCTGCATTTAGAATGGCGGCGTATTAGCTATGTTTAGTAAGTACGACCACTACTCCTGTCTCAACTAAATACCTATTTTGATATGGAAAGGAATGTCAAGTAGACCGAGCCAGCTTGCTACATGGCAACTTGCTGCCTCGCTAACCGCAATGCTAGATGAATGAAAAAGCAGTACACTTCCTTCTACGCACTTCAAAAATATAAACAGCTATACTTCACTTTAGGACCATTTTAACAATATACCCACAAGCCTCGGGAACTACCGGACATCTCCACATATATTTTACCGTGAGGGCTTTCAACACAACAAATATGTCAACATCAGCGTACATTTTAGTTGCTCACCCTCGCCAGTGCTAGCTGGATAGCTAATGCCCAGATTGGGCCCAGTTGAAGTGGCGCAGCGTCACCGCAGTGAGCACTACCCCAAGAAGCCTCAGCTGTCTTGGGCTGATGGCTGCGCGAATCCGTCGTAGACAACGAGAATTGCTAGCGGTAGCCGAATCGATGTCCACCCGACGTCAACAAGTGCAACTTACATAAATAATATCATGAGTTATCAGCAATACTACTAGAAATGTATCGCTAATTTCAGGCCCTCCCTGAGATTCCCGGTCCCCACTTTTCACCACCGCCTCTCCAGACAAACCGCTTCGGATTGTTCTTCCTTTCAAATCAACGAGCAACGCTCCCCAGATACGACTCGGACAACGCCCCGTGTGTCCGCGCTGGAACACAACTTACCATCAGATCCAACGTTTTGTCCTCCATCTCCGGCTCCATGTTGACGATCCCCCCCGAAACTCGCTCGGAAAATGGAAACCCAGCCCTGCGTCGGCGGCCCGCAAATGCAGAGACGTCATTCGCTTTGCTCAAGCTCTCAGCATTGGGTAGGACAGCGTGAAAAGGGAGGGTGGGGGACGGGAACGCCCATGCGTCGAACCAACAAGGTGATTGAACCACTTCTTCCTAACGGGGCGTGGTAGCATGAATTTCCTGGTTGATTATTGGCTTAGCGAGCTACTAAGGCTTTCCCCGGTGACTCCCCCAAACAAAAGGGCATTTGCTCAAAGATGCTGTTGCTATACTGAAGATGAACCAGCTAAGGCCATATCTATCGTCCGCATTGCTTATTGCGAGGTTGTTAGGTAAGTTGATGTCGGGTGCCATTGCATGTTGACAGTGCTTGATTTCAGTGCCCTTTACTCACGTTTAAGGGCAAGTCAGCAAAATCGTCAATGCTTCTAGGAGACAGGTGATCCAAAAAACCTTGATACTAGTACTGTATGTATGAATGTATATACATATGTACACAGGAAGTCCATAATGTTCTTCAGTATTTAACTGTTGACAATGTTTTGTCGACCTTGGCATGTTTTCCACAGAATGGATTAAACTGTTAGGAGTTGCTTCCAATTATTTAGGATGCATTACAGCATTTGAGAAATCGGTACACAATTGCTTAATCCATTTGAAAAAAAAAAAACCCTCAATAGTGGAATCAATTTTGGGATTGACAAATCAAAAATAGGAGGGATTTAATCTTGGTAGGAAAGCAAATCAAACAAGTAATATTTCCAAAACTTTGATTTCTGCTGCTGGATATTTTGAAACAAAAAAGTGTGTTCAAAGAGAAGTTAGGTAATGTTGACTAAAACAAGTGGAATTACTGTGCAGTCATGCAATACATCACATCTGACAACTTGGAAAGAGAAATATTCAGGTTTCCCCAAGAAGATGGACAGGCTGACAGCAAAAGTGTTAGAGCACAGGAGATGAGGAGGTAGCAATGGTTTTCAGCAGTTCAAATTTTAATACGTTGTCCCCCTTTCTCTACATAAACCCAGGTTAAAAAAAAAACTCATAAAATACAACAGCAGCAGTTGCCAGTAAAAAAATGAAAAGGAAAGGATTAAGCATTGAGGGGAAGACACGAGGGATGGGAGAGAAGGGAAACATTTTTTGTGTAGTATCTGAGTCAACTGTTCATCTTCCAAATGGGTTGGGGGCAGCAAACACTGGGAACTTGCTGTTGTGTTCATTCAAAATGGAGGGGAACATGGGGTGGGAGGGTGATAAGGAACAAAAATGAGTCGAGTCCAATCCAACAAGGGGAAGGAACCAAACTCTAAGGCAGGGATTTATTCAGGAAAGGCTTTCTCTCTCTTTCTGAATGAAAGAAAATTTCACTCCTCTTCAGCCTGTGTGATGTACTTCAATGTGTGTACAGATGAAATATATGTGCAAGACTGTGTATTCAACAAGTAAATTGGAAGTTGGCTGTCATTACATGGTCAACACAGTTGAGCCCGTCACTTGCTGCAAGAGAGGTGGCATTTTTCTTTCCTTAATTCTTCATTCCTTTGTTTTTTTTCTCTCTCTCCCAATATATTAGTCCCCGACTACCTAGTAGTCATCCAAATCAAAGAACTCATCGTCCTCTCCTTGGTACTCCATCCCCTGGAAGTCCACCCTGTACCGTAAGATACCTGAGAGGAAGACAAAGATGACATATCATATTAGCCATCAATGCAAGACCTGTCCAGCTTATCACAATGTTCTTCAATTGGCTTTTTGATCATGACATACTTTGTACTTCTGTTAATTAAAGTAATTCCCATCCAGCATAACCAAAATCTTGTCATGTATCTTCAGGTTGAAGGACGCTAAATAAGACGGCTATAGTTGATTGTTCTGTTGTGATTCAAAAGTGCTCACCCCCGATGCCTCCAAAGCCCTTGACAAACTGAGATCCTTCTTGGCTCTTGTCTGTGACTATTTCCAGCGTGGCTCCAAATTTCTTGTAATTGTTGGCAAACCACTCCAACAGCGGCATGCTCTCGATCAGTTCGTGCTCTTGCCCTGTCTGTCAACATAAAGTCAGAGCGAGTGAACAATTTACCTCAACAGCGATTACGTCAGTGTGTGCAGTCCTCACCTCTTTGTCTGTGAAATGAGATTTGTCTTTCTCCTGCTCTGGCGTTAAGTACAACGTCTTCTCGTCTGGGAATCACAGAAACCACATTAAGGTTGAGGGTTGCACGGTTCACAATCACGTAACTTTTTTTGGCATGTACCATTCTCAGCTCCGTTGCTCTCGGCTCCATGCACACGTAAAATGTAACGCATGGTGTCTAAGTTCTCATAGACTATGAGGATCTCCACCGCTCCCATCTCCAAGGCTTTCAATGTGTCCTCCACACCAAAGCAGTACTTGCCGGTGTCTTGACTGATCTCATCGAAGTATCGTCCTGGGGAACCACAAACGAGAGGCTTATTAATACATTGGGCAAATTTCACAGCCATTTATTTCTCCTGTTGAGAGCTCTGAAAGTGGTGACGCTATGTTAATAAAACAAACCTACCTATTAGTTTCTTTTCTTGGATGAACTTGACATTGGAGAGAACCTCTGCTGAGAGCTCAATGGCCTGGTTGAAGCCATTTTCTCCACCATAGGAGATATCCACTAACTTCAGAACTTTGGCCTGTAACCTCTATTATTTGAAAACAGAAATGTCTATTGGTTAAAAACAGAACAGCAACGTCAATCAAATAACAAAATGGTGTGTACACAGCTAAGAGTGCAACATTTAATTCCGAATAAGCAATTTGATGTGACAAGAGTCGTGCCACAAGTGATGAAATATAGTAAACCAAGTGACCCAGCATTAACTATAACACACTACATGGGGGGAGGTGGGGAAGAAAATACGTAAAACTTAACATACTTCACATACAGTGAAACTCCTCTACAACGAAATCATGTTTGCAGCAAGACATTTTTCACAGCAGGGGGCTTTTCACTGTACCAAATTTTTTTTCTCAGATGTAAACACACACACACAACTACACTTATTTGACACTTCATATAGCCAGTGTAGAAAGAAAAAAACTGCAAATTTTTCGATCAGCATTCACTTTCACTGACATCAATTTCTTGTATGTCTTTTACTTTGCTTCCTCCATCTTTCATTTTTATTACTTTTATCCTGTCTTCAAGCGTGAATGCATTTCTTTTCTTAACTCCTTGGTCTGCAAAGGTCCGTTTCGTAGCCATTTTAGCACTGCAACGTTTGTGTTGCGTCTGAAAGTAACAATAACAAATACTTCCTGGACTACTGCCCATGTGTAAACCAGTGTGGTGGTTGCTATTGCTGTTTCCGAACGAAGCAGTAGAGGTCGCTGTGGCATGCTGAGGTTGGATTAGACTTTTGCGGAAGGCTTGTTTTCCTTGTAGTGAATCTCATTGCGAGGCCACAGCAGAGAAAAAGATTTCGTATAACGGAACAGGGGAACTTTTCATCATAGGGGGAGCAGAAAAGTGGGAATGGCTTTCATGCATGAACATTTTTTCACACTAGGGGGTATTTTCGACCATGTAGGTTTCGTTGTAGAGGAGTTTCACTGTAATTAGAACACATACTTACTGGGTCAAACATGTCAGACTGGCTGAGCTCAGTTTTGAAGTCGGCAGAACCAGCCAAAACCATTCCTGCCACATTGACTTTGTCGTTGGACACAAACAGCTGGACAGCCGTTTCAGCCACTTTCCTCACATAGTTGTGCCTCTTCTCCATTCTTAGACGGGCAAAACGCAAAGCCGACTGTCCTCCTCTGCCTGAAACAAAGATGAAGAGAGTGTCATGGTTCCGTTGAGGAAAAACTAGCATTGTGGCTTGTAGCAAATATTAAATGAAATGAGTTGCGAGAAAAGTGTGATATAGTACCGTGCTTCTTCGGTAGGTCCACAGTGAACTTGTGCAGCACTTCCCTCGTGTTCCCCTGCAGTGTGCCAAACAACGCTCCACTACCGTCAATCACAATGAACCCAAACTTACTGTCATCAGAAAGCAGGGCTGTCAATGCCTACGTTAAGAAGGAAAAGATGGAGAGCATGAGACAAAATGAAATGCGTACAAATTCAAGCACTGCTGTACAATTTAAATCCAATCTGCGCAAAAGAGAAAACACCTACCTCGGTATGGAACTTGTTGTCACAGAGGTACAGGGAGGTGTTGATTGGCTTAAAAGGCTCAAAGTCGATATTTACTTTTTTCTCCTTCCCTTCGTCTGTAACAATGGTGCCGCAGTACACAACTAAGCCATTGGGTGGTACTGTGGAGAGAAGAGTAAAATAACATTAACAAGGCATTCTTTTCATCTGAATATTAAACAGCATAAATGATCAGCTATGCAATCATTTCACCCATACACAATAATATTGTGACATTTCTAGTTAGAAAGGGTGTTTACCATATGGTAAAACTCACTTCAGAGAGTTTAAAAAAAAATAATAATATCTTTAACCTTAAAATAGCATAGCTGAGCCCTGCCCAACATGTTAAGAACTACTCAATCGCTCTTGCCACACTTGTATCACCAGAGGAGGTCACCCTGTGCACATTCCGTGAGAACATAAACATAAGCAAAGGGAAGCTGGTTACTGGTTTCCGATAATAAAATGTGAAGAGATTACATCTTTTGAGTTGACAAATAGCATGTACGTTTTCAGATATCACCACTATTACTTACTTAGGCATCTTACTTAACATACCCACACAAAAAGTTTGGGGCTTTGCTCAAAGCTACTGAATCCCACCCACCCCCTTTCACTGAATGTTTGTGCAACAAAAATATATGGCAGTATGCACGTTGAATTCCCCCTTGAAAGTTTATAACCAGTAAATTAAATTCCATTGAAATTAAAGATGGCAGGTTATTACGTTTATACTTAATGCGTTCGACTTACCTTTATTATAGAGCTTTAGTCTTTGTTGTACAGAGGTGATGGCCCCGAGTACGGAGAGTCTGTTGACTCGACTCTTGATGTTGGAAGCGGTGCCAAATTCATCTGCCAACATTTTGGCCACTCTAGAAATCTGGTCCTTGGGTGGGATGATCAGAGAGATCATACTGGTGCCATTACTAAAAAAAGAGAAGGACATTACTGTTATTATACAGTCATAACTTGACTTGGAGCTGACCTGGGTTGGGAGTCATTTGAATTTATTTTTTTTCTTGCACGGGAAGGAAGAATTTTGAGTTTCAAGTGCAAAGTGGCGACAGCCAACTTACAAGCAGCAGTTTGACAGATGGTGAACAAATATTCAAAAAGGAGACCCAAATTTTTGCTTTTTTGTTTAATGCCATTCCCACTTATGGTTCAAAGGAAAACTCAACATAAAACACAGAATTACAAGTTGTGTATTTTTCCAAATGCGACAGAAGTTTGCCTGACCAAGAATCACAAGTTTAATGCTGATGCACAATACAAAACGCCCTAGATGGGCTAATAAAACGACCTTCGATGTCGCTGTGCTCCAACGCAAATTCTTATAGCCATTCTAGAGGCAAGCCTCAAGCACCAGGCAGCCTTCATGTTACAGGCAGATGGCTGGCTCCAGTGGCAGGGGAAGTTGGGGGTCATTTCCCATCGCCTACCTCAGCTCAGTTCATCGGGCCGTTGGTGCACGTGAGACCGACCAAGGTGCACCGTCGGTAACGAGGATCTATTTATGACGCCCTCCTTTTCTTCTCAGTCCACCTTACCTCAAGATTCAAGACAGTGACCTATAATGTCCCCAGTCATCGAGTCTAGTTGGTTAGCGTTACTACAGTGCTCGCTTTAAGCGTTTTTGCTTGTGCCATCAAAACATTCTGTCTTGGCCATGTTGTTTCGGTGGCAAAAGTCAAAACACAATTTTTGGGATCCGAATTTTTAGTTCATTCCTAGTTTTATGCTTCACAATCTATTTGTTATCCCAAATGCTTTTATCAAGTGCAGTATTAGAGAGTGAATTTTTTTTCTTGTTAAAATTTTTTTGTGTTGATGTTATATGGGGGCTGGAAAAGATGAATGGAATTCACATTGATTTCAATGTGAACACATCTGAAATTTGAGCGGTCACTTTAGTCAAATCACAGCGCTGTTATGGTTTCCTACTGTGGCAGGCTATGAACATGGTACTTATATTTGTGTTATTGGACAGACACTATAGATCGCTTCTAATGTACAATAGTTCAAGAGAGTGAAATGCAAGAGCAGAAAAAGATGTAGACATTTTAGGTGCATAGGACAGTGTTCCACTTCCACTTACCATTTAGTGGCCACACAAGAGGGCCACAAGTAGGCTGACAGCACTCAATGGTAAGTAGGAACAAGTTGGGTGACTACTGGGGTTAACGACCACTGGTTAAGGAGGAGGATGGACCACCAATTACATTGCGTGGCAATAAGTTTTACCATTACAATATCTTCCAGAGCAGTTTGGTAAAAGTTTGACCATGTAGAAACAATTATATTGACGCTATTGCTATTAAATGAGATTGAGGCTAGTCTCATTGGAGTTTAAGGACAGATTCCCGCTTCACAACGTTGTCTAGTGAGTAATAGATCGACTTGAAGTTTACCAACGTTTCAATTTCACCAATGAGCCACCTCGCTAAAGACACATTGCGGCCTTCCTCCAGAGATGACGTTTATAACGGATGTCTTCAGCGCCGCTGTTCCTAGTCTGTCTACTGAGTTTCATGCGTTTTATTTACCCCAGTGGATGAAAATGGGCAACTCAAAACGTCGACATGGTCACGAAGTTTCAACATTTTTTGTTGTTGTTTTATCTGACAGGCCGGCGAAATGCGACGACGGCACCCATTCTCTAGCACGCTCACAGCCACAGCAGCAGAAAGCTAGCGAGGCTAAGCTAACCACTCCCAAAGTCGGCCTTTCGTTGCTGATGTCCAGCTGTTGCAACTGGGCACCTTAAGTTTACACAATAACATCAGCCGGGTAACGTCGTGCTAAGTCGGTAACACCAGCCAACACACGGACACAACACGCGACGTCGCGCCCTTACCCTCGAGCAGCTTCCAAACTTTTGATCAGCTTCTTGATTTTCCAGATCTCCACGTTCCTGTCCGCCGCGCTGGGGTCGTCCGCCATCTTTCTGCTGTAGCTGATCAGCACCTAAAATTGAAAGAAAGAAGCGTAAATACGATAGAATAGGAGTCTCAACCCAAAAGGGTCGCCACACATTCACAGTCGTGTACCTCGCCAAATGAATGGTGCGGTGTCCTGTAAGGAACCTGGCCAGCGTTGAAGCTACGACTGACCGAAAACGAGAGCTTCTACCCGGGATCGCTCTGTCAGTGAAGTGCGCGTAGAGCTAACAGGCCTACAGTCTGCCAGGCCCTAAAGTCCACCCGTTTCTTACCTAATTCGACCTACTTTCCTCCCCGTTCCTCTCAACAGCAACGGCGATGTTGCGATTAAACCAGCTGAAATCACAATCAATACCATACCTGCCTCGGACAACGCCGCTCCGCTCGCTATTTTCTGCTCTACGCCGGTCGAGTCGGTGGTCCGAGGGATGACGTTGCCTTTACGCCGGTATCTCTCCTCCACACGCCGCGCGTGGTGCCGCCGACTGAGCACACATGTAAGAGGTGGTTCCAAGTGGTGGCGTTTACTTCCTGGAAACCGCATAGAAACCAATGGTAACATGTGACCTGTGCGTCAATCATCATACTCGACGCAACCATTGGATGACTCGTGACAACTAGCGTCATAGAGGAGCAGGCGCATTTTGCGGTTGTTTGTGGGACATGTAGTGAATGTTTCGGCGGGGATTTCACCAGGCGCGTTTCGACTTTTTCTTCCAAAGGACAGCATACAGAAAAATTCACAAGCCACTTTGATACTGGTTGCCTTTAATTTGTTAAAAAAAAACAATCCATTCGTGGCGGAAAAATACCCTCCAAGCAATTTAACATTGTGTATTAGCGGTAGTTCTCGAAATCTGTACACGAAGTACCACAAAAAAACAACAACTTAGCCTTCCAAGCACCGTATCATGACCAACATTAAATATTGTACTACAGGCCCAAGTTTTTAGGAAAAACGAGGCCAAGGCTTTCATCCTAAAAGTAGATGTAATATTTTAAGACACTGTAATACAATGTAGTTTGAACATCCACTTTGCACTTAAATATTTGAAAATAAAAACGGTACTTAAATATTTGTATCAATTAATTCTCATTAAATCCATTGCACATACATTATTACTGTTCAGGAGTAAATGTTTGAAACATGCACAATGCATTTGTATTGTACTTAAAATGCAAATGCAACTGAACCATACATAACAAACTGGATAAGAAAAATCTTGAAGACTGTAAAATTATGCACAGGATGATCATCAACACGGTGCTTAGATGTATGAAAAAATGTACTTAGTGATAACGTTGGAATTATGATGCATACGTTATTTGTTTTGTTGTGGTTTTTTTCAATGGACTGGATATAGGGTTGAGAACAAACAGAAAAGGTTAAATGCAATTTCAGTGCAGTGCACTTAAAATGTAAATACAACTGAACTGTACAATATTTTGTCCTGAATTACAAGGAAAATATCTTCAATGTTCCATCCAAAATTTTTTGTTTGTTATAGTTGCTTGCTACTATTGTAATAGTGCGGCTCAAAAAAAGTTATTTTCATTTTTTATTTTACATATTTGCTCAATAAATATAATTGTGATGAAAATATGCACTTTGAACATTTGATTCGGTGATTCTTCACTTACAACAAGAGGAAGCCGGTTTAGCACAAGTGCTATACTTGCCCCAAATATTGAGAACCGCGGTGTTACCGTACTTTCTAATTATCGCAGTGGGCGACAGTGTTCAAGTACAGTACAGTACTGTAATTTGCAACGCTTTTGCCCCTATCGGCCACCGTGTCACGTGGTCGTCAGTTTACGCCACCAAAAATACCACCAGAAACGAAAAGAATATAGAGCTCCAAGTGTAAATCATTAACAGCGGTCTATTCCTAAAATGTTTATTTGAAATTACGTATGCCACTTTAACATTATACATGGTGTGAACACTCACACCATTTTTAAATATTGGAAACGATTAGGATGGATTTAATCCTCTCCTCTTTCATCTACAACTGCTTCAAACAACAAAGAGGATGCAGGAAAGTGGTTAAGATTGAGTGACTGTCTGTGTCTTATGTGTTGTGTTGTATTATTTTGTTATTATGACTTCAAAATAGCGTCGCGAGAGTGGCTGCCTTTACAGCAGCTCCTACACTTTTTGTTCTTCTACTTTCTTCATTTCATAACTTGAATTGAATTGAATTGAATACAACTTTATTGTCAAATGTGCTGTACGTATGTATAACATACAGCACAGATGAAATTTCTTCCCCCTCAACATAAAACAAGAGGAGCCGCTGCGGGTGTCCGCGCCGCCATCAAAAGAAAAGTTGACCCAAAAAATGACAAAATAATACAAGACAACACATGAAACACAGACAACACAAACACAGACAACATTGTGCAATCTTAACCACTTTCCTGCATACACTTTGTTGTTTGAAGCCGTAATAGATGGAAGAGGAGCGAATCAAAGTGTCCTTTTCACCAGTGGATCAAAGACGTCATGCGGCAATGTGCACACGTCTGCTACAAGCTAAGCTTGAAAGCAACAAGAAGCTGTAGAATCCATTAACGAAAAAGAGAGATTGGCTCTCTTCTCCTGTCCCATGTAAATCCGCTTCAATTCCAAGCCGCGACTCCCAGTTCCAAATATGCATCGGCGCTCTGCGCTGACGCTCCTTTCTTCTCATCGTCGGCTCCTCAATCCATGCATCCATCCAATCCATGCAGACTGTCCATCGGCACCGACCTTTTCGCTGAACAAAGCAGGGCTGTGAAAATGCTGCCTACTTCAGGCGCAAGACACAAGCGCCCCGGGGATGTCCAGCAACGACAGTCAAATGGCGCCAACATTCCTCCCAATCAAAAAAATCAGTGCTGGTACGCGTGTGCTGCCGAGAAGGCGCAACCACCAAGCACAGATTCCTCTTCTTTGATGAATGACGTGGCCAAAAATGCTGAAAACTTGCTGCTGTAAATTTGTTATTTATCCATTGTGAGACGAATAAAGGGTTTCTTATTACAGTATTAATATGAAGTCCTCGGGCAGTAGGTGGGGTACACCCTGAACTGGTTGCCACACAAAGACAAAATACCATTCGCGGTCACACCTTCGTGAGGATAAGTGGGTCAGATGATGGTTGGATGGATGCTCAGCGGTAGAAGTTGAAGTATAAAAAAAGCCTGGTAAAAAAAAGTACTAGTTCTACTATCACTTAAATATAGGATTCCAGTATGTGTACTTCGTTACTTCCCAAACTCTACAATGTAAATTGCCATTTTTAATTGTCATTACAAACAAATATTTATGGTGGTGACCGACAACTGTGGTTGATACTTCCAAAACGCCTTAACGTTATTACTCAATCAAGAACGTGTTAAATGCCTTATTTTGCGCCGAAGAAAGTTCAGTAGACAATGAAAAATGTACTTTAATTAAACACAAAACAGGTCACATAAATCCACGTAAACCTGGTACAGTTACAAATTTACACCACTAGATGTCAGCATCATTCAATAGACAAAACGTACCGGTACCGTCCTTCATTGTCTGACGATGTTTTTTCATTCAAATAAAGGGGCCCAATGAAAGCATTTCTATTTACTGAGTTGCACTGTTCTACAGGGAATAGGGAAATATTATGGCATACGATACATTTAACCATATTGTATCACGTTGTATCACGTAGTCTATTTATTCAGCATTAATATCCTGGTGTAGTGACTTCGCAATTCACAATTCACCACGAACTGCAAATACCTAAAGTAATTGCGGTCCCTTTAAGGACCGCCATGTTTAGTTTTGTTGCTAGGGAAACGGATTGTCAGCCGTTACCTGTTTGGCTCGAGAGTTGAGTAAAAAATAAAACGACACACTTGCTGTGTGTGAAAGTGAGAAATTGTCGCCTTATTTTACAATTTCCACACTGGTGACCCTCGACGTTTTTTGCTGGACGATTCCAGACCGCGAAGATGTCCGTGAACGCTGTTTCGCTCAAGTTCCCCGAGTTTTGGGAATCATCTGCGTCTGCTTGGTTCGCTCAGACCGAGGCCCAGTTCGCCCTACGCGACGTCACTGCGGACATTACTAAATATTACTACGTTGTTTCCGCGCTGGGCAGCTCGACGGCTTCCAGGGTCGTGAGTCTCCTCAAGTCTCCTCCGACAGACGGACGATATGATGCGCTGAAGGCTCACTTATTGAAAACCTTTGAACTTTCCGATGCTGAACGAGCCAGCAAACTTTTCTCTCTCCACGGCCTGGGGGACGGCAAACCCTCCGAGTTAATGGATCGCATGCTCGAGCTGCTGGGCGAGCACAAACCGGACTTTCTTTTTCTTCACCTTTTTCTGCGCCAATTACCCGCACAGGTGAGGGCAGCTTTAGCGAACACTGCTATCACTGACTGTAGAGAGCTAGCTGCGGAGGCTGATAAATTTTTCCTGGCCAGCCAGCAACACTGTGCAGCGGCTCTCCTCCCCGTGGCTGCCGCTGGTGCCCCCGATAATTACGCGCTCGTCGCAGCGGCTGTGCCTCACCCGCGGCCGGCTACTGGTTTATGTTTTTACCACGCCAAGTTTGGACCGAAGGCCAGGAAGTGCCGCTCGCCGTGCTCGTTCGGCGGGCCGGGAAACGCCGTGGCTGGCGCTCATTAGTGGCCATGAGCGTCGGCAACGTTGGCAGGCTACTTTTCATCTGCGACTCTATCTCTGGACAGCGTTTCCTCTGCGACACAGGGGCGCAACGCAGCATTTTGCCCGCATCGCAGATCGACATGGTAGCTGACAGCCACGGCCCCCCTTTGGCAGCTGCTAATGGGAGCCCCATCCGCACCTACGGCATGAGGTTTGTGGAACTGTGCTTCGGCGGGCAGCGTTTTGGTTGGAACTTTGTTACAGCGCGTGTCGATGTACCGCTTTTGGGGGCGGATTTTTTGTGCGCTCATGGACTTTTAGTGGACATGAAAAATCAACGTTTGATAGACGCTGCCACTTTTTGTTCTTACGAGTGTACACTCGGCCCGGCTGAAGTCATCCGCCTCTCCAGCATCCTCCCCCTCACAGACGCTTTCCATCGCCTACTCGCCGAATTCCCTGCACTCACACAGCCCACCTTCACCTCTGCGACTGCCAGACACGGGGTGGAACACCACCTCGCCACCACGGGCCCACCGGTCTACGCCCGCGCCCGGCGCCTGGACCCGGCCAAGCTGGCTGTGGCCAAGACGGAGTTCAACAACATGGAGCGCCTGGGGATTGTCCGCCGCTCGAACAGCCCTTGGGCCTCTCCTCTCCACATGGTCCCTAAACCCGGTGGCGGCTGCCGCCCTTGTGGTGACTATCGACGGCTCAACGACGCTACGACGCCCGACCGCTACCCTGTGCCACACATCCAGGATTTCTCAGCTCACCTAGCCGGCAAGGTGATTTTCTCCAAGGTCGACCTTGTTAGGGGCTACCATCAGGTGCCCGTTCACCCCCCTGACATCCCTAAAACAGCAGTCATCACACCTTTTGGATTATTTGAGTTTCTGCGCATGCCGTTTGGACTTAAGAACGCTGCTCAGACCTTCCAACGTCTGATGGACTCTGTGCTGCGGGACCTTTCCTTTGTTTTCGTGTACCTTGACGACATCCTGGTAGCGAGTTCTTCCACGGCAGAACACATGGCACACCTCCGAACCCTTTTTCAACGGCTCAGTCAACACGGACTTATCATCAACCCGGCAAAGTGCCAGTTTGGCCTCTCCACCATTGACTTCTTGGGGCACAGGGTCACGGAGGCAGGCGCAGTTCCTCTCCCGTCTAAGGTGGAAGCCGTCGCAGCGTTCCCACGCCCAGTCACTGTGAAGTCCCTGCAGGAATTTCTTGGCATGGTGAACTTTTATCATCGTTTCATCCCGGGGGCAGCTCGCACTATGCGGCCTCTTTATGAGGCCCTTAAAGGCAAGAAGCCCAAGCACACTGTGGACTGGACTGAAAGCAGGGTCAGGGCTTTTACGGACACTAAAGCAGCTCTGGCACGGGCTACGATGCTGGCACATCCCTCCTCTTCCGCCCCTGTGGCACTGACCACGGACGCTTCTGACTACGCGGTGGGGGCGGTGTTTGAACAGTGGGTGGACGGTACCTGGCAGCCTCTCGCCTTTTTCAGTAGGCAGCTGCGCCTCCCTGAGCGGAAGTACAGTACTTTCGACCGTGAACTGCTGGGGATGTACCTCGCCATCCGCCATTTTCGGCACATGCTGGAAGGCCGCCAGTTCACGGTTTACGTCGACCACAAACCTTTGACCTTCGCCATGTCCAAGGCCACAGAACCATGGTCCGCCCGACAGCAACGCCAGCTGACCTATGTCTCAGAGTTCACTACAGACGTTCAGCACGTGGCAGGGAAAGACAACTGTGTTGCTGACTGCCTCTCCCGGGCCATGACTGGAGCGGTCCACCTGGGTCTCGACTACTGCAGTATGGCGAAGGACCAGGCTACCGACACCACAGTGCAGCAGTGCCGGTCGTCCACTACAGGTTTGCACCTGAGGGACATGGTCTTTGACAGCTCCGGCACCACTTTGCTTTGTGACGTTTCCACAGGCACACCTCGGCCGGTGGTTCCCTTGAGCTGGCGGCGCCAGGTTTTCGATGCTGTCCATGGACTCTCTCACCCGGGGACCAAGGCCTCTCAAAGACTGGTGGCCGCCAAGTTTGTGTGGCACGGCCTGAAGAAGGACGGCAACTGGATTGACAGGCTCCCGTGGGTCATGCTGGGCATCAGGACAGCGCCTAAAGAGGATCTGCAGTCTTCCTCTGCGGAGCTGGTTTATGGCCAGCCTCTACGGGTGCCAGGGGATTTTGTGCCAACTGCTTCTACCCCTTGGTCGGCCACAGCGCAACGCTCCACCCTCTTGGACAATGCCAGACTTTTTGCCCCTCTGCCCACTTCCTGCCACGGTGTTCCAGGCTCTCACGTGCCCAGGGACCTCCTGTCAGCTAGTTATGTGTTCATTCGTGTTGATGGGCACAGAGGGCCATTGCGCCCTCCTTATGAAGGCCCCTTCCGGGTTTTAGAGGCGGGACAGAAACATTTTGTCATTGACATGGGGGGTAAACCCGAGCGGGTCTCGGTGGACCGCCTTAAGCCAGCTCACCTGGACTTGGCCAGGCCGGTTGAAGTGGCTCAACCTCCGAGGCGAGGTCGTCCTCCCACTGGACACTCTCCTAGCCTTCTCCCCTCTGTCCCCTCCCCCATGACTCCCCCGTCTCCAGTTTCCACTTTTCCACCGCCCCTGCCCCCTGCGGACGCGCTTCCTCACTCCCCCGTCCTGCGTAGCCGCTACGGCCGTCGGATTCGCCCCCCACGACTTGAACTTTAGTTTGTCTATTTTTGTTGTGTTGAATTCTGGGGGGACGTGTGTAGTGACTTCGCAATTCACAATTCACCACGAACTGCAAATACCTAAAGTAATTGCGGTCCCTTTAAGGACCGCCATGTTTAGTTTTGTTGCTAGGGAAACGGATTGTCAGCCGTTACCTGTTTGGCTCGAGAGTTGAGTAAAAAATAAAACGACACACTTGCTGTGTGTGAAAGTGAGAAATTGTCGCCTTATTTTACAATTTCCACACTGGTCAATTTCCTCTGTGCAAAAAGCAACTTTCTCAAAATTGCTTCTGCCATATTCTGAATTCTTATGGAATGATGGAGTACATGGAATACTGTCAGATTTTGCCATTCACCAGGTTTGCTATTCCACGAGCGAAACGTTCAGTGAAAGAATCAGTGAAAATGCCTACCTGCAACATTTTGTAGCACAAGTATTAGAGTAATTTTTTTGCCATCTGTCAACCAATCAATTGTGGAGGGCTGTTAAGAGGATGCCATTTGCTAATAGCAGGGGTATCGCAACGTTGGGGATTGTGGGTGTATCAACACCCAAACCTTTCCCGTTTGAAGGTTTAAAAACCCACATTTTCTGTTCGTTATACGCACAGGGTATGCGGGTGATTAAAAACCGCACTTTTCCCAGTGAAAAACATGTTCCACTGTAGTATAACTTCATCTCATCTGCATGTTATGGCATCGTGTGCGTGTCTTGGAGAACAACAGGGAGAGCTCTGTGGATTGTGAATGTGTGTGTGTGTGTGTGTGTGTGTGTGTCAATGCATATGGAAGTGTTATGGAGCATGTGACAGAAGCTAGCTGCCTCCAGGTTAATCCAGTTCTATTTTTCTACCCCTGGCCATCTGCTAAGCGCTGAGGGGAGAGTGAAGGTGGAACTCGGAACTCTCAGGGGTATTCAATGACACACTCACGCTTGTACCCATGAATTGGAGTGTAAGTTAAAAAAAAAACACACACACACACAAAAAACCATAAAGGATGAATTGAACATTACACTTTCACTTGAAAACAAGCAAATTGAATTTTCATATGAGATAAGTTTAGTCAAGAATTTCCGTCTTTGGGGATTTGTATTTTATTTGTTATTTTTATTTCGTTATTGTGTGTGTGGCAGGGGGGATATCATCCGTTACTTGATGATCTTGTCTATTGTTTTTTTTTCCTGTGCTCAAGCATCCATCCATCCATCCATTCTTCCATCCTATCCACTTTATCCTCACAAGGGTCGCGGGGGTGCCGGAGCCCATCGCTGCTGTCTTCGTGCAGTCGGCAGGGCACACAGAGACGAACAACCATCCTCGCTCACACTCACACCTAGGGACAATTTAGAGTGCCGTGCATGTTTTTGGAATGTGGGAGGAAACTGGAGTACCCGAAGAAAACCCACACAGGCATGGGGAGAACATGCAAACTCTATACAGGAAGGCCAGAGCTGGGATCGAATCCACGACCTCTGCACTGTGAGGTCGACACGCTAACTAACCACTGGACCATCGGGCCGCCCCAGTGCTCAAGAAAAAACCCACAAATTAATTAATAATTAGTTTGGCGCCATCTGGTTGAATCTCGGTCTTCTTTTTAGGTTTAATCAGTGAGCGTGTCTTTCATCGGCCACTGAGATATTCTGTTTTTGACATTGACGGACCGGGGCAAACGCGCTGCAAACTGCAGAACGCTGCAAACAGAGGGGTGATGGGATAAAAAAGAAATGCAAACACACACATACCAACAAAAAACACACAAACAAAAACACTGCAAGTATGAAATGCTGCTAACGGCCAAACGGTGTTCTCTCTCTCTCTTTTTCTGGCATCGGGAAAACATACCAGTGGACTGAAAGAAAGCACAGATGCGCTAATCACAGGAGCACAAGACCAGGATCTGAACACAAGATCAATATATCTGGATCCAGATGATTTTATTTCATGCAACCATTTGACGAAATAAAATGGAGTAAATTCAACAAAAACATTTTTCCATGAACATGGTCTTACGAACCCTTTTTGGATCAATTCAGATTTTTGCTTTTCTCTGCAGGGCTCGGTCCTTAAATCTCATTGTACATCTTTATATATTACCCCAAAGTGAGTGGAAATGACACTAACACAATAAACCATGTCATCACTTATTTGACTAGACACCACTTTCGTCATTTTGTTAAGTTAGCTGTGTCCCGATGCAAGCAGTTCTTGATAAAGCTCTTCACGTTGAGCAGTGCAGCTCTCAACAAGGATGAAGAAACCTTTCAGATCCTCCGACGGAATTAGAAAGCATTTACTCTCTGCTGACTTGCTAATCTGTGACTCGCTGTGTCTGTCTCTCATGGTGAAAAAGAGGATCATAATCATTAATTATTTGCTTATGATTTAAACCAGTTTTATTGTGATGTGCTTCAAGCTGCGGACTAAAGGAGTGGAACAGCCATGCGCTTTACCATTCTGACTACTTATCCAAGGGGCAAGATTTGGAGTGCGAGAGCTCTTTAGGTACAGGCTTTTCAGTTTGCAAATCACAGAGTTTGCATGCAGATCACATACTCACTCTACACTACACTGTCTCATGGCATGGCTCGGAGGAGATTTACGGATGTGCATCCTAATATTAAGTGGATTAATCAGGAATGGAGACTCAAGACTGTCATAAATATAAATGAGGTCTTTTTGAGCAATGGGGCAAACTATGCTTCACGTCAACACAATTAAGCATGCTTGAAGTTTATCAAAAAGGTGGATTAAGACGAATAACTTTAGCTCAGAGCCAGGGCATTTAGTCAGTGAAATGATGCACTGGATTTGGGTTTAACCAAAAGTAATGGATCACTTTTCTTGTCAGCATCATTGACTCACCCGACACAGCTGCCCGGTTGAAGTTGTTGTTTTGCTTTGTTTTTAACTCAGTCATCCAACAATCCATTTTCTGAACCGCTTATCCTCGATCGGGTCGCGGGCATGCTAAAGCTTCTCCCAGCTGTGTCCGGTGGGCAGGGTACACTTTGAACTGGGTGCCAGTCAATCGTCTGATGGGCACACATAGACGAACAACCATTCACACTCACAGTCACATCTAGGGACAATTGACAGTGTTCAATTAACCCTCATGCAGTATTTTTAAGCGGCTGCATGAAGGGTATTACGTCCACGAGGATCGTCCCAAAAATGTCCCTCTTCCAATGTGCAACAACTTTTTTCACTTTTAATTTTTTTTCACTTTCAACCCCTCAAAATGTTCAGTGGGAATTGGCCAAGACATAGATATACATCCTATGCAAGATTTCAGCTTCGTGGAGTTATATTTCACTGTTTTGTCTGTGGTGTCCATTTGTCCGACAGTCCAAAATCGTCCAAAGTGACCGAAATGTCCAATTTTGGGATAATTACTGCATGGGGGTTAACCTGGCACACTGGTTTTTACAATGTGAGAGGAAATGGGAGTACCTGGAGAAAACCCATGCAGACATGAGGAGATAACACAAATTCCACGCAGGACCTCCACACTGTGACGCGGACGTGCTAACCAGTCGTCCACTGTGCCTCCCTCATGTAAGAATGTCGACTCATTGTTACACACAATAGGAGCTACTTCTTGGGAACTGACTAATGCAAAGGGCTACCAAATTGAAACACACATTTAGGATAACAATTTGGATTGAATTACTTTCCATAAAGTTGGTATTGTATGTTATTATTGAAAACAAATCGTATTCAATCATGTGAGGACACTGATCATGATTTCTCACAGTACTTAGTAAATATAAGTAAAGGTATCAGTTTTAAACACTTTATTTCCACAAATCTCTCCCAATTTCTTCCTTTTCAAATGATCACTTTCACATTTCTATAAAAGCATAATGCCCTATCACTGGGAAAATATTTTTATCACAAGCCCGGTGGTTACTTGTGTGGTCCTTAGCTGCTACATGGTGCTTGCAAGCATCACATTGGTGACCCCTGCTTTGATTTAGATCTTGGCGACACTGACAAGAGAGCAGAGGAGAGAGGAGAGCGATGCGGAAAGGAAATCACGCATCAAAAGAGAATTCCACAACAAAAAGGAAAATAGTATCTTCTGGGAAAATATGGGGCCAGGCACATGACAGAGATGGTAGACTGCAAACATGCAGAGTGGTGCCAAAACAGTTACAAGGCATACAAGACATACACACAATGCATAACTTCCAAGACAATCCTCTGCAATAGAAACAAGAGAATCTGCTTCCTGGAGTACCATTCCTAAGAAGTAAATGAATGAAGAAAGAGGAGGTGGAGAACAATTAAGAGAAGGAGGCGGAGCTAACACATTCAAACCTACACTAACTAGCCCTCCTGACAGTAGAGAGGATTTGAACAAAATGTTGAAACTGAAAGTAATGTGCAATTATTTCCCCACTACAATGATGACAAGTCTTGGAAGACTAATTGCGCACGATTAAAAAGACACTTTGTTCAATAGTTTACCAAAAACACAGGCTAAATGTTCAGTTTCATTTTTAAAAAATGGATCGACAATCTTGTTTTAATTCCAGCCTGATCTAATTTCATTGTGCAGTAAAATCGTTCTGTTATCCACTACGATGGACATGCTGTTAATCCTAAATCTTAAACTGCTACATTGTTAGTTGTTGTATTAGCTCCAAGGACAAAAAACAGAAATTGAAACATAATTTTTTTCATGGGTTATCAGGAAACTTAATGAGGAAAACATAACTGCCATCAAAAATATCACATACTGTACATTTGTTGAACACAATATGTTTCATCAGTACGTACTCCACACTAGACAAGAAAATACAATTCACCTAATCCCTGAAATGCATGATTTTTTGGGGGTGTATGAATTATTTTATGAATGAAAATAAGGTACTTTTGATGAGTATCACCTCATTTGAAATGGCGATATTTGTGAGGCAAAAGTCTTACAGGACATGTCATTCTTCTGGGAAATGAAGATTTCACACTGATTAGTTTGTGGCAAGTGGTTATCCACGCCATCACTTCTGTGGCGCAGCTTCAAGAGAGATTAGATCAGAGCCACCACCATGGCAATCTTGAAGATAGATGGAATGGCCAAGGAAGATGGAGAAAAGATGAAAGAGGGGAGAAAGATGGTGGAAAATTGATTTTTTTGGAGTTGCATTAATCAAATTTACTACTGAAAGGGGCATTATCAGTTCAGTTGAGTTAATACAGCGTGTTAAAGGAAGACAGAGGCGTATCCAGTTTGAGGGATGATGGGGGGGATAAAAGGTTGACAGTGCTTGGATGGCCTTCTTACTAAAATGTCTCAAGAATGAAATGTATTTACAAAAAACAACAACCAATAAAAACTGCATTGTCAATTTGTGGTTCTAAAACGTACTCTAGATCCGCTGTACAGAAAACTCTGTCATTCTGCATGTGTGCACTGACTGCTGGCACATAATGCGCAATGTCACCAACATGACAAAAATGATCAGAAAGCGCTGCGTAGGAATGGCATTAATTTTTTTCAGACAAATACTGTGCAGCTGTTCAATTTTGAATGGTTTACAAAAACAAAATGGAGGTTTTGGAGAGACACGGTCAAATTCCAGACTTGAAACTGATTGAAATGCTGTGGTATAACCTTTCAAGGTCCTCCAGTGCTGCTGAATTAAAGAGATTCTGCAAGGAAAAATGGTTGAAAATATAAGATAAAATAAGATAAGAAAACCTTTATTTGCCTTACAATGGATACATTCCCAATTCACAGCAGCAAAATTATGAAAGTGAGAAGTAGAAGAACAAAAAGTATATAAATAAATATAAATGATAGAATATAAATATAAGCACACTAATAATGGGTGAGGCGGCCCGGTAGTCGAGTGGTTAGCACGTTGACTTCACAGTGCAGCGGTACTGAGTTCAATTCCAGCTCCGGCCTTCCTGTGTGGAATTTGCATGTTCTCCCCGTGCCTGCGTGGGTTTTTTCCGGGTCCTCCGGTTTCCTCCCGTATTCCAAAAATATGCATGGCAGGCTGAGTGAACACTCCAAATTGTCCCAAGGTGTGTGAGCGTGAATGGTTGTTCATTTCTGTTTGCCCTGCGATTGGCTGGCAACCAGTTCAGGGTGTCCCCCGCCTACTGTCCGGGGACAGCTGGGATGGGCTCCATTAACCCCCCAACCCTAGTGAGGATAAAGTGGTTCGGAAAATGAATGAAAAAATAATAATGGGTGATTGGGGGGGTGAGTCCAAGTTTACAAGTCTGCCTATTCAAAAGCCTGACGGTCAGCAGGAACAAGCGGCAGTACCTCTCCTTCTTGCAGTGCGGGTGTATCAGTCTCTGGCTGAAGGAGCTGCCCAGTGCTGTCAGGGTAACCCTCCAGATATATCTACACAGAGATGTCATTGTTAGTTATAGAAAATACTTTATTTCAGTTGGTATTGCTGGGGGTAGCCCAAACATTTATTTGGTTGAGGGGGCAACCACTTTTCCACACAGGGTCATGTAGGTTTGTCATTTTTATTGTATAATAATAATAATAATAATACAGGGGCGGCCCAGTGGTTGAGTGGTTAGCACGTCGACCTCATATTGCAGAGGTAACAGGTTTGGTTCCGGCTCCGGCCTCCCTGTGTGGAATTTGCATGTTCTCCCTGTGCCTGCAGGGGTTTTCTCCGGGTACTCTGGTTTCCTCCCACATTCCGAAAACATCGATGGCAGGTTAATGGAACACGCTAATCTACCGGGTGGCTAGCAAATGGTTCAGGGTGCCCCCCGCTTACTGCCCGAAAACAGCTGGGATAGGCTCCAGCACCGCCCGCGACCCTTGTGAGGATGAAGTGGTTCAGAAAATGGATGGATGATAATAATTCAATTTAAAAATTCAATTTTGTATTTACTTGTGTTGTTTTTGACTGATATGTAAATCTGTTTGATGACAGCAAACATGTAAGTGTGACAAACATGCAAGAAAATAAGAACTCAGGAAGCCTGCAAACACTTTTTTTCACACCATTGCGTATATTATGGACATATACAATTTATGTAGTTAAAATATAATAATTTTCTAGGTATAATTTCCTTTATAAATCCGATTTATGATCAGTTCAATGTGTGGGTTGAGAGACTGAACATAAGAAATAAAACAGACAATAAATGACGTTTTGTTGACTCCTGATGCATTACTGCACACTTACACATTAGAAAGAGTGTCAGTCAATCAGTCAGTCAGTGTGTCAATCAGAATCACCTTTATATTAATGGGCTTCTTTCTCTAAACCGGGCAAAAGATTGCTAAAACATGCTATTATACTAAGCTGTGAATTGAAATAAGCGCCTGACTGAGCTCCAAAAATGGGAAAAGAAGATAGATGTAATGACGCTGATAAGAGGAGAGGAGATGACTGGAATGGTTGGAAGAGCAGACTGAGAGGTGATGTGGAAGGCTAAAGGAGCTGAAAGGAGAGTCTCTCAAGAGTGACAACTAAGAGTGAGGAAGATATTGTCAGATGGGAAAGGTTGATACATTTCAAACTAGAGTGGTCACAAAATGCTTGAATGAAGAGATTACTCAGCCTGTCTTCACAATCTTTCCTCACACTCTTTTTTGTTTTTCCACTTCGTCTTTTTAGTCAAGAAAGTGGCAAGGTGTTCACTCAGAAATGTCACACTCTTGTACAAAATACTAGTAGATTGCGTTGTATGGGTTTTGATTTTCAAAATTATGGTGATGAATGTTACAAAGATGATTTACACTATGACTGGCAATTAACTGAGACAAACAGCGTCAACAAAGTCAACCCATCCATTTTTAATTCCGCTTATCTCATTCGGTTCATGAGTGGGCTGGAGTCTAGCCCCGCTGATTGGGTGAGATGCCCTGGAAGGTTCACCAGTCAATCTTGACTTCACAAACCGAATCTATTATCATATTTGTTAGAAAGAGTTAAACAAATATTCACTTAATGTACGAGTAGTCATTTTTTAGGCACATTTAAGACCTGCCCAAGGCTGAAAGGCCCAAATGAAATTAAATGGAAGCTTTTGTCATTTTGGCATTTTTAGACCAATTTTTATCTTAAAACCGGGCACATATGACATACAGCCAGGGACAACATCACAAACATTCAACCATCCATTTTCAGCATCTCTCCTCTTAAGGGTTGTCTTTGAATGATCTAGCGATCCAGTCAGCATTTTTTTTTTTTTTGAATTTGGAAACCACATGCGGTCGATTTGCGGCAGAAGTGATGTCACGTGGATGAAAAAGCGGACTTTGGAGGAGGCCGCCTGTGAATTGGGACACGGCCAACAGTCACACTCACAACTTTGGACAAAATCCTGAACTAACTTGTTTGGGAGGAAGCCCACTCAAGCATGGCGGAATATAAAAACTCCACACAGGAAAGCAGAAGCCAGGATTTGAACCCTTAGCCTCAGAACTGTCTAGTGGATGTTCAAAAGACAAGGTCTCGCTTCCACCCACAACACAACAAACATACAGGGGGAAAAAATCAAGTTGCGTCATCTCATGTTGCATATAGCAGGAACGTATGGTCAGGGCAGGCAGGGGAGGCAGAGCATTCCCTCCCCTGCTTATGAAGAGCAAAAAAACCCCCCCCCCAAAAAAACATTAAAGACAAGACATTAAATAAGGTGAATTGTGTCCAGTTGGGAGGGAGTCACCGAGCGTGTGCGGCCTTAGCAGCATCCCTCATGCAGAAAACAAAATCCAGAACAAACAAAGTCCTGGAAACAACAAGAATCCAAATCAACAAACAAAACCCATGGCAGAAGCAAAACACCAACAGGAACAAAGTCAGCAACAGAAACAATGACAGCAACAATAACAGAAAACCTACTAATGGCATGATGACCAACAGGTGTGCCGCTGTAAGAGGAGCCCTACAGAACCACCTGTTGGTTCTAAACAGATCAACCGTGATAAGACGGCCTGATTTTATTTTTTGTTGAGGACAGGAGCTCCTGGGCATGTCATGCACAGAGAAAGTTGCGGTGCTCAAGAAATCAGATGTCATTAATCAACTAGTCATACTGAAGAGTGTGCAAAGTAGCAGGCAGATGAAAGAGGGGAATGGGTCACTAATCATGTTATGTAGCACCGTTAATGTTCTGAACTCTTATTAATCAAGATTGAAAAGATTGCATGCGTTGTACTTTTAAAAAAAATTACTTGCACCTCTTTTTTGTGGAATACTTGTGGCCCATAATCTACATCCGGTGGACAAAAATTGGGTTTGAGAAACCTCGTTTAAATTGTTGCAAAAGTTTTCCAGGAATATTTTCATAAATTTAAAAATGATCATCATTTTCTAAATTGTACTTTTTTCTCTACGGTCCATTTCTGCTGGTGGCTGAATGGTGTATTCAAAATGTCAGAAAACCTTAAACCTGAAACATATTTTCTCTTTGTTCTAATCTCATGCTTGCCTGAGAAAACATGCTCACAAATTTAATTGAAAGCTGTAAATTATCCATAATTGTGACTGTGCATGTGAATGATTATTTGTCTATACAGTATGTCTCTTGTGATTGGATGAATGGTGGCCAGTGGCAAAATAGGAAATAACATTTTTTGTTTTTTTATACAATTAAAAAGGATTTACACAATCCTAGCTGGGACTGCAAAACTTTTTTTTTTTTTTACACATATCCCCTACCTTTTACAGGCAAATTAAACTTAGTAAAAACCAATGCTAATTTCACTTCTGTGTTCATTAAAGCACAACAACTCGTTTGGCTTCAGGCTGTTTTTTTCCCCCCCGCCCCAGGGACTGAAAAGGGCTTTCGGGCTGGCCTCCGAACTCTCCACAGAAGCTGAATGAAAATCTGTTTTACTGCGTCGTCTTTAAGCAACACTAGAACTTTCTCCTGAATTTATGAGTTCAAAGAGGATGCACAAATATGACATCCATCTGTATTTGGCCATTGGCTGACTTGTGCTGACGCACTTTCCCGGGACTACTGGCCTTTGTACTTGCTGTCAATTTATATGTGGGTTGGCCACATTACCGGCGGTGTGTGTGACTGAGAAGTTAGATGTGCATGGACATTAATACCAGCCCTTGTTTTGCGTTAGACTCACTCATACAAGACTGACTTGCGCAGGACCTCAGAAAATATCGTGTTGTCACGCATTTATCATGAAACCAGTGGATGGACAAAATTCTGCAGGTAGCGATCATATTTTATTTATATGCATTTTAAAACATTATACATAATAATGATAGAAAATACATATGTGAGCAGGCTATCCTCACATTCTACAGTGAAGTACATGTGACTTTGAATGTGTGAATCATGAAAAGGCAAAGTGTGGCTCATTGAATGATGTTGGAGGTGAATGAGAGGATAGGGCAAGCCATGTTGGCTCATGTGTCATGGTTCTGTTTGTGACCAACAGGTGGCACTGTAGGGCTCCAACTGCAGCTGTACACCTGTTGGTCATTGTGTCATTAGTTTGTTTTTGTAAAGACTCCCGGCACGACCACTCGCTGTCGGGTCATTGTTGCTTTGTCTATGTGTCATGTTTTATTTTCCAGCTAAGGTTTTTTTGCTACTTTGATTTCTTGTGATTTTGCTGAACTTTATTTGAGTTAATTTTTGACTTAATTTCTCCAGTGTATTCCTGTTTTGTTAAATACATCTTGGTCACTCCACCCTGCTCCTCCCTGCCTCCCTGCTTTTAGGGGGGCCTCCCAACAACTACCACCATGCAAAACATGACATCATGATAGCACTCACTGATAGCCTGTCTGTGTGTTCAGTTACTTGATGTAAATTGTAGCCATCGGCAGCTTGTCAGTGAATGTGCTTAGAAGGTGTTTGTTTTCTTACTCTTTGTTCAATAAAGCGATTAAAAGTGTACTGATGGCTGTGTCTATCCGTGACCACTTGTGGAGTGTTAATTTTATTCTATCGGTGGTAGCCAATATCAAATTAGCGAATGACATTTACTTTACAGTAGATGTGCAATTGTGTGAGCCAGTTCTGGTTTGCAGGAAACACAATGCACAAGTCTGAAATGGTCCCAAACTTTGGATATTCTTTGGATTTGATGCACACCTTCGTTCTAGCTTGCGTCTGCAGTAACAGTTTATTTGGATAAAAAGGATGGCCTTAAAATCTCTCAATATCATGAAAAATACACAGGATGACTGTATTTAACAATCGGTAAATTGTGAGGACCGGGCAAACAAGTTCCAGCAATTTATTAATGAGACATAGAACAGCAAAGCATACATATTTTATTTTTTCTTCACAATTTTACCTTTTCAAGATATGACTGTTTGCCAAACAAGCAGACTACAGTACAGTTCACAATTTGTCCCAACAGTGCCTTCCAGGTTAAATCATATAAATTATCATGACTCATTGGCAATTAATACTCTATATTATTAAATAACTCACAGTGTTATCTACTTTTGACCTTATAATTTAACAATGTAGATAGATCACAAGCAACAATGATGATACTACCAACTCAGATTTTTAGTTTTAACTTGTTCTGCTGACGGCCTTTAAGGTGCCTTTTCTGTATTGTACTCTCTGGTTGCTACAACAAATACATATCCTGCAAAGGCTAAACGTAACAAACATAATACTGGCCAACAAAGTTTTTTGTGATTTTTTTTTTAAATGCAAGTAAACATTTCCAGATTCCCCTTTGTCACCGATTCCGTTCATAACCTTAATGGACAGAATTTCTTAGTGCAGCTGAGTCATTGAGAGGTGTCCGGTTTGGTGGCCTCAGTATTGCCTCTTTGCATTTTGCAGATGATGTGGTGCTGTTGTCTTCTTCAAGCTGGGATCTACAGCTCTCCCTGGAGCGGTTCACAGCCAAGTGCGAAACGATTGTGATGAAAATCAGTACCTCCAAATCTGAAACAATGCTCCTTTGTTGGAAATGGGTGGAGTGCCCTCTCCGCGTTGGGGATGACATCTTGCCCCAGGGGGAGGAGTTTCAGTATCTTGGGTTCTTGTTCACGAGGGAAGTTTAGGATGGAGCGGAAGATCGACAAGCAGATCGGTGCAGCATCCGCTGTGATGCAGTCTTTGTATCAGTCTGTCGTGATGAAGAAGAAGCTGAGCCAAAAGGCAACTCTCTCAATTTACCGGTCAATCTACGTTTTGGTACGTTTTGAATTTGGTATTTGGCAGTGTAAGCTCTAAATTAATTAACACATCAAGCATTATCAAATTGTTTGGGAGGAAATGTCACAAAGTTGATTTACAATCAAGCTAAAACATTTGGTGGTTCCTCTGCTCCCAGCTAAACTGACAGGCGATAAAACCGGATGCCTGGATGCCAACCAGTCAACAAAAGAAACTCTTTCACCTTACTGCAATAGAGCTCTTTGCCTGATTGATGGCCCAAGTCAACACAGTGTAGCTCAGCAATTACCAATGACAGACAATTGCACCGTTTAGAGAAGTATTTCCTTCAGTTGATAAGGAGTCGAAATGTCTGTGCCAGTTTGACTGTCCTCTGGACAGGCTGAGATAGTGGGAATTTTCCTGTCGCTTCCAGATAATGTGTTGAAACCACAATGCCATAAATCTGCAGGGCAGAAAAACACACAAGAACCCGCACACGAAAGTTTTTCTAGTTGACAGCTTAGTTGTTGTCTCACCCTCAAGACGGTGTCATTCTCCTTTAAGGCTGACCAAAAAATAACACAGATTATGGAAGAGAAAAGGAGCAATCACACAACAATTTAGTAATTCATTCTAAAACAAAAGATGGGATAAAATGTCATGACACTTTATCATGGACAGAATGAATAACAGACTATGCAAGGTTTCAAGGGCTAAAAGTCCCAAAAGTCGAATTCAACCTTTTTCTGTCCCACCATAAAAACTATTCACACTTAACATTCACCTTTACCTCCTTTTTGTTTGCATCGTCTGATTCCAGAAATTCTGTTTCGCTGTGTAAGAGAATATGCAGTTCAATATTCAACCTTTTCTTGTTTCTGCGTAAAGGCAGAGGTGGCGTACTGCCAGAGTTTTTTTTACGGCTCAAATATTTTGACAGGTCTCTTTGTAAAACATTAGATTCAATCATTTTTGACCCTGCTAAAAAAATGGACCACTAATGCCACTTTTCCACTGCACAGAACAGGCTTGGCTCAGCTCTACTCCACTCGGTCGGTCGTCCACTTCAAAAAAAGCCGTATCATGAGCACGTTAGTAAACCAGATTGCCTGAAATGCATCAGCTGCCACGAGACAGAAGCTGACAAACAGCAATGTGCGCTTAGTTCTCAGCCTCTAGCTGCTTATTTTACTGAAGGCAGCAAGAAAAAGGACCACTGAAATAATGTGGGAACAGTTGAGTGTGATACTGCAACACCAAAGTATGCTAACCTTAGTAAGCAGGCTTACTTTTGTTGTTTCTCTCGATTTCCAGTGTGCCTTTTCTGGGACTTTCTCAGGGGAATCTGTCCTACACGGTTTGAAATGCCTTTGCACTTATAAAATAAATATCTCGTCATCTGCCAACAAAAAGCTTAATTTTCCTCCATATGATTACAAATAACAACATAGCCATGACAAATTGACAGTAGTTTATGTCTCCCATATAATATTCAGACACAGAAATGAGTACCTGGTAGTACTCGTGTTTGTCCGTTGAAAAACATCAATTGGGAGCGGAGCTGCAATGAGCCAAGAAGGTAGCATAGCATGCCATGGAAAAAGGACGTTGTAACAAACTCGCGTTATTGCGTCCTTGTGCGTGACATTGTTTAAGAGCAAGTCAGTTTTTCACCTTGGTGTTAATAGAAAATGAAGTAAATATTGATACACGACTGACATTTTCATGGCGGCTATGGCAACCGCTCCAGTCACATATTGCTACAGTCTATCATAACTGGTGGGCACAGCGCAAGGACAGTCATGTGTCACGTGTACTTTTTGTGTGATACCTTACTGCGTGTGGATCAAAAAGTTCGGACTGTGACTACTTGTGTTGGATCATGAAAAGTGTACATGATAAATTTGACACTGTGAAAAAGTTAAAAGGAGAAAATGATGCCATATTTAAGCTGACAAAAACAATCAAGATATCCTCTGTCATACAACTTGTTCATGGGCTTCACTTTTCAAGGTAATGATTGGAAAACTTAGCACAATGTAAAAGTGATAATTGGAGACTTATTCCAAAATACTTTTGACCCACCAAGGTTAAAGCTATGATTAAGAGAAAGGGCTGATAGTATAAGTATAAAAAATAAGTTTGATTTAAAGGAATGCATCCAATAATTCATTTATAAATATTATAATAGAGACTGGATTGACACTGTGAACTCATGACCGGAAGTAATTTAAATTAGAGAAATGGAACGGGCCAGAAACAACCAGATCTTGAAACCCTAACTTAAATCTTTCAACAATGGCTTGAAACTCTTATTTAAAACCGTTTCCCTAAATTGAAACCATGCATCAAAAATTTACCTTGACCGCATTTGCTTTACTGTAACGTTACTTTACATGACCAAATTATTAATGTTTAGCCTATTGAAAGGCGCTTATAAATAAAATGTATTATTATTATTTTTAATAATAAAACTCAACAAATTGAATTTTTCATCACCCTAACAACCTACAATACATCCCAGTTGCATCTCAGTCTGACAATAGGTGGCAGATTGGTGATAAAGTGCAGAGGTATCGGGTTCAATTCCAGCTCCAGCCTCCCTGTGTGGAGTTTGCATGTTCTCCCCGTGCCTGTGTGGGTTTTCTCCGGGTACTCCGGTTTCCTCACACATTCCAAAAGCATGCATGGCAGGCTGATTGAACACTCAGAAATGTCCCTCCATGTGAGCGCGGATGGTTATTCGTCTCTATGTGCTGTGCGACTGGCTGGCAAACAGTTCAGGGTGTCCCCTGCCTACTGCCCGAAGACAGCTTGGATGGGCTCCAGCACGCCCGTGACCCTTGTGAGGTTAAAGCGGATCAGAAAATGGATGGAAGAATGGATATATATATTCAGCAGCTCAGCCATAATCCATATACTTCTAGTATGAACTGTGTTCATTTGATAGCCTCTTAAAATAAGCTTCTTCGTTCCAACAGAAGTGTGTGTGAGATTTTGTTCACATCTCGTCAATGTTACGATCTTGCCATTGGCTCACTTCTTATTCAGCCAGTCTAAGAAGTGACCTTTCTTTCACTGAAGCCCCATCAATATTTAAGAGTGCTCATCTCAAAAACATTTCCAAGACTTTGGCACAATCATTCAAACCCTTTGCTGTAATTACAAGGAAATAAAACTGTCTTCTTACTTTCTTTTTTCTTTCTTTCTTTCTTTCTTTCTTTCTTTCTTTCTTTCTTTCTTTCTTTCTTTCTTTCATCATGTCCTTGTTTTATTGCTGCTTGCTGCTTTCCATCTCCCAACAAATACATTACAGTTTTATCTATATTTCATCATGCTACATTTAATGCCAAGCAAGGAAGGGCTGTAATGTAGGATTACGTTTTGGGATGTCATCAAAATGAATGATACATTTGCCATCCAAGGATACAAGCACAGTGAAGGGAATGACCTAAATAAAACACAGGAAAAAATTTGCTCTGCTGTTGTCAAAAATTCACACATATTAAAACCAGTATTGTTCGTTAAACTTTGCAAAAATGTGCGTATACTGTAAAACCGGCTGCCCGGTAGTCCAGTGGTTAGCACGTCGGCTTCACAGTGCTGAGGTACCGGGTTCAAATCCAGCTCCGGCCTCCCTGTGTGGAGTTTGCATGTTCTCCCCGGGCCTGCGTGGGTTTTCTCCGGGTGCTCCGGTTTCCTCCCACATTCCAAAAACATGCATGGCAGGCTGATTGTGCACTCTAAATTGTCCCTAGGTATGATTGTGAGCGTGGATGGTTGTTCGTCTCTGTGTGCCCTGCGATTGGCTGGCAACCAATTCAGGGTGTCCCCCGCCTACTGCCCGAAGACAGCTGGGATAGGCTCCAGCACCCCCCGCGACCCTAGTGAGGATAAAGCGGTTCAGAAAATGGATGGATGGATGGATACTGTAAAACCAAAATTAATTACATTTAGAAGTTTTGCCACATCTCTTTTCATCCCTATCCTATAGCACTATGTCTGTACAGAACAAAAGCGCAAAAACAAAGAAAGTAAACGTTCATATAAATGCGGCCCAGTGGTTGACGAGTTAGCGTGTCGGCCTCACAGTGCACAGGTGCAGGGTTCGATACCGGCTCCGGCCTTCCTGTGTGGAGTTTGCATGTTCTCCACGTGAGCGGGGATGATTGTTTGTCTATGTGTGCCCTGCAATTGGCTGGCAACCAGTTCAGCTTGTTCCTCACCTAATGCCCAAAGACAGCTAGGATAGGCTCCAGCACGCCCCTCAACCCTTGTGTGGATAAGCATTAGAAAATGGATGGATGTATGTTAATATAGGGAGGAGGGGTTGGTTAAGTGAAGCTCTGCATTCAAATCGAGCCAACAGTTTTAACACTGCAAGCCCTACTTTTAAGATGAGTGGTTAAGGCAATGTGACCGAAAACATGGAAGCATGGACATACTGTACCAAATGCAAAATGCAGACAATTTGGGAGTGTCATTAATGTCACCTGGCGCAGACCAAACGAGTTATGTGCAGTCGCACAATACATAAGCCATCAAGTTTGAGTTGGAGTTCACCGTATTGACTGACTAGCGACAACGCCTTAAGTTAAAGGGAGAATGTGGGCGCACCAGTGCGCGCCCCTGTGTGTATGCATGCTATCATTTGTAGCACTGGGGTAATCCATCCATCCATTTTCCGAACCGCTTTATCCTCACTAGGGTCGCGGGGGGTGCTGGAGCCTAACCGAGCTGTCTTCGGGCAGTAGGCAGGGGACACCCTGAACCGGTTGCCAGCCAATCGCAGGGCACACAGAAACGAACAACCATTCGCGCTCACACTCACACCTAGGGACAATTTGGAGTGTTCAATCAGCCTGCCAAGCATGTTTTTGGGAGGAAACCGGAGGACCCGGAGAAAATCCACGCAAGGGGAGAACATGCAAACTCCACACAGGAAGGCCGGAGCTGGAATCGAACCTGGTACCTCTGCACTGTGAAGTCGACGTGCTAACCACTCGACTACCGGGCCGCAGCACTGGGGTAACGACTCCATTAAATATTAAAGCTTTGACACAGCAATTCCCAGATTTTTATCGTTTTCACCAATGTTTTGTTTGCCACAAGCACATTTACAAAGACACAAAAAAAACTGCACGACTGCTGGATTCACAATCATGCACATGTCTTTTTGGTAGTAGTCCTCAATACACCATCCTTAAAAAAATGCAGTTGCATATATGCTTTTAGATATATATATCATATATATATATATATATATATATATATATATATATATATATATATATATATATATTATATTTATATTGCATTCTATACTGTGTACAGTTCTTTTTCTGAAACATTTATTTTGTGCAAGCAACAGTTTGTTTTTTTCTTTTCTACCCCCCCAATTTTGCTGCTGTAGACTGCAAATTTCCCGAGTGTGGGACAAATAATGGTTATCTTATCTTATTTTATCTTAATAAACATTCAGAAGAGCTATCGATCAAGGCTTTACTTTTGAGCCAAAATATTTGATGACCAATGCATATGCTCATCCAAAACATCCATCCATCCATCCATTTTCCGTACCGCTTTATCCTCACTAGGGTCGCGGGGGGTGCTGTACCCTAACCCAGCTGTCTTCGGGCAGTAGGCAGGGGACACCCTGAACCGGTTGCCAGCGAATCGCAGGGCACACAGAAACGAACAACCATTCGCGCTCACACTCACACCTAGGGACAATTTGGAGTGATCAATCAGCCTGCCAAGCATGTTTTTGGAATGTGGGAAGAAACCGGAGGACCCGGAGAAAACCCACGCAAGCAGGGGGGGGGGGGACATGCAAACTCCACACAGGAAGGCCGGAGCTGGAAATGAACCTGGTACCTCTGCACTGTGAAGTCGACGTGCTAACCACTCGACTACCGGGCCGCCTCATCCAAAACATGAATACAGTATTATCACCTAGACAGGCTGACATCAATATGTGGATGCAACAAAAACAAGATGAAGATGCATGGGGAAAAGAAGAGCAGAGGGAAATTAAACAGAGATGGAAATACGAAAGAAGGAACTACTGTACTAGACTGACATTTTTCATAAAAAAATTCACAATAATCAGCAAGTAAGGTGTAACATAGCGAAAAAAAAAGGGTTGTGACAGCTTTTCTCCAGTGATAAACCTCGGTGTGAAACGAAAACATCAGTGAAATATCTGTGACAGCAAAACTGGAGAGTTTCTCTCTCTGACTGGGGATCTAATCTATATTCTTCTTCACTTTCCTGTCTGCTCCATAATGTCAAGAGTTGAAGGGTGAAAGTAGTTTGTTGTGTTTTCTTTTTTCAGTTAAATATCAAGGCAAAGTTTGGAGACAAAGTTGTACTACATGACACAGAATTTAAAATCCAGCTGCTCAAGTTTACATCATCCGTCTGCTTGCAGTTCCTGATAAAAATACTTTGTACGCTTCAACATCATACATGGATTTCAACAAATCAGTTTCCCCTTCTGCCATTTCAAGGATTCTGCGCCTCTCTTTTAAAAGGAAAGAGAGGAGCTGCTCCTTTTGGCTGCGAATCCGGTCATCTCTGTTCACGCCAATACCCACGTAAAAACACCCGTTTTAAACTGTGGCAAGCTGCTTGCATCTGCGAAAATACCAAAATAATTCTCGCCTGCCCTTGCCCAGATTTATACAGAATCTTGCACCAAACTTGCACTGGTCCTGAATTTGTAAATGTATGTAAGTGCTTCTGGCAGTGTTCAGGGCCAACAGAGAAAGCTTTGCTGGCCCACCACTGCTCTCTCCCAAAGAGCTAATAGCGACAAGAGGATGATGTTGTTAGCAACACAATCTTCTCTGTGAGCAGGTTTCAACTTGTATAGTTAATTTGCTGCAGTGCTTCCATAATCTTTCAATGATGTGTACCAAAGATACAGCTGTCTCTTCCCCCATCTGCGCGTCCCCGCTACCCATTGCATTTGATTTAGCTCATTTAGTTCATTTTAGGAGCATTTCCACTCAGCTCTGCAACAAACAGATGCTCCTTTAGTATCGCTTGTGTTTAAGATATGAATCTTTAGATTAGAATTCATCAGACCTAAATTGATCCTCTTATTCTAGGGTGTAACGAGTGTGTGAGTAGAAATTTTTCTCCACCACCTACAGTGTGAGACTGAAACAATACTATTGTACTGTTTTCATCTTTCACATTAACGCAAATTTAATAAATCAAACCACCCAGGTGCTTTGTAACTATAAGATCCAAAGGAGCAGCATGAGCGTGGTTTCAATAATTTTTGCAAGAATGCCAAGCCCATGAAAACTATGTCCAAACATAAATAGTGAGTTTGTACTTTTACTGTTATTGTCAGAGCACATCACCTTTAAACTCTTTCATGATACAGTTTAGGACAGATTGGGCTTTTTGGGAAAGTGATAATTTTCAGGATCAACTGTGATATTCACGTTACTTTTTTGTGTGTATTCACTTGTCAATATTTAGTTGATAGCAAAATTGTGTTTGGTAATTGTTCTTCTCGGTCCAAGCTCCATGTTGATAAAGGAGGGAAATATTTTGTGCACAAAGGTTTTTGTTCTTTGTTGTACTAAAATGGAATGTTTTACTTTTGCCAAACCCAAACTGTGAAGATACTTTGTTGGCTTGGCTGGAAAAAAACTCACTTTCACTTTATTGACAAATTTGAGTACGGAATTGAGTTCTCAATGTGAACATGTGTTTGTATGATTTGATTAAGAGAAATTCAAGCAATAAAGGAGAAATGCAAAAGCTGGAACGTAGAGACAGACAAAACAGAAAATGATCTACAGTATCACATCTATTTTCCATTCCGCGTATCAGAGAAGCTTGGGCCTGTCCCAGCTGACTTGGGGTGTAGATAAATGACAAAATATTAAAGTGCTGGTTGACAAGCAGCATCTCTCAACACAGTTGACGTGTTGGTACCAGAAGTGACGTGATTTACAAAGAGCTAATAACATTTTAGTTCACACTGTTTTAAACCGTTGTTAAAACAGTAGTGTGTGGTGCTGTAAACACCTCAGCAAAAAGAGAAATGAACGTCCTCCCTATTACTCAGGGAAATGTATCTCTTGTGTGTGTCCTTGTCAAAAAATAAACCATGCATCAATATGACAGGAAGCAACTTGGACCACTGATGTCCATCAATCAAGTCACTGTCCGGTTGTCCAATGGAAACCAGAGTGACAGTGATGATCCCACCCACTTGGTTAACTAGGCGACCTTCAACTTGGCATGACAAGGTGATGGATATCATGTGATTGACTAATGACTATGAAGAGAAGACCAAACCTTGCTTTTTGCACCAAACTTTGAGTTATTGAATCTGTGAGCTTCATACTTCATACTTGGCTCTCGACGAAGGCGGACGCTTTTGCTTTCTGCTCCTGTACGCCCCCCTTCACTGCTCACCACTCAGTCTATGTGCTGTCCTTGTCTGACTATCCTAGCCTCCTGCTGTATTTTCATCCTAAAAACAAACATGGAATTGGTTGGCTGGTCTCTCGATCCCATCGACAACATTTTCATGACGAGAAGAGCAGGCAGTGGGGAGCCTACTTGACCCTCGGGGACTTTTGCTGCTGGTACACCCTAGATCCCTGGAGGAAGTGGAGAATGGTGTGCCTGTCAACACTGTCCGTTGAGGATGTGGAAGACATCTACATTATCGGCCTTCTGATAACAGGTATGCTGCTGTTTGGTGTTAGCAGTTTCCTGATCTATCGCAAAATTCAACCGACGGGAACGGCTTTATTGGAAGTGAAGAGGCTGCCGGTCTTTAAGGATGGCATAGTGCGGATGTCCAACACTCAGACTCAGACTGAGCTCAACCGCAAAATTGATGCGGTTTTGGAGCGTCATTGCAAGATGGACAACAACTTGGAGAGCTGTAGTGCCCTACCATCACCCCCTCCTTCTCGGCCATAGACTGATAAGCCAGGACTGTCTCCATGAGAAGACCTTGACGTAGCAGCTGCGGCCTGACACGCACACACAACCAGAAAATCACACGCGCATACACTCCCTTGTATCACCGCCTTCATTGTTCATGTCTTGTGACTTGTTGTAACTGTCATACACTTGTTTTACGTGCTGGAGTTTTTTTTTTCCTGGACTCAAATTATCCTCAGATGAGGATAGTTCGAGCGTGTTTTTTTTTCTCCCCCTCTCCCTCCCTTGTGGTTTCTTTTTGATTTCCGGGTTGAGTGAACGCTGGCGCGTTTGGCAGCCACTGTTCAACCCGCATTGTGTTTTATTGTTTTTGTTCCTGATTGTAAAGTGTCCTTGGGTGTCTTGAAAGGCGCTTATAAATAAAATTTATTATTATTATTATTATTATTAAATATGCCATTGCTTGAGTGTAAAAATTCCCTTTCAGCCGTTTGTTGAATTCAAACTCAGTTCAACCCAACCTTACTTGCAGACAGATAATGCACCGTGCATAGGGCCCCATTTTCTGTGGGAGAATGCATTGATCGACATCATTGATCAAGTGAGCTTCGCACATCATGTATGAATGCTCCAACAAGTACTTCACAAGTACTTCACAAGTACACAACAACTACTTTATTTCGTCACTTTTTCTTATCATATATTGATACTTTGCAAAGAAGGGCTATCTTTCTGCAATTCTAAAGTGTAACAAATACAGATGTGAACAGAAACACTGATAAGAAGCACTGATAAAAGCATCTTCTTGTTTTCAGATGCTCCTCACTCCACAGTAGGTAATGACCGCTCCCCACTGACACAAGCAATGCCACAACAATGTGACACAGCTGGCATCTACCCATGTTTGGTGAGAAATCATGATTTTCGGCCACGCACACACACACACACACACACACACACACACACACACACACACACACACACACACACACACACACACACACACACACTATAGTGCTTATCACAGACAAAGGGTAACTCTTCTACTCCATGTGTAGTTGATGGGCTGGCCCATGGGGTGCTATCCACACAACACATTGATAAATTGGTAAAAGATAAGATGCTGGGCATTCAATTCAGACCTAAGAGTGAGAGAAATATCCAAATTAAATATTTTTTTCCCCCTTTTGCTCACTGGAGACTGGAGAGTAAAATGATACCACTATAACTGCAGTAGCCATCTGTCTCATCTCATTTTACCAAGAGGGGAAAAAAAGAGTTGCATTACTTTATTAAATATTAAAGCGCTCACAGTGGGTTACGTCAGGTGGGCGAGAATGTCTTTCATCAGGTTATATGCTTTTGTGTGCGAAAATTAAGAGAAGCTTTCAGAGTACCCTTGTTGGCACTACAAAGTGATGAATAATGTATGCAGTTGTACCCATTTTATACAAGCAGTGGAACCTCCAAAGTCACATGCTTCAATAGCCATACAATTTGGACGCAGATTCATTGGAAAAATATGCCTCAAAAGTTGGAATATTGTACACCGGTACTGAGTACTCTGCTTGATGATAATTTACTTTATTTCAACCATTCTGACCATAATCACAAAACATACCTGCAATATGGCATACATTTCACTCAGATAACACTTTTAAGCTTGTCATTACTAATATTTTAACATACAGTCCTGCCGCAAATTTCACTTCCATGTAGCCTGTAACGTTAGAGCTCTATGTACACATCTATGTACACAGAGATGCTGTGTTGTTTTCCTAGCCCAGTCGCTCGGTAGCTGTGGTTTTTGAGCAGATTGTGTGAATTTTACCCCAGCACATTAGTTGAAGAAAAACAAACAAGTCAAGTGAGTAACTTGCTGTGGTGATCCGTGACAGAGGAATGCTGCTTGCTCTTAGAAAATACTTTTAATTGTCATATTAATTTGTCATATTATCAACCTTAGCTATACAGATATCATGGTAACCCATTTCTTGGTGGCTTTAACTTGCCTGTATGGGTAGTTTTTACCCCTTGTTGGATCCAAATTTTGACCCAACGTGCTGGATCAAAATAAATAAACCCAAAAGGTTTATGTCATTTTGATGAAGTCGTACCTGTGTGTAGTATCAGTGCATTTGTACGAGGACAAATACTGTATAGATGCATAAATACTGGTATTGGTGCATCCCTACCCAAAACGCAAAGCAAATATTACAATCCACCGTAACAGCACATCCAGGTGAGGGCATTGTGTCAGCATGGTGGGAGGGCACACACTGCTATTCAATTAATGTGCGTGGCCACAACATTATGCATTAAACACCATAGCACGGCGGGCGTTGGGTAAGCTAATCACAAGGCTTATCTTGAGAATAGTTGAGGTGGCGAGTGTGTTTTTTTTTTTTCTGTATACAACAGTGTCCTTACAATCACTTGTGCACTTTGGGGTTGAGTTTCTCAAACGCCAGCTAAACCAACTGGACTATTTATTTCATGGAGCACTGTGCACCTGTGGTGTGAACACGCCTTTCTCAGAGTGGGGAATGAATTCATGTATCAGTTCTTCTCGTGAGATGCGGATATATGGCACCCTGACAAGAACTGATGTGCCATGTACGAGTGCTTCAACAGTTGTTCTTATTTTTGTTTGGATTCTATTATGTATTTATTTATTTTTTTACCTTGAGCTCACTGTTCGGGGATAAAATACGAATAAGTAGGTTGCCTGCAAATGCCACACCGTGATGCCAGCACTACCCATGTGTGACTAGGGGTTAATTTTAATTGTATTTGTCTCAAACAAGCACAAAAATAAAAACAACATAGTCGAGAAAAGAAAGCTCGAGAAAGGGCAAAGCGCATCAAGTTCAACACCCCCTTTTCATTCTAAGAACTTTAAGATGCATGGAAACACATATGATTTATAAATCCAGACATTCTCAATTATTAAATCCTTTAAATTTCATATGAATGTACATATTATGTAACTGTAGGCGAAAAATCAGTAGATCATTCCTCTCGGGCCCACCCTGGCTTTTGGATCATGTTTGGTACAGTCAGCAAGAAATTTTGACAGTCTTAATTATTTTGCTATAAAAACACCAATGCCATTTGTTTATTGCTTTTTCTCAATACAGAGAAACAGTTGAAGTATTTACTGCATGTATTTTGAACATCTGCTTTGTACACACAAGACTGCAGACCTGACGAGTGAGTAAGTGAGTGGTTTCATACAGTACATTATTGTGTACCACATCTTGTCAATTTAAGATTGGGGGGGGGGGAAGAAAAAAGTCTCCACCTTGAATAATTATACATAACACTGAAATGCTGATTAACAAGTGAAGTTTATACACCATGGCCTGCAGATGATTTTTAGAAAAATATATCCGAGTTATGCTGCAGGACTTCACTCTCCAATGTTTACGCTTAACTGGAATTGTGTATCACTGCCTGTGACTGGGGGTCTACCATAAACGCTGCAAATTGCCATCAGGTTCAATATGTCCCCACAATTTATTCATACTTATGAAAACCCAGGTGCCTCCGATTACGCTGTTTCCACCAAATAATTGTCTATGCTGTACCTCGAGGCAAGCCTAGAAACACACCAATTACTAAGCGCATTCGAACTTCAAATATTAACTGAATGTGAGATACACTTGTGTGGGGTTGGGCTGAGGATAAATATAAATTAGTGAGAATCGAAGTAACTAAATTAGTTTGTGGACAATTACCGTACTCAATATTCATGTGTACTCGCATTTCCACCTGTATGCACTTGCAGTTCCTCTCTTGAAGAAATGTTTTTCTGACGAGCCTGCATGCTGAGCAAATGAATGAATGTGGCTTTTGACTTGGACCAGACTGCATACAGACTACGTTATGTATGTGATAAACAGTATGTTGACATTCATGTGTTATAATAATAATAATAATTCATTTTATTTAAAAGCGCCTTTCATGTCACCCAAGGACACTGTACAGACAAAGAGGAGATGCAGTATAAAAAATAAATAAGAGAAATAGTAAATATAAACAGGACATAAAAACACAACACATGGGAAGTGGAATAAGTTAGATATTGTAGGCAGTCCTGAACAGGTGTGTTATGCGCAATAATTTATCAATTTGCACGTACATCCTTTCATCATCATTTCAGGCCAGAATCAAACTGTCCGTCGTTGTCGGTGACAGCCAATTGGCGTCAAGAACGTACTTGCTGCGTTACGTGCACACACAGCACAAGCAGAGTCGAGTTAAAAAACAAACAAACAAAAAGCAGACAAAGTACATCAGACAAAAATACTATCTTATTTAGTTTTATCAGTACATCCCTCATCTGCTGTTGCCTAATATACTCCACATTGATAGGAAGCCTCTGCAAAGAAAATTAATATTGTAGATTGGATATCTCTTAGGGCAGCAAAAAGAGTTCCAATCTCAGCTCTGGCCTTCCTACCACATTCCCAAAACATGCATGTTATGTCAACTGAAGACGCAATTGTCCATCAGTGTAAAGTGATTCCTAAATGGTTGTTTATCTGTGTCATGCCACTGACTGGTGACCAGTCCAGGATGCACCCAGCCGAAACACTGACCCTCACCCGTACGAGGAGTCAAAAGTGTGGATTAATATCTACACAAAAGCGGAATGTGTAACTGCTCTCACGAGTTTGGAGGTGTACCTCATTTAAGTGCCAGGGGAGTGCCAATACAGAACTCTCTATTCTACATAGCCAATGTAAAATAGTGTTTATTTGTTACTGTTGTCAAGCACAGAGTGGGACAAGAAGATTCAGATAGGGCATAGACATTTTTCAAAAATGGTTGGATATTCACTGTATTTTAAATGGAAGTACAATTAAAAACAAAGACATTTATTCATTCATTCATTTTCCGAACCGAGGGTTGCTGGAGCCTATCCCAGCAGTCTTCGGGCAGTAGGCGGGGGACACCCTGAATTGGTTGCCAGCCAATCGCAGGGCACACAGAGACGAACAACCATCCACGCTCACACTCACACCTAGGGACAGTGCCCACGAGCCTGCCAATGTTTTTGGAATGTGAACATGCAAACTCCACACAGGGAGGCCGGAGCTGGGATCGAACCCGGTACCTCTGCACTGTGAAACCGACGTGCTAACCACTGGGCTACCGGGCCGCCCACAAAGACATTTATTCATTTAAAAAAACAGGAGTAAGTTTTACGTTATATATACAGTATATATATATATCCATCCATCCATTTTCCGAACCGCTTCATCCTCACTAGGGTCGCGGGGGGTGCTGGAGCCTATCCCAGCCGTCTTCGGGCAGTAGGCGGGGGACACCCTGAATTGGTTGCCAGCCAATTGCAGGGCACACAGAGACGAACAACCATCCACGCTCACACTCATACCTAGGGACAATTTAGAGTGCCCAATCAGCCTGCCATGCATGTTTTTGGAATGTGGGAGGAAACCGGAGCACCCGGAGAAAACCCACGCAGGCCCGGGGAGAACATGCAAACTCCACACAGGGAGGCCGGAGCTGGAATCGAACCCGGTACCTCTGCACTGTGAAGCCGACGTGCTAACCACTGGACTACCGGGCCGCCCATATATATATATATATGTGTATGTATCAAGGAGAGAAAGTGGAAACATTTGAAAAAAAAGGTTTGTGTGCCCAAACACACAAAATGCAAGTGAGAGACTGCAGTGAAGTCTGTAAGTAACATCATCTTACTGCACAGACAGGTTGACACTTCTACTGAGACACCGCAATTTTTGTGTGTGCGTAACAGCCCCCACGGCAGGCGTGGACGGATAACATTTGAGAGCTGTCTTCATTTCCGTGGGTCTGGCACACATACACACACACACAGAAAAGGAGCAGGATCCCACCAGCAGAACATTATCTTCCCTCACCTCCTGAATATTATTCTACCTCAGGCTCAAGTGGCTCCATGGCTAGTTTGGACTTTTACAAATACAAACCTGAGGAATTGTGGGCCCTTCCTCTATTGAGTTATCCGCTGCCCTCTATTTGTCAGACCATTTCAGCTTCTCTCAGTCTTTGCCATTCATCTGTTGCTTCTAAATTGGGTTATTCCACCCCATAATGTTTGTCTCGTCTCGGTTTCTCCCTTTTGTCTGTCAATCTGATGCTTGTCAATAACAGAGCAGTGCACTCAAACTTGAGCCGTTATTTCTCTCATTTTGTACGTGTGATTGAATTTCTCTCTGACTGTGTTCACTTGTGATTATCATAGGTGCTGCAATCCAATTTTTCGTCTCTCGGCTCCCACCGTTTGTTGCATTTGACTGCCAAGGGAGAAAATACCTCCAGTGAAACTACCTGAAAATGTTCTTTTTCTTTTTTTCAAATTCCAGTAAATGTTTCATAAGTCTGTTCTCACTTCACCATTCTCTGCTTGCTTTAAAAAAAAAATGTTCTCACACCTTGTCTGCTCCTACAACCACCTGAGATTTTTGCAAATAATGCTCTCACCATGCAATCGCACCTGCTGTGAGACTGTGTGACTGCACACAACACTGCCGTGCTCATGGTTCACAACACTGCACAGGTTAGCTCATTTAAAAATGTGCTTCATTCATAAATCAATGAGACGAAAAAACGATACCCTGATCAGCCTGCCATGCTGTTTTTGGTGGGAGATGAAATGGAGAAGAGCAGAGTCACACAGGTTAGATTATCATTGTATTCATATAAATTATTCTTATTTTAAGGTTGTGATATATGCTGTTGATAGATTTGTAAATGGAAAGGGAAAGGAAATATTTGAGGTTTTGCTTCTACAAAAGCACTATATTCAAACATTTGTTGTAAGTTGAACCCAACAGACCAAGTGGAAATCTGAGAAGAAAATGGGGTTGATTACTGAAACCTCTGAAGTCAAGTCATTGCAATTTGGCTTAGTTTATAACCAACAATAGATTCCACAAGATGGCGACAAAGCACTTCCTAACAGATAGAGCTATGGCCTGACTGAATGAAGCTCCTCCCTCCCATTTCAACATAGTTCATTGAAACCAATGTGCCACAAGGTGATGCCAAAGCGTAAATATACTGAAAAAGGACAGTGAACAGATGAGGATAGGTTAAAAATAAAAAAAAAAAAAAAAAAGGCAAATATATAAAATGCACTTGTGACTGGACACTATTGATTTTAAAAACACTTTCTGATCTATGACGAATTGACAATTTGACTAACAGTATATCCATCCATCCATTTTCCGAACCGCTTTATCCTCACTAGGGTCGCGGGGGGTGCCGGAGCCTATCCCAGCTGTCTGGCGGGGGACACCCTGAATTGGTTGCCAGCCAATCGCAGGGCACACAGAGACGAACACTAACAGTATATGAGAGTTAGATTATTTAAGTTCACATCCAGTCAACACTCTACTGCAGGGCTAGGGAACTCCGGTCCCTCGAGGGCCCCGCCCTGCCTGTTTTCGATCCCTCCCTACTCCAACTCAACTGATTCAATTGATGATGATCGTGTCAGGCCTCTACGGAGCTTGCTGATGATCTAATCATTTGAATCAGGTGTGTTGGAATAGAGAGGGATCGAAAACAGGCACCATACAGCTCTCAAGGAACTGGATTTCCCTACCCCTGCTCTACAGGGTTGAGCTTTCAAGCAACTGCATCCATAAGAGGTACATATTATTAACTTTCTGTCAGCCACTATTCAGATTTATTCCCATTAACTTTAGTTTAAAGAACAGCTCGACAGCAGCTAGGAGGATGCTTCAGTATATTGCTCAGCCAGCCACTCATCCTCTCTCTGATTCTCACATGGCATGCAATCAGCTGCAGGTCAAAAATGACAGACTGATTTTTTTTTCTTTGTATGTCCCATCTCCTCTCTTCTTGTTTCTTTCATATCACTTGTCTTGAATCGATAGAGGCTGGTTGTGCACAAAGCTGATAGACATAATCCGTGGGGGGATAAAAAATTGGTAGATACACAGACAGAATATACAAAAACCACATCAGTAACCGTGGCTCAAAGGAACTCTCACAAACTGATCTGCATCCAGCATTGTCTTTCCCTTTCATATGTAATGCCTTAGTACAACTAATCAGCTCTGCCACCCTGCTTTCCTTTCGGTTATTTAGAAATACAAAAAAAAAATAAAAATCCAGTCGTATATGGAGAATGAATATTTAGTACAAATTCAAATATCATTTCAGTTTCATACATCAACCCAAGGGCGGCCCGGTAGTCCAGTGGTTAGCACGTCGGCTTCACAGTGCAGAGGTACCGGGTTCGATCCCAGCTCCGGCCTCCCTGTGTGGAGTTTGCATGTTCTCCCCGGGCTTGCGTGGGTTTTCTCCGGGTGCTCCGGTTTCCTCCCACATTCCAAAAACATGCATGGCAGGCTCATTGGGCACTCTAAATTGTCCCTAGGTATGAGTGTGAGCGTGGATGGTTGTTCGTCTCTGTGTGCCCTGCGATTGGCTGGCAACCAATTCAGGGTGTCCCCCGCCTACTGCCCGAAGACTGCTGGGATAGGCTCCAGCGCCCCCCGCGACCCTAGTGAGGATGAAGCGGTTCGGAAATGGATACATCAACCCAATGGATTTCATTTCATCTCCATGTAACAATCATGTTACATGGAGACTTTCAACTTAAATTTTTGAGGTTTCACTAAAATAGTTCAAGCTGTTGTATGCACTTACACTTTTAGGGCATTGAGGGAAGAGCAATCCCTGGTGTGCTAAGCGACAGGTTGCACACGTAAACCCAGGAAAACAACAGCCGTTGATGACAAATATTTTGAGAGCTGCAGCAACAACCTGGAAGGCATGAATGACGATTACGAATAGGAAAAAAAAGTACAGATGCTCCACTATGAGATGTAAATGAAGCAGATATCGTAAAATGGAAAAAAAAGTACATGAACAACCCATCCATCCATCCATTTTCCGAACTGCTTCATCCTCACTAGGGTCGCGGGGGGTGCTGGAGCCTATCCCAGCAGTCTTCGGGCAGTCGGCGGGGGACACCCTGAATTGGTCGCCAGCCAATCGCAGGGCACACAGAGACGAACAACCATCCACGCTCACACTCATACCTAGGGACAATTTAGAGTGCCCAACGAGCCTGCCATGCATGTTTTTGGAATGTGGGAGGAAACCGGAGCACCCGGAGAAAACCCACGCAAGCCCGGGGAGAACATGTAAACTCCACACAGGGAGGCCGGAGCTGGGATCGAACCCGGTACCTCTGCACTGTGAAGCCGACGTGCTAACCACTGGACTACCGGGCCGCCCACTACATGAACAACCTTAAAAAAAAATGAACAGAGTTGAACCTTTGTGTTGGAAAGCCCGAGTTGAAGCACATTTTTTGATGGACTAATTTGCATTCATATCACTTTACCAGGCTGTTGGGCAATATTTCAGTTGCAGCTTGGTATCCATGATTCAGAAATCTGACAACATCAACAGTGTTCTTCTTCCACAAATACAATTAAATAAAGTATAGAATGCAGTGATGAAAATTGCCCATCTATCCATCTCTCGATCCATACCTCTTTCGATGAAGAGACACTATTATGCTACTGGGGTCAGTATTAGCATCTTAAAGACAGTTCTGAAAAGTGCATGTCCAAGAGATTAATACGGTTAGAGGGAAAGAATGTTGTGACTAAAGTCTGGATATTTAATTCAGCATTCAGAAAGACAAAAGAACGTTGTTTTGAGTTAACAGTTCAGTTGCGCTCACTGAGCTGATCTGAATATCAACTCTGACTTTAACTGCCAATATTTGAATAGCGGTACTAATTAGGAATTTTCCACAAACGCCCCTGAAAATCCAGGTACTGTGCATGCCTGGAACTCCTAATAATTAGGACGATACATGAATAATTAGGACGATACATGTCATCTTTTTGTGTAACCGCTTAAATTAAAGCTGCATGGCTACAATTCAGTTAGGCCAACATCTTAACTGTTTATTTAAAATCCACTGTGGTGGTTCTTAAAGGCAAAAATGTGCATAAAACATTTTTTAAAAGATACATCTCAAGATGACTTGAGACCATTGCTACATTTTTGAGAACTGTCAAGGGAAAAACAAAACACTTTCGTAGACAAAGAGAGGACAAGCGCTTTGAGGAAAAAATGAAATATGCAATTTAATGAAAACTTGCCTGCAAGTAGTCAGTTTAAATGTAACCTATAGTAGCCGCTCTCTATCAAGTGTCTGCCTCGTTCTTCTTAAGGGGAGGTACATACACACACACATGAACAAGCAGTTATCATCTGCTTATAAAAATACAATTTTGATTAAAACATAATTACATTTTGACACATGTCAAAAATAAATAGCAAATAGCTAAATAAAACGAACTATGACAGCTATAATGAACCCAACACAAACGTATCAGGAGGGGGAGATGAACAATGTTCTTTTTCAATAGAAACACAAAGAATTACAATAGAGATTTGCCTCCCTTCTCCTTTGGGTACGGGGACTCCTGACTGTTCTTTGTGTTTATGCTCCTTCTGGGGACTCCAACGTTTTGCTTCAAAGCTCACATGGGCAATGACAGTGAGAACTGGAGAGGCATGATTGGGAGGAACACTTCCCACCCCCTGATCAGAACCAGAGCGGTGTTCCGTTCCTGGACTTCTATGCTCGTCACAGATTGTCCACAATGAACAGGCGTCTGACAGGCCAGTTGTTCCCATTAACCCCTGATGTACATGTCTGATTTATGACTTCAGCTTTTGAAGTCATCTTGTGCCAGATTTAATGTGGTGAAAAGAGAAAATGCTATGACATGGGACAGTGAACTCAAAGTTTAACCTGAGAAGTTTGACCACTAGTTGTGAAGAAACTCCAGAAAAGCAGTGGTTGGGGTCAAAACAACCACATTCCCATGATGACTTGCCTTATTCAAGGCCAGGTGTTTTCGATCAATGTTTCCTGAGAACACAAACAAACAGCCTCAATTTACTATTCTCATTCAGTGCTGGCACCGGCACTTTACTGGTATCACTAACAATGTATAACAACAATTAAACTAACACTGTTTTCCCTTCTTTTGGTGAATGTGCAACAAAGCAAATTGAACTACTACCAATTGCAATTTTATAGCTTCACTCTACACCGACATGAGCATGTTGTAAGATTGCTTGTTGTGGGGGAGGGGGGAGTAATCCAATTTGTCCTTTCTTTCGAGAATGAAAATACATCGCGTAAACAAATCCTCCAAAGTACCGAAGACAAGCGATGTTGTAGTGAGGAGATGTAGCACCACTACTCTCGTGTTTCTTTCACCTATGAGATTTATTTTCTCACATTTGAATTCAAATCACTTCCCTTTCCTGTCACCTCCACAAATCTTGCTCAGTAAAACTGTGCAGAGAACCAGCATTGACGAGCAGTGATTTAATGCATGTCTCTAAGGACGGAAAAAAAAGAGGCCACCCAGGACATGGATAACCGCTTCCACTTACTGGTACGTCATGCTTTTAATGATACTTTGGCACTGGTGTATGCCAAAACGCACCTCAAGGGGTAAGTGATGAATGGGGTTTAGACCAAAAACAGCTACAGGTACATGATGGGATAAACACGGAGGTATCATTTAGACACCGGGCATCTGTCTCTTTGAGTTAATACGGTTTTGACACGTTTTAATGCAACATTAACAATACATTGGAAAGAGACCGAGCAGGAAATGACAGGAGCTGAGGGCCTCTAACTAGAGTCACTCCATTTAACTGGAGGATGAACAGATGAGAGCGAGTGAGGAGAGACACGCGTTTGAGAGCACCAAGGAGGGATGAGCTCCACTTAATGGTACTGCAGTCTCTTCAGTGTAGAGAACATTGTCACAGGATCTCCACTGTGAAGATCCTATATTGCAATGAAAATAAAACAAAGGCTAGAAAGCAGCTGCGCTTTAGTGCACATATATAAATAGAGAGATTGTTCATGGGACATGGATGCAAATTGGAAAAGTGTTCTGGGGGTCTGAGGCGGCCTTGCCATTGGCTGGCAACCTGTTCAGGGTGTACCCTGCCTATTGCCCAAAGTTAGCTGGGATAGGCTCCAGCAGGCCTGCGACCCTCATGAGGATTAAGCAGTTCAGATAATGGATGGATGAATGGTCTGATGCGTCCTTATTTCAAATTGTTTTTAGAAATTGTCGACATCATGTCCATCTGGGCCGAAGAGGAAGAGAACCATCTGGACTGTTGTAGACGGAAAGTTCAAAAGCCAGCATCTGTGATGGTGGGGTGATTCGATCGTGCCAATGGCATGGGTAACTTACACATCTGTGAAGGCACCATTCATGCTGAAAGGTTCATTCAAGTTTTGGGGAAACATATGTTGCATCCAAGCAACGTGTTTTTCACGGATGCCCCTGCTTATTTCATCAAGACAATGCCAAACCATCTTCTGCACGTGTTCCAACTGCATGCCTTTGTAAAAGGGTGTGGGTCCTCGACTGGCCTGCCTGCAGTCCAGACCTCTCTTCCTTTGAAAATGTGCGGCGCAAGATGAAGTGTAAAATACGATAATTTGAGAAGCTGCACATCAAGCAAGAATGGGAAAGAATTCTACCTTCAATGCTTAAATAATTAATGTCCTCAGTTCCCAAACGTATTTTGAATGTTGTTAAACTAAAAGGTGATGTAACACAGTGGTTAACAACCTTGTCCTAGCTTTATTAGAACGTGTTGCAGCTATAGTATTCTAAGTGTATGATTATTTGCCAAAAATTACAATGTCGATCAGTTTGAACATTTAATATCTTGGCATTGTAGTGTATTCAATTCACGAAAGGTTGAACGTGATTTGCGAATCATTTCTTCTATTTATATTTGTGTTTAACACAGTATCCCAACTTCATCGGAATTGTGCTTGTGCATTGTTTTATTTACACAAAATTGTTACAAATGTTAAAAAACAAATCATATCTAAAGTGATCCCTTACAATTGTTAGTAATATTCTAACAAAACATGGTATTTTTATAGCTGCCATATGTGTCACGATTAATTTTTTGGGGGGACTAACAGGTGTCTCTGTAGGGCTCTTCCTACAGCAGCACACCTGTTGATCATCATGTCATCAGTAGGTTTTCTGTTAAAAGGACTCCCGGCCCGGCTACTCGGTGTCGGGTCATTGTTGCTGCCTCTGTTACTGTCACTGCTTCTGTTAGTTTGTGTTTATCACATCATATTTTTTGCTTATGCTATGGGTTTTGTTGTTACTTTGAATTCTTGTTGTTTTAGGACTTTGCTTGCTTTGGGGTTGGTTTTCTCAGCGTTTGATTAATGCATTTTGTCAAGTTCACCCTGCTCCTCCCTCTTGCCTGCTTTTTGGGGTCCTCCATCACCCCCGCACCGTGACAATATGCTGTGCTGCCCTTGATTACTGTTGTGTTCATTAAAAATCCCATAACCTTTATTGAGATGAAACGCCTCTACAGCATAGCCTCAAAATCCACACACTTTTTATTAAAGTGGCCTTTTTGTTAGTTAAATCTCACAACTAATTAGGAATGGAAGCTATTCAAAGTGCATTATCACTTGTGCATTTAGCACAAGTCTGCTCAACAATTTGGTAGACCACATTTTGAGTCACTATGTTTCATCGGAAAATGTGTTGAATTGAACTTTGCCTCATTGGGTCGTCTCTGCCACCTGGTTGAGTTATGCTGTGCACAAAATAGCCACTGGAGATCACTCTAGTCTTTGATAGTTAGAGTCTTCGATAATCCTGCCACTAGCAAGTCAGAAACTTCCAAATCGCTGCTTGCAGTTGGACTCTTTTTGTCTGCACTTTGAGAGGTAAGTTGCTTTTTTCAACATGTTTTATCACCTAACAAGTTACTTGGCCAAATTGTGTCCGTTGATGCATAGCAAAAACATGTTATATGGGTAAAATAATTTTTCAAAATCAAGCTTGACCAAATGGTTGAGATGGCTGTTCATGGTAAAAATTAGCGTAGCGAAGACAGCTCAACCATATGGTCACAAGTCAGTGAAGTTGTGCTAATTTCACAGAAATATATAATTTGCTACGCAATAAAAACACTTCATGAATTGTTGTCAATACGTTCTAATTATAGTGCTTTTATATTGAAATTGATTGATTGAATTGGATGGTGCGTCGTTTCCTTATCCTCCATTTCTTTTTCAGAAACAAAAGATGGATGCTAAATCTTTTTATGGTTCAAGGCCAAGAAATTTTCTGGCCCTTGTACCAGAAGATCCTCAAGACTCTGAGGCTGATCTGAGTGATTCTGATGATGAAATCAGGATCCAGATTATCTGCCCAAACAAGCAGAGTTGCTTGGTGATTCCTCTGAATCGATAGATGAAAAAGATCTGCCCTCAACCAGTACACCTGCTAATATCCTAAAAACAGTAAATGAAGAGCTGGATGAATCGCCCTCTATGTCACCCCCTAGCAAGAAGAAGAAAATGACTGAAAAGAAAGAAAAAGAAGCCAGAAGAAGAGGTACTGCCGCTTGTTCCTGCTGACCGTCAGGCTATTGAATAGGCAGACTTGTAAACTTGGACTCACCCCCCCAATCACCCATTATTATTTTTTCATTCATTTTCCGAACCGCTTTATCCTCACTCGGGTCGCAGAGGGTGTTGCAGCCTATCCCAGCTGTCTTCGGGCAGTAGGCAGGGGACACCCAGAACCGGTTGCCAGCCAATCACAGGGCACACAGAGATGAACAACCGTCCGCACTCACACTCACACCTAGGGACAATTTCGAGTGTTCAATCAGCCTGCCATGCATGTTTTAGAATGTGGGAGGAAACTGGAGTACCCGGAGAAAACCCACGCAGGCGAAGCCGGGGAGAACATGCAAACTCCACACAGGGAGGCCGGAGCTGGAATTGAACCCGGTATTTCTGCACTGTGAAGCCGACCTGCTATCCACTGTTCCACCGGGCCGCCCATGGTCAAGACACCCTTTCAGTATTTCAAAATGCTCTTCACTGACAAGATGATTCAACATATTGCTCATCAATCAAATTTGTACTCTGCCCATGAGCTGGGGGACCCAATCAAGACTAATCCTGCAGAGATTGAAGATTTCCTTGAAGACTGTCCTTGCAATGCTCCTTTTCATGGGTGTTTTTTGACCTCCCGGCCAGTGGAACTCTGCATCACGCTTTGATGTGATGTCATAAGAAATACAAGCTTTGATGTGATGTCATGAAAAAATAGAGTGCCCATGGTTCGCATGGGTGTTAAATTTTGTATATGCATTTCACTGAGAGAATTGTTTGAATTTTTGGATTTGTTCAGTGCAAGAACTCAGAGTTAAGTTACTGGAAAATTGCAGACAATACAGCTGAGAAGTTGAAATCATCCAAGTAGTTTTATGTCAACAGAGAGAGGGACAATGCAAAATAGCCCCATATGTGTTAGCAAAGCTTCTTTACTGAAATAAAATGAACGTGACATTAATTATTCCTTTTTTTCCATTTCCCTCTTTACTTTTTGTCTTTGAAGGTTATAAACAAGGATTTAATTGCTATAGCACATTATTAAATATGTTACCATCAATGTTCATCTGGACCATTTGTTCGAGGCTCATATTATAAAAACTAGGGGGTGTATAAATGTAATTTTTATATACAGTATTTTGTTATTGGTGGCCCAATATTAATAATTGTTTGAATATTTTTTCTTGGAGTGACCATCAAAGGGTTAAAATGGGAAAAGTGTGCTGCATTCAGACTAATTCAAACATGCAGAGTGATGAAAAGAAGAAAACGGGAGTATAAATAGCATCGATAGCTTTTAGATGTGAACTCATACTTCCTCCCTGTTATTTACACTTATTGCATAAGAGCTCACATGCTCCAGGTTAGAAAATAACACATCCTATGCTAATCATCGCTTCATTTGTCCTTTTTTCCCCAGTTCTTTTGTTGGTAGGGTTGAGGTCTGCCAGAGAGAGGCTGTACTGTCGATTGTAGAGGGAAGTGAGAATAATTACTGAAACTTCAGCACACGCCATGCAGGTGTTCATTCCAGAAATATAATTATGAACTTTGACTCCCCCTCCCTTCTTTTCAACACCATGAAAAGAAACTATATATGGTCTTTTGATGCAATTTCAGGATTTGCCTACTCATACTGTATGTTTACAGTGGATGAACAGTTCCAGAATCAAAGAATTTGGGAATCATTTTGAGAGTACCCGGAGAAAATCCATGCAGGCATGGGGAGAACATGCAAACTTGATGCCGGAGCCAGAATCGAACCCTGTACTTCTGCACTGTGAGGCGGACATGCTAAACAGTTGAACATCATGCTGCCTCAGCCAGTAATTTCAGTGAAAATACAAGTTAAATAAAAATCACAAACTGAAAAAAAAAAGATTGATGATTCCTTTTGAGATCAGGGTTGCCCCAGTTGATCTCACTCGCACCTTTGTCATTTGGCTGGCCTGTTTGTAATCATAAGCCATGAGCCAAAACCAAAAGTAGTAATGAGGATAATGGCCTTGAAGTACACCAGTAAGTAAAAAAATCATTGCAGTTGTTCATGGTTGCCTGCATAGTAAATCAAAGTTCAAGTGCATGAATGGACTCATGAAGCAGGATTGCTTGTCTTAAAAATAAAATACCACTGAACTCATATGACTATGCGACTATCTCACCCCCCAGCCCCCCACTTTAATTTGATTGTAATGGTATATTGGAGAATGCTGGGTCTCAAGGATGCTTGCTTTCTGATCGGCACCGCTAACCCTTTAGTTACACGAAGGTCGAAGGTTTAAATCAGCAATGCTGGCAATGAGGACATCTGTCGTTGGTATTTACAGCATTTGAATGGGTGCCAGCTCATTGAAACAATTACACAATGGTATCCCTGCAGACAGCTAATAGTGAGACTGAATCTCTGTTGTTGAAACAAAGGAGCTCAACAAATTCTGGAAACAATTAAGCTAGCTGAATCTGTTCAGCTTTCAATACATGCGTTCATATGTTTCAGAGGATACATGATGGAAACACCTGTTGTTGTTGTTGTTGTTATTGTTGTTTTTCTGCATTCTGCAGGCTATGACTAATTTTGTTCACTGTCGGAGTGTGGGAGGAAGAGGGCAAAGAACAATCAGAGCCTGCATAGGGACTACAAGAAAAAGCAGAATTCATGGTCAGCAAATGTAGGTATACTTTACTGTATGTTATATTTAAAAATTAGAGGCCAGCATTGTCACACCGTGGACCAAAACTCAGCACGGCCTACTTAACACTCACGTCTGTCAAGTAATCAGACAGTTCCAACAGATCCTTAACACTTGGATTCCTTTGGAGATGACACTCAGGGATATTTTCGCCCGCCTGCGCTGAAGTCAATTTCTTACGTGCATTTCTTGCGCAATTTCAAAGTGTGGAGAATATCTGGTCTATGGTTTCTGACACACCTACCATGTGTAACCTCGGAATCCGCGTGCAGCCACCGAACAGCAGTTTTCATCTCCTAGAAGTTTTTGACTCGCTTGTCTTTGACTTGGTTCAACTAGCTCTTTAGCATAGTTAGCTTTCATTTCATGTACCTAGTGTTGACATAAGCCTGCGGTTATGACAGTTTGTGCTCATTGCATCTACATTACTTTCATGGCAATTAACTTTTAGCTGACGTAACTTTTAGGTCAGGTTACCTGACTCAAGTCAAATCACGTGACTGTAGTACCTGAGCACGAACCCCAACTCAGATGTGTTGTCAGAGTACAACGTATGCTTCAACCACTCACACTACAACCATCGATCAGATGGTGCTGAAGTAGTTTCCATGCCTGACTGGTAGCTTTGGCGTTAACAACCAAAAGTGATTTAACATCCTAATTCATTCAGCTTCTATATTTACGCACCAGCAAAGCTATTTAGTTGGGCACTAGTGGATCTCTTTTACTTACTCCTGAGGATCTGGTTGCAGCATTAAACTGAAATGGAGCGAAAAGTGGGTTGGCAGGAGTGAGAGAACAAAATAATGTTGTAGAGCTGCGGCAATGTCACGCTTTGTTTCCAGACCGCCAGAATGATAAATTGCACTGTTGGAAAGTTGTCCTCTTTCCTTGTTCCTGGCATTCCTTTTATTTTGTCGTCTCATCACATCTTCAAGTACATTGTCAAATATACGGCTTCTTATCAAGAAGGGACTTTTCTCGCTAAAAGTTAACCTCCTCACTTTTTTCTCCAAAGCCATTAATATTCTCCCTTCACGCACGCACGCACGCGCGCACACACACACACACACACACGCGCGCACGCCAAATACGATCAGTAATACTTGTCTCTCTTACCTTCATGTGGTGTGTGTTTTACAGTCATTTAGTCTGAGCACTCTTGTGATGTTAATTTCCAAATGATTCATTTAATTTTGATTCAGTTCAATTCTCATATTGCACGCTGAACTAAACCAATCAGAATCCAAAAAATACTTGCATAGCAAAAAAATTGAGGGTTAATAATATTTTGATAGTACCGATAATTGTGTCATTTATGATGATGCTGTTTCATGCCCAGGCAAGGCAAGGCAAGGCAGCAATATTTACATTGCGCATATTCTATACAAGGTGTGCTTCACCTAAATAAAATAACATTTAAATTGACCATTTTACAATGTTAAAAATAATTCACAAAGAAAATCGTTAGACATGTAAAAGCCAAGTAAAGAAACAAAAAGTAGCTTACTATCCATCCATCCATTTTCTGATCAACTTATCCTCACAGGGGTCGTGGGCGCACTGTAGCCTATCCCGGCTGTCATTGGGCAGTAGGCAGGGAATACCCTGACATGGATGCCAACCAATCGCAGGACACACATAGACGAACAACCATCCACGCTCATACTCACATCGAGGGACAATTTGGAGTGTTCAATCAGCCTGCCACACGTTTTTGTAATGTGGGAGGAAGCCGGAGTAACCGGAGAAAACCCACACAGGCACGGAGAGAACATGCATACTCCACACAGGAAGGCTGGAGCTGGAATTGAACCTTACACCTTAGCACTGTGAGGCCGACATGCTAATCAGACGACTACCACACGCCCGTAGCTTAATAAAAGTTAATAAAAAAATGTGCAGTGCAATACCAAGATTTTATAAACATTAATTATTTGACCCATTTGGACATCCGATGCAAAATTTCCGCTTCGTGGGGTTATTTTTCACTGTTTGGGCAGTCCCAAAATGATCAAATATTGTACAAATGCTACGTGCGGGTTTTAACAGTTGTGCAGTTGGTGCAGATAATCGTTGCACCATTTTAAAGTGACCAGTAGCAGTATTTGCAGAAAAAAATTTAAGTGTGTAATTGTATATTCAAGGTGTGGTTTAACTAAATATCAAAGTGTCGAAAATAGTTTTAAGTCCGTTAAATAATTGTTGTAGAAACTTGTTGATGACGACTTATACACATAGAGGTTTAGTTTACTTTGTAATAAGGCAAAGAAATTTATCTCCGACAACGATGGTCAAGCTGAGGCGATGAGAAAAACTTTCTCACACACTGTTGAGTGTAAAGTGTGTGTGGACACAATTGGAGACAAGATGACAGGCAGTTCTGAGGTCAACCTGAGTTGTATCTCACAGACAGAGCTCACCCTGCGGGTGGTTAAACCAGACATTTGCTGAACTCCCACCAGATCATTCAAGCATTCATTTCTCTGCCACTACTTCTCTCGAATGAGCCCGGATGAGCAGCAAAGATTTACATAATCTCTGAAGGGTTATGAATGATAGCTTTTGTGCCAGAGGCTGATAACACATCATCTTTCCGGGGTAGCAGTGTCCACAGGCACATCCTTGTGGAGATTGAAGCTCGGGCAGATGAGACAGGCACAGTATTTCAAGTTCTGTCGGGTTATTAAAAACCCTTTTTTTTTTTTTTTTTTTTTTTGCTGAAATTCTGATTAAACTTTAAAGTTGTTCGAGATAATGCCTCTAATCTTAACCCTGACCTGCACACAGAAACACAAAAGGCACAACTGCAAAAAGGTCATACCTTCAGTTTAGTCCGGAAGGCCACCGCTTATATGTATTTGATCAGTATTCAAAAAACTTTATACATTTCTTCCAGGTTGCTTCAGAACTTTGGGCCTTTTTTTTCTGTTCTCATGTAAATTATCGAGTGAAAGGAGCCAAAGGAAGGATTAAATAGAAGTCAGTATTTCATTATCACAGCTGGTCCAGAGGAACTCATGCTGGCAGAGAGACCCAGACAGTGTGAAGGAAATGAGGAAAAGAAACAAGCATTGCCTATGAAGGGAATAGTGAATCGAAAGAAATTGCTTCAATCTGTTTTGACTGAAGTTGTAGTGTGAACACTGTGGATGAGAAAGATTTTGCTTGAAATTTAAAATACTGTATACTAAATAAGATTGAGCAATATCACATATCTTAGAATTGTATCGCAAACATAACTCTTGAACATATTTCATGGACTGATAAAAATTAAAACATATAAAGTACTGCATCTAGGTCAGTGAAAGCCTGGTTATATTTGGAAAAGAATACTGTATTGTAATTTGTATCTGGTTTCTTCCCATAGTGGATAACATAAATCACATGAATAAATAGATAGTTAGACAGTATAGCAAAGCAAATCACATACAGCCCAACAATACCACATCACCACATTTTGAGCATGATGTCTCTGATCCACTGGTGAAAGGAGAACTTTGATAATCTCCTATTTCATCTAGAACTGCTTCAAACACCAAAGCGTATGAGGGAAAAGTGGTTAAGATTTCACGACTGTCCGTGTTTTATGTTATATGTTGTTTTTATTGTTTTGCTTTATGTTAACTGTTGTTAAGCGCTTTGTTGCAGCTGTTGTGAAAGTGCTTTATAAAACAGGATGTATTGTGATGTATTGTATTGTATTGTAACGGACAAAAGCAATTATTTCTATGATTTTATTCATAGTAATACATGAAGAGGAGATATTTGTTGTAATTTTTATTTGGTAGTCTAATTAAAAAAAAAAAATCGAATGCTAAATGCCAAACCCCAAAATCTGTTGATGTGTTTGAATAGGAAACTGAAAAGAAGTAGAAAAATGAATAAAAACAAAGCATTCACACAAAACAAGACTATCGAACAATGATCTTATTGGGCTTTTAAACCCAGGTTAAAAAAATATGCTTCCTGCTGAAGCCATCATTTATCTATTTGCATGTTTAGCTTAAACTACTCATTGCGGACAGATAGACTTTGACTATAGCGTGACCTTTCTCCGAACCTTGAAATGTGACCTCCACTTGAACCTTATGGTATGACCTTGACTTGAATTGCCTTAGCAACGGAAAACACAGTGAAACTCCTGTACAACAAAATCATGTTTGCGGCAACAAATCTTTCACAACAGGGGGGTTTTCACTCTAGCAAATTTGATCTCAGATGTACACACACACACACACACACATACACACACACACACACACACACACATATGTGTACTCTATTTTTATTCCAACAGTTCATAAGTATGAGCATACACTTATTTGACACTTCATATAGTCAGTGTAGAAAGAAAAAAGGGAAAGAAATTGCGAAATTTACGATCAGCATTCACTTTCACTTACATCAATTTCTTGGATAATGTCTTTTATTTTGCTTCCTTCGTCTTTCATTTTGATCACTTTTACCCTCTCTTCCAGCGTCAGAGCTCTTCTTGTCTTAGCTGCTTGACATCCAAAGGTCCGTTTTATAGCCATTTTAGCAATGCAAAGTTCTTGCTGCGTCTGAAACGAACAATAACAAATACTTCCTGGATCACTGCACCTGTGTAAACCAGTGTGGTGGTTGTTGTTGCCGTTTCCGAACGAAGCAGTAGAGCCGCTGTTGGATTATACTTCGTTGTAGTGAATCTCGTCGCGAGGCAAGAGCAGAGAAAAAGATTTCGTAAAACGCAACAGGGTTTTTTTCATTGTATGGGGGGCAGGAAAGTAGGAATGGTGTTGATGCATGAAGATTTTTTCACACTACGGGGTAGTGTGTCGAGGTTTCGTTGTCGAGGAATTTCACTGTAATGCTAACACCTTTTGCAGACATAGACCAGACAACGCTGTAAATACATTTCCTAGCTGGCTTGCGGTTTCACACCTGCAGCCTTGTTCTGACCAGAAGCAAAGGCCCTGCAAACAGTTATGGTTTGCGTGGAAGCCAGCATTAAGACAGCTTCTAGGAAAAGCTAAAATGTTGCAACAATAAAAGCACTTCCACTATGTTTTATGTCTTTCGAAAATAAAAGTATTTGATGGTACCATTAAGAAATGATTAGAAGCCAAGAACATTAGCGCGGTCATCCAGAACCCAAAGGGAGATATCCATTAGGAGTTACGCCCTGCTTAGGATATATAAGACTTGTCTAGAGCTGTTGCTTTTGCGCATTTGTGCCTTGACCACAACGATTGCTTGTATAGAACTTGCGCCCTGAACGTTCAGATAAAGCTTCTTGCAAGAACTTCTCCATTTCCAGCCTTTGATTTCACACCTCACCTCAGCCCGAATTCAAACAAACACGCGGAGGTCCTGGGGGGAGCAGAGGAGGGCGAAAGGATCCCGCTGTGTCCACAACAACCTCTCCCTCCCCGCTTCCATCACCGCCTTCCGCCTCTTTCAAAGTACTGTATTCTACCACTGATCACATCAGCTCTGCTTGATACTTGATACTCTCATAGCTGCCATTGGGTGGTACAACTGCACGACGGTACTCTGACATTACAGAAGGTCTTTCGAAACGTATTTGTCATATCCTTGTTTATCGTAGTTGTTTGTTTTTCATAATACTCCTGTAGCCTGTACTACTGGAGACACATTCCTTGTGTGTTCTACATACTTGGTCAAGATAGATGATTCTGAGTCTGATTCTGAAACTAGTCTCTTGCCCTGCCTCACCCCCTGACATAGATTCTGGTCTGCTTTACTGCGAACTTCTCCTCTCTCTTGACCCGCCTTCCCCTACTTCTGTTTGGAGAGTGAGCTCGGTGGTAATGAGCGAAATGATGCATGTTGCTTTTGAGGGTGGTGCCCTGTCCAACGGGGACAAGACCTGGGGACAACCACTTTCCGAGGGACATCTACCTACCTTCTGCACTTCATTTCATGAACTAGACTCGACCCCACCACCCAAGCCACCATTGACCTTCCTCGCTGTCGTGCTTCAAGTGTTATTTTCTAGACCTCTCCCCATAGTCGCTCTCGTTATTCATAGATTCTAGTTTGTAAGTATTTTTCTTTTTTCTTTTTGCTGTTGATCTTGGCTCCATGTTATTGGCTTCTTGACATTTTGTTCGTTTACTCTTGGTTTTCCCAAGTACCTTGCCTTTCTCCAGTGCTTTTGTTTATGCATTGTTTCTCCTGGCTTCTTGTGACCAGCCATTTCTGTTTGTACTTTGTCGGTGCGCTTTTCTGTAAATATATATTTTTGTTATAGCACTTTGACTGATGCTGCATTTCTGGAATTGAAAAACATTGACAGATTTTTCATGACATTACACATTTTCATCATTATTCTATCGTCATGATTGTGGGTGTGTGCGCGCATGTGCGTGTGAGATGGATATATCTATATATCTATATTGATCTGTCTATCAATCTATCTATCTATAAACATACCGTATACATACACTCCCCCCCCGCCTGCCCTCCCCCCACACAAAAGGAAAACTGAAATAGTGAAAATCAGTTTAACATTCTCACTGTGTTCATTTTGCGTTGTAGGAAACACAAGCTGATGAAGCAGTAACAGTTACTGTAATTGAATGCATACATTTGCACAGATGAGATGGGTGGAGGCACTAATGAGGGGGAGATAAGATGAAACATCAGAGGAAGAAATGGCAAATGGTGTGGGGGATTTGCAGCAAGTGCAATACTAAGATGGCATAATAGTCCATTTCTCACCATTTCACAACCCTAATCGGACTTGGTGATGAGCCAAGTACTTGATTAGATGTAAATTCAACGAATGCCGGAGAGAAGCTCAAAGAAAAGCAAATGTCTTCCTTTGCCTCTAATATGTCATTCTCTCCCAATATGCTGTGATTTCTTAATTTTATGTCTTTGTTTTGTGTTGTTGCAGTTGTGTTTCTCCTGTGCTGTATGTACAGTATTACATCTATTGTGTATTGATTATGAAGACATATCATATTAGCATTATGTATTTCTCTGTAACATTGACTGTCGCTGCATCAATTAATAAATTGGTCAAATACACATTTTCTTTAGTGGATTGAGGCAGTTGGGCAGAATATATATACTTTATATATTTATATATATACATATGTATATATACATATGTGTATGTACTATATGTATGTATGTTTTTAAGGAAATTAAAACTTCCTTTTTTTTTAAATGTTGCTGATAGTGTAGTGGTACACACGCCGAACCTGTGTGCAGGCAGCGTGGGATCGGTTCCCATTCGTTGGGGTAGCACTCTGCTTGGTCACAAGCCGTGGTCTGAACAACCCTGGCTGGTTCAAGTGGTTTTCTTTTTCGTTTGTTTGTTTTATTATGATGTCTGTTGTTTTTTTCTCATTCATTGGTTGATTTTGGAGTACTAATCTTGCCTTTTTCTCTTGAGACAAAAATTATAAAGTGGAATGTCATACTGTCATTTAAATACTACAGTTTTCGTTTGATAGTGTTTATACTTTTTTTTAAGTACATGTATTGCTACTATTGTTCGTATGTGGAATATGTTAAGTGTTTGCTGTGTGGCAAGCAACTCGTGTAACACAACAATGCATGATCCTTGCATATACTGTATCTGGATTATTGTGCTGCTTATTAAAAACCATAAGTTAGACCCAGCCAAAGTGTCGAGCTTTTTAATTTTTCAGATTTTCTTTTTTAAATCAATCATGCAAATGATGACATTGACTACAGTATGTTCGTCACACACATGAGCACACAATAAATACAGAACAAAAGCAACCACTGTATTTGCATTGGTCCATTTGCTTACATCTTAAAAATGCTGTCACCAAACCATAACTCAATTTGCAATGATGTCATTGCTATGCACATGAATAGAATTTGTGTATGTACTTTCAATGACAATTATGTTAACTCTAATCGAATCTAACCTAATCCAATCCATACAAAGCGGTGACAAGACTGGGCAGGCTGGGTGAGGGTTTGCCTCAGAGTTTTAAAGAAACACAGCAATTAAGCCTAGCTGGGGATAAAGTATTCAAAAACCCCAAAGCAAATTTGGTTCCAACCTATGTTCTTTTCCCAGCTACAAAGGTATTTATGGTGACGTGGATCAAACATGACAGCCATATTGAAATAAATAGGGATAGTTTAAAATACTATCAAAAGAACCAAAAGGCCAAAGATGAGGTCATTACTGGACTCGTGTTTAGGAAACCATGAAAGAAGCGAGTTGAGGCAAATTAGTCAAATCTGGTCTGTGTTATGACATGATTAGAAGTTTAGTCCATCCAGAATTGTCCAATCAGAGTTCGTCAACCATGGTCGTGGTCATGAATATGTTCATCAATGTTTGGGAACTACATTCATGTAGACCAGACCTCTTCAGACTTGTTTCTCTTTTTACTATTGTACTTGGACATTTTTCAAGCTCCAAAGAAACTTGGTCCAAAACTACTTCAGCTCCAGTCATGGTTAAGGTGTCTCATATGGAGGATGGGACGAGTCCCCAAAATTTTCCCGGCATCAATGCCATGGTTGACGTGCAGCAATATCTGGCAGAATAGAAGATCCCCTTCAGTATTGAGAGTGGCAGAGTTCAAATATCCAGGCCAACACATGCTTGGTATGGGAGATTTGTGCACCCCTATCGGTTTTCTCCAAAGTGAGAAAGATCATTTCTAAAAAAAGAGACTCTGATCATGTCCAAGTTTCGCAGATTTTTACCAATTTTTTTTTCTTGTTTCTTATTTAAAATAATACTTACGGACACCCTCATGTTCGTAATGCCACTTGTTGGCAATTTTGTCCACTTTGAATGAATCACATAACACCAAGTGAAGATGATTTTATTTCTATTGAATGGCAGTTATTGTTCCCTTCCTGTCAAGACGTCACAACATGCTATTAATTATTAACAGACTTGAAACACATTATAGCATATATGGCAGCAGTAATTAGCAGAATTAAGAAAATGAACAATGTTAAAAATCAGTAATCCAGGCTATAGTTTGTAAATATGAAAAATATTTGAGAGTGATCCAGATATTTTGATATTGTTTGCACGGAGAGAAAGTGACAAAAATAATATTTGAGCTGGTGTAATCCAGTGCAATTACTAATGTAGGCCTAGACCAGGGGTCGGCAACCCAAAATGTTGAAAGTGCCATATTGGACCCAAAACCCCCCCAAAAATAAATATTTCTGGAGCCGCAAAAAATTAAAAGCCTAATATTGAAGGCAACACATGCTGTATGTATCTATATGAGCTATATTAGCCTACTATCAAAATGACTAAGTTGGCTACAAACACACAATGAGCATTCATGATTCAAAGTTTTTTTTCCCCCCTGCAGTTCATCCTGTAGAGCAGGGGTGCCCAAACTTTTTTGACGGAAGATCGACTTTTCAATCAACCAACTTCCTTCGATCGACCCGTTACCGCACACGCACACATATGCACACACTTAAACACGGATGCCGTCATGAGCAACAGCCATAACCGCCGCTAAGATGAACGAGGCACAGGATGCACTTTCGCAGCATGCTATCGTAGCTCATGTTTACGGTTGAATAATGCTTCTCTCCGCCGCCCAGATTCCCATTCTAAGCAAGTACCCTCGATGAATTGTCCATGAAAGGCTGTTTTTTTTTGTTTATTGTTTTTTTTACAACAGCCCCCTGCCTGACATCCCGCCCTGCTAATAGAAACGTGTGTCGCAGGCTATGACGCAAATCCTCATTGACGAAATGTTGAAATGTAATATTTTTTTCGACACACTTTTACAGCATCGGCCAACATTAATAATGTTTGTGTCATGTTTTTACTCTTATAGATACCATAATAAAACAATAGAAAATATTTCCCTACCCCATCTTATTCCATTTTCAAACATTTTTGAAAAAGCTCCAGGGAGCCACTAGGGAGTGCTACAGAGCCACATGCGGCTCTTGAGCTGCGGGTTGCCGACCCCCGGTCTAGACGAGGACCTGGTTGAATTTATATGGAGTACCTTGCATGCAAACACAACCACACTTAGCCCTAACGATACACTTTAATGTTGATGAAATAACAAAATAGTTGTCGGTGTTGTAACAAACAAAACCATTTACAAAATAGAATGGCAAAAATGTGTGCACACATACAGTGCCTTAAGAGGCACAGTGATTGAACTGCTTACAAAAGAGCCCCTGTCATGTTGTAAAGAGAAGAGAACGAATCGGTCAAACAGAAAAGCATTGAAGGAGATTAAAAGCAGAAACCGGATGCACGGCCACGGAATCAAGAGGTAAAAGAGAGGACATAAGAGCAAAAGCGGGGTAAAACAGTAGAACAAGAAAGAAAAAAAATACATTTCTGCTTGCCTTTTCTTGCCCAATATTTCATCACCTTTATTCATTCTTTGTTCATGTTCGGAGCTGCTGTTTGACTTTGATTGCTCACCATGTACAGGGTTTGTTCTCTTCACAGAGAGTACAAATTTGCCCTGCACATTTGTGAGTGACGGCATCTCAATTCATAAACCGTTAAAAAAAAAAAAACAATCTAAATGAACATGTTTTAAAGTTTGCATGTCCAGGGAGTGGACAGCATGAGCATGCTCCTGGTAATGACAGCTTCGTCTCACATTTCTTGAACGAATATGATGGGTTAAAAGGGGGATTTACAGTGCAAAAGCTGCTCGAAAGAACTAATGTAGCCTCACTTCATTAAACCGTCCCCCCCTTGAGTCTCTGACTAAAGCCGCACACCATCACTGACATGCGATTGCATTTATCAGCCAACACAAACACAGGTCACCAGATTGACTAGCGATGTTTTTTTTTCTGTAGGAAGAGAGGGAGACGCCCATTCTCTTCTCCGCTTGAAGCAACCCCAGATTAGACACCCCTGCGAACAAACACACATGAAACACCAAGTTATAAAAAATTAGGTTTTTCTATGTGTGTGTGTGTGTGTGTGTGTGTGTGTGTGTGTGTGTGTGTGTGCGTGTATAACTTGGTGTCTCTGGCATTCTGTCTGAGGAAAAGGCACATAGTGGGAAAGATTTGAGCCGATGGGAAAAAGCTAGAATGTTAACAGTAACAACTGAGACAACAGGGGCACAAGTGTACACAGTTTATAATTACAAAATACAGTACAAACAGCCCAAGATGAGAATCAATGTTGTAATCCATAGAACTTCTGTATTTGCTTTTTTTCTACGTGTTTGCGCTGGCTGCTAAAGTGTAAAGCCGCGTAAGGCAGATGGATTTATAAAAATACACAAGTCCAACAAGGCGTCTGGTCTGTCAATTTCCTCAAACCGAACAAATCTACTGTTTGTACTTTCTCTCTTTTGGAACAAGACAGAAAACACTTCAGAGAAGGAACAACATTTCAAGACAAACAATAAATGTCAAGATTTACATTTGTCTGCGCATGGCAGCATGCAATCTCTTTCATCAATAAACTCCAAAGATGTCAAGTGGAATATCGTTTGTTATGCAAGACTAACAAGGTATTATTTGTGCACAAAATCCACCCAAAAAATTGTATAGCAGTAATGGTGTAAAGGTGTAGCATAGTCACAGACAGTCTTGTCTAGTGGGCTTCAGAGCCGAATCACACAGTAAAATTTGTTTGGGGATTTTATTGAAATACAGTAGCTTCTAAAATCCCTGAGGCATTGTAGTTCTGCACCATTGCAAACTAAACCCTCAATAATAAATCCATCCATCCATCCATTATCTTTACGGCTGGACCTCGTTCATCTCACATTCAACTTTACACAGCAAAGCCACTATCCCACCGTTTGCTGAAATAAAAAAATCAACAGCAACCCAAACCCTCAGCGCAAACACAACCCATATCCTCTAATCCTAATCCCGTACCCCCAATCCCTAACCCTAAAATAACACCCGAATCCTAACCCCTAACTGAGCCTAAGCAGCATCAACAGTGGAATCCAAATCGCGAGATTCTTTCAATTCCTTAGTTGGATGGATTTGACCCTGCCGGAAGCATACTGCGGTTGGTCCTAATAAATGAGATTGAACATAAACTTCCAGTACCTGATTTATGATAATTACTCAAGAACGTAAACTAGATCAAAAATAAAAATAAACATTATCTTAGCTTTGACTGTGTATTGGTAACTAACGATAAGAAGCACACAAGCGAGAGTGGAATCAGCCATGTCTTGTTGTTTTCTGCTGTGACCGCGAGCATTCATTAAAAAGTTGTGCCAGGTTAGATAAACACTCGTCAATACTTGGAACATTTCGAAACGCTAATTGATGTGCATCTTTGATTTTCTTTTACCGACTTTGCCCATCTCTTTGCCAGCGGACCACCCCAGCCAGCGTCTTGAAAATCACGGATTTTCTTTGCTACTTTTGAGGCATGTAAATGCGGGGGGAAAAATGTAAAAATACTGAAAGACATTCATAGTCCCAAAAATTGCATTGGGCAGACTTGTCTTATCATCAGACAGTAACTGTAACCATCGGGAGGTAATAATAGCACATTCTAAGCAGATGCATTTTCCCCAGACTCGCATTCAGTTGGGTTTAGGTCATTTTATTTAGGCTTAGATATGCACAGGGTGTCCCAAAAGTCACAGTTCACTTCCTTTTTTTCTATTGCGTCGGCAGTATCATTTGGACAGACATGAGGCCATCATTATTTGATGGCTTCGGCTTTGCACTTTTCGTAATCATATCATTCCCTTCCCTGTGGCTCGCCAATTGACATTGCAATGGCGTTGCAAAATTGCCGCCTGTCAAGAATGTTTTTTTTGTCTCTGACTGCAGGTCAGCGCCAGTTTGAAAGGTTTTATGAATGTTTGCTTTCTCCAATGTATAGTACAATTGACCCTATCCATTGCATATATGATTTCTCAACTTTCTCAGAATCTGCTCTCGACAAACCGCCACCACTGATGAAAACACCAAACCCCTTCAGAGCAGCTGTTGTGCAAAACCATAGAAAGGTTCTACATGCATCAATGTAAATTGACATACACCGTTGCTATGTCCTTCAAGATGTTGCGCTGACATCGATTTCTGGGTCACATTCAGGAGGATGAAGGACAGGACAGACAAACAAACAGATTAGAAAAAGATCATCTCAAAGATAATGCAAGTCAATTGACACTAACTAAAAATGGCGTGGAGAATCTTTCCCACCCTTGAGCAAAGTTCACGGTTTGAGCCCAAAAAATCTTGGCTTAAAAAAAACAAAACAGTAATGATAATAATTTATGTTTTGGGCTCTTTCACGTTTCAGCTCTCATCTATGAAGAGGTAACTCCTTTATCAATGATGTAACATCACTGCCGTTTGCAACAGCCATTGGCTACTTCACACCGGACTTGTTCACTTTCAAGTCAAATCATTGAGGTTTCCATCCATCCATCCATCCATCCATCCATCCATCCCTCCATTTTGTGATCCGCTTATCCTCACAAGAGTCCCGGGGGGGGTTGGAGCCTGTCTTCGGGCAGTAGGCGGGGGACACCCTGAACCGGTTGCCAGCCAATCGCAGGGAACACAAAGATGAATAACCATCCACGCTCACACTCATACCAAGGGACAATTTCAATCATCCTGCCATGCATGTTTTTGGAATGTGGGAGGAAACCGGAGTGCCCAAAGAAAACCCACGCAGGCCCGGGGAGAACATGCAAATTCCACACAGGGAATTGGAATTGAATACCTCTGTACTGTGAGGTCGTCATACGAACCACTGGAGCACCGGGCTGCCTCATTGAGGTTTTATGAGTCTAATTCAGTGTGGCTGGAGCCAGTCAGCTCTTTCTTTAGCAATCTATCTGACGCTGGGTCCTACTAATGTCTGATGGGTCCGTAGTGATTCAGCTATCTGCATGCCACAACGATCCACATGAAGATAATCAGAGAGGATGCCAGCTTGGAGGTTTGAGCAGTAAATAAAGCAAAAGGGCATCAGCATTTCCAAATTACAGCACAGACTGACTGGGGTGAGGCTCTCAAACATATTTTGATGTCACCTGGACAATTGACTTTTACAGCTGTGGAACATACCTGTACTAAAAATCTTCAATTTCAAAGCACAGTGTAATATGAAGTCTCCACACCCCAAATGCCAGGTTTTGGGGATATGAAAAATTAAATGTGGGAAACATTTAGAAATGATTGATCAAAGTTTGATTATTTTTCTTTTTTTTATATTGCAATAAGTTTTCAACACGGTTGTGTAGACATTCTCCACTGCACATGCCACAAAAAGGACTCTCTCTCTCTGTCTCTCTCCCTCTCTGCCTTTCTTTTTCTTTCTCGCACACTTGTAAATAATGCATATTGCATTACATGCCAACATAAATTCATTACTGTGAGTAGTAGTTTCAGCTTCTTCTCTGCAAAAACATGAACATTTTCTTCACTTCCGTTCAGTGTCATTGATCGTTATTTATTTGGTTAATGGTATTCATTTGCATGCTTAAGTGTAAGTTTGTGAGACTTCTCTCAAGACATAATCAATTTCCGTGTATCAGATTGGTGCCACAGAAGTAATTTATTGCAAATTAAATCTTGTTGTTGTATAATTAACTTATTCGCTTTATTTGATAGTGTTTTGACTAGATTTTTACTGGTTCATCTTCTAAAGGGCAGTAGTTGAAGCCTTCACACACACAAAAAAGTGACACTCTCACGTTTGCGTGGTGGTGGTGGACCCCAAAAAGCAGGCAGGAGGGAGGAGCAGGGTGTAGTTGACAAATTGTATTTAAAAACAGAGAAAACTAAAACCAAAACAAAGTCCTAAGAACAAAACAAATCCAAAGTAACAAACAAAACCATGGCAGAAACTAAAACTATCAATACCAAAAACATGACTTAAACATAACAAACAAACATGACAGTAGCACAAAGCAACAATGACCCGACACTGAATGGTCGGGCATCAAGTCTTTTAAAGTGGCACTAATTACACAATGACCAACAGGTGTGCAGCTGCAGGCGGAGCCTCACAGTGCCACCTGTTGGTCACAAACAGATCCATGACAGACACAATCAATCTATTTCTGCCACCACATTATGTCAAATGTCATGATGCTTCTTTTTAGCTGTGGGGTACTCGGCTACCTTTCATGGACAGTAATACAGTTCAATGGTTGTTTTTGAGAAATGTCAGCATGGACAGAGACACTGATGTGCAAAGTTGGCTCGTCTGTATAAATCCAATATTCCCTATCCTTCCACAAAGTAGATGAGAATAAATCAACCACACTTTATTTTGCATTCTTTCCTTCTCAATGATTTCCTCAATTTTCTGCAATTAGTTGGTCAATGTATTGGTTATCATGCACATCCCTTCTGTTTACACCAGGGTTCCCAGTTAAAAGTGGCATCCCCAACTACTGCTACATAGGTGTTATGATCCCTCCCTCCCTCCATCCCTTTTCCGAACCGCTTGATCCTCACTAGGGTCGCGGGGGGTGCTGGAGCCTATCCCAGCCGTCTTCGGGCAGTAGGCGGGGGACACCCTGAATCAGTTGCCAGCCAATCGCAGGGCACACAGAGACGAACAACCATCCACACCCACACTCACACCTAGGGACAATTTAGAGTGACCAATCAGCCTGCCATGCATGTTTTTGGAATGTGGGAGGAAACCGGAGTACCCGGAGAAAACCCACGCAGGCCCGGGGAGAACATGCAAACTCCACACAGGGAGGACGGAGCTGGAATCGAACCCGGTACCTCAGCACTGTGAAGCCGCCGTGCTAACCACTGGACTACCGGGCCGCCCGGTGTTATGATTGTTTATGTAATTTTTTGGGCCATCTGTAGGCTGTTGTCTTGCTGTAGGCTTGTTGTCTGGCAATGTTGGGACAAAGATTCTGCTCTGTTCCTTGATTTCCTCTCCGAAGGCAAAAACAGTTTTCTCTTTCGAGTTGACAGATGTGGTGATCTGTGGAACTACTGACGTATGCAGTCAAGCGGGATTGGATTGTCTGCCAAGATGAGCGGTTCCAACATCATTCCATTTCCTCCCAAGAATTACTGTCTTGCAATCAGATTGCAACAAAGTATAGGAAATAAACTGCAGTGTTGTTAGTTGCCCACTCGCTGTCTTTTTGAACTGCAAAATTTAACGCCTTAACATCTCCTGGCTCTCTCACGCCTGATGCTGTTCTTATTAGGCATTAGCAGTCAGATGAATCAAACCACGTCAAATTGTCAGTAGACATCAGCCATAGAGTAGAACATGCACCCAGGCTGAGATTGTTATTGTGTCTCAAAATTTGTTTTAAATAATTGCAGCGGTCAGGTGGGAATGTAACCTTAATCTGTCCTCAAAGGTGTTGCGTGTGTGTATCCCTCCACATTCTCAAGCAGCTATTGATTTATTTTCAGTCAAAGCTGTTGGCTTATAAAAATTAATTGATCCCTCTGTGGTGGGAGTGCGTGAGTTCCTTCCTTGCGCCAGTAGCTCATTCATGCAATCATCTTATTGATGTGCAGTGAAAGGCACACACCCACACACGCACAGGCACGCACGCGTTATTGTGAGATGTACTATTAGCCCTTGTGCTTGAATTGATTTTCGGCTGTCCATTTTGCTGACCTAACACGAGCCTAAATCTTTTTAACCGCTCTTTGTGTTAATCACCTGACTTTGTCCCTGGGCAAGGGTGACAACGTTGGTTGTCACCCTTGTGTGTACTAAATTGGAGTGCAACTGGAGTACGACATACTGTATGGCTTTTTTATTTCCCTTTCTTTGCCTGTGAGGCTTCTGCATTTCATCCCCAAAAGTTGCACCTTTCCAGTGACTATTATGTTCTTTGTATAAAGTACATGTTGGGAGGCAAGAAATATAACACTGATCAACAGAGGTGGGCATTCCGTTAGTATTGGCGGAAGGTCTGTCACTCCGTCGCTGACGGATGCTCGTTTTCAAACGAATCATTTCAAACTTCCATAAAAAGATAGAGAAAGCACTGATGGAAGTCTAGGGGTGCAGGGGTGGTGGCCACATTGTGACCACGGGTGGCCTTGGACACCCCTGGCCTCCCTGTAGCTCCCCCCCTGCTTAATAGTGATATGGACGCTGGCGTAGTGGCCAGATGCCCCGATTCTGTCAAAGTTCTAGATCATTCTTTTTAAATGAAAGGCCTCGAATAGAAAACTCAAATCATCGTCTTATCCGTGGACAGTATACAGCATGTTTCAAGTAGTTTACACTTTCCTTCCTGTATAATAATAACTGCATACTTCAGCTACATGCCAAGCAAACAGTCAGGTGCCACCAACAGTTCTAAAACATCCTCGCTAAGAACTGATGGAATAGAAACATGAAAGTCTGTCAGCTGGAAATAAAGACGGACAATAACTGGAAAGAATCCTGAGAACCGCCAAGCCGAGACATCAAGCTTTGTTCTTCCCATGCACAGCTGGAAGAACAAGACGGCAAAGGCTTCTGTAGGAGTCTGGATATCTGGACTTGGCAGGCGGATGCAGCTTAAAGCTGATGCTGCTCTCCTCGCTTGTTCTCTTCAGTTCTAACATGTCTTTCCTCACTCTTTTTTTCCCCAGATTTTGCCTTTCTAACTTGAAATACTGTATTGCAATGCTAATCCTCATTTTGGTCTTTTTTCCCTTCCTGGGTATACAGATCCCCTTTCTTAATAGAAACACAAGCAAGATGTTCATTTCCATGCCTATGTGTCCCTATGTTATTTTATGTATAGGTCAGTTTATTTCTGTTTGAGTGAAAATATGGCTACTTGTCATGATACGAACTCACATTAGATTTACTTTTCATCATGGACTCAATTTATTTAAAAGGTCACACGTTCTGGGCCTTCCATACAAAAATACCTCTGCAAATAGCAACTTTCAAACACTTTTTAACTGCAGTGGGTCATGAGCCGAGAGAGACCAACTGACTTTTCTGTGTTTATTCTCAATTGCCACATTTCCAGATCCAAAGAGACAAAAAACACTGAGTAACTACATTGATTTATGTGAAATAAAAATATATACATACGATATACACATATATACATATATGAAAGTACATTAAATTGTCTTCAATATTAACTGTCTATGTTGTATAAATAAAACTATGAAGTCCCATACTTCATTCCCACTCACTTTTAATGACACCAGTGAGATGCAACAGGATGAATGTTAAGATACAGAAAGGTTAACTTAACAGGAGATTAAAGAAAATTATGTCTTACACTTTACTGCATAGCAACACAATTATGTGATATGTTATTCAACACATGTTCAGCATGGAGGAATACACTCTTGCTGAAAATGGACATATTGTTTTTTAAAATGCGCTTAAACATAGGTATCAAAAACAACAACTTACACCTTGCTGCACTGGTGAGAGGTAGACACATGATATTAGCCCAATACAAAGTTTGTGCTGCATAAACGCTTTCAGCCATAACACATCTGTGTGTGGATTTGCAGGTTTAGTGGTCGCATGCGATGCATGTTGTATCAATCAACCTCCTGCTTAAATGCTTTATTTTTATTTTTATTTGTTGTCCGGGCTTGATTCACCTGTGGTGTATTATCCTAACATCCTTTTCTGGCAAAAATATGAATAAATACATCAGGGTGTTCTAATTTTTATTGTTGTTGTTTGATTAGATGCAGAGAGGGCAAGAATTCACTCAAAAACACAAATAAAACATGACTGCAGCGAGACAAAAATGCATGTTGTGTTTCTCTGGTTTTTTTTCCGGTCTTGGCCTAGACCAGTGGTTCTTAACCTGGGTTCGATCAAACCCCAGGGGTTCGGTGAAGCAGTCTCAGGGGTTCGACGGAGCCTCTGCCACGAAGGGTAAGACACGCGACTCAACATATCAATTAGTTATGACACGCCCACTAGCTGCAGACGATCACATGACATTGCTTGTCTAATCAATGCTGTGGGAAATTTAGTTCGCTTAACTGGTTGGATTCAGTACCTCTAAGAAGGCTAAGAACCACTAGCCTATGCCATATTTAAACAATCAGACAAACATAAATGAAGGGCACTTCGGAAGAGTCTGATTTTCTTTCTGAGCTATTAATTTAATTTCCCCTAAAGAGATTATAATCACTGAAACAAATGAGAAAGTACATGGCAATTCTGTCAATTAATTAATCAGGGGTTGTAAAAGATGTCTTAGTTCCACTTTAATATTAATTCTGGATTTTGATTATTGAATGAGTTTGGGTGGAAGCATGCCAGAGCCCCAAAATTCAACTTTAACAAACACACTTAAGAAGAACAGTGATTCAGCAACGAAAACCAACTGCATCTTTTCTTCCATTTTCACTTCCTCTATGTTTAATGGCCATTACTTTCGCGCATGTGCTCGATCATCTTTAATTCAACATGACACTAGATAATGAATGAATCATCCTGTAATCACTCAGTGTTTTTTGTCGTGTGTTTTGGGTCTTAGTACTGGTGGAGGTGATGATGATATCAGAAACCCTGTGCCAGCCTTTTTGGAATGTGTTACAGGCATGACATTCAGCGTAAGAGAACATGTGTTCATTAAAAGAAAAAAAACTTTGATCAATGTGAACACTAACTCTCTTGTCTTTGTATCGTATTTAATTGAAGAAATGTTGAAAGAGATTTGCAAATAAATTCATTCTGTTCTTATTTGCATTTTACGCAAGGTCCCAACTTCATTGGAATGGGGCTTTGTAGCATACAGATGGAGAAACTGCACAGCATTAATAGTCTAGATCAGGGATGTCAAACTCATTTTTGTCGCGGGCCACATTGTAGTTACGGTTTGCCTTGAAGGGTTGTTACGCACTTTGGGAAACCAAACAAATGTTTCATCACCTCCACATATTACATACACAGCGCACAACAAATTGATGAATAACTAGTTTTAAAATCAAAATACAAACTGTTATTATGGATTACATGTGACAATTTGAAATTTTGGTTCAGACTTTAGCAAGCATTGTGGAACTTGACATGCTTGATTTGCTTTTGCGGGCCACATAAAATGATGTGGCGGGCCAGATTTTGCCCCCGGGCCTTGATTTTGATATCTGTGGTCTTGATTATAGTGTAAAACAATACCATATGGTAATCATGTTTAAAAAATACTTAAAGTATCTTACCATGTGGTCTCAGGGACACGTCAGTTTTATCTATCTATAAATCCAAGTTAAAGCTCGATGCAAAGCCATACATCAACAGCAGCAGCAGAGAGAAACGTAAATGGATAACTCTCACTACTGTCATTCATGCTGAAAGGTTTTGGAGCGACATTTGCTGTCGTCCAATCTTTTTCATCCAAACTTCAGGTGTGCCTTTGAAGATACCAAGAATTTTAGGACAGGTAATTTATTACTTCTTAATTCAGATCAAATGGAAATTACTGTCCTTGGATCCCAGGGCCTTTGAGCCAAGGCCTTCGATGGCATAGCTGTTCTAAGATTGCTTTGCGCTTTCCTCCAGCAGAATCATGAAGATTTTGGGCGTAATCTTTTATCGGTCATTCAACTCCCCCATACAGTAAATGGCAACCATTTTTTGCATTTGTGCCACTTCAGAAAAATATCTGAATTTCTTGCCACTCAAAGATGCTGAAACAACCAACTGTGACAACCAGGTGGGTTTGTTGGAAATCTCTCATACGGAAATCTTCTCCCGAGACCATAGGCTGAGATTTGGAGTCACCTACTGCTCGGGTGTTGACAAGAATGAGAAAAAAAAACATTTATAAAATGCTATCTTCACTGCACTTCCCTGTTTTAGAAATAAATTTACAGTTTTTCTCCTCACCCAATGATAATAGTGTTTGCACTGAATATAAATCATACCTTGCAGTGTTTTACTGACCTTATTAACTCAATTGAGCACCAATCTCCCATATTTGAACATATTCTTGTGCTTCCAACAATAAAGTAGAATAGGAGTGTCATGTCTGTTTGTTTTGCTTTCAGTCCCAGTTGGAGTGAAAGGCGTTTCCCTCCAGCAGGTGCCCCTGTTTCTCATTACCAAACCAGCTTGCCATGTGTTTAACCCTCATGCAGTATTTTTAAGCGGCTGCATGAAGGGTATTACGTCCCAAAAATGTCCCTCTTCCAATGTGCAACAACTTTTTTCACTTTTAATTTTTTTTCACTTCCAACCCCTCAAAATGTTCAGTGGGAATTGGCCAAGACATAGATATACATCCTATGCAAAATTTCAGCTTGGTGGAGTTATTTTTCACTGTTTTGTCTGTGGTGTCCATTTGTCCAACAGTCCAAAATCATCCAAAGTGTCCGAAATGTCCAATTTTGGGATAATTACTGCATGGGGGTTAAGGACTGCCAAGCTGCCTAGTGTCTTGTCTGATTATTGACCTAGCTTGCTGTCGTGCTTTAAGTGTTGTTTTCTAGATCTCTCTATACTCTCCATCGTCCTTCTCCTTATTCACAGAGTCTTGTTTGTCAGTATTTTATATTTTTTCTGATTGCTTTTGACCTTTGACCTCGCGTTATTGGCTTCTTGACATTAAATTTGTTTATTCTTGGTGTTCCTTAGTGCCTTGCCTTTTGCAAGGGCTTTTGTTTATGCATTGTTTCTCCTGCCTCTTTGTGACCAGTGATTTCTGTTTGTACTCTGTCGGTGCACTTTTCTGTAAATAAATCTTTTTTTTTTTATTAGTTTGTCTGAGTTCTGCAATCCTAAAACATTATTCGGTTTGGTCCAGAATCTGACAAGAAGGCAAGCCTTTAATTATCAAGCTCCTCTGCTGTGAAACCATTTTCCAGATTTCTCCGGGAGGCAGACACTCACATTATTGAAGAAGACATAAAAGCTTCCTCTTTTAAAGTCATTAGTTATCAGACAGTTGCGGCTACAGTGTTTCTCGTTTTTTCCTTTAATTTCTGTGATGATGTTGAAGATGAATGACTGTAACTCCCTTTTTGGTTTGACTTATGCATCAGGGTCAGGTTTAGTGTAATGTTGATTTTGACAGGATTCAATCAAAAACATTTCGAAACATCGTGCGAATTCAGTATGTTTATGTGCAAATAAACTTGAGAGTAATGAGAAAAAAAATAAAGGTTATATAAATTACAAGCCTGACATAATGAAAAATAATAGAACATAATGACACCCCCCTTTCTTTTCTGCTGTAGACTGCAAATTTCCCCAGTGTGGTACAAATAAAGGTTGTTATCTTATCTTAATTTATCTTAAATATGTTCACTGCAGCATTCCCTTTTGATTCAGAAAATGCTGAAAAAAGACAGTTACCAAAATGATTAAATAACCGAAAAATCGAAATCCAGTTTGAGTTTTTTTTTTTATATCTGTCCAATCCCACGCACGGAGCTGCAAGCTTACCAATTACCTCATCAACCTGGTAGGGGTCTAAATCGACAACTTGCGGTCGTGCGATCAATACTTCTGTCTCCCAGCAGCTGCCACTCACGTCGTTGTATAATGATTGGCCATGCGGACACACAAGCATTCACAATTGCGTGAACACACATGAGCACACACAAACACAAAACACATCCAACCACTTTGTCTCTATTCATTGCCTCTGATGACAAACCCCATTCATGACAAACAGGCACAGACAAAATGTGAGCAAAGGTTTTTCACAAAGGAAAAAAATAATAATCAAATGATCAATAGTCCAGTTATGTTGAAGATGCGGTTTGATGTGCGCATGCTAGATGTGGTCACATTATTGATTTAATAAAACAAAGTAAACACTTGCGTATTGCCGCCGTAAGCAATGTTTTTGTCTTCCTTTGACTGCAATGCGTTGAGGTAAAGCTTTGTCAGTGAATGCAGCATCTCTTTTGATTTTGTAAAAAGATGAAAAATTTATATTTGTGAGCCTTGCGGTTTGAGATTTTAGAATATTAAATCACCTGTAAGCTTATCCTGATCTCCTTGATATGAAGTACATTTGACAGTAAAATCTCATGAGAACAGGATACCATAGTTTAATGTGGGGTCAGGAGCAGAGTGTCAACCGAGCCCTAAGGAGGTTTGAATGAGAGCGGTGGGCCGGAGGGGGATCACAGGGGTACCAAAGTCTTCTCATGGAAGGGTTTAAAGTCCAAAGCAGAATAAGTAAAGCAGGTCAGATAGTCCTCGTGAGGGGTCTATGTGTGATAACTACGATTGCCCGTCACCTAAGTCAGGTACTAACGAGCCTCACAGGACCAAGCTAAAATGACAAGCTGGCGGCTACTTAAAATGGAGGCGAAGATGGACCTAGATTTGTTTTATCAGCTTGAACTTGGACAACCTTGACCTCTTAAATCCCCAGATTGCATTAATATCTCTCCAGAGTCTCAGCCATCCGACTCACATTCATTCAACCTCCACGTGAGCCATCAATCTCCTGTCTTCTCATTTCCATCACTTTCTCTTTTGTTGGGGTACCACTTCCAAACCTTTTCCCACCGATTGTCTTACGGCCTTCATCCTGTCTCACTCACCATTCACTGCTCTTTCTTGTTTCCTCCTTGGCTGACATTTATCTCCCAGGTTTGTCATCCCCGATTTCTGCAGACAGCTAATTTAATGTGTTGAGGATGTGAAAGAGAGCGGCGCCTTTGTCAACAAATGTCATTAAGTGACATTAGCAGAGATGTGACAGGAGGAAAATGATGGATTTAAACCGGAATGTGAAAAATGACAGCATGTGTGTGTACAATCTCATGCTTGCCTCCATCCACTTAGAATTTACATAACCCATTTAGATGTTCATTATTTCACTTCGAGTCCTACTGTAATTGGATTTTCCCATCGAAACTGTATTCAAGATCTGAACTTTTTTTTTTTTTGCTCTTGAAGTTAAATTACGGTTTGATTAACCGACTTTGTGCTATATAAGTTTTTTTTTTAATCCTCCTAACATTAACATTTTTGGTATCATAGCTTATATTACAAATGGACACTTATCTTCCATCCTTCCACTCATTTATTACATTTATATTTATTATGACAGCATGTGTGCTGCGGGTGCAAGGAGCGGTATTGCCAGCCAACCGCAGGCTACATAGATGCTGAAAAAAAGTTTTTGTTGAATTCCCTCATTCTTATTTCTTCAATTAGTTGCACAAAATAAATAATAATCTGGATGCAGATAAATTTTTTAAGTAATGTATCTGGAACAAGATTTGATTTTGTGCAACATCTTGACAAGATCAAATGGACATAGAATGAAGCATAGAAAAAAAAAACCTTCACACTCACATCCGCATCAGAGAAAATCCATGCAAGCCGTACTTATCTTACTCAAAAATAATACCTGGGTATTTTTAATTAACACTTACTTTGACACACTGCGACATATTGCGAATAATCCAAATAAATGCAGCTCTCCCTAATTGTGTACAGGTGTGAAATGTTCAATGCTCTCTAATAAAAAAAAAATATGCCCTGCTTCTCAAAATTCAGCTCATTATTTTGTGATTGCCCCCAAAAAAATGCAAAACAAATGTGCTTCATTTTTCTGTTGGACAGACAAAACCGTTTACTGTATTATAGACCCAATGTATGTGGTGAAAAATAAAGAAAATCCCGCAATAAGATAAAAAATAAAAAACTCAACTGTTCTTTTTCTTCATGGAAAAATTTAAAAAGTGAACATAACAAGTATAATAACATCCAATTATATTCCTATGTCACCTTATAATTTAGGTGTAGGAAGGTGTGAATTCTGAAGTGAACAATAGCCTTGAGATCCAAAAAAAGCCACCAGAACTAAACACGAAATGATCCTTGCGATTCCAGTTGTTTCTTTTTGTCCTCTGTCGTTTATCTTGCTGTGAGGCCAGGGAGCAGTACTGTCGCGAGTGACATTGTTTGTCAAAGAAAAAAGTAAAGACAAATTCTGGAGGAGAGGTTCAAAAAGAAAGTATTTGCGAAAAGAATGTGTGATGTCCTGAGTGTGTATCAAGGAGGTAGCCTACTTCATTGTGCTCTCTCTTGAGAGTTGAGGTGAGTCACACTTTGCTCGATGCTGGCATGTGGCCTGCTATAATAATTTCACATTGCGCATGTTTGACATCTGATGCGGGTGGGAGGTGAAAGGGCTTAAAGACATATTTGTATTGATGACAAAAGAAAGACAAGCCCAGAGGAGGCACAAAAGAAAGGTGGTTGTCAGAGATGTTCGCTCGGACGGTCGACAAAGGCTCGAACACAGGAACAGATCGTCTTTCTCTGCCGGCAGGAGGTGCAGTTTCAATGAAGTCACTCACCGTGAGCTTCCCAACTGACACCCGACCTCTGCAACCTCTGCCGGCCTTTTTATTGACTGTACAGTATATGCAAATGACAAGGAATATATCAGAAAAACACTCCCATCTTCATTAACATGTCGCACCCCTGGGCGGCCCAATTGGGTCGCCCCTCAGTGAATCCCCAAAGACAAAGCATTCCCATGGATTCAGCACCAGCGTCCATAAACTAACAGACACGTCGACATTTTAACGAGCGGTGTCCCTCTGAATTGATATGTGGTAACCTGGCTCGTGACCCTTTCTCATGACGGAGTGCACAAACACTCCCTTCCGTCCAGGGTTAAATCTTCCTTTCTGAGATAAGTAGCGCATGGTCAGGTACCAGGCGCTCGGGTCCCTTGGCCTCAATTTGACTCCTGATTCTCTGTGCTTCTAATGTGTGCAAAATGTTCTGAACACGAGGTCAATCAAGCATGTAACAAGATGAAACTTTAAAACATGACAACATTGTATTTTCTATTCTAACAGTGGTTCAACCTGTAAGATTGCAACCAAAAGCACACTTTTCTGCACCTACAGATTGACATGGATTTTCGTGTTTGTGAGTGCAATATTGATGATTTTTCTTTTGGGGGTGGGGCATCATACACAACCACAATGGAAGTAAAATAGTTCATTGAAGTGTTTCAGTAACATGTCGCATTTATTAATTACCGCTACAGTATTTTCTGGGATTCCAGATGATATACTATCATTACTAAACTCATCGGGCGCCACGGTGATCGATTGGTTAGCGTGTCAGCTTCACAGTGCAGAGGTGCAGGGTTTGATTCTCGCTCTGGCCTTTCTGGGCGGAGTTTGCATCTTCTCTTCCCTGAGTTTTCTCCGGGTACTTTGGTTTCCTCCAACATTCCAAAAATATGCCCCATAGGTTAATTGGTTAAACTAAATTGTCCATCGGTGTGAGTGTGAGCGCAGATGGTCGTTCGTCTGTGTGTGCCCTGTGATTGGTTGTAAACCAGTTCAGTGTGTACCCTGTCTGCTGCCTGAACACAGCTTGCAAATGCTCTGGCACACCTGCAACCCTTGTGAGGAGAAAGCAGTTCAGGGTGGCATATTGAACAATGGTCGGGTGGAATTATTAAACTCCTAATAAATAATTTAGGGCTCCGAGAGGTGTCGCTACACTTGTAAAAAAAAAAAAAAAAAAAAAAAAAGATCATAACTCCAAAGCAATTGGAGAGCAACAAAAACTTGGAATTGGAATTAAAAGAAAAAAAAACCTAAAAAAAGTACTGAATCTATCGTGAGTTACGAAATGTTCCTGTGGGTAACATGGACCTGTAAAGTTCCAACAGGATTTATATTTACATGAATGCGCCGACATGTGAACCACTTCTCGAGACAGCGAGGCTTCCAACTTGAACAATGATGTCATTTCCCTCGAATGAATCTTGAGAAATTCCATCCTGCATTGCTGGATACGCTTTGAAGCCTCAGCACATTTTGACCCAGCACTAAATGAAATACGTTTACACGTGAATGGGGCCCATTCGTTTGCTGGTTTTGTTTTGCCATTGTCATTTCATGGTTTTTGTTTCTTTTCTTGTCAACTCTTGTTCTTTCATGGTAGCCCAGTGGTTAGCACGTGTTTCTTTTCGATTCCGGTCCCAATGTTCTCCCCGGCTTGCGTGGTTTTCTCGGGTGCTGTGCATGGCAGGCTCGTTGGGCACTCTAAATTGTCCCTTTTGTGAATTGGCTGGCAACCAATTCAGGGTGTCCCCCGCCTACTACTGCTGGGATAGGCTTGTGAGGATGAAGCGGTTCGGAAAATGAATGAATGAATGAATGAATGAATGTGGACCTTGTTGGCCTTTTTGTTCTTTTGGAAATAAACATTTTTGTGAGATTGCTCCTGCTCCCCAGTCTTGCCATCTTGGGTTAAATTTTTGCCGCCACCACCACAACAACAACCTTTAACCTGAAACAAAATATGTTTTTCGCTTAAGAACAGGTGATGCAGTTTCTTTTGGTGAACTGTGCATGCTTGTGAATCCCCTCGAGACTATTTTGTAATCAATAAATAAACTTGAATTCACTCGAATTCTGAATCACTGAAGTCTGAAAGAGCTCATGGGCATCCCTGGAGATGCTTCGCCAGACTTTACAAAAACGACCTTAATTTGCTGCTCATTTGTGGGTCTTTCTTGTCAGTAGGCAAGAAGGACGCCATCCTTAGCTAAGAATCAGAGCTGCGCAAGAATATTCCCTTTCTGACAAAGAGTTTCCTCTGAAACACATAACAGAGTCACAACACAGACTGAAATGCAGAGTATTTGAGAAAAGTTTGGCACGCTATTGGCAAAATCTACAACTGAGACACCTGCATATACAACCATGGTATTGCCTTGAGGTGTGAGTTTATCAAATCATCGTTCTCCACTGAAATGAATGGAAATGTCATAATCTATTCAAACAGTCCATAAAGACATGCAGTAATGACATCCAAATTACATCCAAATAAAAAGACTTAGACATTTTTGTCACACTGCATGAATTGTATTGCTCTTTTTGGTGAGCCCATCTTGCCCACCTGGAGCAAATCAAGACAGATCAACAATGATGTTGATGATGATGACAATATTATGAATACCACTTAGTTCTAGGCAGTTCTTTATGAATGCAACAAGCAATCATCATGTCGGGGGAGTGTGTCCTACCGAGAAATCTGCACTGTGATTCATATTAACAAATCATCGCCCTGTCTCAACTCCTCTCTCACCTCATCAGTACCTCTCGATTAGTTGCTTCATAGTGATTACTTCTTTGATTTTAAGGGTTACAGCACCACAACGCGGATGTTAGTTTACAATACTATCATGCTGACAGCCGAGGCAACTGTCTATGGTGCTATATATTGATAGTGTAATTCTATTACAACTGCGAGTTGCATTAAACAACTTGAGGCCTATTTTTTTTAAGAAATGTTTTATCTGACATCCTGCTACTTATTGCAAAGTGTGTTGAAGTGAGTTGAGTTGACTCTCGCCAAATGGTGCTTGTGTTTCAGTTTGTGCTCGCAGGTCATCAAAAAAAAAAAGGCGAACAGCAGCTTGTATCTAAAAAAAAAAAGACCAGTCTCAAGGCATCACTCTCGAGAAAATATAATCAAATAGAATGCAAAGGTTTAAAAAGTCTGTAAAATAGTTTGTCCATCATGATTAATTCATTTGGCTTTTCTGGTGTGTACGGAGGCAGTATAGTACTGTCATGCAGACAAATTAACCAAAAGTTTCACAACTTGTGGAAGTGATTCAATTCAAATCAATAAATATTACAGATAATTAATAATGTTCCGGCGGCCCGGTAGTCCAGTGGTTAGCACATCGGTTTCAGAGGTACCGGGTTCGAATCCAGCTCCGGCCTCCCTTGTGGAGTTTGCATGTTCTCCCCGGCCTGCGTGGGTTTTCTCCGGGTCCTCCGGTTTCCTCCCACATTCCAAAAACATGCATCTGATTGAATACTCAAATTGTCCCTAAATATTGTTCGTCTCTGTGTGCCCTGCGATTGGCTGGCGACTGATCAGGGTGTCTCCCGCCTACTGCCCGAAGACAGCTGGGATAGGCTCCAGCACCCCCCGCGACCCTAGTGAGGATCAGGTAATTAATAATATTCCTTTTACGATATTGTCTGTCTAGATGGGTTTCTCCACGGTTTGCCACTATGGTGGCATTAAACAGCTTGAAGCCTCTATTTTGAAGCCTTGTTCTCAATCTGCTCAAATGCTACTTGTTGTGAAGTTCACTACAACTTTACAACACTTGCATCTCGAATTTTTGTTGAAGAAAGCTACACCCTGAACCGGTTGCCAGCCAATCACAGGGAACAAGTAGACAAACAGTCATTCACACTCACAATCACACAAAGGGACAATTTGGAGCGTCCGATTAACCGACCGTGCATGTTTTTGGAATGTGGGAGGAAACCGGAGTACCCAGAGAAAACCCACGCAGGCATGGGGTGAACATGCAAATGCCACACAGGAAGGCCAGGGCTGGATTCGATCCCACGACCTCGGCACTGTGAGGAGGACGTGCTAAGCAGTTGACCACTAAGCCGCCCACGTCTGAATATGTTTATTTCAAATTCTTTACAATGCAAAGTTGAAATGCTTATTGACCTCAATGTGCAAGAGTTTTGAAAAGAACAAAAATCATCTAAGTGCATGTGTTTCTGATAGATTGGCAGCATTAGAACAAAACACAAAGTATTTCCCATATTAATGTTGTTCTCTCCTCTGCCTCCCTCTGAGCTGTTGAGTGAAGCAGAAACAATGAGCCAAATTTCCCCGTGGGGATTATAAACAATTCATGTTGTTACCTCCGTCAGCGAGGTTATGTTTTCCTCGCATCTGTTTGTTTGTCTTCCAGCAGAATTATGCAAATGATTTATTTTAAAAATTTTTTTTAAGAAGTTGACAGAGGGGTGCAGAATAGGCCAAAGAGAGCCACATTTGTAACTTAACTTCTTGGGAATATAAAGTTGTTATTTCTCAAAAAGCCCATAGCATTGCTTAGTTTTAGCTTGACTAGTTCTTTAATGTGGACTCTGTTCTGATAGGATGCGCTGTATAGTTCAAGAGCACCCTCAAGTCTCTAATGACTCAAAGGAGTTTATCACGAGCGCATGCCAACCATTGTGTTTGAAACGTACATTTGTCTAGAGGATTTAAAGCTTGTTTGCGTACACTTTGTAATTAGCTTTATGAGGGATAAAAACAGACATCTCCCACATGTTAATCCACAAAAAAAAAAGGAAGTGTCTCAATCACAAATCATTGAAAATCTTTTGAAGACTAATCTCCAGTCAAGTTTATAACGTTGAACCCTCTGAGACCTACAGAGGCACACACACATTCCCCAAACTCTTTCTGACAACTCAGTACTATTAAGCAAGATACAGTACATGCAGTTCCATTCAAAGCCACCCATCTTGTCCTGTGGCAGCTGCAGAGCAGATAAAATAGTGAGGGGACTTGGGGGTGGGGGAGAACCTTTCAAACAGGAATAACAAAGAAAGTCCAACCCAGAAACAGGAAGTAGGGAATAGAATAAAGATGATCGCTAGCTGAGGGAGAACAACAGCAGATTGTGTGTGGCGCAGACTACAAAGTGAGAGAAATATAAAACTGTGTTGGCTACATTATTATTATACAACATTGAAAACGGTTAATGCTGAACATTTGACGATATAAACTATACTACAGTCCTGAATATAAATTAACATTTTGTCAAATGCTCCAACTCGTGATATTTTTTTTAGAATCCCTATGCTTACAGATAGCCATCTGTTTTTGTCCATGAGCTGATGATGTCGGCGTTTTTCTGACATACATAGTCATTAATGACAATCGATAGAAATTGGTACAGCAGATATTGAAAACCAAAACTAACAGCAGACACGCACTGAAAAAATTGTGGACTGAATTGATTTAATTAATTTCAAGTGGTTGCATAAAATCTAATCATCTGGATCCAGACACTTATTATGAGTCGACTATACATCTACCTCCGTCACCGGGAAATTAGTTGATCTATCTTTCCATCCATACATCCATCTGCAAGCCAACATTAGGCTGAAAAATCAAAACAAGCCCATCAGAGAGGAAGGAACTGGTGAGCTCAGCTTCACCCAAAAACCCAGAAGACCCCGGAAAACTACAGTTGACCGGATCAAGATCACTATCCAGATTTTTCCGAGTTTGGACATGTGATAGTCGCAAGCTGAATCTGGATTGGTCATGACCTGAGCCCTGAGCAACTGTGATGTAATTTTCAGTCAGAAGGCTCGTACATTAAATTGATTGCCAAAAATGAAAGGGAAGGACATTTTCGCTCTAATTACAGTTAGTTTTGGTTAGCTTTGTAAACATAATATGTAGGTTTAGTTAGTTTTCTTTTTTTTTAAATATATTTTTGTTTTTGTTATATAGTTGATGAATTTTTTTGTTTTATTTTGTTGATCATTTTGCCATAGCATTGTACTGTGTATTGTTACTCCTTCTAAATATTATTTTTAGTTATCCCACTGAAAGCAATTGGCAGTTAGCATTAAAAGCGGCACCAGTGAAGCCACCGAGGACTAGCCGACTCACATCTTGGTTTCTCAACTATTCTTTTGGAATAAATCATTTTGAAAATGCGTCTTTCCCTGGAGGCAGCTGGCACTCTGTGGATGTTGCACAAAACAAACAAACAAAGAATAGGAGATCGTTTGGGAAACTAGTGGAGCCAAACAATAAATGTGTGTCATGGCAATCATCCACATGTCTAATTATCAGTTGGTGACATGAACAAATTCCCAGAAGGATGTTGACATGAGCAAATAGGTTTGCCTACAATTTTATGCTACTCTGAAATTTTGTGGGGTAAATAAGAGAGGTTTATTGTGAGTGTGCATATATATATATATATATATATATATATATATAGGTTATATATATATATATATATATATATATATATATATATATATATATATAGGCGGCCCGGTAGTCCAGTGGTTAGCACGTCGGCTTCACAGTGCAGAGGTACCGGGTTCGATCCCAGCTCCGGCCTCCCTGTGTGGAGTTTGCATGTTCTCCCCGGGCTTGCGTGGGTTTTCTCCGGGTGCTCCGGTTTCCTCCCACATTCCAAAAACATGCATGGCAGGCTGATTGGACACTCTAAATTGTCCCTAGGTGTGAGTGTGAGTGTGGGCGTGGATGGTTGTTCGTCTCTGTGTGCCCTGCGATTGGCTGGCAACCAATTCAGGGTGTCCCCCGCCTACTGCCCGAAGACTGCTGGGATAGGCTCCAGCACCCCCCGCGACCCTAGTGAGGATCAAGCGGTTCGGAAAATGGATGGATGGATATATATATATATATATATATATATATATATATATATATATATATATATATATATAGGCGGCCCGGTAGTCCAGTGGTTAGCACGTCGGCTTCGCAGTGCTGAGGTACCGGGTTCAAATCCAGCTCCGGCCTCCCTGTGTGGAGTTTGCATGTTCTCCCCGGGCCTGCGTGGGTTTTCTCCGGGTGCTCCGGTTTCCTCCCACGTTCCAAAAACATGCATGGCAGGCTGATTGGGCACTCTAAATTGTGCCTAGGTATGAGTGTGAGCGTGGATGGTTGTTCGTCTCTGTGTGCCCTGCGATTGGCTGGCAACCAATTCAGGGTGTCCCCCGCCTACTGCCCGAAGACAGCTGGGATAGGCTCCGGCACCCCCCGCGACCCTAGTGAGGATAAAGCGGTTCAGAAAATGGATGGATGGATGGATATATATATATATATATAAAATGATTCACTGTGATGACCCTTGAAGAAGGTTCAAACGAAAGCCAAAGAAGTGCAATCATGTGACATACAAAGAGCATTTATTGTTGTTGTAGAATGCAGCATGATTGTGCACACACTCAAAGGTGGGAATCAACAACAGCCTTGTAGTTGCAAGTTGAGAAAATGGTGGAGTGGTCAGAATGCAAACCTATTGATTCTGTGTCATTATTGCCATGCCAACCTTTCTGCGCATTCGGGCTTGTCCTTGACTGTCTCGTGTAACACTATAATAATCCGAAGCAGTTTTTCTTTTTTTTTAATGTCTGAAGCTGCTAAAACCTCAGAATGCTCACTCATTCCTAAAAAATGGTTTAACTATTAATTTACACATTATATGTTTTCATGCTTGAATAGCTCCCAAAATGCAAGTAGTTGTGACTCTAGACAACATAATTCACCCTAACAGGCTGCAAGCCTGTCTGTTTAGCCTAAAATGCTGCTTCCATTTGTGCTTTAGTCCTAAATGACCGGCGGGTTTATGCGCACAATCATGCACTACTTACTAGTGCACATTTCAAGCAAAAATAAGACAAAACACATCATTGAGTAACATCAAATATTTGTTAAACCTCTGTTTGGTGATCAAACAACTACAACAAATTCACAGTCATATCAAAATTGTGTGCATCACAGTGGCATTGTCTGCTTTAAAATGACATACAGTCGGTGCTGCTACTCATTTTTCAGCTTTGTCAGCTCAAGAGTAAAAGTCTTCACGGGTCTCTTGTATTGTAATAGAAGGTGCTGGCTTCGATTTCACATCTTGTGTGCACATTTACTTTGATAAATGATTTCCCCATTTGGGAGAGGAGAGAATACGGAGGATCTAAACCAGCGCCCCAGGTAGGGTTACTGCTTCCGAATCTGGCTAATCCATAGATAATTCATCGAGCATAACAAATCCTCCTCGACTCCACTCTTCTCCGAGCTAGGTACTATTTATTTTCGCTTTGTTTGTTAACCATCACTCTCCATTTTTCTGGACTTGAACAACAGTTGGGATTTATTTAAATATAACTTCATTAATTCTGTGATTTGACACACACAAAGGTCTTCTCTGTTATACTGTATCTAGGTCCAACATATTCTCAGTCGGAGTGCTCGGACTCTACTTGTACAACTACATGGCTTTGAGAAGGCCGAAGATATAATCACAGCAGTGTAGCGGTATATTAATTTAAAATGAATACATTGGAATCTTGAAGGTCAACATAATTCGTTTCAGGGTGCTGGATTGAAAGTATTTCACAATTTTTTTCCATGGGCAATAATGGTAACAGAAATGTGTTCAGAGTCAAACTGAAGAAAAAACAATGTATAACTTTAATATATAATCTTGCATGTGCTTCCCTTTTTGAATGCGTGGTGTATTTTTTGTCATATTTCAAAATGTACACTCTTTAAAAGTCAAACTAGATGAAGTATTGGACCACATGTCTGTTGGAAATTTACCGTGTTCAAGCATACTCACCATACCTAGAGTCTTGATTGTCGGAACGACTCTTTGTACCTTGCTCAGACATGGTTGACTTCCTTGGCTTCCTCGACTTCTGGCTCAGATAGAAGTGCTCAGCTGGCTGAGCACAAGCAGGCACAAGAATACGTGACATATAATCAATACATGCCACCGATTGTGTGCAACCTGATTTAATGGCCCCAGGTGACTTGAAATCAGCCACAAAAATGACAAAAGTTGCATTTTGGTTCTGTGTTTATCTACTTTATGCTGACTTGGAGGGACTACCATTCATTGCGGGGTAGTAGTAAAAGTATTTGTTCTGTCTAGAAGAGCCCTGCAAATAAATACATAAATAAATAAATGGCAAATACCAGTATGGATGCCCACCAGCCTAAACCAGCATATTGTCGCTGTCCTGTGAGAAAGATGAATGTCTATTTTTCTTGGACACCTCAGTTAATGTAAACATTTTAAAAATTACAAAATGTACATATGTGTTTTTCACTGGACAATGATGATATGCTGTTTTTGTTATGCTGGTGTGCACCCATACTGGTCTATACGGAGCCCCTAAAGGGACATGGAAGGAAAAAAAAAAAACTTTGCGAGGGAACGCAAAGTATTGCGTTCCCTCGCAAAGTTTTGTTTTTTTTCCTTCCATGTCCCTTTAGGGGCTCCGTAGGTCTACGATATTATTATTTTTATTTTTTTTATAGCAGGCAGCATGCTGGTGTCGATAGGAACCAGATTGCCTTGACTAGTATAGTTATGTCAACCAGCCTTGAACAACCTTCTGTATTGAGAAGACACGATTGTGAAAACTGAAAAGGTACTGTTAATAAAGCCTCTATAATGTGAATGTCAATTTGTTCTCATTCAATGGCTTCACTTGGAAAAATAAAGGCTAATAGGAACCAGAATAATACAAATAGGAAATCCTTTTTCTCTTTTTCTGAGACTGCCACCTTGGAATGAACACATCCAAACTCTCCACAATCGAATTCTCTTAAGTGAAAGCTAAAGACTGTTATTAATTGCTATTCGTAACTTTTAACCATCCCATGCTGGTCCACCAGAATCTCATGCTGGTCCACCGGGATTCCTATGCAGGTCTACCAACATCATATGGTAGTTGACCGTCACTACCATGCTGGTCCACCAATAACACTAGTAACAGACCATGTTATCGAGCAAACTAGCATTAACCAGCAAAAAAATCCATGCTGGTTGATGCTGATTTTTTTTTTTTTTTTTAACAGGGAAGTAACCATGTTTGGGCCTGGGCGGATGCTAAGCATCCTTCAGCACACTACACAGCAATTGATTTTGAGCGAGTGTGCCCTTAATTGGATTCAGAAAGTGGTCCTTGTAGGGGGGGCTATTAGTTTCAACCTGTTGGGACCAACAGAGGAATAGAGAGAAAATAGAATAGGAGAGTAAATAAGCAACCGCAGAGGTAATTTATTCAAAGTATGTGAGCTTCAGCGCAACGGAACGAGAGATGACAAAGTCAAAACTGGCAGTCAGAAAATAAAAACTGGACTTTCAGTGCATTGAAAAACACTGAAAAATACAGAATAGCAATTTAGTTTTTTGCTATGCGGCAAAACAGCAGGGCAGGTGAAAAAATGAATGAAAAGTCACTTCAGCCAGCATCCAGGAAGGAGATTTTCCCGTTGTTTTTTTATTGCAAATGCAAACAGCTAACCAGGTTTCGCAGAAGAACATGTCCCAATGCTCTCCATGTTGTCCGCGTGCAATGACTTCCTCATTCCACTTTTGAAGGGAGTTCACTTAAGCTTCAGGCCAATCAGGTTCAAGCTGCAAGTGGCCCTTCCCAGGTGGTAGCAATGACCTTTCTCTGAATCAATTAGTCTACAAGACGCATTAAGCATCACACACTGATATCACATAGTAAAAATTTTGGATGGAGAGAAATGTGCACCTTCCTCCCTATCCAAAATCCACAAAAAAACATCATTTTTGATATGTGTCTCTTGGCATCGTGACATGTTTCAAGTCAAAGAAGGCTAGATGATGCGGGTAAACTTGCAGGATTGAGTGGACAGCAAGAGAGAAAAGAAGCTGGAAAGGGAAAGGTTCAGCAAGGTAGGGGTCAGACAGCACATCAATAACTCGTGATGGAGCAAAAGGAAACATGGGAAAATGTTAGGAAAACAAAAAGCCACCTGCAGACAGTATGGATGGTCAGTTGGTCAGTATCAGTAGTATAAGAAAAGGTTTATTTGGAGTTCCGAAAGGTCCAGACTCAGTGGAGTTTGGAGGACTTTGTACAATGTGAAGAGAGGCAAAGAGCACTCATTCAAAATAGAAGTTCCGATTGGATGATCCAACGATTGAAACACACAAGGTGTTTCGGTGTCATGTGGTTTATAAGTTGGGAAAACAGAGCTGGTGACCTGACTAACATTTATATTTATTATATTAAAATAGCTCCTATAAATACAATATCTACTGTGCAGAAATGTGCCAGAATATAATTTCGCACGCTTCTAGGCAGGCAATTGAATTTCCTGTGTGGTGCAGCTGTATGCTGCAGGCTCAAGCGTGATTTGGCAGCACAAAGCATATCCTGCATCCTGAGTTGGATTTCTAAGAGCCCCCCCCCCCCCCCCCTCAGCTCCCACCCCCTCTTCGCTGTTACTGCAAAATGCAATTAAACGGCAAAATATCTTCTCCTTCTGCCACCATGGACCACCCCAATGAGTGATTTTGCCTTTGTCTGAAATATTATTGATAGGTATTCATTGTTCATATTTCATATGAATGTTGAAATGTTTGAAATAATAGTACAGTACATAATAAAGTGTAGTTATTTGGTATGCTAAATAAACCACGTACCCTGGTCGACTTAAACCACCAAGAACTGCTGGTTGAATGCTAAAAGCTCCTTCTACAGAAGATTTATAAATTTTTATTATGCATGCTAGGAATTTGTTTTGCAGATTGGCTGGTATGATACATCGTTCACCATGAAATCTTCAGTATTTATTCTGGCTTGTGCCAAGTTATGGAAAGAAAATACACGCTGACTGAGAAAAGTCGTTTTAATTGGCTGTCAGTGGCTGTCAGAGTCTGACGCTTGAAGAAAGAGTGATTTATTTCAGGAAGAAAAGAGGTGGTTTGGGGCATTAATCTGACTGTATTAAATTTGTTTATCCATAGTCTTTCCACTACTTTTCCGTATCCACAGTGACATGGGCAGAAACCTTGATTTGTTTCACATGTGTAAGTTAAGGGTAACACCAACTACATGTGCTCTCACGAGACACAATGTGATTGCAAGCAAAACATGAATGCACATGCTAATTCGAGCACATAGCTCCGGTGGCAAAGTTCAAACATAGTAAAACATAAGGGATCAGCCAGTTTTTAAAGTTGTTACCCGAAAGCGTAATTGCCTTCCGCTGCTTCAATTATCCTTTGAGAAACGCTTGATAAGAGTAATCTATTTCTTCCCCTCAGAGGCAGCTCGCAGCCCCACTGGGGTGACACTCACAGTGGTATTTTTGTTGTTGTTGTTGGGTTGTCTTGCTGAACACTAACCATGGTCATTTCCTCCTTCAGAGTTTGACGTTTTCCAGTTCTCTCCTGTGTCCCAATTGTCTGATTCAGTAAATCCAAAGACTTCATTTGAATAAAAGCACTTTATTGCTTACCATTTTGACAACTGAGACGCTTCACTTAAGATTTGCCAGACTATATTTTAAGAAGGAGAATACACCAAGCGTGAACCACCATGTCGCATATAAAGACGCATATAAAGATGCTGTCGCGTATAAAGACACTGTACTGTTAAATATTTGGACTCGTATCACAGGTGATCACGGCTTGGTCACATGACATTTGCGAGATGGGGCCCGTTGGCACTTTGACGCAGATTTCACAAAAAAATGTTCGCCTCCTTAAATGGATGACAATGATCAGTCTTTCTTTATTCAGTTATTCTTTTTCCGCAAATGCAATGTTAATCAGAATACAGCGTTTAGACGAGTAGGGGCACGTTTATTTTTATCATATATTTAATGCAAATGCCATCAAACCATTCCAGTATCCCATTAACAAAAACATTTTTATGTTGTTCTTTTAATAATAAAAAATGCACTACATAGTATGGTACAGTACTTTATGAAAAACACAGAAATTAAATAAATGAATGGAATGTGAAGAAATGAAACAATTTTTGCTTCCATTTAATTGACATTATTCATCGCATTTGCGGAGAATGAAGAAAATATAGTTGTCAGTATTGTTGTATTGTCAGTCTACATGTGTTGCTCATCATTTGTGTTAAAAAAATCCATTGCCTAAAGCAGCCACTCCAAATTAATTTTCCTTCATTCTATTAGGGAGTGTGTATGAACATTAATAGTCTAAATATCGATGGCATCTGATTCCCTGAAAAAAGGTTTACGCCAAGTACAAGTATCGCAATAATGATATATAATAATGATACCTTCTGCACTGCTATATTGGATATTTTTGACAAGGTCATGCAGTCATTATGTCGTCGCCATACGGCTGTAAGCGTTGCCACTTTGATATGCATATGAATAAGACTGCTTATGACGAAAAGAAAATCAAAATATTCTGAAATTCATTCCAATATTTTCAGACTGTGGTTAGGATATTCACATCCATGTGCACGTTACCTTTGCTGGCAATCGGTCATGTTTTTTGTACATGAAGAGATATAATGGGGTTTTTTTAACCTCTCAGAGAGGCAACCGTACGACATGAATAAAAACAAATATGTTGGGACTTTAGTTCTAATATTTTCAGGATATGATTTGGCCATGCATGTATGTGTGCACATACATTTTGGTGACCATCAGTCTCGATCTTGGGATGTAGAATTTTGATAGAAGCCGTTTTGGAATCTCACAGGCTGGCTGCATTGACAGCCATTGCTGCTGTAAATGTCTCCTTTGTTTTTCCTTTCTCAAAGGAAAAACGTGAAATCTGACAAGAATATTTGATGGCGCCATACTGTGTTTTTACAGCACAATAGATTGGAAAACACGTCTAAAATGAACAGTGGCATGTTGCAGCAGGGTTGACGACACAGTGATTATTTGAACTTGTCAAAAATGTCCAATATGGCAGCATCCAGGGTATGTCATTGAAATAATCCGCTTAAACCTTTTTTCAGGAAATCAGATATTTAATGAACTATTAGTGTTCATAGACACTGCCTAATAGAATGAAGGAAAATTAATTTGGCGATGGTGTGTCGCTTTAAAGGGGGGCTTACAACACCGCAACATCAATGTTCTTCGCTAGTCCAACTATGGCATGTCTCATTATGTGTTGTGTTAGTATTAAGAGAGCAAAGTTATGCTGTTGTTTTAAATACACACTGTGTGATTCTCTTTGTTTTATATTTAGTTTGACTGTCAACTCTTTTTTTGAAAAATTGCTCCCTATCTTCCGAACTGCTGATTGCTGTGAAGTGAGTCTAGTTGAATTCACTGTCATCATACAGCGCACATATCATATTTTTTACTTACAAGCAAAAAAACCCCCCAAAAAATCGGCGAAGCTGCGCCTCGTATATCGTAAAACTCTCAAGGCAACACTGCATGTTAATTTATGTGTCTTATCTTCATGAAGCTATAACTACAGTATGTCAGTGACGCCAAAGACAAACTCCTGAGAGAACATCTCCTCATTGTGAAGAAACTGTGGTGACCTTGCATGCTACATATTTACAGCTAGCCTGCAGGGAGGCGTCAGCGCTTTACCCAGTATTGGAGCACATTTGTATTGTGTCCTCTGCAAACAAGTATTTGGTCTCAGAAGATCGTCTCCCTGCGCCATTTGGAGTTTATAACACTACAATGCTTTACTGCCGTTTCTTCTGGGATATTTATGCAAACACTCAAGGCTCTTTCGATCCTCAACAAAATGCCAACAGCAGAATATGTTATCAGAGCGCTGCAGCAATTGTAGCTGCATTTCTGGTATCTCCTACACAGAATGCCCTTCTATGGAATCTTGTTATATCGGGGCACAACTTTAATAGGTTCGTGGCCTTTTTGTACATTTTATTTTATGAGCCAAAAACATGCTTGATTTATCCACTTTCATCAGCTATATTGCACTGATCAAACGGGGAAATATAGGCTTGGTGTTTTGTCAGGTGACATGACAAATTGTTATGTTTGGGCCCCACAGTCTGCTCCGAGTCTGCACCATTTGCTTGCATCATTACACCTCAGTGCTGGATAAATTTCAGAACTGTCATGGCACCATCAAATTCAAAAGACTGTGATGCATCACAGAAGGTTTACAAATTGCAAGGTGTTTGGTTCCAGCATAACGTGCTACTCGTTGTAGTTTCAAATGTGTTACCAGGCTGGACATGAGCTTGACATGATTGAGATTCTTTTAATTAGCTGTTACAGTATTATCAAAATCATTGATGAGGACCTGATAAGAGTCTATATCCACTATGTAAACATTGCCGTTTATCTGATCTGCTGGTGGGTTTCATCTCCGCTTTTATTGTGAATGTTTACTGTTGACAGTGATAACAAATTTGCACTGTGACGGGCCGATAACATCAAGAAGGCTAATGATCAAGGCGGTTTCTCACATGACAACTGAAATTGTGTATAGTACACAGGAACCCTACAGCTGTGAATTATAATTTTACCCTTCACTTCCCTTACTTCCATCCATCCATCCATTTTCCGAACCGCTTCATCCTCACTAGGGTCGCGGGGGGTGCTGGAGCCTATGTATTTGGGCAATAGGCGAGGGACACCCTGAATGTGTTGCCAGCCAATCGCAGGGCACACAGAGACAAACAACCATCCACGCCCACACTCACACCAAGGGACAATTCAGAGTGTTCAATCAGCCTGCCATGCATGTTTTTGGAATGTGGGAGGAAACCGGAGCACCCGGAGAAAACCCACGCAAGCCCGGGGAGAACATGCAAACTCCACACAGGGAGGCCGGAGCTGGGATCGAACCCGGTACCTCTGCACCGGGCCGCCCTCCCTTACTTCCTTTACATTTAAAATTGCTTATACACGACTATGCAAGAGATGTCGTGGAAATGACTCGAATCAATCTTCGATCTGCATTTCAAGACAGAATCCGACATCCTTTAGTCAACCTTGGGTTTGAATTCTTTTGCGATATTCCTCATTGCTAATGAGCATTCGGTTTACGAAGATGATTGTCTGTTTTACAACTGGACTCCTTTAACAATATAATCCCCTGTAACAAATTGTTATTGGAAGCCATCAATTGACAGGAATGTGTGTGTGTGTGTGTGTGTGTCTGTCTGTCTGTCTGTCTGTCTGTCTGTCTGTCTGTCTGTCTGTCTGTGTATGTGTCTGTGTGTGTATTCAGTATGTGCTAATGTGAATGTAGACAGCATTTTCTGTCCGCTCAACTGTGTCACCCATTTAATTTTTTATGAACTTTTACCTTGTATCCATGGCAGGCAATAACGTGGAATAATGCAATAAGCTGTAGCAACAAAGTTTTAGTTCCCCGCGGATGAAAAGGTCAAAACATATTTTAGGTGACACATCAATTTTACCATTGGCTCTTTTCTAAATGTAATAAAAACAACCTTTGTCTTTGCAGAACAAGTTTTAGAGAGCAGGATGAGAGCAAATCAAAAATAGAGGGACAGGAAACCCATCTTTTCACCATTTGCAACAACAGTATCACTGCCAAATGTTTTCCAAAAGTGCGAGCAATGCAAAGGAGAAGTGTAATGTCAGCTTTTAGTGTAGAAAACATTTGATGTGAAACTTAATGAGATAAGCCATTATACCCAACTGCTCGCTCCCTATGCACCCAAAAAATGGTCAATTAAACACGCTCCATCTTAAGCACACAGAAGTAAGTTGCCACCATGTCGAGTGTCAGCTCCCACATCATGCCCACGTCAGCAGACGCAGCTCAGCGAAAATCCAAGCGTCTCAAAGAGAGAGCACGAAGTGTTGCCAGTTCCCCACAGAGAGCTAAATCAGAGAGCCACAGATTAAATATTTAAACACATACCCCAATAATGAGTGTCCTAGTTCTATTGCTCACTTTCCATTTGTCTTCTGTTATACTCGCCTGCTTCGCTGTCCATGGTGCTAAAAGTCGATTCAGAGGTTTCACATGATTAGCTGATGGACGAAATGTAGGATGTGCATGACTAATATGACATTCGTGTTTGGACATCCAGTACAGCTACCAAATCCTGTTAGTGCTTGGGGGGGAACATGAAAAACATCCTTCAGATGAAAAATCAATGCCATGCATACTCTGTGGAAGAAAGAAAGGCCATTAACAACTTGGACTCGTGTTTTTAAAGAAAGTGGAGAAGCTGATTAAAACAGCAGATGTATTTATAGAAACACATTTTTTTTCAATTCAGATACCCATGAATGGGTTGCACAGCATGACTGTAGTTACACTATATAGAAAAAATATGTTTCATTTTAACACCTCACAAAACCTAATGAGCAGAGCAACCTTTGACCTGAAACACCTTTTGGGTATGACTTATAAACAATATTCAGTTCTTCTCTATGAATGGGTATCCAGTCAATAGGTACACATGTACCTGTATTTAACACCTGCATGCACCCTTTAAAATTTCACTTAGAATCCCAAGAGGGGACTTCAGTTTCGACTCTGGAAACAGAGTGATCTCCCTAGCCAACTTTATATCATTTACCTGTGCTGGTCTCCTTGGAGTCACTTATAAACATACTCTGCATGTGTCTTAACAAGCTGCAGGACACAAGCAATCCTTGCCCCTCGGTGCATCTGCCAACTTGGTTTTAAAAAGTAGACACAATTTTGGACGTGCGAAAGCCAGGTCAAACTGCGCAGGTGGTCCAACGTGATTTCGGTGTTTTTGATCAAGGCACAGGCAGACAAATACGGCGCCATTCATCATTGGAGTAAATTCATAAGTATGACACCAGAGCGGGACAATCCGTGGAGTCTAAATCATTGTAGAAATCAATTCCATCCATCCACCCATCCATTATCCTAACCACCTATCATCACGGGAGTCGCAGGTGTGCTGGCAGCCTATCCCAGCTGTCTTCGGGCAATTTTGAAATGTGGGAGGAAATCGGAGTACCTGAGGAAAACCCGGCAGGCTCCGGGAGAACACGCAAACTCCACGCAGGAAGGCCCGAGCCCGGATTCAAACTCTAGACCTCTGCACTGTGAGCCGAAATGTGCTAACCACTCGTCCACTGTGTTGACTAGAAATCAGTTTGTTGAACGAATTACTATCATAAGCATCTTAGAAATATCTCAGAAGCCTCCTTGTCACCTGTCACGATTGCGGGGGGCATGAAGGATGTGGGGTCACACTGACGCATAATCGAGGTGCAAGGCGGTCTCCGATTGCTCATATCACATGAAAGGCCGACTTCATTACCTGCCAATGTCATGCACTGATCCCAGCGAATCTATTTCGGTTTCCTCCAAGTGAAGCATGCTCTATTTGTGCATAGTACTCCTCCAACCGCCCTGATTTTAATGTCACCAAGATTGGCTTGGAAAAGACTATGTCAATGCCACGATGGCGCACAAAGGTGCAAACACGCCACTACGCAAATTCAACCAGCGCAAAGTCAAGCGATATACCAAAAGAAAGTTCCACTCATGCGCACTGTTAAACTGCACTTTGCATTGGACTTGTGCGCTGAACATAAATAGGCCCTAATCGGTGGTTTGGATCCCGACAAAATTCTGAATTCATTGTGGAGCAGCGACCCGGCCCCACTTACCTCCTATGTCTTCGTCGGCTATATTTTGCTTACCTTGAGTGCGTATCATTCAGAGAAGGGCTGTATAAAAGTTTGAATTGCAGAAATCAATCAAATTCAATAGATGAATTTGAATTTGAATTGACTCCCCCATTGTTGAACACAATCTGAATTACTGGTAATGTAAACAAATTGAATTCAATTCAGAGAAACTCATTCTCATCACATATCAGCTCCAAACAAACTGTTCAAAATGTTTAGGCAGCCATTTTAAAGACTTTGATAGACCAAGGTATTCTGGAAAATTATTTAGAAGCTGTTCTTCCATCATATCAAACCATTTGAAAGACGTTTCATCTGGGGCGGCCCGGTAGTCCAGTGGTTAGCACGTCGACTTCACAGTGCAGTGGTACCAGGTCCAATTCCAGCTGCGGCCTCCCTGTGTGGAGTTTGCATGTTCTCCCCGGCTTCGCCTGCGTGGGTTTTCTCCGGGTACTCCGGTTTCCTCCCACATTCCAAAAACATGCATGGCAGGCTGATTGAACACTCTGAATTGTCCCTTGGTGTGAGTGTGGGCGTGGATGGTTGTTCGTCTCTGTGTGCCCTGCGATTGGCTGGCAACCGGTTCAGGGTGTCCCTCGCCTATTGCCCAAAGACCCCTGGGATAGGCTCCAGCACCCCCGAGTGAGGGTAAAGTGGTTTGGAAAATGAATGAATGAATGTTTCATCTGAGACTGCTTTCAACCCTTTCATGCACCCTGTAACCTGATGACATAATAAGCTATCCACTGTACTTACTGCTGTCCCTAAAAGGGTTAATATAACAATGTTAATTAAAAATAAAATTATGACACTTTGGTATTTACTATAAATATTGTGTAAATAAAATCATTCCAAAAATATTGTTATGGTAGTCATGTTCTAAAGTTTCATATTGTAAATGTTATATCATGATTTTTAATTCTTATTTTTTTAATTGATGGCATTTCAATTGTATTTCGAATGTCAATCGCAGTTCTTTTACCTGTTTGGAATTTAGGGGTCATTCTCAATTCAATTCTAAATTTCATACAGCCATGCTTCACCATATAAATACAACCTTAACTCTGAGGGAACTCTGCGACCTTTCCAAAATCTTTTGGGATAAATATTACTTATTGGGCAGGGGGAGAAAACGGCTATGCAACTTTTCACTTTCAATGTCAGATAAATGTAACTGATTTCAAAAGCATGAAAAAGCGGCCTCGCTTACCAACTCACCTTTGAACGAAATTGCATTGAAGTGCAATATTGGAGGTGGAAATGGATTTAGTTACGTATGGATGAGGCGGGGCCCCTTTACTTGAGGCACCACATGACTTTGTACGCCACTGCTTGACTCGAGGAGAGAGAGAGAGAGAGAGAGAGAGAGAGAGAGAGAGAGAGAGAGAGAGAGAGAGAGAGAGAGAGAGAGAGAGAGAGAGAGTGCGAGAGAGGGGGGCGGTGTCTCGTGACAGGAGAAACCTCCAGCAAGTCTGCTCGCCTCGTTGCCTGCAGTGTGTCAGTCAGACACAGAGGTGGCCTGCCTACACCGGAGTGGTCGGAACTTGGACTTACTTCGACCAGGGTTCGGATTGTGACGCCACTGAACGAATGCAGGTAAGTTGGCAATGTACAGACAACAGTCAAGAGTCGCGCATTGTTTGACTTTTGGCTGAGACAAGCCGATAGAAAAAAAGCGACTAAATAGTAAATACATGTAAAGGTTTTTTTTTTTTTTTAACTAGGTGAGCTAATTGCTTCAAGACCACAACTCTGCGTTGTTTGTCATGCGATTTGAAAAGAGAGTACACACACGATGACGATCAATCCTGCAAAAATAAGCAGCGCTTGCTGCTTTATTTTCCGCCGTGCAATTTGGCGCGGGTGCGTGTGCGCGTGCACGCGCAAAGTGTTATCCCACTTGAATGCTTGGACTCAACTCCGTCCATGTTGCCTCTCAACGGCTCATCTTATTATGTCCTTTTCTTCCATGCTTTTGGTTTCCAGAAGATGTTGTTCTCTCTGCTCCCTGTTGTGGCTCTCTTGCTGAGCACACAGTCTGCACTGTCTGGCACAACCAACGACAAGCGGCTGACTACCGTGGGCCAACACTCCAAGGACAGATCCTGGAACAGATACAGAGATGTGAGTTTCTTGGGAGCCACTAAATCTCACCAAAAGGGACAAGTAATTAGATTGTGTGTGTGTGCGTGCGCTTGTGTCTTTGTCTCACTATGTCCTTCATAAACCCTGTACTAGATGTGTGCCAGCAGGCACTGATCCACCTTGTCGAGACGCAGGGGGATGGTCCCAGATAACTTGTTTGTGTGACTTTGTTCAACACTTTCAAGCATCAAAGCACTCTACGTCATTGGAGTTTCACGCTTGGACTTTTTGTTATTCGAGTCCTAAGCAGGCAGCCTAATAACAGATGCGCACAGGGATAGATTCCTTTTTCCTTTACAGTGGCACGTTGACTTACAAGTTGAATTTCTTCCCTTATCAAAATTCTAACTTGAATGAAAATGAATATTCTGCATTTCGATGAATTAAAATTCGATCATCCAGTCGAGCCCTTAAAACCCTAAAACATTTTATGTAACATGTTTTTAATAGGTCTCTGATACTACCGTTTTCAAACCGAGCACAAGCACTTTCATTTGAGTACACGACGATATGAACTACTGATACTCGATAATGCTATAACGTCTTTTGATTGTGATGAACTTTTGTTTTATTGCACTGCACTATTCTTTAGAAACACACATTTAATCGAGCATGTCAGATGCAATACTGTAATTCAAATTTCGCAAAGTAGGATGAATATGCAGTATGCTTGTAAGAATGATATAATCTTTTTGTCATTGTGCTTGAATATTCCTTCTTTAACTATTTACAGTATACTGTACCAAAACATCGCTGCTAATTGTATGAGCACTTCAATATCATTTCGCCATTTTAGCCTTAAAACTAGCATTTTTTTTGTAAGAAGACACTGTGCGTTTTGTTCAATATAAAGCGTCATTCCCTTTAGTGTGAGTGAGTTTTGCGGTTAAATTCAACTGGAAATGTCAATAAACAGCTTTCAGCATTGATCTAAAAATGTGAAAAACTACGACCACGTCACTCTTCTATTGTTTTGTGGAACTCAGTCAAGCAGATATTGAGTTCTTCTGGCAACAATTATACAAACAAGCATAGCTGAAAACATCCTGACTTTATGCTTTGTGCAATCATATTTTGTGATTTGTAAACTTCAACCAGTTGATTATTTTATTTTAACTTTCCCAGACTCAGTTATAAAAGAGACCCTCTGCAGTCTTAGCAGCTGTGCAATCATTGGTGTCAGCACAATATTGACTTGCCTTATTATGCACGATGCTTCAGTTGTAACAGGATATAGCCCGCTGCCATATTCTCAGGAGATTTCAGCAAAGCAAAAGCTACCTTTGGCCTTATTAAAGCTGGCCATCCTCATTCAGTGGAGCTGTGATGTGAGGAGAATTAGTCTTACATTCAGCAAGGGGCTTTTCACTTACAATGGGCGGGTATATTTAAATGTTCTACCTATGTGACTGGAAGTCATTATCTGCAAACTGTCTGTGGACGGTGGAGGGTGGGATTGGAAGGGATAGAAGGTACAAAGGATGAGAGAATCTGTGACCTTTTTGTTTTATGGCTCAACACACCACATACAGCAGAAGCAGACATGCTTACCTGTGTATCGGTTTGTGTTGCCTTCTCCCCCGCATAGAGGAAGCAGCTATAGCGATGCCTTTGACAAAAAGACAACCGTATGAAAAGAGATCATTTGTGCTGTCAGGGAACAGTTAAGTGTTTTCAAAAGGTACACAATTCATGGCTTAGCAACAAGAAATGGTACAGTTTAATTGCTGTGAAAATGTGGTTGAGTAATAGTCAAAATGCACGGACTGCAATTTCAACTTGATCTACACAGAAGACAAAGTAGAGGCTTAAAGTGCTGTAGCTTCCATACTATTTTTTGATGACTAACTAGGTCAGGGGTGTCAAACTCATTTCACATTGTGGGCCACCTACGGCCTCAGTAGATGTCAAGCGGGCCGGACCATTAAAACTTTCCATACTCCTCTATTGATAACCAAAGTAACATGTCTTTCCTTTGTTGTGGTCTAAAGAAGCACAAGTATTTGGAAAATGTTGAAATTTAATGAACATATTTTTTCCAAACATTTCATGAAGCACCTTCGATTTCCTTAGACAAATGTGCAATTTACTTTTATCATTTACATATATGCATTGCAACTGATCCCACTGATTGTACTAAGGCACAACACTTTAACAGTTATTGAAAAATATAGTAATGCATTTTAAGATAAAACAAGATTTATAAAGAAAGGAATTTTTAAACAATTTACACATGTGCATATAAAATATAAATTTAATCCCTGCCTATACCTTAGAAACTAAGGAGATTGCTATTAAATGTGTAAATAAAGTACTCGCATCTCTTTGATAGCGTCTGCTGTGTTGGGTCTGTCTCAGTGACAGACTGAGACTGCTGTTGTCGTCTTCTCTGATCAAAACAATGTTGTCTTCTACTCTGATCAAAACAGTGTGTCCCCTAGTGGATACTCCATGAATTGCACCTTATTAAAAATCTTCATTCCATCTCTATGCATATTTTCACTTTTAAATGATCCTGTGGGCCTGATTGATCCTTCTGGGGGGCCGGTTCCGGCCCGCGGGTCGTATGTTTGACACCACTGAACTAGGTGATTAGCAAGACCATCCATTCCTTTTCTATGCCACGTTTCCTCACTGGAGACTGATTGGCAGCCAATCCCAAAGCACATACTGGAGAGACAAACAATCATTCATGCTCACATTCACACCTAAGGACAATTTGGAGTCTTCACTGAACCTTCCATGCATGTTTTTGGAATGTGGGAGGAAACCGGCGTACCCGGAGAAAACCCACACAGGCACGGGGAGAACATGCAAACTCCACACAGGAAGCCTGGAGTCCACTTCCCAACCTCAGAACTGTGAGGCAGATGTGCTCACCACTTGCCCCCCGGGCTTGCTGTGTGCAAACCCTGCAACAATAATTTCAAGGGCTTGCACTACTCTACGATGCTATTTGATTGGGGAATTTATTTGTAAAGTCAACATGACTAATGGCCTATTATAAGCTAAAATAAGATATATCCCTTATTTGTCCCACATTGGGGAAATTTACAGTCTACAGCAGCAAATTTGAGGGGTAGAAAGAAGAAAAACAAAGTGTTTGCATGCACAAAAATAAATGTAGATAAAGAGAGCTGTACACAGTTCAATATAAGTGCAAAATAAATATAGATATAGATATATATAAGCATATATGCAACTGGTATAAGGTGCTATTTACAATTGTTACTGGTTTTTCACGTATTTTATTTTTTATTTAGCAGCCTGATAGCAGTTGTTAGGAATGAGCGGCGGTATCGCTCCTTCTTGCAGCGCGGGTGTAACAGTCTCTGGCTGAAGGAGCTACCCTGTGCTGTCAGGGCGGGCTGGAAGGGGTGGGAGGGACTGTCTATCATAGCTTTTTCCTTAGATAGTATCCTCCTGTTGCCCACCTCTTCCAGAGTGTCCAAATATTTAAAAATATTTTAAGATTGCTTCCTTTAACATAATTGTAATCACGATTTGATGACAAGTCAGGGGGCTACAATTTCATTTTGTTTCCGAATATCGATGCCGATTCATTCTCCCACTTCTAAAACTGTATTTATAATGGACAATATTTTCAAGGATGAAGAAATAGATACGGTCCATTTTCTTATATTATGTTTGATTGGAGGACACAAATTGACAAGATTAAATATTTGATTTCTTATTCTTCTCACCACTGTGAGAAGCAATTTGCCTGGTCGAGAAGTTCAGACTCTACATAGTGAAGTGCTTATTTTTCCTCCGCTACATACAGTGCACACCGTTCCCACGAATAGAAGTATCTTAGTTGTCGTTGTTACCTAACCAAACCTTAAGTTACAAAACAAGTGTGAAAATAGTTTGTATCAGTACATACCTGTCGTCATGTCAACACATGGTTTCCATTCAAAAACCCTTTTGTCTCTCGTTCTGACATTTAGATGAATTATTTCACCTGATTCATGATGTCCGTCATTCAGCCTTTTTCATCCTCAGCTCAATTGTCTTGGAGTCATGAACTCCACATTATTTCCTCCGTGTTCATTTCATTTTCACATTTTCCTCCATGTCTTTGGAGCAGAGAATGACCCCTTGCTTCCTCAACCATGACACTGTCTCGTTCCTATCTGCCGGACCCCCATGCCCACATTTCTTCCCCTTTTTTCTGCTCTGCCCTGCCTGCCATGTTCCACTCTACATCCCTGCTGATGAGCCACTTGGTCCCTTTCTGCATATGCGTGAGTGCCCATTTTTTGGCAGGGTAGGCGCAGATATAGTCTGAAAGGCAGAGTTTAGCTGGTTTATCTCAAAAACTCAATTTAAGTTGGTTTTGATTCATTTGACCGGTTATCTATATTTGTCATAGTCCAACTGCAATGTTATGGAAAATAAGCTAAATATGGAGTGCCTTTATTTGCATTTACATATCAAAAATATTTTCTTTCAGTTTTTTATGCGTTGCACAAACTCTAATTTCTTATTCCAGTCAATGAATACAAATGAATGCTGCATTAGAGAACCAGTATAAAAAGGGGAAGAATAACATCATGAAGAACAGGTGCTTCTTGATTGAACAGAGAGGTCAGTGACTGGCTTTATTATGAGGTAACTATGTCTCATAGTAACTGAATAATCACATTACGGACCATCATGTCTCCCCACATCTCAGAATGTCTTTCCATACTTATTTGTCATGTCCCTGTTTATCGAATTTGCTTGTTATTGATGACACTAGGTTAGCCTGTAGCCTTCCAATGAAGTCTTGCCATTCTAAAAATACTTCAAAAATGCATTCGCAATGTTTGGTACAAGTGGTGTGGAGTTGCATTCAGACATTCTTTGAACTGATTTTCTTTGTTCGGCTCCACGACAGTAGGAAAAGTGTACATTCGAAACACATGAGCGTTGTTATTTAGATGTCGGCTGCAGTATTGGGAATGTCGCCACTGTAAACATTCAGTTGCATTGTTTCCATTGCAGATGCGACTTGCTTTCATACCCTTGTTGCGTTACATTTGCGAATCCAGCTCCCAAGGAATCGGGCTGCTAACCAATCCGTTGTTTTGTCTGTGGGAATTCGCTGACACGCCTTATTAGATGATGTTTCTTCTTTGTCACTCACTCGCGCTTGCATGCATGCCTGCATGCACACTTCAGCGCTGTGTTAGTCCATCATCATGTTCATGAAAATCTACAAAGTCAATTTACTGCCGATGTAATTTCCACTCACTCACAATCACCACTGGATTTTTGTTTCACAAGTATTGCTGCAGGGAAACTGAGACAAATGACAAAGTAGCATGCAGCAATTTTTGGAACTGAGTTTTATTTCAATGTCTCTGCCAGACATGCATCACCTCCGTCAGCCACATTTTGACAAAGGGTCGGGCCCAAACGTGGGTAAACAACACAAGGAGGCGCATCATTGTCATCTGTAGTTATTATGCTGATGATGCATGTTTTTGAGAATCATTTGTCTGAGTGCTTGGTTCATCTCACTAATTGAAACCATCCCACTTCAATCATCCTAATACGGATCACCACAATTAAAAGCTGCTCATTGGAATCCTAAACTGTTCTAGTCAAACAATCATGTTGGACGAACAACTTCATGGTCTCTGTAGAAACAGCAAGTTTAATCAAATAAAGCTTTTTGAGAATCGCGAAGGCCATTATATTTTGGCCTCTCTTTTTTGTCACAATTGCTGTCTGATAATTGTGAAATGATGAAAATCGCCCTGTGAGTGAGCGGCACAATTTCCCATATTTATTTGACTGTTTTGCAGCCTATCGTCTCATTTTCTTTTCCTAAAAGACTGCCAGAAAGCCCACGACACTTATTTGTGAAAAGAATGTGGAAATGCATTGTTGGAAGATAATATGAAACTCCCATTATTGTAAGATATTCTACATAATTTTTGAAGGTGTGTGTGTGTGTGTGTGTGTGTGTGTGTGTGAGTGTGAGAATTTGGTGCCCATGAGATTTCTTCATACCGCGCTGATTCATACTTCACTTTGTTTTGGTGCACATTTCTGCTGCAACTAACGGCAGTCACTATTGATTAAATCTTTAGCATGGCGTTTCCATTTTCTTTCACGTATTTTTCAAAAGGGTCGTGGCTGAGCTGGAGCCTATCCCAGCTGACTTTGGGCAGTAGGCGGGGGACATCCTGGACTCGTCAACCGGCCAATTGCAGAGCACATATATATCATTCACATGCATGCTTACACCCACATATGATTTAGAACCTTCAGTTAACTTAACATACGTGTTTTGGGGATGTGAGAGGAAGCTGGAGTAGGTGGATAAAAGCCACACAAGCATGGGGAAAACATGCTCCGATAACTCCAAAACAGCACATTGAACCCCAAATCTCAAAACTGGGCTCACCAGTAAACATGTTCTCATCGTTTTAATTCAAGCAAGTGAAAATAAGCTATATTTAAGTTGATGTCTTTGATTCCCTGCCAACCATTTTCTAAGCAAAGATCCCCATGTTGGCAGCCATTTGAGAGCTTTTTGACAGATTTTTCACGACCTACAAATAGACATTGGAATCGAAAACCAGTTCTTATCGGTCCCCAGAGATTCACTTCCTTGGCGTATTTTGCTGTTCTTGTGCACGGTTCCCTTATCAATTCCATTCGGGGTGAATGATGTCACCACATTCGTTGTATAGCGATGCTATTTAGTAGCGCGACCACTACGAAACATGCCGCCGGATGCTTTACAGTTTGTTTACATTTTACAACTAAAGCATCACAATAGCTTGCAATAGTCGCAAAGGTGATATTTTGTTCAAGGGAGGAAAGACGACCGAGATACAAACTCATTTGCACACACATCATGCCATAACTTTTAAATGACGGTCGCTCTTTTGATCCTCTCCAGAGTGCTCAACCCAGCAGCAGCGGCACCATAACCACATCCTCTCCTGTTAGTACTCCAGGGCCCTCATGTAAAGTACAAAGACTTGCGTCGCTCTCATATTAAAACTCGACATATGGCCAAATCCAGAAAATGTCACACGCATAAATACATCTATATGCATGAATCTCTGTGTATACATGAAGGCAAACTCTTTCCTTCTTAGAGTACCAGACTCCTCCTTCTCCATTCCCTTGTATAATTTTGCAAATTACAGTCAAACCTCGGTTTTCGGACGTCTCGGTTCTCGTACAATTCGGTTTTCGAACTAAAATTTCGAGTTTTTCGTGCCTCGGATGACAAACAAATTTCGGTTCTCGAACTAACTGAGCGCACTTGAATGCGTCACTTCACTCCTCTCGGCTTCGTTACCTCGTGTAGCGACGCTACCTCGTGTTGCGTCGCTACACAGGAAGCGACCATTGTGAGCAGACGTTTTTGTATTGTTCAATAGCTTTTTTTATAAATGCAGACGTGTTTGGTGAAACGCTTCCTAGTGTAGCGTCCATTGCAAGCAGACGAGTTTGTATTGTTCAATAAAAAAAAGCAGATGTGTTTGGTGAGACGCTTCTGGTAGGTTGAGTGAAATCCCCCTCTTTTCATAATGGTTTGCCCTAGCAGCACGGGGGGAGTCCGTGCGTTTGTTTACGGCCATCCGTTTTCAATGCAGCGGCACATAATGAACACTCTGGTGTCCGGTGTCTCATTATTATGCAATAATCATACAAAAACAGCTTGTGAGCAGACGAGTTTGTATTGTTCGATTAAGAATTATTTTTTTGGTGTATCAGCCCCTAATCATGGCACAAAAGAAAGCAAGTGGAAGTGGTAAACCTGATGAAGAAAAGAGGAAAATAGTGTGCAAAACTATAGAATTTAAGAAAGATTTGATTGCGAAATATGAGTCAGGTTTGCGTGTGTCTGTGTTGGCGAAGAAGTTCGGGATGCCAAAATGCCCCGCCTACTGCCTGCTGACAGCTGGGATAGGCGCACGCCCCACGACAGATAGAGAGAGAGATGTTCCTTCAATTTTTATGTTACTATGTTAATGTTAAAATTGGTGAAAATAAAGTATATTACAGTTTGTTTGTACAGTATTTTACATATTACCTGCTCTCCTATTGCATTTGTACAGTTTATGGTGTGAAATTGTAAAAAAAAGTGCTTTAAAGTTGTTTTCTTGACTTGGAATGGATTAAAACATTTTACATTGATTTCAATGGGAAACAGTCTTCTGGAACGGATTAAGTACGAAAACCGAGGTTTGACTGTAGTATGAACGGTGCTTGCCGTTCAGAATAATCGTTCCGCATGATCTGATAATCAGATTATCAAGACATGAGACGCCGATGAAAAACGATGAACTTCACCAAATGTATGCTGGTGAAGCTGGGAAACGAAGTCGAGGGCCGAAAAGCTGTTCTCCTTTGCACTCTGTACTCTGGAGTCAGCACCTTCTAATAGAGTGCTGAACAGCGGCGGCAGCTCGGACTCAGCAATCAGCGCTGCACACTCCCAAACGGAAGACGTGGTGGCCGCGTGAGTTCAGCGTCCGAGTTGGGGGGATGACACAATAGTTAAAATGTCCACTAAGAATATTTGTATAACCTGGTGTGTAACGAGCGACAGAATCTTATCTATTCCCATCCTTCCCCTTTTTTCACAAAAACCAAAGTTGGTTTCTTGCTTTTTTGGTTTAGTAATCGACAGTAGAACATGGGTTGGGTTTACCTAAAACACTGGTGTTTGACCAAAAAGCTGAGCAAACAAACTTGTGAAAAGAAACATTTCACGCAGAATGTGTTGATAAGATATTTTGCTCTTGTGACATTTGAAACTCTAAAAACAACAAAAAACTAACATAGTATGACTCTTCTTGAATGTTAGTCTTTTTTTTTTACATTGCGTTCATTAGTCACTTCATTAATTGCATCGGCTTTTCTCACGATGCATCTCTGCCATCTGTTAGGACTCTGTTGGTCATTGCAGAGGTTTACAACCAAAAGTTCACCGACAAGCTGAGCGAGACCCTCTTCCAATTGTAAAACGTGCTGTACTTGGTGAATAACATATATGACAGTTCACACTTGGATTTTAGTGGACAAACACAAATATCCACAGCAGTGAATGAATTAATGGTGTTACAAACCTTAGTAGTTTAGTTTACATTTTTGGTGAGAATTTTAAAGTTTTATGGATTCAATGTACTTTCTATTCCAGATATTGTGTGCTATGTATATAAAAAAAAAAAAAAAGCCAACTTTTCTGTTCGGTTCTATGCCTGTAGACTAGTGTTTTTGTGGCTCCATTATAAATATTTTTATAGCGATGTTATTGTTAGATGGTTCAATGGGTTCATGCTCATCAGAGAATATTCAAGGTTGTCATCTTTCAGACATATTCTTCGCAATAGACAGCAGTCTCTTGCACCTGGGCTGCCAGGCACAATGAAGGCATGATTGTGTTTGCATCTTATTGTGTACATGCAGGACACGTTGGAAGACTGACATGACACTTTTATTTTCATTCCAACGTTGGTGGAAATAGCAGTGTGTCCCTTTTTTTTTTACATTCATTGAAGGAGGAGATTTGCTGAATATCCAAAACACTGTACTGGGAAGACATTTTCAGCTTGTGCTTTTAAATGTCATTTTCTGTCCTGTCCACATGCACATCCTGGTGTGTTTGTTCCAGTTTTACAGCAAGGGGGGAGGGGCCGGGTGCGGTTGAGTGAAGCTGATTCGAAGAACCTGCGAGTCACCTTCACAGGCACATAACCCCTCTGAAGAAACACTTCTCAGGCAGTACGTAGTATTTCCGTCAATTAAGCTAAGACTTTGTTGAAAACATGTCAATCTTTCTTATCTCCAAAACGCGCTGTCCTGTTTCTTTTTCCTCCTGTTAAGCTGCCTCCGTATTTTTTCTACACATGGTTTGTCATCTCCACTCTCACCCAGTGCTTCCTTTCCTCTCGTTTTATACTCCACTAATTCCTAATGAAAGACTGCCCTTCAAAATAAACCCCCTCTCTCTGGTTGCTTTCCACCCCTTATATGTCCACCCTGAGCGCACGAGTCCCTCGTTGAGCTATTGATCGCAAATGAGAAATTGCACATCCAAGCTTCAATTGAGAACTGGGTAAATATCGTGCAGTGTCCCTGCTGATCCCATTTTACAAGGACTGGCTGGCCGTGTGCATGTCTTTCCAGCTGCTGTCTCTGCATGTGTTCCAACACACACACACACACACACACACACACACACACACTCGCGCCCCCTTAGGCTTCCAATGACATTGATCAGACAATTTATAGGGCTCGGTCATCCAGACGTAAGCCACAATGTAATCAATAAGAATGAGAAATGCAGCAGTACACCAAGAGAACGGGGGGCATTTCAGTCATAGGCCAACAAAGGGTCACCGTTTGCTACAATGAGGATACAATGCGTGTGTGCAAGAGAGACTCCAAACAGGTGTGTGAAAGGGTTGGCAACTTCATTTGAATGACGCAAAAGTGAATAAACACCCATCGATACTGACTGTGTGGACTGAGCAGCTGAACAGAAAGAGGATGACAGCAGGCTGCAATCCACCATAAATTCTGTGTTGTGTTTCAGTCTGCTTTGTCATGACTTCTCCTCTAAAATCTTCACTGCCTCTGTGGGGGTTTGGCATCAAGTTGAGAAATTTACCAAGAGGGAGAAAAGACACTTGAGCTCCTTGAAAATACCACACAAACATTACTGCATTTAACTGCAAAATGCTTATTTTGGCATGTCATAATTTCCTGTGTATAAGACACCCCATGATATAATCCACCCCCCACCTCCAAATCACCCATAAAATGTTTTTTTTTCCCCCTATGGACAGTCGAACCTGTTTTCAACATACAGTACGCAGTTTTAGGTTTTCACCCCTATAACGTTCACATTTCAAAGTCCCGATTTCATGTAGTTCATTTTCGATTTGCCGATTTTGTTTACAACAAACACCTTTATAACGTAAACTTCATTGTAAGGACCAGATTTTTTCCCACAAAATAGTGAAAATGCCTTCGTTACAATGAACTGTGAGAAGCAGACTGCCACTGTGACCTGAACAAAATGTACAGCGTGGGATTCCCCTCCGTTGCTTAGCAACGTTACTGATCAACTCATACGTTGTTGTACATCTGGAGGCTGGCTATCTGAAGGGGTTTCAGGGGAATCAGAATCAGAATCATTCTGCTAGCTAGCAAAGCCAGGGTATAGGCTTAGCTAGCTAGCTGAGTGCACGTTGCAATTGGGACTCTCTCAAGCATAATGGGACTCATGCTTTTCTGAGTCAAACTGTAAAATGATCACTGCACATTTACAGTGAAACTCCTCTACAATGAAATCATGTTTGCAGCAAGACATTTTTCACAACGGGGTTTTTCACTGTAGCAAATTTGATCTCAGATGTAAAAACACAAACGTATGTGTACTCTATTTTTATTCCAACAGTTCATAAGTATGAGCATACACTTATTTGACACTTCATATAGTCAGTGTAGAAAGAAAAAAGGGAAAGAAATTGCAAAATTTACGATCAGCATTCACTTTCACTTACATCAATTTCTTAGATAATGTCTTTTATTTTGCTTCCTTCGTCTTTGATTTTGATCACTTTTACCCTCTCTTCCAGCGTCCGAGCTCTTCTTGTCTTAGCTGCTTGACATCCAAAGGTCCATTTTGTAGCCATTTTAGCAATGCAACATTCTTAGTGCGTCTGAAACGAACAATAACAAATACTTCCTGGACCACTGCGCATGTGTAGACCAGTGTGGTGGTTGCTGTTGCCATTTCGGTACGAAGCAGTAGAGGTCGATGTTGGATTAGACTTCGTTGTAGTGAATCTCGTCACGAGGCAAGAGCAGAGACAAAGATTTCGTGTAACGCAACAGGGTTGTTTTTCGTTGTATGGGGCCCAGGAAAGTGGGAATAGTGTTAATGCATGAAGATTCTTTCACACTAGGGGGTATTTTTGCCCATGTAGGTTTCGTTGTAGAGGAGTTTCACTGTAATTTTAAGTTTTTCCTTTAGGTCATTATTTTTTCAAAACAAATCTTTTACATGCCTAAAATTACATTTGTGTGCACAAAAAATGTTACATGTGTATGGCAGTTTCACCATGTGCACTCACATGATGTCTTACTTCATTGTTGGTAAAACATGTTGCCAGCTTTATGTCAAAATGTGCAGATCTTATTGAGATCATCTTGCTTTTTGTTGTCAGTGTACCACTGTAGATGTCAAGATAGCTTTCTATCTCGTAGTGGTTCTGTTGCCACTAATGAAGCTGTCACCCAACTATGTGTAGTTTCTGATATGCAATCAGACGGTTCTTCCTCGGGGCCTGCTGCCTCACCATTATTCTATTTTGAGCAGTTGAGTTTTTAAGTATAGATGTGCCACAGTAACCTGATTAAGCTTCAACACCAAACACAAGGTCCCATTTGGGAGTGTTAGAATTCAGTGGCATTGGGGACAACGACGGTTTTATGTTTGAGGCTTGCTCATTGATTGATTTATTTATTTTTATGATTCTTTAAAGCTGACATTGCAATACATCCCAACAGACATCTGAAATTAAAGCGCATAATTTATTGGGCACTTCTGACTGACACCGTAATGAGGATACCCTGTAGGTTTTGTTTCTCTCTGATGTCGAGTTTCCAGGGGTTTTTCAGGGTGATTTTGAACTGCAAAGTAGATTCTGCTTTTTTCAATGTTCTGAACGCCCTTTTCACACGGAGCAGAAAAATGCTACCTCGATGTGTTGCCGTAGAAGACTTCTGCGTAAAAATAGGTCAACGTCTTATAGTTGATTTCATGTTAACTTTAAGGGTATCCATCCATCTATCTATCCATCCATTTTCTAATCCACTTATCCTCATGAGGGTCACAGGTGCGTTGGAGCCTATCCCAGCTGCCTTTGGGCAGTAAGCGGGGTACACCCTCTACTGTTCGCTCCGCTTTCCTCCCACATTCCAAAAACCCTTAAATTATACGAGGCTTAATCTACAGCACCTTTCTCTTGTGGTTGCCACCAAGAAGTGAACTCAATTTTGTCTCAGTTGCTTGAAGAGACGATCACTCAACAGTGCTCGACACTGCGCCCATTATGCTCGCAATTGCTCCCATTTTTTCAATGCGTGCTGGAAAAAAAATCATCTGGTCACACAGCGCGAGTGCATATTTTAATGCTCCTACCGGTACATACAGCAGAGACGCCCCAACTCTTTGTCGGTCTGTCAGACTACACACACACGAAATCCTTCATGTTTAAATCAAATAAAGAAATATCCATGTTTGGATGTGTTACGTGCCACGTACATGGCCACATCTAACTGAACAAGCACTTTTTGCTTCATGAAGGACAGCTTTCCATTCAGCCTGCTCCCATTCACTGAGGAGATCACGACCAGCTGCGCATTATTTTCATCGGTTCAAGTGGAATTATAAATACTGTTTGGTACTACTGTTATAAAACACAATGGGTCTCCAACTATCAAGCGATGGCTACTTATTTATTTTATATTAGTTATTTTGACTTCAAGATAGCGCCGCGAGAGTGGCTGCCTTTCCAGCAACTCCTATATTTTGTTCTTCTACTTCTTCCTTTCATAACTTTGCTGCTGTGAATTGAGAATTTCTCCATTGCAAGACTAATAAAGGATTTCTTATCTTATCTTATCTTACTTTAAAACGCATATTCGGGGACAGTTTAAAAATAAAATCTTTATTGAACACGTCCGCTGACTTTGGACGCTCTTCTTTTTATTGAAATCTTTATTGAATACATCTGCTCACAATGGAATGGCACACGTGTAAGGAAGGTGAGAGGAGTCAAGCGGCGCATTCAAGTGCGCTCCGTTTGGTCGAGAACCGATTTTCGGTCGTAATCCGAGGCATAAAAAACAAATTTTTGGTCGAAAACCGATTAGGTCGAGAACAGAGACGTTTGAAAACCGAAGTTTGACTGTATTATTTTTTTTTTACTTCTTTTCAACTTTTATTTAAAATAACTAACCTGTTTTGTCAGCTGCTGCTTGTTGCACACCAAATTGATGTTACCAGAAAATATTTAGCAAATATATTTGGAGTCATTGTCAATCTTTACATCATATGAAACTAATTGCGATGACGATACATCAGCAAATATGCTCATGCTGTGCCTTCCCCAAGAAGTGGGCGACCAAATCTATGCTGATGCGAACGACTGAAAAAGTTGGAACCACCACAGCTATCAGTACAAAGGTTAGTGTCGAGCCCTCTTCAAGTTCTTAAAATTTCACCTCTTATCTGTGTACCAGTACTAATCTTCCATGAAATACCATCATGAACGCTGGAGTGAGATATAAAGCTTTGCTCGGAAGCACTCCCTCAAAAAACACATATGCAACACCAACGCGTGCTTTGCGATACTAAATTAAGGTGGATTACGGCCTGATTGATCAATGCTGTTCATTTTGTTCTGCACAATGATCATTCTATTCCCTCTTGGCTTCTTGCAATCAGTTTCAGCCACGCTCTGCACCGGCATTGTCGTCCTCTTTCCGAACAACTAATGAGGTTTTATCTTGAGCTTTATTGTGCTCTGTATTATGTTGGTATAGGTCGACTTCTGCTCGCCGTAACACCCTCTGTACTGCTTTTCCCCTGCAACAGCATCCAAACGGTCTCAACATATAAATGAGACTAAAGTGAGCATTGTCAATCACTCATTCAGTGAATTTATTTTTACAAGCGCATTCTTGACATTTGAAAGCAGCTCTGCCAAGCCTGAGTGTGAAATGAATCATGGGTCATCTATTTCTCTTTTTCACACTTGTCCAGGTCTCCTTTCGATCACCGGCAAGAATTCTGCTCTCTCTGTCTGTCACCCTTCCTCTTTGATGTTTGTGGTCTGGAAAACCATGTCAGATTGAAATGGTCATTATCTAACCTATCCCCCTCCCTCCCCCCGAGAACATGGATACTCTTACTATTTGTGTGTGCGAAGCTGTGCGGGTGTGAGAGATCTTGTCTGCTTCAATAATTCAGGACTTCCTGCTCCTGCAGCTTGCAGGATGCTCCTCAGAGTGAGAGAACGCAAAAAAGAGTGAAGGGGTGGGGTGGTGGTGGTGGGGGCTGATGTTGTCAGGAGATTGACACAAAGATCTCTTCCTCATAGCTTTTACTGCCTTGCCTTCCCCACCATGGCATTTTGGAAACATCTACATCAAGACGTGTCCCTGATGTACACTTGTGTTTTGTTAGACAAACAGTCGGGGATGTTTGTGAATTGTAAACAATTGTTGAGACCTGCAGGCTTGTTATGAATACTGCATTAAAAGTCATAGACCTTACTTTGAGAGTGTTGGCAGGTAAACCAGTTGCCCTCTGGGTAGTGTAGTCATAGTGGATTAGCTTGAGGAGAAAGTCAAGCTTCCAGTATATTGTTTGTTTTCCCCTCTCCAAAGTTCCCACTGAAAAGCCTTTTTATCATTTTTTCATGTCTGCAGACTCTCACACCACCTGGCCTCCATTTGTCATTTTTGTCTTGTGAAATGATACCATTCATCCAAAAATAACCAGTAAATATATTTACCCACTGTGATTTGCCAAACAAACGTGGGCTAGCATAGTCGTAACATATTTTAATAATCCAGACACCATGCAAGGCTGCAATGCACTTGGATTGCAGGACAACATTGCAGTTTGAAGAACTGTCAATAATTCACCCCTTCCCAAACAAATCACATGTCTCTGATTGATTATGGAAAATAATACAAATTAAAAATAAAATTTGTGATTCCAATATCACATGCAATTCTTTTTCAAAGTCCTTTTCTATTATGTTTTTTTAAGTCATAAATTCATTTTTAATACAGTGAACAATTAACAGATCCATTCTAGATAATAGGACATTAAGATGAAGGCAAATGAAGCATCGATTAAAATGAAAGACAGTTTATTTCTGAACACTCTAAATACTTTGTCGTCTTGTAAGCATTCACAACATCATTCTGCCAGACGAGTGTGGCGTAGACACAAGTAAATACTGTACTGCTTGTAGAATAGATCAATAAGTTGAGTGAATGCTGGCGCGTCTGGCTGCCGCTGCTCACCCGCAATTACCGGTATTCTTTTTTAGCGTTTTTTTTTAACGGTTTACTCTCGTCATGGGAGAACCCCTACACTCCTTCGTTGTGGTTTTGAACTGTCAGTCGTCGCACGGTTAGCCTTGGTCGCGCTGTCGCGGCGTCCTGCCTGTTCGGCTGTCGGACGAGGCTCCGTGCCTCCTCCACCCCTCTGCGCCCCGTGGTGGGGGGTCGACGGGGCCTGTGTCTGGGCTATGCTGCTGTGGACCGTCTTGTCGCTCCGCCGTCTGTCCGTGGGGGGACTGCTACGGTGCTCGGTGGCGGGGCTTCTTGCGCTCCGCTTCCGGTGGTCGGGCTCCCCGCCCGCGCTGCACGGCTTCCCGGGCGTCGCTCCTCGTCCTTCCCGGAGGTGCATCCGCCACGGATCTCGTCGGGGCTTCCACCTCGATGGCTCCAGGGGAATCGCCTCCTTTTGGTCGCCCTCCCGCCGGCCACGCAGAGACAACGGCAGAAACGGCTGCCGATCCGCGGACCACGGCGTGTTGGCCGGCCTGGCTGGGTCGGCTAGTGCTCCTTGCGACGGCGATGTTGCCGGCGTCAACTATTTAAAATCGCATATTCAGTTTAAATTAATTTCTCCTTTTATTATTTATAATTGTATCTGTGGGTTTATTGTTCTTGTCTTGATTGTAAAGTGTCCTTGAGTGTTTTGAAAGGCGCTTATAAATGAAATGTATTATTAGTATTATTATTAATAAGAAATCAAACAACTTAAATTGCAGATTAGCACAACAATGCAAACAAATCTGCACTTTTATCACTTAAACATGTCAAACTTTTCATGCTGCATGAAAAATGACATTTAAACAGGTGGAGTGCACTTCTTAAACACTGAATGTATATTCATTGATAAACACAGTATACATAGCAAAAAAAAACAAGAAAAAAATACATTGCGATCTCCAGTCAGTAACATCACGTATGCTAAAGTTATACCTGCTTGTATGACGTAGAATTTCAAAAACTGGCAGCCAAGCGGCGGCACATCATCAATGTAATGGCGAGCCCCAATCATTTTGTCTGTCTCTGTCTCCATTTTCAATCAAGTAGTCAGACGACCCAACATATGGCCACATATAGACAGATTCATCCTCAAATTATAAGTCAACTTAGCAGGTTGCTTCCATTTTCAAATCATTTGAGCGGCGGATTTATTTTGATTGGTTACCCTTTTAATGGCGCCCCATGTGCAATCAGAGACATGTCAATCAAAGTCAACACTTTAATTTTATTTTACACATGCTCACACATGACAGGTCATCTATCAGCACAGACACTCATTCTGCTTTATCACCCACGCACTTGCACACACAGATGGTTCCCTCGAACACGCGCATCACGACGGCAGTCACACAAAACACACACAGGTTTGTTTTTTTAACCTCGCGACTCGAAAAAGATCAAGCATGTTTGATACTGGCCTTACGGACTCATGAGAGAGAAAAAATTACGCACACTGACACGGCAGCAAGCTTTAATGACAGTAATTATGTCTCTGCCCCCCCACCCACCTCATGCCTCACTGACCATTTAAATCACAGCTTTTGCGATGATTAAATGACATTTTATCAAATCACGATTATATTGCAAATTGATAGTTCAGCCCTAGTTTTAACCTAAGAGTTTATTGAGCAATGGAGCTTATATAAAATTATATAAGGAACACAGTACAGTTAGTGTGAATGCTTTTTTTTTTTTTTCTCAGCGCTGCCGCATTAAACAAGTAGAAATCACAGGTTTTGCGCAGTGCAGTTCCTGGATTACTGCCATTCTCAACTTTGTCATGTCTTATTTGCAGTGTGCAATGTACAGGTAAGCAGGTGCGTAAAGCTAGTCACTGGAAACTAGTTCTTCAATGTGCAACAAAAATAAATAGGTAAAGATGGAGGTCACAAGGAATTCACAAAGCTCACAGCTGAGGCCTGTCTGAGCAATAAACAGGCTGGAATGAAGGGCTTAAAGGGTTTGAATGAGTGATATGGTACAAAGAGACAAAATCTGCAGACAGCTGAGACAGCACAATGATGGGTGTCAAGAAAAAATATCATGCAATCTTTGTTCTAATGATAAAAAACGATCCGTAAAAATAATGGCCATGGAGAAAACGACGTGCACTTGCTTTTTAATCCTCTTGGAATTGTCAAGTAGCAAGCTGTCCTTCGTCAGATGGCAAATTAAAACAGGCCGGCGGTTTAAAGTTGACTTTCAAACCTTAAAAGACAAATAATGTAACACTGATCTGGTCAATGGGGAAAGTATTTCAACTTTGGTGCATGACAGAATCCCAAGTCAATACTTTGCAGCACAGTGCGTGCTTGCTAGTGTATTAGGCAGTGAATTTGAAACCCTGTTCTTCCATCTCCCAGTTCATGCGTCCTATTAGACCCCCGAGACGCGCCCACCATACTGCGAGCCTCGTCAGTTGTGTTGCTGGCCAACTTTGACCAGTCCAGGTCTAACTCTTCCATAGTTTGGTGCACTTTGCCGAAAATATCCTCCCCTGTCGTAGTCCTTTTGAGACTTTGGAGGGCTGCCAGCTCCTCGCACATCTCAAAGTTCGCGCTAACCCCACAAATAAAAATTAGCAGTTGCGCTGTGTCCTGCACGTCCGTGATCTCATCCAGTGCTACTACAAATAATTCTTTCGTCTTCTGCTGCAGCTTTGCATATAAATTACCCACGATTTCTTCAATACATCTGGTGATTGTACTCTCTGATAGACTCGCGGTACTAAAGACGTCTTCTCGGGACACACCTCCTCTGCGACAGCATTCATGCATTTCTTGACAAACTCTCCATGAGTAAAATGTTTAGCACTGCTTGCTATCAGTTGAGCAACACGAAAGCTAGCTTGAGCAGATGACTGGTCCAGCTGAGCTGACATTCCACTTTTTAGTTTTGACAGTTTGCTCGCATTTGTCCTTGCAAGCTCCCGTATTTGTTGTCGTGACGGGATTCATAGTGTCTCTGCAGATTGTATTCTTTGAATACCGCCACCGCCTCTTGACGGATGAGACAGACAGCCTTTTCTTTGCGTTGAACAAAAATATAATCGTTTGTCCACTTTGGGTTAAATACACTGCATCTATTTTTCTCTTACCTAACCTTTTCGCCATGATCCCGTTCTCTTCGAGAGGGGCGGGTTTAGGATTTTTTTTTCTGGGTTTGACAGATTTTCTGGGGACCAAATGCTGAGAAAGGCCGGATCCGGCCCGCGGGCCATAGTTTGGGGACCACTGCCTTAAAGCATTAAGGCTGTAAGCTAATGGTAATATATCGACCAGCTCGTGTGATATGCTGCGATTTGGTTCTGATTTAGTCGACTACAGTAATCGCAACTACTATTGAAGGTTAGTCGTCTAGCAAAATAATTGTGGTAGCTAAACACCACGCGTTCGCGCTCCCCACATCCTATACATCCGTCACACATACTGAGCTCTCCGTTGCATTCAAGTCTTAGAAGATACATTCATTCATTCATTCATTTTCCGAACCGCTTCATCCTCACTAGGGTCGCGGGGGGTGCTGGAGCCTATCCCAGCAGTCTTCGGGCAGTAGGCGGGGGACACCCTGAATTGGTTGCCAGCCAATCGCAGGGCACACAGAGACGAACAACCATCCACGCTCACACTCACACCTAGGGACAATTTAGAGTGCCCAACGAGCCTGCCATGCATGTTTTTGGAATGTGGGAGGAAACCGGAGCACCCGGAGAAAACCCACGCAAGCCCGGGGAGAACATGCAAACTCCACACAGGGAGGCCGGAGCTGGGATCGAACCCGGTACCTCTGCACTGTGAAGCCGACGTGCTAACCACTGGGCTACCGGGCCGCCTCTTAGAAGATACATGAAACCATATTCTTTGATTCATTCTGATTTAAATCTGAAAATTGTGATTCTCTGATCTAATTTCAACTATTCTGTGTAACACCAGCGATACACATGATGATATCTGAGAGAATTGATATGATTAAAGAAAAGTTATTGGCTGACAACCAGTTCAGGGTGTACCCACCTACTGCCCGCAATCCTCATGAGGATAAAGTGGTTCAGATAATGGATACATAATGGATGATTTTTGCTCGTGATATAATTTAAAATTATGTTTTGCATTCAAGGTATGCAGCGCTTCCACCCCAGCATCTCTGCTTTGCCTCTGCAGTGTGAATTGTTTATACTTGGCAGAGTAAAAATAGAATTACACCAAGAGATTTAAAGGAGAAAAATGTTATGGAAAATTGATGACTTGGCTATGCGATGTCCCGTAGCACAGGCAGCAATGGTGTACAATTATTTCAATGCTGAAAGGAGCCACATTGTTTGCTCAAATTAGCGTTAGCCAGCAACACCTGGAAACTGTTTGAAATTGTGAAAACACAACCAATAACAAATAATGGGCTGTTTTTCATACAGGCAGATGTTACACTGAAGCTTATCGTTAAATTAATAGTTTTTACCAATTACAACAAACCATCTGTCACTCTGTTAAGATGTTCAACAAACATGTTTGTTAGCCCCTATCCAGGAATTATGGCACCCTTGCGTATAACTGGAGGCAAATGATGGAAGAAGCTACTCTTCAACAGCCCAAGAAGCAAAACAGGGCCTGATCAAACATGTGCTTGAATCAATATCCATTTCGATGTAATATAGGCCAAGTATTTCTTTCCCTACCTTCCTCCTTTATCTACAAAAGCAGAAAGGCTCTGTGATTGAGCAGAGGGCGATGTAAAGACTTCCAGAATAAGGAAGCCAAATGGCCAATCGGGTGTCAGGGATGGATAAAGGGATATTGATCATGAGAATGTCACTCCCGGGTGGATGGGAAGGAAAGAGGAATTAAGATGGGTATGAAAATACATTTATGCATGTTGGAGTGTGCCACAAGGATTGTTTGGTAGTTTTAATTAAAAGGAACCTGAGTCCGCTGCAGCCTCAATCACATTTTAATGAACCACAGACCTATGCGTGCGCGCGTGTGCGTGTGCGTGTGTGTGTGTGTGTGTGTGTGTGTGTGTGTGTGTGTGTGTGTGTGTGTGTGTGTGTGTGTGTGTGTGTGTGTGTTGTTGCAGCATCTAATGTTTGCTCAATGGGGAGTAGTAAGGTCTGTCTTGATTCATATTTTGTTGTTCATTCGCTGTGGAGAGGAGAGGTCAGAACAGAGCTCATACCAAGGAAAAGCAAGCCTGATGTGGAAATGGCTCTTTTTTTTTGTATTCCCCATATGTTTGCTAAGACTTTTTTTTTTTTTTAACCATGAGTTGTGCTTACACTTTTACAGACATGGTATGAGATCTTACCCGAATGGCTTGTCAACTTTGTAAAGGTGCGTGCTTGCTGGTGCAATCTTGGATACTGTGGTCCCAAAGATATACAGGACAATCGAGAACATGATGTGTAGCAGCTCTGCACACAATACTGTGCAAAGTAAAAACACAATGGCCTTGACTGAGAGCGGAAACATGGTTGTTAATGAAAATCTCAAACAAGCACTACAAATTACTACTCAGAATGGAACGAAACCAATCATGTGACACATCCGTGGATAAAAGAGTAAACAGACGGAAAAGCAAGAAATACCTCTGAAAAACAGAGCAAGTGATGAGTTTCCACCGGAGACGGAATTGAGCTGTTCTAGGAGAGTAATGCAATTGGGTTGATTGCACAATTGAGGCACGGAAAGATAGAGCACCAGGGCAGGCCTCATGCTGACCGAAATTGAGAAAAAAAAGAGACAAAAAGACAGAAAGAAAAGAAAATAAGAGACTGTGATGTTACTGAAACAGCTTTTAGCACCCGACTAAGCCGCCATTTACGGCTATCTTAATAGCGCGTCACAAACTGACATACTACCACACACCCACCAACCCCCGACTTTTCGTGTGAACAATATATTAGAGGTTGATCAGCAAAGGGTCCACTGTATTCAGAGCAGCACAAGCGATGTGTCAGGAATGGAATAAAATATTTTTCAGACAATAGAGAATACTATAAGTCCATGAAGCATTCTATTCTCTGGCTAAACATTACCGTATTAGCCCGAATATAAGACTGTGTTTTTTGCATTCAAATAAGACTAAAAAAGCGGGGGTCGTCTTATATTCGGGGTCTCGACATTATACCCATTCACGACACTAGATGGCGCCAGATATCATTGAAGCGAATGCTGAACACGACTCCCCAGGCCAAAGTGAAACCCTGTCACGATGAATAAAAATACAAATAGCAGTAGCACGAAGAAGAACAGTAAAAAATAGCGATAAGAAAGAAAAGAGAAGAAAATAATAGAAGAGATAACAGAAAATGGAGAAACGTAGTGACAATCTTGAGAAAAGTGGGTCAAAGATCGGCCAGGTTAACCGGCAGCTGAGGAGAAGTTAGGATGTAATTTACATTTCAAAAACCAGAAGCCATTCATTTACGAATGTGATTGCATTTTCATATTTAAATGTTCAGATTTTAAGATTTGAATGAGGCAAAATAACATGCTTTTTCTCTCAAATATATTGATATAATCATTTGTTTCAGATGTACTGTAATTATTTTCTGTATAAAATTGATTTGGTGTTCAAAAATTCTTTTTTCAAACTTGAGTCTTGAAAAAGAGGTCGTCTTATAATCAGGGCCGTCTTATATTCGGGCCAATACGGTAAAATGACATAACTGCAAAGAAGCCTTCATCTATTTCCATGATGATGGTTCTGTTTGTGTGAAAAAATTTTACAATCGCACGTGCAGGTACACAAACTGGAACAGTCTGTAAAAATTGTACTTTTATGAATATATTTAAAAATGTTAATGCTCTTGCTTACAGTAGATGACCTTTTTATGCTCTCTCCTGTACATTGTCCTTTTCTTCTACAAGCAAGATGAAAACATGTCTAGATCTGCAAGCAATATTATTTGTATTTTTTTCCTCTCTATTAATTCAATGGGATGCTTCAGAAATAATTTGGAGAATCTGTTGCTTGCACAGTAAACCAAAATCACTCCCAGCTATATATTTTTGTCATAAACATAATTCACACTTGATATAAATAAAGACATTTTTTGGGGGAGATGGTAGGAAATTAATTTGTGTTAGGAGCTCTGCAGCGCATATCAAAACATTGTAGGTGCTTAAAGGATGGTGGTAATCGATCATCTTCAAGGAAGAACTTTTGCCAGAGACAACAAGACTCTGTGTGAATCCTTGTTAACACTCACTTCAGATATGAGGAAGATTTACCTTGACCACAGAGGTCAAGGTTAAGAGAAAGCTGGAGACGCCGGGTTGATAAGAAGTGATTGTGATTCGTAAATGTGATGGCTCCAAATGGATCTAACAGACATCAGTCGCGGCTTGATGAGAATAAGATTTAGAAGAACGACTTCATTTTAAGGACATTGAGTTCAGACAATGACAGCTCGGATATTTCTATCATGTGTGAAGAGCGAGCAAAGTCATTAGAGATCTAAATGAACCAGCTGCATTCAGACAAAACAAACCCAGCGTTGATGTTGAGCCTCAAACTGAATGCCAATCAACAGCTACGTGTGGGGCTTATAATGAATAGCAATTAAACAGTCGGAGACAGAATGAGGATTGTCCTCTGGCATATCTTACTGCATCATTTCCTATGTTAAATATTTTTTTATTTATTCGCTTGAGGTAAGATGGCGCCGGCACGAGTGGCTACCTCGGTTACGCGCTCCCAAGTATGGTCTTTGTTTTTGTCATTTTCTTTTTTTTTTTTTTTTTGGGTGACCCTAAAAGAGAAGACTTGATACTGCTACTGGTCATTTAAAAAATGGTGCAACGAAGAAACGAGAAATATTTTTCATTGCAAGGATGATGTGTCTCCATGTCACTGCTTCTTGCTTAGTTTTTATATCCGCAGTATTTGTTACTTTGACAGTTTTCTTGGTGAGGTCTTTTTGACGTGGCTCTGGATGTGATACTGGTAGAAACAGCTTCTGCGTTTTTGTGCGGGTGTGAAAACTTTTCTTTCTTTTAGGGACAGATGATATGACTGAAAAGAATAAAATGATATAGTGTAATGTGCGAAATTGCTCCTCCACGAGAGCTTTGGAAATGCTTATTTGCGTAAGATGCTAAAGAGTTATCGTTGATAGTTGTATTTACCTTCAGTGTTCAAACAATGTCACAGTAGTGAACTAATTACTCTCTTGCATATATTTGCAGTGACCAACTTTTTCAGCGAGCTCATTAATGCCATAGTCCATTTGTATTTTACTTCCGTAGTTTTGACTTTGTGCGATGCTGAGTGTCGGACATGGCTCACGTTGGCACGAGCACGTCAAAGAGAGGGAACTCCTTTTCACCACGTCTCCATCAGGAGTTGTTAAACCGCTTTAGTATGCATAATCTAACCTTATTGCAAGAGTTGTACTGAATCTACGGGTCATTTATCTGATTAAAGTTTCCCCACTCTCTTGTTCTGCATGTGTATGACGCACAAACACACCCGAGCGACGCATTTCTTTGTTGGTTTAGCTGCTTCCTCTTTGTTGGTTTGGATGCATCTTCTTTGTTGATTTAGCAGCTTCATCTTTGTTGGTTTCACTGCTTTTTCTTCTTTGGGTCTTGGGACAGCTGCATGCTGCATACAACACACACAACACCGTTTTTATTCGATCAAACGTTTTATCGAAGGCATTTTATATTGATATCGGTCACGTGTCTTTCGTGATGCATATTGATATTGAATTATCGCCCAGCTCAACTTTCTTTTCTTGTACAGTCCATTGTTCACACCACTTCTTTGATGGAACCGCTTGTGGGAAGAGACTCGATGAACAAGCCAATCTGAATTTTGCAAAGGATATTGATAGACTCAGCAATATATCAGGGTAATTACCGCGCTGGGTTGTCACATCAACGCACCGGTTCAATGAAACAAAGTCTGAAATTACAGTGCACAAAGTCTTTATAGCAGTTACTGGGCCCCCTTTTGCATTTCGGCGTCAAGCTTGCCCATAAGAGATAACAACAGCTTGCACCAATTGAGAGTGTCCCTAACTGCTTGTGAGTCAGGGATACACAACTGTCATTAGTTAGATTGGGTGTGCGTATGTCAGCTGAATCAGAGAATTTTCTTTTCTAAAGTTCATTATTCAAGGCTCAAAATAAGCAGATTGGCGTTGCTGCTTTTGAGACAAATTCGATTTAAGTAGCTTCTGAATAATGCAATGTGCAATGTTCAAATAGTGGTGAAAAATATACCAAACGGGACTGAACTATTTCTTGAATTTTAGTGGTGATCATGATTTTGGCTGCCACCACTAAAGACACCGGATTGTCGCCCTTACTGTATTTACATTTAAAATGCAGGCTAGGGTGCATATATAAACAGGCACTTTCTCAACCAGTAGTCAGCAAACCACCAGATGACGGACACGTGGGTATGGCTTAATTAAGCTGCTCTAAATGAAAAGTGAATGCCCTTTGCTGAGTTATGGCAGGAGAAGAAAGTAAAATTGTAGATGAGCAGCATCGTGGAAATGCAGATTCGGATTCACGGCAAGTGACGTTAAACAAGCTCATAGCATTAATGTGTAACGATGAATCAAGTATTTGGCAACTTATCAATTATCAAATAAAATGCTAACTATTTTGAACAGTGATTAAAGGCAATTTTGCAATTTTCAGCAGTAAAAAGTTCATACTTTGTCTAGATTTAATTTGACGACTTCATTGTTCTTCATGTACAATTACCACCTTTAAAAAAGGCACTTTGTCACTTGCTGTCAACTTAGAATGAAATCAAATGTACACAGCACTCCGGTAACAAATAGTCACACTCACATTTTCAGGCGCCAGCAAGTCAACATTTTTGCTCAGTTTCTTATATATTACTCGCCTAACTAGTAACTGAGGCACAATCAATTTATGCTTGTGCATTTCTTCACTGTCCATTTCAAATGTAATAGTTTTTTTTTTTTTTTTTTAATGAAGAGATGGAAATGAAAAATAAAATTTTTTTTTTCAATCAGATTTTCAATTCATGGATTAATAAAAAATAAAAAAAACTAAATACAGTCAAACCTCGGTGTTTGTACTTAATCCGTTCCAGAAGACTGTTCGAAAACCGAATTGTTCGAAAACCGCAACAATGTTTCCCATTGGAATCAATGTAAAAATGTTTAATCCGTTCCAAGTCAAGTAAACGACTTTTTTAAACCACTTTTTTTTTTACAATTTCACACCATAAACTACACATGTGATAGGAGAGCAGGTAATATGTAAAATACTGTCCAAACAAACTGTAATATGTTTTATTTTCACCAATTTTAACATTAACATAGTAACATAAAAATTGAAGGAACATCTCTCTCTCTCTCTCTCTCTCTCTGTCTCTCTATCTGTCGTGGGGCGTGCGCCTATCCCAGCTGTCATCAGGCAGTAGGCGGGGCATTTCGGCATCCCGAACTCCTTCGCCAACACAGACACACGCACACCTGAGTCATATTTCGCGATCAAATCTTTCTTAAATTCTATAGTTTTGCACACTATTTTCCTCTTTTCTTCACCAGGTTTACCACTTCCACTTGCTTTCTTTGGTGCCATGATTAGGGGCTGATACACGATGCAAAAATAACAGTCCAATATTACGTAGTTCTCACAAAACACGTCTGCTTTTTAAAAAAAAAAATCTTTATTGAACAATACAAACTCATCTGCTCACAATGGACGCTACACGAGGAAGCTGTTTCTGTATGGTATGATTATTGCATAATAATGAGACACCGGACACCTGAGTGTTCATTATGTGCCGCTGTATTGAAAACTGCCAGCCGGACAACGAAAGGCACCCACTTCCCCCATGCTGCTGGGGCAAACCATTCTGAAAAGAGGGGGATTTCAGTCCCCCTAACAGAAGCGTCTCACCAAACACGTCTGCTTTTTTTTATTAAACAATACAAACTCGTCATGCTCACAATGGACCCTTCACAAGGAACCTTTTCCCCAAACACGTCTGCTTTTTAAAAAAAATCTTTATTGAACAATACAAAAACGTCTGCTCACAATAGACAGGAAGCGAAGCCGAGAGGAGTGAAGTGACGCATTTAAGTGCGCTCAGTTAGTTCGAGAACCGAAATTTGTTCGTCATCCGAGGCATAAAAAACACTAAATTTTTGTTCGAAAACCGAATTGTACGAGAACCGAGACGTTCGAAAACCGAGGTTTGACTGTATTGTTAATAATCATGAGTTGCAGCCCTAAATAGCCTATTTCTTCAGTGAATCCTTGGTAAATTTTAAATTTGTGGGTAAATGTTTTGTCAAGATGGCAATATTGATCAAAACAATTGTGTTTATCAAGTTGGCCTTAATTATGCAGCCCTTATTGAACACCAACACATTTTACGTGCGACACATGCTGTCATAGAGCGGTTTACATTTTGACTTGCTTTCCATTAAAAACAATTTGAATATATATTTGTTTTGTTTTGTTTTGTTTTTCTTTTTGGCAAGAATTTAACTTTTCCATAAACCAACTTGATTATCTTTCCTGTCAGCTGTACCGTAATGAAGTCAATTATGGCAGCCATAACTGTTATGATGGTGATGATGGTGTTAGTGATTACTCTGCTAATGTCACATCCCAGATACAATCTTTTATATAGCCTGTGTTTATGCTCCGACAATACAGTTTAGAGCACGGGCTTGTCCGGACATATTTGCAAAGTGAATGACACTGTCCTTGTGGGAGTTTGTGAAACACAAAAACAACATTTCGGTTTTAATACTGATTATAAATACTTTAGAAGTACAGACCAAACAATTAATCTGGAGAAAATAAGGAAGCCGATTTCTGTTGTGCAACATGTTTATGTCATTTGACAACATTTGCCCTCATTCAGACAACTTCAGCAGATGCATATTGAATTTAGAATATGTTGCATAATGTTATCTCTCCTATTGGTCTTTTAGCTGCTGGGAAGAGTTGTCTTCTTTTTTTATCATACATTTTAAAATCCCCACAGTCTGAATCATGTAATGTAAATGTGTTGGTTTATATAATCAAAATGTGCTAGGCTTGGTAGTATAATGCAATTTTTAACTGCATAAGTGAATGAAAAGTACATATTTTTGGGTTGGATTTTGAGGTGTACAATTTTGGTACACAGGATATTCATCAATTCTTTCTGTATAAAAAGTGAATGGGATCTGGATCATTAGCTGTGCCACACGCATTTTATTGCAGACATACTCCCTTGTAGGTTGAAATATTTATCTTCTCACTTTTAAAATGTGCATTAAATATGTGATAATTGGTAGCTCTGCATATAGCCTACTTGAGAAGCCCACTCAAATTGTCAATTTCAGTTTTTCACTGCACTAGTATCAATCTATCAGGCAAGCTCCTGATTCTGGCAGTTTTACCTTCAACAAATATCGAAATTAGATGAATATTTCTGCAATTTGACATGTTTTCTCACTGGCTGTCTTGCTTATGAATTACTGCAGTGTACGGGGATGTTTGCGACAGAGACACTCCATCTCCACAGGGTTCTCAACATCTCTATTCAGAGGAAAAGCTTTTCAGTTCAGTGATCCAAAGAGTGATCCTCAGTTGAGATGTGTGATGTTGAATTTTACTCTGGCTGTGTGGGAAGTACTCACATGAACATTGTCTTTATTTGAGAGTAGGCTTTTACTTAGGCCTTACACGATTAGGATTTTTGGGCCCGAAATCGAACCCCTGACCTCTGCACTGTTAGGCGGACACGCTAACTGTTTTGTTGTATTGACATTATTGTATCGCAAAGGAAATTAGTACTGGTTTTGATTAGCAGATTCCCACAGGGACCACACAAGCAGCAGAGTGGCTTTCTGTGCAGCAACGAAAGTTATTACATCAGTTACATATATTGACAGGTTGCGCCAAAATCTTTTAGGAGCGGCCAAAATTCAATTGTTGCACCCACCACAGTTAAATGTGGATGTGGGAAACACCGCATGTCTTATTTCGTGGAGCTGATAAATGATGTAATTAATCAAGCAATGGGGTCTGATCACTATTGTTAAAAAAGAAAAAAAAAAACGCTGTTCAAAGAATTAAATCCCATTCGTATGATGATCATTTAACAACTCTATCGTGCTTTCAGTGACCTCTACAAAGTATTTGAACTCTTAAAGGATTGTCTCGTTTCATTATTCTGCAAACAAACTCTCACAGTTTTTTTCTGAAATTGATGTGTCACCCCCAAAATACTGTTGGGGCCAAAGACCTATAATTGAATAGTACATAGCGAGATCTGTGACTTATAGTACCGCATGCCCTTGTTGTTCCTACATTTTAATAGCTGTGGTTTCAAGACTTCAAGAAGTACTCGTGTGGATGTGATCTCCATTAAAGTTAGCCTGAAAGTCAACACTCACCTCACGGTCATTGTGCACTTTTAGATCCAATGTACTGGGCCAAAAGAAATATGACCAGCCTAATGCTTCCCGACTGCACTGTAGATCATCACTAAATCGACTGTACAAAAGAATGGGCTTTATTTGATCAGGGATTCTTGTATCACCTCTAAAGTGGAAAACAAGACTTCATTGGACCACAGAATGCATCAGGGGGCCTTTTCCCTGAAGAGCTCATTAAATTCTATTTTGCTTTTGTTAACTCAGAATGCCTTTTCCCAATAAGCCCTTCTCTCTCAGATTCAGACACGACATGAAAAAATAAATACGTTCACCCACATGAGGTTGCAATCAAGGTATTTTTGGAAACCATGATCAGTGGTGAGAGTGCACACCCCTCAACCGATCAGTTTTCTGATCACCGAGCTTGAAGCACCAATCCCCTTATGGACTTGTTAGAGAGCTGCAGTTATTTGTTTGTAGTAAGGTGAACATGAATGAAAATGGAAGGGAAAGATATTTGTATAGAATGAAAGACAAGCAGTCAAATAGCATTTCTTTCAAATAAAACTCAAGGTTTTGTTTTGCGTTGCTGAATTTATTGTTGACAATGTCACCCAAATCAATTATTTTGCCAAGTGACTTACCTTAGTGCGGTTTAATTTTGAGATATGTAGTGGCATAGATCCTGAAGCATCTGTGCAAACGCAGTGCTAATAATTCTGTGCAGTACTTTCTTTTCAACATCCCTGCATGCTCGATGTTCAGACTTTATTCAATCATTTGCATAGAGATTCTTGTCAATGACCATGCATTTACCCTGCTTATTGACTTAATCTTAATGCCAGTTTCAGATAATTTAATTGACATTCAGTACAGTGCAAACTAATATGGAGTAATGGCTAGTCTATTCAGCCGAGAAAATGTTTGTGCAGGTGTTTGGTTTTGTTACAAATTAGTTAAAAGGGAAGTCAACTCCCCCCCCCCCCCCCACCCCCACCCGCACTCCACCCAAAATCTTTGTTATAATAAGTCTTATGTAGCCCTACTAGTCTAAACACGGTATTCTGATTAATATTCCATTTGTGGAATGCAAGTTAAACAGTCAAATCCACCCATTTTTGTCCATCTCAGGGGGCGGCTTTCTGTAAAATGAAAATGGCATCATAGTTTGTCAGAGCTGAGGGAACAACCGATCAGGGTTCAGCTGTTTTCTGAAGTTGAAGTACAAAACGGCCACCCTCCTCCACCTCCCAAGAAGGCTAGAAACGGGTGGATTTAATCAGAACGCCGCGTTTAGACTCCTAGAGACGCATAGAACCTATCATTGGAAAGAAAAATTTGGGGGTTAACATCCCCATTAGTACTGCCACTTCTCAAATACAGTATAGCCCTGTGTTTGACGATGCATCCCTCACGTCTTCTACTGTCACTTCTGATCCAGATTCAAGATTTGCCTTTACAAGTCACACAACTCATTTACCTCTTTTTTTCCCTACATCAGCAACATTTGGCCCCTTTGTATCATTGTCTGTGCCCCTGAGTAAGCATTTTTAACCCCCATGGGAGGGTACAAAATTACCTCGAGAGGTGAATGATTATGTGTGCTACTCTCTACTCGCATTAATCAGATGAAATGCACCGTTGGATACCAAAACCTCTACGCCCCTCTCATTTGTCATCATTTTTTTCACCTCCATGTGAAAAGAAAAGTTAAGATGGGCAAAGTTTAGCAGTGTGAGCGTAATAATATTTGACTACAAAATCCACCAAAACATTGGGTCTTTTTTCGACCATGGCCATTTTATGGGTAGGTAATATCATTTTTACTCATGTACAGATCTCTAGTAAAATGGCCACCAATGCGATAATGAAGCATAATGTCAGCTCCTGCAATACATCAATATTTTTACTGATGGACCAGTAAAATGGAAGCTACAGTTTAGTCGAAATGGGTTTGTAGCTAGCTGACCTAAGCGTTTACTTTACAAAGATTTTCCAGAAAAGAACACAGGCAGAAACCAAAAGCAGAATCCCATTTCTTTCCAACCAGCACCATTTTGAATTCTCATTTATTCTCTGAAACATATAGTGGACTCAGTTTTCCATTCATTTGATCTGCCTCTGTTGTGTCAACAGATAGGTACATATCAGTGTAAACATCTACCAGTAAACACACAGACAGTGAGCTGCCGCAGGGTTGCTTTGAACATCAGCATCAGCATCAGCTTTGAGCATCAGTCAGTAATCAGACAAGGCGATAAAAAAAAGATAGCCGAAGATGTCAGATCAGAATAAAGGCAAATGAGCACTAGTACGTATAATGGAAATTGAAAATCAGATGCGCATAATAATGGACGGCAAGACGTCATGGGCACTCTAAGGTAGGAGAATTGTACAAATAATGAGAGTGGAGGGAAGAGAATTAAACAGAGAAGACTAACACACTTGCAAAACAGAAAGCATATTTGTCTCTTCATCCTCCTGAGCTCTTTCCTTGTTCCCCCAATGGAACAGTTGGATAAGAAAGTCTGTTTGATTGGCTTAACTCTTGGCCTGCAGCCATGGTGGCACTATCACTCTGGGATCCTCACAAGGAGCTGAGGGACGTCGCTGAATTAGATCGTAAACATTCTATACAAAGGAGTCATACTAGATCCACACAAAAGTATGCTGCACATTTGAAAGGAGAATACAAGAGAGAATTTTGCAAACAAATGTACATTTCTAGCAGTTAACAGTCTAAAACAAGGAAAAATATACATGCAATTCTCACATAATTATCTTACTCTTATTTGTTTATCTCACAAATTTGCAGCTTACATAACATTAAAACGCTGTAACTGGCTCCAAAACCTCTAGGAAAAAAAAAATTGAATGCTCTGCTTGACGTGCTCAAACGGCATGTTCCTGTGAGGATGTTACTGTCATGGGGCACTCAAGTGTAGTGTTATATTGTTTACAAAGTCACAGCATAGCATGGTTTATTTTTGAATAATGCTGTTTCTCTCGTCTTGTTGTTGTCCTCTGCTTTAGCTGAATGGGTTTGAGTGGGTGGGAAGGGTGCAGAACCTTTTTGTCTGTGTGAGTTTGGGGCTGGGCACCGACACACGGGAGCAAAGCGACAGAAAATCCGCGCCGCAAGTTAATACGTCGAGTGCATATTGACCAATGCTGATTTATCGGTAATACGCTATAATCGGCCTGATTAATCACTTGGGCTTTAAAACACACACAAGAAAAAGAAAAAAAACAATTAGCAGCTCTGAAAAATGACACAAAAAGCAAATTGTAAAAGAACAATGTGCAATCATCCATCAGGGGAGTCTGAAGTTCAATAAATGATAATGTTGGCACAACACCGCCAAAACATTTTTTTGTGTTTTAACAATTTATTTCATCCCCATTTATTTTGATGTTGCATCACCTAACAGAAGCAGAGGAGCTAGCGAAAAGGAATCTTTTTTCACAAGCGGTGAAAGGAGACCACTACAGCTTTATTTTTCACACAAAGTGGAGGTTATAGCAGCAATGCAAGAATTGGGACTGTTAACAGTGGCACCAGGAGCAGCAGTCCATTTATCATCCTCTGTCTTAAGGGCTACATACTTGCTGAAAGAGCTCACCTCACAGATATGAAAATCAAGGACACTCGTCACACTCCACTAGCTCAAACACAATTCCCCCCTCCCCTCTACAAGCAAGGATATCAGACAGCATGTCCTTAGTCTGGCAAGTTAATGCAGTGGTTGTTTTTTCAATTGATAACACCGGTGGCAATTACAGATTGACCTCAGAATTCTGGGAACAGTCAGCAGCCTCTGGCAATAAGCCACCTTTGTGTTTTTCACACACCTATATAGTGAGCTGCCATTCTAGACTCAAACCTTCGACGCATGATGACAGCGGCTGTTGTGATGTATATACAATGCTTCGTGATGATCTTAAAAGTTAACACCCCCGACCCACCATGACAGCATTTACTATTTGCACATATAACCTCAACTCTGGTACGATTAAGGCTGGGCCCTATGGACAAGATTTCTTATATCGACATGACAAGAGGGTTAGGGCTATCACAAACACATTTTTGAAATCGCCTATCAATTATTCCATTGATTAATCGGAAAAACGCCACGCCGCCACCACCACCCTCTCCCATCTAACACAGCATCCGACCCTACCAATCATAGAGCAGTGGTGGCCGGCCAGACCGACTTGTAGACATGCGTGTAAGTTCCTATGTTTCCCTGACCCCCCGTCTCCAAGTGACCCCAGAGCCGCTTCGCAGTAATCTCATCAAACTCTGAATTTGACTTTTAATAAAAAAACAATGGACGTATAATCCCAGAATTGATTTCTGTTGCCAGAAGAGGGCTATACGCGTCAGGATGTTCGGGACAACAAATGTCCATGTGGAAACACGGAACATTGGTTCCCCGCATCCCAATAAATAAATAAATGAATAAATAAAAATAAAGTTTGGGTTCCATCAATTTTTGTGGTCAACTTTTTTTGGGGACTTTCTTTTTCCCCAGCCCGACCATTGGTTCAGTAAGATTCATATCAATATTTTTTCAATAAAAAGTAAAATATCAACCCGAAAACATGTGGAAACTTACTGAGAGTCATCAATATCAGTGAAATCAGCAAAAAAAAAGAAAAATTCACTTCACATTGTACTGCAACTGTGCTTTAATGATACATAGCTTTATGCTACCACAGAAGAACATGGGCGATAATCATGAGAAAAGTGTGGATATATTGAAAGGATAAACTCACTCCCATTGAAGGAACTGGCAAGGCACACAGCTGTGTCCACCTCGCTCATGACACAGAAATGGCTGTTTCGCATGTAGCTTTGTGTCTGCGTTTGTCTCTCTCTCTCCCTCTCTCTCTCTCTCCCCCTCCCGCCCTCTATCAGATGATCGTCACTCGCTGGCTGAAGCTATCAGTCAGGTACCTTATCGTCGAGTTTTCACGAGCTCTCCCGATCAGTCTTTCCATCTTCCGATTGTAAACAGCCCTGCGATTGGAGGTGTATGAAAGCTTCAACTAAACCGATCACTGGAAGCATTATTTGTTTTTTTTGCGGAAGTCTTAGCTCGATTGTATACGGCCCAGCGATTGGTTAACTACAAGCGATTGGACCAATCAAATTGCATGTAACATATTTTTTTACCTGATTCATGGCGGCCTGTTAGTCTCGCAAATTCATTGTTCTGGGATCGTTTTGAGCGGAATTATGAGATTTTTGACGAAAGATCAGGAGTCTTCAATCCTAGAAATTGACTCAAATGTCAAGAATACATTCCGATGGGACTGGCTTGAGAGAAAAGTCACTGTAAAGGTTAAAATTGGTTCCAAGTTCGACGAAGTTACAGAAGCTCTTGGACAATTTTTGAAGAAACCAGACGTAGTGGGCAAAGCTTATTGTGTGTATTGTAGTGACTTAATTAACTACGGCTCCCGTGGATGCGTGGCACTGACAGATCATGCAACAAAAGTGAAAAAACATGCCGACAAAATCGCCATTCGACGGAGCAATTATTCTTTGGGATCCGCATTTTCCAAACAAACTTCGTCAGCGGATACAACGAAAGACGTTACGCACCGGGGTACTTTGGCTGAACCAAGCAACGAATCTGCTTCACTGATGCCCCTTGCCGATAGACAGGTACACTAAATAGTGTGTAAATAGTGTACTCTGGTGTGCAAATAGTGACTGAAGACAGTGAGAAAACTTTGGAGAAAAAAAGTGAGTTAGTTATATTAAATTTGCCGATTAATGTTATTCCACAATTTCATTTTTCTGTCCTTTTTTGCATTAAATTGTACTTTCATTTCACTGCAAACCTCTAAGTCAATCGTTACTAAATTTCAGCTGAAAACCAAAATCGGTGTTGCCATCCCTGCATTCCTAAAGATAAGCAGAGATGCATTGTTGGATGTTTATTTTTTTTGCATTATGGGTTTGTGATTGTACAATGATAGGCACTGCAGTATATTTACAATAGACTACTCCACTATGTTAAAATGTCCATGAGAACGCTTGCATCGCAAACACTTTTAGTCTTGAGACAGTTGCTTCCAGAGTAACGGGGAATTTATGTACTGAAAGGTTGGACTCAGACTCCAATCTTTGCTAAAAACTTTATGAATGCCCCTCATAACCTCATGCTATGAGTTTGAGTACCAGCAATAATGATAATTCCGTGCCACACTTTCAAAGTCACACTATATAATGGCCGAGCAAATTAATCTGACAATTAATGAGTTTCCACATTAAACTCTCTTTATTAAAACTCATGATTATGTGTGGCATGATCTTATAAACCCTTTGAATCATGTCACCTCTAAGAGGCTTTCATTTGACTTGTAAAAAGCTCTTGCACATTAGATGATTTGAAGAGCACACCATACATCTTACTACGTTTAAAAACAACTGTTTCTTATATATTGCATTTTAATTTTACGGGATTGTACGTGATATCTTACTTTTTGACTCAAATTCAAGATTCAAACGTCTTGATTGTCAATTTGAAATATGTACGGAGCATACAGAGAATTGAAATTTCTCTCGCACCAAATTTTGGTACTCAGGTTAGGCTATGCATGGACAATATTGCAACCATGCTCAGCAGCAACAGATAATGCCGTCATGGCTTTGCTTTTTCACTTTGTCCAAAACGGCAGATTATGTATATACAGATGAATATCTGGATGTATGTTGTCCTTTTTATTTTTGTGCAAGTGGATGGCTTGCAGTCCAGGGACAGGGAAGTAGGGGGAGGTAGGGGAAATAGTTCAGCATCCTGACAGGCTGATTTATGAAGCTGTTTGTTGTGAAATAGGCCTGGAGGCTTTGTACCTTCTTTCTGAAGTGGGAGTGTGACGGGTGGTTGGCATCGCCAGAAAGCTGATGGTGATGCGGATGTTGAAAATGTCTATGAAGGGAGGGCACCAGCGATCTTGCTTGCCGTAATCGCTATGCATTGCAGAGTCTTTCGGCTGGAGGCTGCGCATTTGCAGTCTGGGCTTTACATCATACAGTGATGACCCGGTAGAAGACATGATGGGAGGTGGTGGTCAAATCAGTTTTCAGAAGAAGTAAACGAGTGTTTGAGCCTTCTTGGTCGGCAGTGTGGTCTGATCCAGTCTTGGCCAGTGTTTTTTTGAAAAAGAGACCAACCTGATGTTGTCAGGGTTACATTATACAAGGAATGAAAAAAAAAGGTCCTTGGAGCTGGAGGTGCATCTAGTTTAAGAATAAATTATCGAAGGATAATCTTGTTTTTCATGTACCTGTCTGAACTATTTCAATCCCCACATCAGCCTATTGGGGATTACGATTTTTGAGGGAACTCCATCATCTCGAGTTTCGCTTGTGCTGCATTGACCCAGTTGTTGAGACTTTTGCAAAGGAATGATAAGATTACGACGGAATGCAAAGTTATCAGTGAAACAATGAAGAGGGCTGTCACCTTAAATTCTCTGTAGGTCGGCAGCCTACCCAATGTTGTTTTCTAGTATAGATGTGGGCTGAAAATATTTTCCAAAGCAAGTATTTTATATCACCTGACAACGCTCCCTCTTCTGAAACACTCTGTACCTATCGGGCCATACTCGGAAAAGCCTGGTCGTCTTTGCGTTTGTGAAGTCACGTCGTCTTTGCGTATCATGCGAGAGCTGTGAAGTGACCACGTGAAGCTGTTATCATCCGAACCGCTTGACGAGTCACTGCTGGAGCCTATCCCAGCTGTCTTCGGGCAGTAGACACCCTGAATCTGGATGAACAACCATCCACACCCACACTCACACCTAGGGACAATTTTGACATGCATGTTTTTGGATGTGGTGCAAACTCCACACAGGGAGGCCGGAGCTAATCGAACCCAGTAATCGTTTGGATACCGGGCCGTGTGTGAAGCTGTGTTGAGATTATCTCAGCACTCCACACACAATCCAACCAAAACTGTCAAACGCCTCCTTTTTTTGGTCTGCCAAAGATAAAAAAAATATTTTTTAAGATTTGAAAATTACTTATGTGCGTACCTGGGACATGAGTGCCGATTTCTTTCTTTTTATATTTTTCGTCAATGTGTGCAGTTAGAAGTGAGCGTGTGCCCCGTTGTGGGTGTGAACACAGCTGACTTGCTTCTCAGCGAATGGATGTGATTCCTCTCATTTCCTTTCATTTCTCTTGAGCCAATGCAGGAGATTGATGTGTTCAAAGTACATTTATAAGGAACTTGGGTGAAGGAATTGTTCCCATTTGTCAACCCTCATGACTACCATACTGTGATTGGCTGGCAACCAGTTGAAGGTGTACCCTGCCTACTGCCCGAAGACAGTTTGGATAGGCTCCAGCACGTCCCATGACCCTTGTGAGGATAAGCAGAAAATGGATGGATGGACGAATACAATAAGTGAATAAACTCGACTCCTACTTTATGATTTGATTTCAAGCATCAGGTTCACTCTAAAACTGACTTTATGTAAACAGACAGGAGCTTCACATGCATCACGGTCGAATTGACAGGCTTGTTTTTTTAAATTTTATTATTATATTTTTTTTTTTGGTGTGACATCATTAATCAATCGTCAGCAAAACTGGCATCACCGCTGACTGAATGTCCACCTCTGTCAGACTTTGTCAATTGGGATTTATAAAACATATTACAAAAAGTGCTCACATAATTTCTCACTTGAATATCTAAAAGGAATATCACACTGTTACAAAAGGTCATGGACTTAACCATGCAGACAATGAGTCATAATTGTAGTGTAGGGGACTGCCCAAGATCAGCTTGGTAGTTTTATAATGAAGGAGTTCTAATTCAGACAACAGATGCTGCATTGCATTTTAAATCAAATTTTAATTGAAACATGGAGATGCATAAATAGTCCCACTTAGGCGTTTAACAAAATTATCATACAAATTAAGTGAAACTTAAAATGAACATTTGTCAAAATGAGCTCCTTTATTGGGAGCTTTGCCTTCAAATTCCAGCAGCACCTCCATCAAAGAATCGTTTAATAACAGGGTAGTTTTATCCCCTTGTATTCACGTTTAAGGATTGACATTGAAGTTGTGTCACAGCGAGTGAGATGGCCATTTCATGTTTTTTTAGATGGGCACATTGAAATATTAATAAGGGTTATGGGAAAGAAAAGGCCATCTTTGAGACTGAACTATTTGAAAAGAACCTGCAACTTCTGCAGTAAAGACAGAAGAGGAAGAGGAAAACAATATTTGGACTCTTTTTCCTTATGATGCAATGTCCTGACAAACTTAATTGGATGAGACTTGATTAAAAAAACAACCTATTTATTGCACGTTATCTTATCATAGTTTCATATCAGTGTTTGGTTGTGCAAAAGAGAGCAGAAGACAGAAATTAGGGATATTGTGACATGCATTGTTGGATGTAGTTAACATGCATGTCAGAAATGTGGGATGCTTTGATAACCGGAATGGCACCTGGCTAATGTGAGGCAAAATACAAACTCTATCTGCTAAAATTAGCAAATGTTTTCAACTATTCCAGGTCATTAACTCAAACAATCTCTGTTTTATTTCCATTCGTCTTGGCACACTAGCAGTGAGATGTCTAATTAATGAGACGACGTCCACCGGTCCCACAAAACTGTTTCATTTGAATTTGGAGAATATTAGATGACTAGATTTCAGCTAATGATTTTAATTTACTACTACATCTTGTAGTTGTGTTTAACTTGCTTGGTGCTATTATCTTGGATCCACTCAACTTTATTACGTTGGATTTATTAATCGTCATATTAAATGTAAGAAATATAATTACATTGGTATTATTAAATGACTTCATGTTGCAATCACCTGACATTGTTAGATTTAATTCACCAATGATTGTTAGGTTGAATTTACCAACCATCATTAATTAGAATTTTTTAACACCATTTTGTTGCATTTACTAACATCACCAATGTGAAATATACTGAACCCACATCTTTGTGGTACTGGCTTTTAACAAATTCCACAAAAGTCAATTCATGGTATTCATTTATTTCAAATAACAGGCCAAAACAAGCTCAAGTTCTTTGAGTGTCTGACTGTGTATGTCTGCCTGTGTCTCCCCGTCTGTCTGTCTGTCTGACTTTGTGTCTGTGTTTGTCTCTGTGGCTTTCTGTAAAATATGCATATGTAAACAAACAAGATGTGCTAAGCACTGACCTTAAGTGCTCTATGTATATGCATCTGTTCCTGTCTGACGATATCAACGAAAATCCTGTACAGCACTCCAGACCATACGTTCGGTTCAGTAATGGAGGCCGTCAGGTGGATGCAAAACGCGGTGTGACAAAGTTGATTTTCTTAAGTGACTATGTCACCTACATTTCATTAAACAATATTTAATATTACTTTGTTATTATTAACATAGCTATTATTTACTGATTAGGAAAAAGCAAACCCACAAAAACAAACACAATTCGGTCTGGTCCTACCATTTCAAACGTAGCTTGTCCTCCCAATCACGTGATGGAAATCCATCTCGTAAATCGGAATCGCTACTGACTGAATGAAAATTCAAATAAGTGGATGCTAGGATTTCGAGCAAACTCACATGCGTGTAAATAACAAACGGGGCATTTTGACCATTGTTGGAAAGATGATGAATTTGAATAGTTACGTTGATGTGCAGATATGAGTCCCAAGAATAAGCTGACCAAAAACTCAATGTCTGTAGGCATGACACACGTTTGCATTGTAACCGAATTATCTAACCAATGACTCACATTGATATGGAGGAATAACAATCAGCATCGTACAAAGCACGATGTCTGTCTTCCTGGCCATATTTCTCTCCCCTTTTCTTTGTCTTTGTGCCGCTCCCCTCTCTGAGCCTCTCCAATTGCAGTTCAAATTGCATGCCACATAAAATAGGGCTGTGAGTGCAAGCGTGTCTCAGTCTGATCCCTCTTGCTATTCCCCCACCTTTCTGATTCATGTTCAATGAATCTCTCATCAAATGCAATACCCAGAATGGGTACTATCTGAAATGGACATCAAAGCATCTGCCATTATCACTGACCTCTCTTTTTCTTTTCTCTCTCCCATCGACTCTGCAATCATTTAAAGGAGGCAGAGGTAAGTTGGTCCATTATCTTTGTAATATCATAATTCAGAGGTATGTCGAAACTCAGCAGGCCCTGCGGTATTATTCCGGCCGTCTCTTACAGTCAGGCTGGCTTTAGAGTTGGAGAGGTGTTGTTCGTTTGAGTGCAAAACAGATTCAGCCTCAACCATTAGAGAAATAGTTCAGTTCCAAGGATGATGTCCATCAACATTTAGCATTATTATGAAGGACCGTTAGCTATCGGTCAGACACATAATTTCCTTAATCGAGTGAATTCTCATGTTAGCTCTTAATAGAGGGAACGTTAATTTTGCTATGCCTTACATTAGTGGTTTGGATCATAGCATTTTTGGGACGTGATGCGATTTACTCGCCAACTGCGTTCGTGAGGTCAGACAACATTTGAAAGGGTGTTGAAGCGCGGCTCATTTGGTTTCACTCATCCAAAAAAGATGGTGAATTTGTGGAGCAGAAAGGTAATACTTTCTCGGAGTTAGAAAAACATGGCTCCACTACCATGCTATAAAATATATGGACTTTACAATTAAGAACTTTCCAACACATCTCCAACAATTATTTTATTGCATCTTCACAGACTTTAATGTTTCTCTGGTCAGTGTCTACCTCTGCAAGTAGCGGCCTTTTACTTTGTAAAGTAAAACCCTTAACGGCACTAAAAATGATTTAAATGAAACTAGCATGCCTCCATTGCTACTGCCACTGGTACAACAGTGGACTACTCTGGAAAGAAAAAAATAAAAGTTCACTGACAGCATAGTAGCTTTCAGAAAGAAAAAACAAGTGCACAAATAATGCGAAACAAACCTCACTTTATACAGTTTATGGCTCATTTGAACCCAAAATAAGCGGTTCTGAAAAAGGATGAATGGCTATTTTTTGGAACCCAGATAATACTGGACTATTTTGTGTGAAAATATTTTGAAAAAAATCTTGAATATTTGACTCAAGGTTGAAAGCCTTAGTGTAAACTATAATTAAAAGACATCCTATTCCAAAGGTATGAATCGTTAATTTGTAATTGTGAGTGGTGGATGTAAAACAAACGCGTCAGCCTCACAGTGCAGAGGTGCAGAGTTCAATTCCGGCTTTGGCCTTCCTTTGTGGAATTTGCCTATTCTCCCCGTGCCTGTGTGGGTTTTCTCTGGGTACTCCGTTTTCCTCCCACATTCCAAAAACATGCGTGGCAGGTTGATGAAACATTCGAAATTGTCCCTAAGTGCGAATGTGAGTGCGGATGGTTGTTTGCAATTGGCTGGCAATCAGTTCAGGGTGTCCCCCGCCTACTGCCCGAAGACGGCTGGGATAGGCTCCAGCACCGCCCGCGACCCTTGTGAGGAGAAAGCAGATTGGAAAATGGATGGATGGATAGATAAATTTAATGAAAACATATACCGTATTGTCTGCACTAAAAGGCGCTTTGGTGTATAAGTTGCACCTTCAATAAAAGGCCTATTTTAAAACTGTTTTCATACACAGGGTGTACTGCATTGTAAGGCGTGTAGTCTAATAGTGGCTGCGGTTTACGTTATGGTTGCCAGCCAATCGCAGGGCACACATAGACGAACAACCTCTCGTGCTAATAATCACACCTGGGGAGAATTTAGAGTCAGTCAGTCGTTGTGGACGTCCATCTGTCACATGTAAGCGGCACTCTGTCTGTTGACTAACTTCGACAACTCGAAAAGCTCTGTCTTCATCTTTCTGTACAGCTTTGGGGCAGCTACTTGTGACATCTGTTTTCATGTTGATATTTCATATCGTGGTTCGAGTATCTGTACCATCTTCCTCAACCCTGGCTTTTCCATGAAACTATATGGTTGAATGTCACGACAAATGAATGCGGGCAGAGACCCCGTTATCTTCTTTGCCCACACAGAGCTTGGTGGCAGTTTAGCGGCAAATTTTCAAAATGACCCGAAATGACTTTTAAACTCCTAAAGTAGAAGGGGCTCACTTCCGCTTGCTACTGCTTGCTTTTGACTCCGTGTTGTTGTATGGTTGAACACTGCTTTCATCCAGACAATGCAAATCACATACAAAGCGTCCCCTCCTGGGCAGGAGGCAAATCGATTCAGGGCATTTGCTCAATCAATATTGAATTGTAGTTGGAAGTTATTGAATCAATACGGGATTGCAAGAAGTATTACAGTGCACTAATGAATCGTTATTTTTACCTACCCCTAATTCTTGGCCAGGTTCATGAATCGAATGTGTTTTATTTAATTTCATTTTATAGTAGCTAGAAAGTGTGGCGGCCCGGTAGTCCAGTGGTTAGCACGTCCTTCCTGCAGAGGTATTCGATTGGCCAGGTTTTCTTGCTCCGGTTTCCTCCCACATTTGCATGCTCGTTGGGAATCGAATGGTTGTTCGTCTCTGTGTGCCCTATTTAATTTCACTGCTGGGATAGGCTTAGTAGATGGTTCTATGGATAGTAGCTATCATCGTAGTTGTGTTGACATTTATTGGAGTTATAAAACATTAACTATACTCTTGTCACGTGTGGCTCCTAAAAAGTATGATCTTTCCTATTTGAAAAATTTCCAATCAAGTCCATTTGTTTCTATTGCATTAAAATGGGATGTGAAGTCCCCTGTAGGGGATGCATTGTTCGCCGGTTTGCAAAATGTCATGTTCAACAGTGTGTTCTAACATAAATTTTCATGTTGTGTTTCCATTCAGGATGACTACTTCAAAAGCTGGGCACCTGCCAGGTCTCTAGACCAACGTGAGTCTTTGATATCAGCAGCAAGATGGATTTTTAGGCTTTAACAGCATGTTGTACACACTTAATACGAAAAGAAACATTTAAGCCTTTCATTTATTTTCTGCGTCTCACCTTTCCACAACACATTTGACACAAATGTCCGTCAATATTTAAAATTAAGTCTTTACAAAACTACATTTTGGCTTTATTTAATTTTGTGTACTGTGTGTAACCGAGTGGTTAATAAACTGCATCTGATCATGTTATTGCTGGAATCCATAAGGGATCGTTTCAGGATGTACCATCATTAAAACTGGTTTTTAAATGATCATTTTATAACATGGTCAAAAGTATGTCATTGCCATGAAAACCATACATTGTATATTAGCATACCATCCAAAGTGTAATGTAGAATGTTATTTCCTTGAATAGAGTAGAGAAATTTGGTACGCTTCGATGATCAAGAAATGGTGTTTGTTTATTAGTTTCAAACAGAAGCAGGTATTTGATAGTCAACAAATGGACATCGACTGTTGTTGATTGGGTTGACCATGGCTGAAATGTTTTTTTGGTTTTTTTTTTTCTGTCCCGCTATTCCTCCGCCTTCAAAGTTCTTGAAGCTTTATCGTGACTTGGTCATCAGTACCTAATGTCTGTTTAGCATCAGATGTCATACCACGCTTGTGGAGTTTAGATTATGTAATTAAGAAGCTCAAAGTGTGGGCACGCGTACGCTTGTGCGTGCCTACACCCAAAATTGATTCGGTTTTTGCAACACACTCAAGTCTGCCACATCAATCACACTGATGTGTTTAATGCTCTTAGACATTGAGTAACTCTTGACTAAACTCACTTATTTTCGACATTGGCTCATTCTTTCTGACACACCCACAAATGACAAGACTGATTGGATTGCAGCTCTTGGAGCAGCATGAAAGAAATTTATCGGCATGCACATTCACTACAATAAGAAAAAGACGTGCAAATTTACTCGGTCCAGCTTCCTTCAAATATGGTGTGAAATAAGAATGTTATTAAATCACTGTCAATATGGGAATTACAGAGGCTTGTCAGAGAAACAAAAGATATAAACGGAATTTCATTCTCATAACCAGGGACTAAGAATTGAATCACAAACCAAGACTTCTGAAACTCATGTCACAATTGTCAAGTGATACCAAAATAACATGCTGAATGTGTCTCATTGCAGAATAAAATTTCTATGACACATCACATTGACATTAGATGCAGTTAGTAGTTCAAAACCATTTTTACCGAATTCTCCAACAACCTGTCCAGCATAATCTTTATTGTAATTTTGTTTACTATGAATTATACATTGTTTTTATGAGAATCACAACCCCTGCTATATAATTTAGTTTGTTTTTTTTCACATAATTTTGGTGGGCTCTTGAAAGGTGGTATACAATGATATTTAGGAATTAAGGTGGGAGTTTGCGATGTAAAAAACCATACATTTTAAAATTACAAATGACATACCACTCCAGCCCCATCCCATGCCTCTAATTTGATTTTTTTAAAAACAACAACAAAGAGCCGAAGGTAACACAACTAATCAGTTACAGAAGGCGTATGTCAATCATTATCCAATCCCTTTCAAGGACACACCCCTTGGGCTTCAGGAGCTTTGCTGAAACTCTGGCAGAATATCCAGCCTGTAAACAAGTAACCAACGTCTCCTCTTCTTGGCAACTCTAAACAACAAATGATTAGCATTCACGTAACATTGCCTCTAATAAAATGCGTGAGTATTCTTATTTTTAGTTTGCTACTTATGGTATGAAGGAGATATGACGAACATTTTTTTTTTGTCAGAGACTCGGGGGCGATGGATTAATGAAGTTAGGCTACATAGAAATCCTGCAAGTAATTTTAACAATGCAACCCCCATTATGTATTTATTTTTTTAATGTTAAAGTGTTACTATGCCTTCACAAAGGTATGTTAATAAAATATCTAGTGTATGTATATTTTTAGATGCATCAATGCAAAATAACATCTCTTTTAAAAGTTTCACCATTGAGTTTTTACTACCTCTGAGGAGCCGGCATCTAGTGAACCATCAAAAACGTGGATGTTGTTTGTTCTGCAACAAAACAGTTTTACAAGGGGCAAACTATTTCTTGGTGGCTTGTGATGTTTTGTCCATGTGACAACTACAATTTAATTTTATGGGATTTGAAATATAAAGTAGCTTTTTTTGTGGGGAGGATAAAGCAAAATTCTGTACCAACGTGCCAAAAGAAATGCTCCTCACTCTTGTTTGATTTTTCCATTCTCCTGCAGCACTACAATGTGTCCCTTGCTGCAGAGCTCGTATGACCGTTCTGTTACTGGCACACTCACAATTCCACCATGCAGTTACTCTCATGCAAACAGTCCTCTGGAGAGTAATGGACAGGAAAACTATTAGGCGGCAACTGAATAAAAGAAATCAATCTGACAATTTGGGAACAATTGGTACACTTCTGTGACTGCATTGCTTCTCATGAAGTTAATTTTCACCCAGCCGGTGTGGAACAATTTTCCCTGCCAACTCACAGCCGCTGAGAACAAAAAAGTAGGTGTGATGCAAGACACAATTTGAAAAATATTGACGTCCTTGTGCTCAACAGAGCCAAACTTGTCAAAAATATTGGTAAATAGTGTGTAAATAAACCAGTAAATCAAGGCATCTGCTATGTTTGGATGTCTAGAAGCTGAAATTACTGCAGATTCTTTCTCACAATCTACAGTGAGTATAAAATTTACACACATCTCTTCAAATGCCAATGTTTTGTCAGATGAAAAATGAAGTTGCCCTCCATGAGCCCTCACCTTATCGTGGTGGAGGGATTTGTGTTGTACTGATCCCAGAAGCTACATTGTCTGGGGCTTCATGCCCCTGGCAGAGTCACCCAACGGGTCCAATGTGAGGGACCAGAATAAGAATGGCGAAGAGACCCCTTATGATGAATAAAAATAATAGATTCCTTTTACCTTTACCCAGATGTGGGTCAACGGGGTCTCTGTCTGGAGCCAGGCATGGAGGAGGGGCTCAAAGGCACACATATGGTGGCCGGCCGGGCCGGCATGACATTGGGCCTTGCCGAGCACAGCCCGAAAAGACAAGATGGGTCTCCCTTGTCATGGGCTCGCCAACTCTGAGAGGGGCCAAAAGGCTTGGATGCATTGAGAGCAGGGCGGCGGCAAATGGCGGTCCGATCCCCAGCTACTGTAGCTGGCTTTGAATGTCACCTCTGTGTTGAGGAAGGAGCCCGAGCTGGTGTGCGAGGCAGAGACGTTCCGATGAGATTTATTCAGATGTTGCCTTCTCACACACCTTGGGCTCTGGTACCAGTCTTCTTGAGACATGTTGGTCTGTCTTACACTCTGTGATTGCCCTCTGTGAGAGACGCAGAGCAGGTGTGGGCCTACTTATTGCCACCCGCCTTAGCGCCTGTACTTTGGGATTCACGCCAGCTGATGAGAGGGAAGCCACCTTCTGCCTTCGGGAGGGGGCAGGTCGTGACTTCAATGCTCACATGGACAATGACAGTGAGACCTGGAAGGGTCTGATTAGGAGGAATGCCCGCCACCACCACCCTGAAATCAGAAACTGAGTGGTGCTCTCTTATTGGACTTCTGTTTTCGTCACGGATTGTCCATAATGAACATGTTCATTCATAAAGGTGTCCACGCACATGGGCTTTGCACCAGGACACTCTAGGCCGCCGTTCAATGACTACCTTTGCGGTCTTGACATCAAATTTGCGTCTGTATGTCGTGATTCACTTGGGTGACCTGGCCTGCGGAACTGCAGTACTGGCTGGCCAAGCACAACATATCTTTGGTTGTTGCCAGAGCAACAATTCGAGCATGGGAGGAATTTGGGGAGGCCATGCAAAACGACTTTGAAGAAATTCTGGTTGAACCATTCGACATGTCAGGTGGGCGGCGAACCAGTGGACCATTAACACTGTGGAGAGTTTAGATGGGGTATGGCTGACTAGGCATGGGCCGGTATTACATTCTAATGATAGGTATTATAGCTGTGAGCAAAAATATCATGGTATTGCAGTTTCAAAATTACAGCTTTGAATGTCCTTTTTTTTAAGCATTTGGTGCATTAAGAAATGTGCTGTGTAATGATCAAATTAATAATTCAAAAATAAATACATATCATCATTCTTATGTTTTAATTCTTAGCAAGTCACACTGGAAAAAAATGGTGTTTGATTTTATTTCATCACATGATTGCACAAAATATAATCTCGATACAATCAGATACATTATTTTAAGAGGAAAAAAAATTATCCAGATCCAGACGCTTTTATTTTGTACAGTCACTGAAATAAAATTGAGTAAATTCAAGAAAAACTGTTTTCAGCACACAGTGTCCCATCAAGATGAGCTATTTTTAGAACAGACCCTTGGACTACTGTCACCTACATGTATATGTACACTTTTTTTTTTGTAAAGCACAGTGCAAAGGCACATGTATAACCCTGTCTCTCTTTCATCTAACCTCCCTCCTCCCACATGCGCCCTTCTTCCACCCTCAACTACTTGCAGAGGAGAAAAAAAGTTAATTGGAGGCCATTAACTTCAGAGGGGCCACTCATTTACTCAACTCTGCAAACAGCCCATCATTGCATGCTCTGCTTGGAAGTCCCACCAAAAAATAAAAACACAAGCTCATTACTGGTGGCACACAGTATTAGCAGGTATTATAACCTTGGCTTTTTAAAACTACAGTAAATTGTCAAAACGGGTATTTTCCCATACCTACTGTCGACCTCGCCTCGGGACAGTGTGAGTCGGTGGGGAGAATACGACTCTCTTACCTCAACATGCTTTTCTGAGGCAGTTAAAAAGCTTCCCGGTGGCAGGGCCTCGGGGGCTGTTGAGATTCGCCCCCAGTTATTAAAGGGTCCAGATGCTGTCGGGCTATTCTGGTTGACATGCCTCTACAACACTGCAGGAACATCGGGGATGGTCCAGCGACAGGGTGGTGGTCCCTCTTTTAAAGGAGGACCGGAAAGAGTGGGGAATCATACTAACAACTGGGAGATCACATTCCTCAAACCTAAATGGTTATATTTGACATACATTTTAATGAATAATAAAGCTTTTATTAATTAAATGGGCAAAAAGGCTTCTCATATAAAAGAAGACAGTTATATTTTATAATGTGCTGTATATGCCAATGATTGAATTCTGTACTGTTCGACACCTATCACTCATCTGTCAATTCCCCTGAAGGTTTTTGAGGAACTTCAAAGTCTTTGGCATTTGACTCAGCATGACTCAGATCTGATCTTAGTTTTACTGTTTGGTGCCTTCTTCCATCTTTGTTACTGATTTATAGCTTTATTGTTGTATATATGTTAGTTGCTCCATGCACAGCACTTTGTATGCAGCGATGGCTGTTCGAAAGTGCTCTATAAATACAGTTGAGTTGAGTGCCTTTAAAAAAAAATTGTTCAAATAAATAAATATGACAAATTCATAGCAACTCACAATATACCACAAGACACCTTTGCATCAGGCTGTATCTAAGAACTAACGATAAAATTTCATGTTACCATGCTTGCTGCAAAGTTATGGCAGAAAATTGGGTATTGATAGAATAAAGAAACTAAGATGTGCTTTATTTGATAGCAAATTGAATATTAAGGCTGTTTTTCTGTGCCCTCTATGACAGCGATGCTGTCTTTAGAAAGGCATCCACATCCAATTTCACCGCTCTAAGTTCAGTTTATCACTCTGCACTCAGTTCCGTTTGAGTATGTATGAGCGTGTGTGGTCAAATTATATAATTCAAATTAAAATGCCAAGCGTTACCACAACACTTGACGGCAGGTCAATATACCTGAAAGGATACTGGTATTATTCACCGCCTGCTGATCTGAGTTTGACTAACGAATCACTTGTCGCCCTTGGAGACTAATCAGTTGCTACAAGGTTGATGGAGGAAAATGCCGTGCCTTGATGAATTAGTTGGTGATTAATGCATCTCTGGGTAGAATCGAATGAATGAAAACAGTTGACTTGTTGGTGGTACTGAATTGTAAGCATTTATGTCCCCTGTCAGTAAATGAAATGTTTTTAATTGTTCTTAACGTTCTTTCTAACTGTCTTTAGATGCAGTGAACTGTGAGACTGACTTTATTTGTATTTTGTTTTGACTGTTCACCAACTCTCTAGAAATAGTTCTGTTATCCATAAAATTAGAAATGGGAAAAAAAATATTTGTGTCTTTCTGTTGTTATTATTATTGAGTCGACTGTCATGCTCTGGCTTGAAGCATCTTTCTGTTTTGAAAATTGATGTGCGACACATAAAATCTCTCAACCCTTCAACATTTGGGCCTTCATAACCATGATAGCCAACATTCACAAAATATTTCTGTTTCCATAGAAACAGCTCAGTGACCTATTTGGTGGTACCAGATAGTTAACCTGTTCGGTCTCTGTAAATGTTATGCTACGATACAGACGTCTACCTCGCTGCAAGAAGATGTGTGTGTGTGTGTGTGTGTATGTGGTGGTGGTGGGGTGTGTGTGTGTGTGTGGGGGGGTCACAGCAGGCCATATTGCCCCAAATCAAATTATAATGTGCATATCTTTCTGTCAGTGGGGACATTTTTTGTAGCATGGCACAGCTGGTATACTCCAAACATTGGTCAATACAGCAGGTCAAGGCATTACATATCCAAACCACATAGAATATAGCAATCTTGTTTCAATGTAACCTTTCATCAATAGCAGAGGCTGTTATGAAAAATAATGTGTCTTCGAATGAAAATCATGGTAGAGGTCATCCTCGATCCCCCCCCCCATGTAATTTACAATGATACTACGACGATTCATTTTTGGACAACTACAATGGCAATGGGTCAATCCATACTTTGTGTTACATTAAACATGAAAACAAAAATCCATCATGTTATGCAGTACACATATTGTTCTGCAGGTTACCATATGCTTTCAGGAATGCACAGTTGTTGTGCCTATGCTCGCACTACCAGTGCCCAACTGCAGCAGTCTGTTTTACGATATCCATTCCTTTTACCATTTAAATACGGCAGAACGCGCGCTGTCAAACAATCTCCGTCACTCGCCAAAATGGAAATCTGTTTTTGGCTGCTGCCATCATAGCAAATGGATAAGACATGTAAGCCCTTCTTTGTGGACCGTGCGCCTGGAAAAAAATCTTGCATCATGGCTTGTTCTACACTGTATTTCTGATGAACTCATACCGAATTACTCATATTCACTGTAGCATTTGGCTTTATCTTTAGGAACTACATTCATATTTATCTGCCATTTTCTCTTTTATTTTCTGCTCCATGCACATTGGCAATCTTTACAGATTCGCCCCAAAAAGGCCTTCAAAGCAGATGCATGGTCAAGAGGTTTGGAAGAATCCTTGGCAGGAGATAACCGTTGTACTGTGAACAAGACAAATACCCAAATCAGTATTCTAGGCTGCTGCATTCTGGTTTCCTTTATATCAGCTTGCCCAACAGATTTGTGAGTTTGTGATTGCAATGCATTATCCAGGGATGGGAGTCAAAGGGAGGATTGCAAATAGCAGGAAGCCATTATCACAGCCAGTGCAGGAAGGCAGAGGAGACTGAAACTGGCACTGAGAGACTGCTTGAGGACACAGCGGAGATACACAAAAGAGGGGCTAGTTTAAAGACACAATAAAGTTCATCCAAGGTCAGTTTTCAGGTGTTTGCCACTCCTCGGTTACCACACTTGATTCAGTACTGTAGGTTACACGAATGAGTCATTGGATACCACAGTAATGATTTTGGCACCTCATAAGTAAGCCCTTTATGTTACCCCTCCAGTTGGCGCAAACGAGTGCAAAAACAAAGCATCGCAGCTTCCAAATTTCCAGTCAGCCTGATTGGACGTGACATTTTCCTTTCCCGCCATTCTTGTTTTAGATTTCATCAGCTATTTCACTGATTCATTAACCTACTGTCTCTCTGAATATACATATCTGCCCGCTCCCATTTCTAATCAGTCCCTCTCCCTGCAGACGACCCTCTCTAACTCGCCGTCTGCTTCTTAATACAATGCATTGTGGCATATCCATCTTTGATCCGCTGAGCACGGAGCTAAAAGAATTAGTAAGAGAGAAACTGATAAGAGAAGACACAGATAGGATAACAAACAATGAGCACATAGTGTGGCTGTGCAGAGCAGAGTGTGAGCTGAAATAAGAACAATTTTGGTGTCATGCGCACAGGCTTTATAGCTTGCTCTACAGGCAATTCTTTAGGCATCGTTTACCACTCTGATTTTAATAGCTTGTTGGCCACATCATAAAAAACAACTCTGTATCCAAGACCCTCTTATCTTGCTCTTTCAGAAGGGTAAGTGCTTGTACACAAAACAATCAGTTACACGTGCGGAGAACTCTATGATTCTTGGAAATTGTATTTTGCTGGAATGCAGAGTGCGGGACAACGTCACAGAATGGATATTGTGAATTCAGGTCAAGAGAAAGCCAAAAAGACTCTTCGCAAAGTATTAAAATGTGTGATGAGCACTCAATTGCCAAGAGAAATTGAGAGTGAATGATTATGTGCCGAGTACCAGCCGGGTAAAGTTAGTCATCCGCGCTTGCACCTCCAGTTGTGAATAACAGACAAAAAGAGCTGGAAATTCAAGGGAAAGTAAAGCTTTGAATTATCGACAGTGCGTTTGTGTGCATGCACGCGTGTGTTTCTGTGCGTTCATGGGAGATGAACTCACTCGTGACTGTGTATGGTTGTGTTTGGGCTCAGACCACTGTGCCCCTCAGCCAAGAGACTCCAGTGATCATTGTAAATGATGCTAAATAAACTGCAGAAAACAGACCGTCAATGCCTGCTGTCTTAGCCCCTCAGGCTGAATACTCGCATGTGGCAGTGACAGTGGCAAAGATTAAGAAGTTAACAATGGGGGGGAATACCACAAAGCTAACAAAAAAGACCAGAGAGCTTCGCTGTAGTCATGAGAGCCCAAGAGATGAATGAATACAAGACCTAGAAAAAGAGAGAATAATGAAAACAATGGCTTGTTGACAGACAAAGTGTCACAAAAGCATTTGATTTTACTCATCCATCCATTATTTTCTATACTGCTTGCGGAACTGGAATCTTTCCCAGACGATTGCGGACGAAGGTGGACTTAACCCTAGACTGGTCACCACTCGGTGACAGGGTATACAGTATGCAGAGGCAGGCAACCATTCAATCTCAAATTCATGTCGTCATTGAGTGGGTACTATCTTATCTAATCAAACTCAAATTCAGTCATTGAATAAATGCTAAATAAATGATCAGGCAGGCATTTCCCATATCACAACCGATGACAAACTCATTTTACTTCTGCTTCGCAACTTTCCTTTGAACTGCCTTTTTTATTCGTGCAAAGCTGAAAAGGCATTTTTGTTACCCCTCCAGTTTGATACAAATGGCTGCAAGAACAGGGGGAAAAAGTGCTGCAAGCATCCAATTGACCGAAAAAGTCAGCCCATTTTGTCATGATCTCTTTTTGTCAGGATTTACTTTTTTTTCCCAGATGTCTTTTGGGGTTTTTTTCTTTCCTGTCTTGCTCGTTAGGGTTCATTAGCCTGGTCTCTTGTGTCCACCAATCAAATCCTTCAGCCATCCGTGTCTTGACTAGGTGTTCCTCATTGTCCGTTCAGTTTGCTTGTATTTAGTTCCTTGGTTTAACATTTTTTTATATTGATTCTAATGGGAAACATGGTTTCGGTTTTCGAACAATTCGGTTTTCGAACAGCCTTCTGGAACGGGTTATGGTCGAAAACCGAGGTTTGACTGTATCTGGCTTTGTCATCACAAAGGATTTCACAATGGACAGGGTTGGTAATTGGGACATTAGTGTTTCTTTTTTTACTGACTTTTGGCACGGCTCTTCACTCACATTTGCATTTTGTAGTACTGCTGCAACCAACTTTTTCAGTTTCACTGACTTAGTCGCACCCTTTTTTGGGGCGGTACAGCGCGACCATATTTACTGATGCATAGTCATCTCACTTGGCACACCGTAGTTTCATATAATGTAAAGATTTACAGTGAGTGAAGATATGTTTTGAAAATATTTCAGGGTAACAACAATTTCTTTTGCAACAAGCACCGGTTTAGGCTTCACTCATGCACTTGACACTTGTTGGTGTTGCCGGACGCATTGTCGTGAGTCTGTTCCAATTTAGCTTTTTGGATTTTGTTTTTGGGACTTATGATAATTTAGTAGTTTTGATTCCAAGTGGGGCGGCACCATGGTTGACTGGTTAGCATGTCCACCTCACATTGCAGAGGTCAGGGGTTCAATTCCGGACCCAGGCCTTCCCGTGTGGAGTTTGCATGTTCTCTCCATGGCTGCGTGGGTTTTCTCTGGGTACTGAGGTTTCCTCCCACATTCCAAAAACATGCATGGTTGGTTGATTGAATGCTCTTGATTTGAAAGGTTGCTTGTGTATGTGTGCCGTGCGATGGGTTGGTTGCCTGTTACCCGGAGACAGCTGGGACAGGCTTCAGCACACCTGCGACCCTCATGAGGATAAGCGGTTCAAATAATGGATGGCTAGATGCATTAATTGAAGTGTCTTGTTTTTTTTAAATAAATTCTTCGTTTGAGAACATCCAACAGGTTTGCCTTGTCTCTCCTGCTTCACTGCACCTGGGCCCTAAGTGCGCCATGCTCCATTTTTTTTTTTTTCGGAAATTTGTTCTGTCATCAGCAATTATTGCCTAAATGTCCTGTTGCTCTTAGAAACATCTTCTGGCGCAGATGCTGTTTAATTTACCTTGTTAGAGCAGACGTTTGGTAATATTTATGACCATCTGAAACCATCTGGATGCTTTGTGTTAGAATTAGAAATGTTTTTGTTAAGGTCATTTCATCCTTCAAAAATTGGCATTGATAATTTATTTTCAGCAGAACATCCGTTCATAAAAAGTGAAGACAATCTGCATTCCTCTTGTGATACTTTTAGCCTGTAAACAAGATACTCTTGTGTCAAATTTGACTTTTTTTTTCTTTTTCCAGAGCGAGATACTAAGCCTGGAAGATATGGACGCCCAGGGACCAAAACTCACGTTGGTTCTGGCAAAAAGATGGTGCAGGATGGTGAGTTTGAGAAATTACTTTAATCAGATCCATGCCCCCCCCCCCATCCCCACCACCTTATTGTTTGTGTCATGCAGCACCTTTACCTCTAACATAATTAATTTTGTATTTGGCATAACATCAGATGACTTTTCCCGTACATTTCATGGACATCAAAAGTCAAGTATTCATACACACCGCTGTATGATCCCTGAATTATTACCAATAAACACCATGAACCACTGTTTAATACATCAATTAATTAGGCATAAAGCTTTGATTGAAAGCCAACGATGTTCCGCAGCAGGATTTAAGACTTTATTTACAATGAGCTTCAACTGTTTTGCGTCGTTATTTCCGTCCCCATAAAACTGTGGGCGTAATCCAGCCATATTTGGTGCAACTGCTTTTTGTTCTCTGTCTCAGGTAGTGTTCGGATGTGTCAGTATGGAATGGGAAGATAACCAAGCACGCAGTTTGTCATCTCCTGCAGTTAGAAGCATGGCTAATGCTCACAAAATTATCAAAGTCATGCCCTTCAGGAACATGGATCTATTTCCAGTTTTAGCTATAGCACTAACATCATTACAGTCGGAAAACATTGCATCTCTCATAGAAATTCAAGGCGTAAAGGCGGTAGACACCTAAGGTAAATCTCCCCAGTGGACCACCGATCAGTTCTGATGTTTGTGATTTTGCAGAATTGGACAACCTCAATGTCGCGCTGTCCTCATCTCTACAGGTGCAAGGTGTTGTGCAATTTCACATGACACCCATATATCATCTGAAAGGGTGGGATTTTACAGTTTACAATGCCATGCACAAAGTCCACCGAGTGTAATTTCTCTTTCTGCAATGTTCAAGCACAGCGTACTCGCCCGTGCACTCTTTACCTCCCTGATTTTGATAACAATGAGGGATGCCACAAGGACTGTCTGGGAAAATGTTCCATCCCACAATGGTGCGCAAAGGCATAAATGCCCTGTTACACCCGTTTTTACCAGCGAACAGTCTTGCAAAATACCTAAAGAAAGAACACTCCACCTATATATATGATTACATACAGTATGTATACTGCTGCAGCAGGGTATGTGTTTGATATAATATTTGTTTTAATTGTCCTTCGATCCATTTCTTAGTACGCTTACCCTCACAAGGGTTGTGGGTGTGATAGAGCCTATAACAGCTGTCTTCGGGCCGTGGGCAGGTTACATTAGTGGTCCCCAAACTACGGCCCGCGGGCCGGATCCGGCCCACCTCTGCATTTGGGCCGGCCCCCCTGAATAATACCTGGGAGTACTTTGATTTATTTTTCATCTATGTGGATTTGTATTTGATAATAAAGTTGGGCTTTTGCAATAAAATGTTCCTTAGTTCTGAACTATATTCATTATTAACCATTAATTAGTAACTATTTCATAAACACATATACTATAACATGACATTTTTTGCACCTTTCTGTGGTCTCTGCTGTTATCTGGCAACCCCAGAAAAAAAATCCTAAACCCGCCCCTCTCAAAGAGAACTGGATCATGGTGAAGAGGTTAGGTAAGAGAAAAATAGATGCAAAATGCAGGGTATTTAACCCAAAGTGGACAAATGATTATTTTTTTGTTCAAGGAAAAGAAAAGGCTGTCTGTCTCATCTGTCAAGAGGCGGTGGCGGTATTCAAAGAATACAATCTGCGGAGACACTGTGAATCCCGTCACGACAAATACGAGAACTTGCAAGGACCAATGCGAGCAAACTGTCAAAACTAAAAAGTGGAATGTTAGCTCAGCAAAATACATTTGTACGCCAAGCTCAGCTGGACCAGTTATCTGTTCGAGCTAGCTTTTGTGTTTCTCAACTGATAGCAAGCAGTGGTAAACCTTTTACTGATGGAGAGTTTGTAAAGAAATGCATGAATGCTGCCGCGGAGGAGGTGTGTCCCGAGAAGAAAGACGTCTTTAGTACCGCAAGTCTATTAGCGAGTACAATCACCAGATATATTGAGGAAATCGCGGGTAATGTACTGTACATGCCCAGCTGCAGCAGAAGACGAAAAAAATATTTTCATTATCACTGGATGAGATCACGGACGTGCAGCTGCAGCGCAACTGCTAGTTTTTATTCGTGGGGCAACCCTCCAAAGTCTCAAAGGACTAGGATGGGGGAGGATATTTTTGGCAAAGTGCACCAAACTATGGAAGAGTTACACCTGGACTGGTCAAAGCTGGCCAGCAACACAACTGACGAGACTCGCAGTATGGTGGGCGCATCTCGGGGGCCTAATAGGTCGCATGAACGGGGAGATAGAAGAACGGGGTTTCAAATTCAATGCCTAATACACTAGCAAGCACGCACTGCGCTGCAAAGTATTGACTTGGGATTCTGTCATGAAGGTTGTGGTGTCATGCATAAACTTCATCAGAACAAAGTTGATTATTTCATAAATGATGTAATTTATTTCCTGGCTTTTTTTTTTCTGTGAAGAACACGTGGAGGGTTATTTAGTTATTTAATTCATTAATAGTTTTATTAGGTATTTCCTGACTTTTGTTCTGTGAAAAATCCAGAAAAGGTTATTTGATTTTTTGTGGGTTTCTGGAAAACAATACATTTTTACATTTAGGTACTCTTGCAGTCACATTTCTTCTGTTACAAATTGACCCCGGCCCGCCATCACAGAAGCGAAAGGTTATGCAGCCCTCACAGGAAAACGTTTGGGGACCACTGGGGTACACCCTGCCAGCATTCGCAGGGCACACATAGACGAACAACCATCTGCGCTCACAATCACACCTATGGACATTTTTTCGAGTGTTCCATTAACCTGCCATGCATGTTTTTGGAATGTGGGAGAAAACCGGAGTACCCGTAGAAAACCGACACAAGCACAGGGAGAACATGCAACCGGGCCGGATACGGAATCGAACCCTGTACCTCTGCACTGTGAGGCGAATGTGCTAACCAGTCAACCATGCCGTCAGTTTTTAATCATGTTTAAGTAATATGGCGACACAAATTAAGAGATTTTAAATCGTGATAAAACCTATAATGTTGATTAAGTTTGTAGTGCTCAATGTTTTAGTGATTTTTAGAACGTAGTAGAGTTTCTAACGGATATCCAATGATGAGACCGCTTTCTACACTACACTAGCTTTTCTATATGGCTCCAGACAGCTGCTTAACTAATAACAGAGTTGACAAATGGAAGAGAAAGGAACAAATCAACAATGCAAATTGTACATGTAGTATCGTGCTGAATGGGTAATTAAAAAAAAGCAATTATGTGTTTTGATATAATTCACTGAGATAAGAGGCATGTCAACATAGCATAATCTTAGTATCAACAGCTCATAGAAAAGACAAATTCACAAGAGCGCATCTGCAGCATTGCGCTGCCTGTGACTGAATAATTGCTTTTTTCTTCTGCATATTAATCAGCACATATATAATGATGCTGGTTTGCTAATGTCAGAAATTATGGAAATGCTTAGAGTGCATACATGTATACTATGTGTCACTTACTGTTGAAGAAGTAATGGAAAGTTTCAGATTTTTTGCTAATATAGTCTTTATTTATTTTCTATTGTGTATTGCAACAAAATGTGACTTTGTTTTAGTCTTGTGCCTGGTTATGAGTTGAATACATATTGTGGATCACAGTCTTGTTTCATCAGATTATCTACAACTGTTCTTTGTGAACAGTGAAAATTTGCTAGATTGGTTCATCAGATTATCTATAACTGTTCTCTGTGAACAATGAAAACTTGATAGATAATAGCAACAGAAAGAGAAACTAAATCTCTCTTATCCTTTTATTTACAATTTAAAAAAAATACATAAACGATTCAGTGGTCTCCAAGTGCCCATTTCACACACCTGTGATCTCCCTAGTCCACTTTACATTATCAGTCCGTGGAGGTTTGCTTGCAGCTCCCTATAAATGTACTTTAAGCACCTGCTGTTGGACACCAGAAAATCACTTTCTTTTTACACCATGTCAAGGATCAGCTATGCACCTAATGCGTGCCACATTTAAAGACAATAAGAGGAGATATTTTCATTGGTGTGTCAAGCCGGCTGTGTTCGCACACACACACACACACACACACACACACACACACACACACACACACACACACACACACACACACAACAGCATAGACCAACCTTTTTTAAGTACGCTCTATTGCGACAGCTTTTGCTAATACGTGGTCTACTACAGATTTCCCCAACCTTTTTTGCCCACGGACCGGTTTCATGTCAGACAATATTTTCAGGGACAGGCCTTTAAGGCCGGATAGATACAACAATATGATATGATATGACCTGCATGAAAAGTGTGGTATTTTTGAAACATAATAAACATGAATCATGACGCGAGGAACGTCGTATCTGGCTTCAACATTCTCTGGTCGCTATGATAACCTTTAAACTTGCCTTCAAAATAAGATACGCCGCAAATAAAAGGTGCATGAAAAATACGACTCACCATCACCGCTTATTATGCAGAGTAGGCTTGGTGCGTGTGAATCTCCCATTGAGATAAAGCCGTATTTGAAATAGGACTCCTGATACTGTCTATTAAATGTAGCCTTCTCTTGAAAGTCGTAGGCTCCTGGCTGGGCCTTTTCCCCTTTCCGAAAAAACGTTTCAAAGACGTTTGTTTTTTAAGCGGTAACCTATCATGTGACTGAGAAGCTCTCATTCACCTGCGTCAAGAGTGACATACTGTAGTGTAGACTGATATAACAGAGAATCCGGTGATTGTTTTAAATAAAACATCTTTCAGATTCCCAAATTAATAAAACTGAAGGAATGTAAGTTATTTATTCTTTCTGTGCGGCCCTGCACCAAATGACCTGTGGACCCCATCGGTTGGGGACCACTCGTCTAATACACCTCCACGCTGAGTTAGACAATTCGCCGCGCTCGACTTGTGCTGGCCACAAAGATAATTCCCGAAATTTTATTGGTTTTGAAGTTTTCGTTTTCGGATTTTACATCCATCCATCCATCCATCCATCCATCCATCCATTATCTGACGCTTAAATGGGGAAGCAGCAGCTTCAGCAGGGAAACCTCAACTTTGCTTTCACATCCACTTCTTTCAATTCTTCCTGAGGGATGTCAAGGCTTTCCCAGGCCAGTCGGGAAGCATGGTCTCTCCAGCATGACTGGGGTCGACTCCTGTGCCATTTGCTGATGTGACATGCCCGGAACACCTCACCAGGGAGGCTTCCAGTAGGCATACAAATCAGAGCCCTGTCATCCACACGTCCTCTGAGATTTTTTTTATTTTTGGTTAAAAACAAAGGTTTCTAAAAACTCTGGCCAAAGTGGAGATTTGCAAATATCTCCAGATCCGTGTTAGGCTGTGGACAGTCATAACCGGAGATCATCTGTCAGCCAGTCCACCATCATCAGTCGTGGCGGACTGGCTGACCCTGTCATGCAACTTTGGCACCAACTGCACTTGTATCCCTGAGGCACAAATCCTTTCCATGCCACCTCTTTTATTTTTGTTCTGACTTCTTGAGGACTGACTAACACATGCGCTCCCAGCTCTGTACAAAGTATTCACATAACATCACGGAAAAGTAGCTTTTAGATTTGTAAATAATAAATAGTTGTTAAGAAAATAAGAGAAACATGCCTTATACACCCTTCTTCCCACACACCAGCGTCAGTTTCAACATGTCCTGTACGTGTAAAGGGGGGAGAGAGAGCGAAAGAGAGAGACATTGTATTGTTCTCTAGCGTTAGACTCATTCCTTCATAAAACATTTTTTTAAAACGCCATCAATCTTACATTGTGCTTGAGTACATATTTAATTTTTATCTTGTTGAAATATTTATGGGTGGCATGGTGGCCGACTGACTAGCAAGTTGGCCTCGCAGTGCAGAGATGCAGGGCTCGATTCTGGCTCCGGCCTTCCTGTGTGGAGTTTCCATGTTCTCCCCGTGCCTGCGTAGGTTTTCTACAGGTACTCTGGTTTCCTCCCGCATTCCTAAAACATGCATGACAGATGAATGGAACACTCGATATTGTCACTAGGTGTGAGTGTGAGTGTGGATGGAGTTCCCAGGGAGCGTTTGAGAATTTACAATCAACTAATAATCAAAAGAGGTGATCATACCCATTGAGCAGAGGGGTTGTCAATAACATCTTGTTGCAAAAGAAAAGAATATAGCAAATAATGGTATTGAGTGCACTTAAAATGCTAATTCTTGACAATCTTTAAAAAAAAGCAATTGAAAAAAACAATAACACTTACCATGCATTTAACGATGACCTACCGATACCATTCCTCCGTGATTGACAATTATGCTGGTTTTCTTCCCTTGTTTGCCTTTATTCCAAGCAAGCCAATCATTGAATATGATATGTATTGCTTGGCCTACGCAATATGAGTGAAACATGTTTTGTTCCGTTTACGTAAACCGTGACAATAAACAATTTCTACCTGAAATGAATCCTTCACGCTATTTCACTTTGAAGCTGCCTTCAAAGACTTGAGTTTGCTCCTTTGTGCCCATCCAAAAAAATATTTTGCTGCCAGCAACAAATTCTCGTCCTCGTGTGCATGCAGAAACCGTCACTATATTTTTGGGTGATGTATATTGGTAGTGTAGTGGTGATGAGTATTGCGAATCACCCATCTTTTGCCAAGATGTGTTCCCCAGTGTAAATTTTAAAAACAGGCTGTTTATCTTCTCCATTGTTCAATTACATCCACAATGATATGATTTGCCCATGTTTTCAATAATTAATTTTCTGCATGATGAAGCCGTTCTGTCACCGCATCCTCCCAGAGGACCCCCGTCTCTGTGTTTTCATCTCTCCATCATCGTTTGCTCCGGTGCGTCTCACAGGCCAAGCAGTGAACCCCTGGGGAGTATTGACAATATGCGGAGTGGCGGCAATTTTATCTCCTCATCATCTGTTTGTCTTGTTTCCCTCAGTAGCAGCCCCAACCCCCAGGTAAAATAGAAGAAAGACCGTTGTAATTAGTCAAGGGCTCAAAGTGATGCTTGTGTTTCTAACAACAGCCATGGATTTGTCCTCTGGGTATTGATTTTTTAAGCTCTTGTTTATTTAATTTTAGACTTGCATCTGAGACGCTTTGAGGAACAGTAGCTTAGTGGAGCCAACACTGGATTGTCGGGTGGGGAGAAAAAAAAAGAACACATCTGTACAAATATACAGGAGTGCGCACAAAGTCCAAAAATATGTTGTTGACCTAAGTCCACCTATGTGGCAATTATTCTGAGGTCACCTTCCAGTGTCTGACAGGCCTTGTCAGCAATGTAGCCTCTTATATTGGACGGCACGTTCCAATCAATAGTTTCCATTCTTGCCTCCTAAAGGGCATGCCCACGTTTAATAAAGCCTGACTCAATCTGCAATAAAACGGCACCTGGTGACGAATATTTCAGATGTTAACTGCCTGCTGCAATTTTAGAAACATTTTACAACTTCTATTGCATGTTTTTATTCTCAAAGTCCTGTTTGAAGTGTTGCAGCAGTTTAATGATGCTTTAGATGTTTTCTGGGTTGAATATGAATTACATTTTTTTCCATCCGCCCAACGAATTGTCTTGTTTTTGGCCTGCTCTCATGAAAATCAGCGCAAAGATGCAAAAGCACTGTCAAACAAAGTTAAGTGTTCCAATGCATTAGGGCTGATATCAGACCTTTTGTACTAAGTTTTAAATTCAGATTTAATCAGACGCCATAAAATAGTGGAGTATCATTTTATGACTGTATGGTCCGTTTTGATTCATCCAGACTCTTACTGTATAGTTAAATGAGGCAATTGTTCATGTTAACTGAAGTTGAAATAGGGTCCAGAAGTCCGGAATCAAAGTGGATCCTGCAAATGTAGACAATGATAGATCGTTTGACCAAAATATATTAAAGTACAACGCAAGACTGACAAAGTACAATGACGCTGGTAACTATAAACGAGGAACCAGGAATTGTGTCCTAATCCTCCCCCAGCCAATTCTTTTTTTCCACTAAGGAAAAAGTCCCTCAGTGATTAGGAGACTTGTACACATAACGCTAGAATTTTCCACACTCGATGTTTGAACAAATGCTTACTTCAACGTAAAGAACATTTTAACTTTGCATAATTACACTATGCTCTCAGTTGTTACTTGGGATGTAACAATCCAAAACGTCACAATAAGATACTATCTTAATATGAAACTCACGACACCATAAGGACCACGATATTGTGTGGAAATTGGCAATATAAAGAAAAAGTAAAAAATAGTGTGTAAAAATGCACAATGTTTAAAGCTCATATTGAAGAGAAAAGCACAATATCTAACAGGTGTGCTTCTTTTAATATTGTGATATGATGACAACAATATCATGGCAATTTTAATATGGTGATATTGCAATATTGCAGTTATCATTACATGCCGAGTTATTACATTTGCAAAGATTGTTCCTTTACCTGGCAAAAATAGTAGCCAAACAATAATGTTGTAAGTTCTTTTGTTACTGGCCATACGTTATTATGTTGTAGGTTCAGGATTTTTATTACGCAACTAGTCAGTTGTTACATTATTGGTGTGTCCCATTTTTTTTTAAAAAGGGACACATGTATTTCATTATGGGTCATTATTACATTACAGCCTTCTACAAGTCTTCACCTATTGGAAATAAATAAATTAGAACTCAAAATACAAGCTGAAGTTAACTGTCAGGTATATCTTAAGAAAATACAAATACAATTACATAAACTGTCTTCCCAGGCTTTGATAAAGCTTTATTATGCCAAAGCATATAAATGCTATTCTTTATTACCGGTATTATTTTTTCCTTCACCCCTTGTATACAGTATAAAACTTCATATCGATTTTATTTACACACACCATGATGGCCAGTTTAGTTTTGATGTTTTTGAAGACACTTAATATTTGAGAAAGCCTCACTGGTTTGAATTCATCATCTTTGCGGCAATCATGGGTTTTTGCTAAATGAAAAGGTTTTACTTGGGAAATGTGCTCGCCATTTCCATAAATGTCTTTTTTCTACCAACACATGCTTGCTTTACCAGCCACTGGGAACTTTTTTCTGTACTATACAGTATATGTAAATCAGTCGTCTTCCCTTGATGTGAATGAATACATCTGCAATAAGACTCGTCAGGCTATGTCATGCATCATCGCACGTTGATGGGAATAAAGTTATAGCCTGTATTAGAATAAGAGTAGAGGGCAGCGAAGGAAGTTAGCAGTTTAAATTTGCCAGTGTGCAGTAGATTAATAAACCTCATCTTTTAACTCATGCGAGCGTTTCTCTTTTTGTACATTTGCCCATGTTTTACAATGCATACCTCCTCACTCCAGTTGCATAAAACATACATCTTAAAACCAGCAGGCGAAAAAACATTTAAAAGCCTCTTTCATATCTTAATCAAGCCCGAGTCTTGCGCAAAGTGCACTCTAAAAGTGTGCATGGCTGGAGTTGTCTTCTATTTGGTGTTTTCGTAGAACGGCACAGTTAGAAAGGGGCGTTTGCACCATTGTGAGCGTGAACACAGCTGACTTGTTTACTGGCCAGTTGAAGTGGCCCCTTCAATCCATTCCTTCAATTCAACGCAAGAGAGGTGCACACAGTGTTTAACATTGCAGAAGGAGAAATAAGATCGCTGAAGCCCATGCAGACGATCAATGCAAAGCAAAGTACGTTTAGAAGGAACTGCAAGCAGATTTCCACAGGTGGATGATATCAAGTTGGTCAAGGTGAGCGCAGATCACTGCTGTGCAGTGGGCACTTGTCGAAGGCCTTCCACCCCAATCTTGTGTGACTTTGTAACCCCAGCCCACAATCCTGCAGGCTTGCTGCAGCCCAGGCATGTGTTACAAAATATAATAAAGATGATGATAATGACTTGTTCAATGATTTGATTTCTACAATGATTCATAGGGTTTGACACACGCCGTTGTTGTATTTATGAATGAAATATGAAGACATCCACCACACACGTCTGTGGAGCTCAGAATATGTCTGCCTGCACCATCACCCAAATCGCATGACACCGCCTACACCGCAGCCTAGAACTGCTACTTTCCACAAAAATAGAGCCCAACATATTTTAGTGTTCAGGGGAAAGCACTGCCTGAGTCATTCTCTACATATGGGGTGTTGAGTGTGAGTATATTATGCGTGTCTGAGATAAAATCCCTCATTTGTATGGCTTTGTCTTTATTTCCAATTTTTCTCTGAGCAGAGGTCACACACTAATCCTTAATTGTCCTCCAATCATCTGTTAGCTGGATACAAACGTCTCATTCCCTCCCGATCGTTCTGCCTTCTTATCCTCTTAACTCTTCTTGCCCTCTTTGCGGCACTCACTAGTCACTCCCCTGTGGAGATAAAGTCATTTTGAAATGAAATGATATAAAATGGCTTTTTCCCGGCATTGATAGATAGAGGTGAGGACGTTCCCAAATAACCCAGTGATGGAAAGACACTATGATATGGAATGTGTTTTTGTGTCAGTGCGTGTTTGACAGATTGTGTGAAACAAGCTTGGGTATAACATATGGTGCTATATATTAAGAAACTGTCTCACTGTGCGCGTTCAGTCTAGAGACAGAAAATTATCAAATATCATTTGACAGGAGTAAGTACTTGGTGTTTTTTTTGCATTACAATTTTACTGAGAGTAAAGCCAGCTTAATCACGTCACTGTCTTTGGCAGTAATGCTGATAAAGTGGCCTGTAAACAGTGCTGCAATGTGGGCTCGGGTCAGATAGTACTTTGATCTCATCAGATGCCAGCTGGGGCACAAATACAAGCCATTATCCTCCTAACGAAGACAAGGACATTCATTTTTTATATGATGCTCGCAGTAACAGGGCAAGGACTTGTGCAGGCTTTCTCTCTGGGCTAGGCTCTAATTAGCCACACTGAAATATCTGTTTAAGCAGTTGCTGGCATGATTTTGTTTAAAACATGTTCTGAGCTCATTGTATTTGTAAGCATACACTTAAATAACTTTTGAATATTTCTTATTTCACCTTGCGTCTGATGCAATCTGACAAAACTAAGGGCCTATACTGTAAAGATACAGTATAAGCACTTAGTTGGAATTTTACTTCATTAGTACATTAATTTGCTTTGTACCTGGCCATTTTCGGCCATTTTTTAAATGTGCATGGAGGAACCCCATCAGAACGTGGTGCGTTGACACAGAACGGAATGCCATCCCAACCACAGGCGGAAAGGTAATGCGGTGGCCTCGTCACTCCAGAGCCTATCACTGATACTGGAATAGACAATGACACACACGGAGGGAAGAAGATGACCAATACGCAATTCATGCATTATGTCTTGGGCAAAAGACCGCCTTGGCCACCAGAGACATAGATGGTGTTGTTTTCTTTGTTGGCTTCATTCAAATGGATATAGACTGAGAGCTTCTTTGACTTGCTAAAGACGCTCTAATGCTGTTTCCTTTGTCCAGAGCTGATGCACCGTTTTTTTTCTTGAAACAAAAACATATTTTTCGGCCTTCATTTTGAGTCTCCCTCAAAGATGACATGTTCTCTATTCTCCCTCGCTCTTTAGGTTCTGACACCACTAAGGACCCATGTCTGAAAGTGCACTGCCCCGCTCATAAGGCGTGTGTCAGCCACGACTCCCAGACAGCCATATGTACCAACCACAAGCAGCCAACTCACAGGTAAGGAATTGCTATATGGCCAGTGATGCATAGTTGGGTTAAGAAAGATAAAACACTATTCCACAAGACTTTGTTGATAGCGGGGAAACGTAAGACTACAAAATTACTCCTCCGTGCTTCACTGACAAATTTAAACACATTTGCAAAACCAATTCATTCTTGTCAAACAATACACTTATTTGTAGACTCGGTGCACTCAGTCAAGGCACTATCAGCTCTAATTTGTTTGTGCTTTCAACCTTGCAATGATCCCAGTTTTAACACTTTTCTCCCTAAATGTTTCATCTTGAAAAGTCATGATCTCCAACCGACATCTCAAAGTAATTTTTCGTAACTGTCTCATGTCACAGGTTTTAATTGATTTCTCATTAGCTTCTAAGTCATTAGCTTCTAAATCAATTTGTTTTGATCCTTCCCCCTCATATTGAACGAATAACACATCCAATTTACCGCTTAATGCATCAAATGATTCCAATGCAATCTGTATTTTGCTAACGCATCACTCACTTAAGCCACAGACCATAAAATAATTTTAGCCTGCTTTAAATTGTTTTCATGAGACTCTTATTTCATCATTACTGGTTCAATAACGTGGTTGCTTTATGCATACCATTGAGAATTTAATTTCAGTTGATGGCTTCTCGTAGGCCTACCCCATGCTATCTGGAATGGCACTGTTTGTGCGATATTTGGTACCTTACTTCAGTGTATAAAACGTCTGTACTGTATGTAAAGGGAAATATAAGGGATATCTAGCTTTATTAGGGATGGGCAAATTTGATGTAGTATGACTATTTTTTTTAAATGAAAAGCAAAAATATAATGATAATAGTTATTGAGGCGTAACATCCATTTTCTTATTATGGTCCCAAAAAAAACAACAACAAAAACCCAGGCATTTTAGGAAATGGAGAGGAACATTAACTACCTTGCGCTCTTAGCGTGGAAAGCCAAATCCACCATGCGGGAGAGATGATAATTTGTTAACATCATTCGGCATCGAATCTTTTTTTTAATAACCAGAAACGCAGTGAATAAAACATCAGAAGCTGACAGCACTGGAAGCATTTCTTTCACGTCCACTCTTCGCTAATTTCTTCATTTCACTCTTTGTTTGATCAGTTTTGCCCTGCGCTTGGTGAGTCTATGACTAGATTCAGCAAAAAGTCTGGATTCCAAGCTATGGCGCTCTTGCCACACACTACTCTGTATACAAATACAGCGCAGCTCCGCTTTTGGCTAATGAATGCCAGGACTATTCATATGCTTTTGGGAGTTGGTCAAAATAAACTAATTTAGCAACACTTGAATAATCAGTACGGCACAGAAGAACTTGCGTGGTACAAACGCAACTTGCAGCAGCATGTTAACAACCTCTCCCAGACTGAACTAAAGCAATAACAAATGCCTTTGGTGTTTTTACAGCATACTAATTCAACTGTGCCACCGCTAAAATGTCACTAGCCTGCTTGATTTCTTCGTTCCTCTGGATTTGCAACAGGAATGCTAAGTAGTACGCAAAATTGCCCCACACTGGCGACGGGGGCCTGGCTTGTTACTGTGGCAAAGGTTTTTCCTTCCACCGTGCAGAACCACACTTCAAAGTTTTAACATACATAAACTAATATTTGAAGTGTCCTTTTCAACCTGCTGTTCGCATTGTGGAACTCCAGAGGCAGCTGATGGGTATACTGTACATGCTGGCCAAGTGGAATGCAGCTTCACCGGTTGCCGAGGCAAAAACAAGTGCCGTGCACAATTTACACTGTGTTTTGTGAGGTTGGGGCGCTGCTGACCTCGACTCGGGACGTCATGAGTCGCGAGCAGAATCCTTCAAAGACCTCCTTAACTCTCCAAACACGCCTTCCTTAGAGTAAGCAGAGTTTGGGGAGGTGAGCTGTCCTATTGCTGAGGTTGAAGTCACCGACGTGATTGAAAAGCTTCTCGGTGGTGGATGAGATCCGCCCACAGTTCCTCGAGGCTTTGGATGTTGTGAGGCTGTCCTGATTGAAATGCCTCTGCAACATTGCGTGGTCATTGGGGAGAGTGCCTCTGGACTGGCAGGTGGTCCCTCTTTTTAAGAAGGGGGGGCCGGAGGGTGTGTTCCGACTACACAGAGATCACACTCCTCAGCCTCCCAGGTAAGGTCTATTCAGGGGTGCTGGAGAGGAGGGTCCGTCGGGAACTCGAGTCTCAGATTCAGGTTGAGCAGTGACCAGCTCTACACCTTTGGCAGGGTCCTCGAGGGTGCATGGGAGTTCTCTCAACCAGTTTACATGTGCTTTGGGGACTTGGAGAAGCTGTTTGGCGCTGGGAATTCCGTGCAGGATGCTTTGGGCGTATGGTGAACCAAACCCCTTAATACGGGCTGTTTGGCAAAAAGCAACACTTAAAAAAAAACAACTCAGCTTTTCAGTGTTAATTCTTACCCACCTCTATCCTGCCGTGAGGAGGCTCTAATACTGAGAAATTATAGTCTTTCCAAATTAGTGCAGCATGGGAAATTCCAGCAATGTCCTGGAGCTTTGTGCAAGGTGAGAAATCAAGAGGAGAGAATATTTCCAGTGCTGCATTTTATGATGATGTGCTTAGTGCACATGTGCAGTCATCTGCAAATTGTTCTTTAAAGGGATATTTGCAAGGCCTACAATAGCATTTTTGGGATGGTGGGGCAAAAACATTGACTTCCTTCTTTATGTGGTATGCCAGGCGTATATGTTTTCCCGTGTCTGTTAGCATGGTTTAATTCATCAAATATGTGTACTTGTATGTTTGTGGTTCTATTCAGCTCTGATCATTAGTGATTAATGGATTGGATCGGAAGGCACACCACCTTACATTTTTTTTTTGTTTAATTTTTAACTGTAATTTAAAACAGAAATGACTGAAAGCACAGTGATATGCATGCCAGGTCAGCGGATGGTCTGACACTTTGCATGTGTAACAACTTATTTTTTGTTTTTATTGGAGTAGCCTTTGACTGCAAATAGATGATGGTTGAATAAATATTTGATAAACTAATATAACTGGACACAGTTAAACTTTTCAATTAAAAGTTATCTGTACAAATGCTTCTGCTGTTACTGTTATTGTAATCCCACTCCTTACTTTCAAAGCCATCCACAACCTTGCCCCTCCATACCTATCTGACCTCATCCACATTGCCACACCTGTCCGCTCTCGTCGTTCTTCCTCCTCTCTCATCCTTACTGCCCTCGCCCCCCACCCGCCTCGTCACCATGGGGGAGCAGAGCCTTCAGTCACTCTGCTCCCCAGCTATGGAACACACTCCCCGCTGACCTTCGTAACATAGACTCATTAACACATTTCAAATCCAGCCTCAAAACACATCTGTTTAGACAAGCTTATTCACTCTGACCATAAATCCATTATCTCTATTTTGTTTTATTTTATCTTATTTTATTTGATGTTGTTTTTAACATTGTATTTGTTTTTTTAACTGCTTGTTGAAAGGTGTCCTTAAGTGCTGAAAAAGGCGCCCACAAATAAAATGTATTCTTCTTCTTCTTATTTTTATTATTATTACTTTGAGGTACAGTACTTCCACATGCTCAGTCGGATATGTAACACTATACTGTCATAATAAGGGATTATGTTGCCATAAGTAAATAGGCAAACAAATAATGTTAAAAAAAGACAGCTTCAAACTTTCCTTTTTTGTCTTTATATCCGCTTAAATATGTTCTTTTTGTACTCAGGACAGTATATTTTCATACATGGTGATATTTATTGTTTTATTCGCAAATACAATCTGGTTTTTGTTCACTCATCTTGAACAAATGCTTAGGAGGAATATCTTCTCGCCTTGGAAGTTAATAAGTGCTTGTACTATAGATGTTGTTTTTCTTTAAGAGAACATTTGTGGGGGGTTTTTCTTGTCATATAGTGTGAAAGCCCGGAAAGGCAGCTTGGGCCACAAGCATCGGTTTGAAGCGGAAACTCATGGGAATTGCAAACTGTGTTCATCAGTCCATTCAAATCCGGTGTGTGGCTCCGATGGACACACCTACTCCTCAAAGGTAAAATTCCCTGATGTTTGTCTTCCCCCATTTAAAAAAAGACATCCGTTTTCTGAAGTCATGCTTTAGTTCCACTGTTAGTGATGACATATTTCATTGTGCTCTTTCAATGAATTATTAAACAAAAATGTACTGAATTGCATTTCGGTACAGTTTTTCTTTAGATTCCATCTGTCTTCTGTCCTTCTGAAGCTTTAAGGTTCATGCCGGGAATGTGAGCTCTCTTTGGCAGAGCTCTTGTTTACCCTTTTGATCCTAGTTGCAACCAATCTCCCTGGCTCTTAACGCTACACTGAAGGGCGTGATGCCCAGTGTTTTGAAAAATCGCATCTTTTTATGTACTCGTTTACATTCCAAAAACCAATACGACTTCTAATGTGAATACAATGCGTCTGAGATGTGACACGCATGTGCACAAAACATGACATTTAGTGATGTCCAGCCAAAGAATAGATGTCACGTGGCGCAGTTTACGGACGTAAATTCTGGTGTTGGGGCTAATTTTATCATCTCACTTTACCAGACTAGCAAAGTGGGAGGAGGTAGAAATATTTTGGGGATATGAACCAGGACAGAAGTGCATTAAAAGGATGAAGATGGATGGGGATAGAGGATGATTATTATTTGAATAAGGACGGAAGGAATAAGATGGAAGGCTACCCAGGTTGGGGACTGACGATGGTGGACGGACCGGCAAAATGGGGTAACGTGCCCATCTCTGGATGTTGTCATGTCATTGTCACGCGAAATAAATGAACCCTCTGCGTGGATAAATTACTACTGTCAACAGAAATATGCACATTATCCTTCATGTTTCAAGCGAGATTAAATTAAAGTCAAATTAAAGACAGCAACTGTTACACAAAACAACTTTGCACGTTCACGGGCGATGTCAGTCATCTCTCGAACACTCAACCCCCACCCCCACCCACCACCACCACTGCGGAGTGCATATGTGCATATTGGGTTTTCAATGCCGTATAGGTTGGCTGTGTGCATTCATACTGCAGACACATTATATCCATCGATACATTGTCCGATCCACTTTATCCTCACAAAGGTCACAGGGGGTGCTGGGGCCTATCCCAGCTGTCTTCAGGCAAGAGGCAGGGGACACCGTGAACCGGTTGCCAGCCAATCCCCAAGGCACACAGAGACGAACAACCATCCGCGCTCAAACTCACACCTAGGGACAATTTTTCGAGTGCTCCATTAACCTGCTGTGCATGTTTTGGAATGTGGGAGGAAACCGGAGTATCCAGAGAAAAAACACGCAGGCACGGGGAGAGCATGCAAACTCCACACAGGGAAGCCGGAGCCGGAATCGAACCATGCACCTCTGCCTGTGAGGTCGACACGCTAACCACTTGTGCACTGGGCCACCGCATTACATTCAAATCAGATTTATATCATATATGAAAGAGGCCCAATCGTACTGTTACCACTTTATGAAAAAAAGCATATGTGTCATACAGGCCAAAAAATTTTAACTGAGCAACAATGTGAACATAGCCTAAGTCTATTCTTAGCTACATGTTTCCATGCGGCTGCAGGCAAGCTAACACAGCCATAGTAGCAGAGATACTGATTAGAATGATGAGATAATAAGATTCGGTATAGCAAGTAGAACTGAGTGTGAAGAATGCATCTTTGTGTCAAAAAAGATTAATTCAAGTGCCTTTTGGCGTTCAAGCTGTAAGTGAGTTCATTGACATCCATCCATGCTCGTGGTATCCAATCATCTTACCTATAGAAACATGCAGCGCCATCTGCAGAACCTTGAGACTTTTGCATTGAAATCGAGTAAAAGTGTATACTGTACAGAACGTTTCAAAAGACAAGGGGAGGTCATCACTAACATTATAATTTTCAATACATTTTTCTTGCTGATTCTATTGAAAAAAATGCAGGAGGGAAATGCAGAAGCACAGATTCATACGTGATTCGGATTCCATTTTCAACACGCAATACTGCTTACCGATTGAATTCTGTATTGATTGATTCCCAAACTATTTCTCCAACAATAGATTTTCAACGCCGCTTATCCTGCGCAGGTTCACGGGGGTTGCTGGAGCCTATCTCAGCTATCTTCGGGCAGTAGCCTGGGTACACCCTGAACTGGTTGCCAGCCAATCACAGAGACAAACAACGATTCCCGCTCACAATCACACTCCCCGACTTTTGTCTGAGGGAATTAAATAATACAAATGGGTTCGTTTGCTTTAACTCTTTAATATCTTCAACTCGAGTAATGACGGATCTGTCAATCCGTCACTGGGGGACACCCATGTCACTGACGAGTAACGGAAACACACCCCACCTCAATTTTCGTGTGTGTTTGTTTATTCGAGGGCATTGAAAAAGGCGAGAGCAGGCTTTGATTATAAATGTACAGTCGGTGGCGATTTGCACCAGAAAGACAATAGTGCAAGTATTACAATCTGCAAGACAAATACTAATTAATGAGCTAATAGATCAGAAAGTAGCTTTGAATACTCGAGACAATTTTACAGAGAAATTATTGTGAGTTAAGTTGTAACGTTCTATTTTTATTTTTGGAGACAGTAGGGCTAAAAAGGAGGTGTCGTGTTGTGCAGACCCACGCTTCATTTCAGAAGGTGGAGGTAATGCAGCAAATGTTGTTACCAGTACGCTTAAACAGTTCAATAGATTGACAAATAAGTGTAACTAGGGTCGCTGATGATATAGTGGTACACTGACCTCACTTGTATGCAAGCAGCTTGGGATCGGTCGTTTGTCTCTATGTGTGCCCTGCGACTGACTGGCGACCAGTACAGGGTATAATCTGCCTTTCGACCAAAATCAGATGGCGTAGGCTCCAGACACTCCCCGTGAGCCATTGTGGTTAGGATAGTATTGCACTATACTACCCTATCCGAAGTTATCAGTTTTTATGGGGGGGTTTTGTGCATTCTTAGTTTTAAGCCCAATTATTGACACAACTTTAAACTTTTAGAATGCCAAAGCTAAAAGAGCTCTGACAAATTTCATCATTACCGCTAGTTCACATATTGGCTCTAGTTTACTCCAGCAGGTAGACGTGGATAGGTTCCCCTATTTTAGATTGTTTCTTTGTTTTTGCTTTAATTGTATATTTTTAATAAATGTTGACTTGCATAATCTTAGAAAAGATGGTTAATTTCACCACATGCTATACGACTAAGCCTATGTGACAAAAGAGTAGAGGTCACACAAAATACGGCCATTTAGCCTTTTGTTCTGTTTTTATTTTCTTCTCTGTGAAACTGTTGTTGTGTTTTTTCTGACTGTACTACAACAAAGTTACCTTTTATTTAATGATCATTCATGGTGATGATTAAATTGACAAAACAACAAAACAATTGCATCAACTTACTCGCTGTATTTGTTTATCAGTTGCAGAATATCAGTCGTGATTGTGGCAGCGGAATTTAAATTCATGGGCTGATATGATTTAATAATTGAACCAACATACAGTCCAAACGCACATATTGTTTTGCTGGCCACAGGAGATTTTTTTTCACCTCACTTGCTCACGAGATACTGTACCGCCCAGTACTGAGAGACTGAAGTGTTGGAGGAGGAATCGAAATAAAGAAGAGGAGGGCAAAGAAATCCCTGTGCTCTCTTTGGCAATTCAGCTAGAATGGTTCAGTCGGTTAGAAGGCGAAATGATTGGTCCTCATTGCTCGACTCCTCTGCAATGAGCTGCTTTGTCTGACCAATGCTATATTATTACATGATCGGCCCCATTCATTATATCCACACACACAAATGCACGCACACACACACACACACACACACACACACACACACACCTTGCATCATATTTAGAACACAGTTCTGTCATCTCCTGAGAAACCTCAGTGAAGTCCTTTACTCCTCTCCTCTTTTTGTAATCCAATGACTCAGGTGCTAAAACACAGTTTGATTAAAACCACATTAATTTAACCCCTATAAAGTTTAATGGGGCGTATTTGTGTGCTTACTGTGACTGGGGGAGGTCATCTATCCATTCCCTGGACCCCCTCACTTCCTCTAGGCAGCGAATTCGATATTTTGACAGCAGTGCAGAGAATTGTAGTTTTTAATCAACAAATGTCATTAACTGCTCCTCCTTTTCCAACTCCGCACAACTTGGGTCACTCAGAGCCCCAAATATTGATGATTAACAAAATTATTAACAGTAATTTGAACAGTGCCCCTTCTTAAAGATGACTTTATGTGAAAAAAAGTCAATCAAACAGCGTTTATTATTAAGTCGAGGTACAGGCATTGACACATGAGATACACAAATAAATAAAGTAACACGGTACTGTCATATAGATACTAGATAATACATATTTGATATATACTAATGTCTCCAGATATGAGACTACTATAATGTCGCATTTAGTCCTATGTTTGACTAAGACTGCATGAGTGCATACTGTGAAAGGGGGCAGCACGGTGAGCAACTGGTTAGCACATCCACCTCACACATGGTCCAGTTTTACAAAAAAAACCTGAACACAACTATGCTGTAAAAATTGAGGTACTTTGTGACTTCTCACCTGGAACTTTGGTGTGGCATCAATCATTGAATACATTGGAGAAAAAAAATCTGCTGTAACAGGTGCAATAAAGTATATTGTAAACACTGCAGCATGCGACATTTTTTAACATTGTGAAATAAATTGAAAGATGGAGAAAAGTCGCATTGTGTAGGAACTGTATGGCTTAGTCCAATTCACTTTATACATATATAATTTACACAGCCAAAAGTATATGTGAACGTCTCTCTTGTAAAGCAGAAAAGATAACTTTTATTGAAGATGTTGGCAAAATCGAGTGAAATGTGCTTTGGATAATCATAACTGAAATGTCAGCAACACTATCAAAAACCGAAGGGCAGGATTCTTTTTTTTTGTTGTGGTCGTTGTTGTTGGCATATTTTGCTGTGCAGAATCATGTTCTGCAATATTGTCATTCGTCTTCAAAGAAATAAGAATTCCTTATTCCTCGCTCGGCTACTATGAGATATATTTTCTCCAATTACCTTCTGAAGCAGCCCGTCTTGCATTAGGGTTTGTGCTGCAGTCAAGAAGAATAGAATGTCACTGGCCATCTTGCCGTCTAATGGTAGTTTGCCTCGTAATGGGCATTCTGCCCCAAGATGAATGAGCACTCCTAACAGTGAAGTTTCTTCTTAATCAGATTCAACCGAGATTTATTCTTGCATACTAGAGCGTACTTTCAGTGAGGTTACGTCATACCTGCCTGTCAAGGCAATGCAAGGCAAGGCCGCTTTATTTACGCTATATAGCACATTTCAAACACAAAACAACTCAATGTGCTTCACAAGTCAAGCCTCCATTACTTCTGTTAAACCTTCGTCAGCTCCATCTGTACTGCAGCATAGCATTACAGATGTGTGCGAAACCAACCAAAATCAAGCTGTTTTGTACAACAACAAAAAATACAGAAAAAGATTCAACAATGAATAGAGAACCCCACCCTTGACTAAGTTAATTAAATGTCTGTATTTGGGGCACCTGGGGAAAGGAATCTGATTAATACCCGTCATAATGTTTTCATTTCCTTTCTTTTTCCTTTGCCACAAGAGATGCATTTTTCTTCTCGTCGCATTCCAATGCAAGTTTCCAATTAATTATGCTTTCTTTGAATCATTTGGCAGTGTAAGCTTGAGTTCCAGAGCTGCCTTGCCAGAAAGATGATCTCAGTGAAATGTGATGGACAGTGTCCGTGTTTGCCTGGACAATTGCTGAGCAAGACACCATTGAAAACTGACAAGACTGGTGAGTACGCTCCATATTTTGCTCATGTCTGTTTACATGTCAAACCAGCCTTTTGAATTTGATTGTGGTTTGGATTAATGGATGTGCAGATGAGTAGAATTTACGCTATACTTGAATTCACTTGTGAGTTCAACCCTTAATTCTTTCGGCAATTTTTGACTTTTCCACCACATACAAATAAAACATCCTTTGTGGTGATCCCTCAAAATATGAAGCAATTCACGTTTCCTCAGCTTTTTCCTCACTCCTCCCCATATTTATATTGTTTTTCCCCCTACGCCATTTCTCTGACAGCTACAGCGGCCAGTGATGGAGTGAGTCTGTGCGTCTTGTTGTTTGTCACAAAAATAGGATTTTGTCTGATAGATGGAGAGATTCTGAGGGAGAAAGTGGTGTAGCACAAAAAAGGATGGATTGCGGTTGTTAAAAAAAAAAATCCTCCCTTCCCTATGTGGGAGTAGTGGGATGATGATGATGAGGAGGAGGAGGACTCAGCCGTATATCCATCATTTGACCGTCTGTCTCAGCCCTCTCACAGCGGCGAGCCACGCATTTGACCTTCAGCGGCTACCTACCCAACTTCATCCGCCCACTCACTGTCACGTTCCTATAATAGAAACCATTAAGGCTACATGAAAACGTAATACAACAATATGCACCAAACCATCAGGTGCATTTCAGAGTCAACGTGTATCCTATAAAATGAGAAAAACATCATCGGTTTAAATAAAATGCATTGTACTCACCGGGCATTCCGATTACTAAATGTAGCCATGTGTGTAGATCTTATCAGATGTGCTGTGTTAGACAAACTTGGCTTGCTCTAACCAACCAAATAGACAACAGAAAAATGCTGATGTTGTTTTGGCCCGCTAGCTGGCCCTCGGAGGTCACCCCATGGATACATCAGAAGTATTTTGAACATTTTGGGAGAGATTATTTAGCGAGCATGCCTGTTCTATAAACCACCCTGGGGCCAAAGAAAGGTTCAACTGCCAGCTGTCCCATTGGACACACCGTAGAATTACCAAAAGACCCTTGTAGCAAAGTACAAATGTCAGATTCCGCTTCCAGACAATAACCTCTCTTCCCTCTCCTCTTTTGCCATGTAGTATACGCCAACAAGAGTCTTCATGAAGGACAAATGTTTCATTTAGTCATTACTATGTATTTCACATTGTTTTCTGGATGGTGAACTAAAGGTTTGGGTTTTTTATTAAATTTTTGCAGGTGTCTAAAACCAATTAATTAAAATATTGCTTTATTTTTCGTACAATTTGGTTTTAGTCAGATTTCTTTTGGAAGGAATAAAACCAAGTTTCAACTGTATATGTCGACGTGTTTGGACTGCAGAAAGTGTAGCCCCGTGCAGAGAATCAATTTATTTTGTCTGGGTCTCTTCCTTTCACTCTCACAGTAAGTTGGCTTTTTAAATGCAGTCCTCGCTAATGCCTCTCATCCCAATGTCACATTTTTTTTATTTCTTGCTGACTCGGGCAGTAAGTGTCATGCTTGTGGATGCGGCATATGCATTGTCACCCAACCTGATAGGATCTCACATCAGATCAGTGGCTCAGAATAGTAAACAGATGGAGTTGGCACCAAAGGTGTGCGCGTGCGCGTGCGTGCGTGTGTGTGTGCCAGATTCTGTTCCGATGATAAGACTCAGCAGTTTGAACTTGGGTATCAGTAAACATGAAGATGTGATCGTACAAACCAAACGGTGCACTCACCCTAAACCGGAAATGAAACCTATTTTTACTGTTGCAATGCTGTTTATGCGTTTTATATTCAGATATCCAGATGGGATGTACAATAAAATGTAAATGTACTTTGTTTTGACAACATGGTAGGAAACAAACCAAATAGTGTATGCTGAAGAGACAGAAGTAAAGCAGAATGATAGCAATGCTGCTAGCTAAGAAATCAATCATCATGGAAAATCAAATCAATGCTCCTCGGATTTGCTTTGATCATTTTTTTTATTAATTTCATTTTGCATCCGCGCATCGTCATAAGTACATGTGTAACCCTAAAATGGTTACTCTGTGATTGTTCAATTACATCGCCGGTACATCCTTAATTACAGTTTAGCATAGGCTATTTATGAAATCTCCAGCTGACCTAAACAACCTCTTGATACACAACCATGTTCTGTCAGAATGTGTCCTCTGGTTATGGGGTCCTGCCAATTCCATGGCTTTCCATGGAATATCAGCAAGCACACTCTCCACATTTCATTAGATTCCTGCAATCTCCACTGGCCATTCAGACATCTCTGGATGAAGAAGAAAAACCCCGTAAATGTTGTATTGTACTTTTCACCCTGTTGCTCCACAACCTTTATACTCTTATTTTCTACAGATTCTCATACACTTGCATGTTAACTTTTAGGCCTTTGGACTACACTATTAATGCATCTGGTGTCCACAAGCCGACTTAGCCATGCTTTCTCATTTGGCATCATTTCATTCCATGTTCATTTGAATGTTCTTCCAGAATTTTATTGAAACATAGGCCAATACTTGGAATGGTTGAAATGAATTTGCTACCTCTCACAGTCACCGTTGCAGTGACTATTCAAGTTGTGTGATTGCACCAAAATATGAATGAATGGCAAACGAGGCTCAATAATAAATCCCTTTACGTATTGAGAATCCCACGACAAAAAAAGAACAGACTGATAATTTCACTTCTCGTGACCACTCACTTTCTGTTTTCTATTGTCTTCCTTCTTTCTTTCAACAAATAAACGATTAATTCTGACTGAGTGTGATGACAAACAAAATGTTCTGAAGTACCTCTTTGAAACAACCCAACTACAGTTTTATTTGTAATAGCTATATACAAGGCTACTAAACTGTTTGCACTACTTATAACTATAATGTGTTTCCATTTTACTGATAAAGGTTTAGCGTGGTCAATATATCACTGCAAGGAGGACTATGTTGAATGTTTTTAAAGGAGCGGTGTAAAAGTGATCATGATCTGAGCCGTCTCGCCTCACCCTCTGTGCTGGTGATAAAGGGCAAACTAGCAAAAGTAAATCCAGCATGCTGTTGTTTTCTTTTTAATGAAACTGACCCATCCCGCTCCCAGCCACTCATAACTTCTGAAGTGTCACCCGATACTGCTCATCCACTGCGCCAGTCGATTGTCTTCGCCACAGTCTGGAGGTCAACCCAGCCCTTTCATCTGGCGCAATTTAGAGAGTTTCTCTTCGACTGGACAAAAATGCTGCTTTTACTCATGTGATTCATCAATAAGAAGTTGAAGACCGCTTAGTTCCTTCTGAATTGCTTGAACATTTTGGGAGAACAAAGAGAAGGTCCTCTCCTATTGCACCGTGCTTGGGTAAGTTTGGTGAGGAAGAATGAGAGAGCCCTGACCTAAACTGCACCAGCCACCTTTGGAATGAAGAGAAACAGACGTTGTGATTACTATAGTTCAGCCTTCCATAAAACATTTGGCTAGGACCCAAAAAGGGTTCCAGATGATTTGTTAAGGCTACAGCAATTGGCGGACAGTAAAATACTCCAAGTTATTTCATTGACCATTAAGCAGGCACTCGTTTTATTGGCTTAAGTCTCTCATCACAAATTAGCATCTGTTGTGGTCTTTATAAATGTTGCTCCTTGTGCTACTACCTAGAAAAAAAATCCTAACAACAACAATTGGAGACAGTTTCACTGGTTATTTTGAAGCAGATTTCAAATAAATGAATAGTAAATGTATCAGATTGTAGATTACCAGTTGTGTGTGGGGTTGTGGTTTTATGACTTGATTTACTTTCCATCCATGTTTGAGGTCACAAGTGAGGGATTGGAGAATCTCTTAAATGTCCTGAAGTCTTGTTTTTCAGACTAGTACAGTGTTGAGCAGAATATTTATTCCTGGGTGAGTGGTCCCACAGGACAGGACACAAGCTACTTGAGACTGAATTGACAGTGGCCCTTCTCGTTGCAACCAAGTTGTGCAGTTGCTTTCACCAAAATTCTCACGGCTTCTAATAATTAATCAGTAATAATCAGTTGCTTTGTCATTCTCTGGAACATACAATATACTGTCATAGTTTTGTTGATTGAGGAGGAATAAAAGTTCAAGTATGTGTCAGGGGGAAAAAAACACCGCAGCTCCAAAAAAAAAAAAAATAAGAGAGAAAACAGTGGGTTTCAGAAAGCCCAAGAGAACAACAAAACAAGCCGGCCATTGTGTGTGAATGTTTTTATTTCAAGCTTTCTATTTTACACATTCTCCACCCAAAACCGCTCGTAGAACAGGTGACAGTGTTTGGTCTGTCAGAAGCAATTTAGATCATACAAGTGAAGGAGAAATCAGAGACCATCGACACTTATGTAGTAGTGCAAAGTGCAAGAGACTGGAGAGCATGAGATGGAGAGCTGCAGCGGTCAAAGCCAAGGATGAAAAAGTGTGCAAAGGAGGGTGAGTGGATATCAAAGCGAAACATAGAAGCACTTATCTTTGGAGTTTATATGGCGACGTGTGAGAGGAGAGATGGGAAATGAAGCACTCCTAGTAATTTAGGTGAGCAAAGGAAACAGGAGGGGACAGGGATATCAAAGCGGTTCTCTAAGTCAGTTAAGTATAGGCAGGCGCGATGAAGCTCAGGTGAATATATGGAACTCAGAAAATGCAAACAGTGCGGTCGGACAGAAAAGACAGGAAATGAACGAGTCTGCCACGGGAATGTGAGGGCAATGTCGAAAGTGCAATGTTTCGCTGACGGAAAGGGCAGACGAAGGGGAAAAAAAGGACACTTCAGAAAGAAGAAAAAGGTAATCGAGCCTTATTCCTTGTGGTCTGAGACCCCATATCTCTGCACAGAAGTTTTATTTCAGAGATGAAGGCGGATCGTTTTCTGAACTGAATTGGAAGCATTTGTTCCCTGCTGCAGATGGTCAAAATAATCAAGGGCTTGGTAAAATGTTCTCGCACACACAGATAAATGTCAGTTTGGTTCGGGTTGTGGATTGGTCATCTGGAAAGTTGCAGGTTAGATACACTAAAGTCTGCTACACACAAACATTCTTAACAATCTGATTTTTAAGTCGGCACACCACGAACAACCATAGCACCACGTACCATATCTGTTTTGTCTTTGGGCCCAGCTGCATAATTATCTTCAGGATACGAGAGAAACATCGAGCTTTTTCTCTGTTGGCATCAGCGTGTTATGCACTCATATGTAAAAGACAGAGCAGAACATGACACACTGACACAATAATTTGCTTTTCTGATTGTGTCCGTTCATGTTCTCAAATCGCAAATCGTTAAAAGTGTGAGACGTGTCTTAAAAGTTCCAGGACTGAGGTCACTTCAAATATATTTCAAACCCAAAACTGAGTTTCTCCCATCAATATGGGCCAGCTCAACAACATCAAATTATGAGGTGCGTGGTTCGTTCGGTGCGAGAGCAGTGTCTTTACCGTGACGCAAAAACTTTTTCAGACCTTTTACCAAAAAGAACCTTTCCCGGAGTGTCTGACGGTGTGGCACTGAAGGCTGGGAAAACCAGTTCCTCGAAGGGGAAAGCTTGTTGTTTTAGTTTGGATTTGAAACATATCTTTTATGACACCAGTCCTGAAACCGTTCCGACACACCTCATACATAAGGATTAGCGATCGCAACAATTAGATCTTAATACAATCGTGGCACACCTGTTTTCTGGGTTCGATCATGTTCACCTGCAGTCCCCGGAATACACCTTGTATAAATCTGTGTTCACATGTTTCTGTCTGCGTAGCGTGCACTGACGCACAGCTCCACAACCTGGCTGCGAGACTCAAGGACTGGTTCGGAGTTCTCCACCTTGATGCCAACAGAGACCTCAAATCCACTGACAGCTCCGATTCAGCCACCGGACGTGAGTACATCAGCGCTCTGAAGTGTGTGAGTGTGGCCCATTTCTGTACAGCAGCTCTTTGATCCTCATGAGAGATGGTAGCGATGTTGACAGTGACCCTGCGCTGTTCTCTGTACTGTCAACATGTTTCAACTCAACCAAGCTAGACTTGCGCAAAGACACACACAATGACACACTCTCTCGCCTGCTACTCAGAGTCAAAACGGACAAGAGAGCCTGCGGGCTACGCTCTAAAATCTTCACTTGAGTCCTGTCTCCACTTTTTGACTTTTTAGACTTTGACACAAGTATCTTGCCCATCTGCAAAGAGTCTCTGGGATGGATGTTCAACAAACTAGACATGAACTTTGACCTCTTGCTGGACGAATCCGAGCTGAGTGCCATTTACATGGACAAGTACGAGCTGTGCATGAAGCCCCTCTTCAACTCCTGTGACTCCTTCAAGGACGACAAGCTGTCGAACAACGAGTGGTGCTACTGCTTCCAGAAACCCGAGGGTGAGCATGGACGGACGCTTTTGAACGCCTTTTGGAAGGATAATTGCTCATAAGTCATGTCAAAATCGAACGCAGCTAAAAGTCATTGCAGACTAGCCACTTTTCACACAATGATCGTACCATTGAACGAAAGTAACAAAATGCTCACTCTGCATTTCACTTTACATCAATGCCGGCCGACTCTCTCGTGATGTTCCCCAGGGACCGTTATTGCACAGCCAGCAAAAAATATTTGACAAATTTCACTTTCCTATTTCTGAGGACCAGGCGAAATGCAGAAAAAGCAAAGCAACTTGACTTTCTTCTAAGCAATGTAATAATGTTTACTTGATAGCTGTCTCGCACCACTTTTGGAACAACCCAAATCGACCCACTACTACCACCCATTAAAATATCAATAAGTTTATTTCATTCATTTCATTTAGTCACACTTTGAACTGCACTTTATTTGAATTTTGGGTAGATCATCAAATCAATCTAAAATGACACAATTGAAATCTGCAAGTGGCAAAACCATTCAGTCCGCTCTAAAAAAATGAAAGCATGTTTTCATTTGCAGATCTTTGGGTAAGCATAGAAAAATGCATCAAGAACGTGAAAAAATGGTGACAAGCGATGACAAATTGAGGTGACGATTGCAGAGGGGGGGAAGGGTTGATGAGCCTCTTTGTGTGTAGGTTTGCCTTGCCAAGCAGAGAAGAGCAGGATCCAGAATCCGAGTCGAAGGAAGAGCCTCGTAGGTCAGTAGACAGCTGTCATTGCTTCATGGCTACAGTATTGGATTGTACACTCCCATGCAGTACATTTTTTAATTACCGGTAGTACTTTTTTGGGTGAAATATCTATTTGAATAATTTGTACAAAGCAGGCATTTTTGGTGTTGATTAGTGCCATTGGAATTAATACTCAACCGCATCCTCTGAATCATCAGTTCAACAAGCATCAAACAATTAATTAAATGACTAGCCTGTTAAAAAAAAAAAACGGTGTGAACAGAAAATGATACACCAGAGGTTACGTGACATAAACAAACTCACATTCCAAGCACAAAGGGCCTTATTTACATGTGTGAAAACACGTCCAAATCTGCCAAATCCGCCAAATTACAGTTCATTTTGTTCTCTCTGGTAGTGGATGCAAATAGATGAATTTTAACACACGCAAATTGATTTCTCAAACGTGAGAAGAATTGAAGACTGACGCGTCTTCAAATAACACGTCTGAAAGCCAAATGCAAACAGTACAGTTGCATGACAAGGAGGTGCAGGCAAAATGAGAGAACTGATCTTTTTCTGCGCATGAAAAACATTTTTTTTCAAACGACAGAAACAAAAGTGTTCATAACATATTGTCAATTTGGCAATTCCGAATGATCCAAAGGTTGACTCAGAGCCAGTACAAGGAGTCGTGAGGTAGCAAAAATGACAAAACTCCTTTCCACTCTGCGTTCGCAAAGCGAGCGTATCGATTTCTCTCATGTTTTGTTTGTTTTACTCCAAACCATTCCTATTCCATCACTTCATGTTGCGCATGTGTTATTCCCTCTCAAATGTTTCACGGTGAAAGGCATCAGTGCACATCTTTTGTCAACAGCGCATTCAATCTGTTAGTGTGAGTAAACGTGCCATTTGGCCCTTGCCATTTGGAATCTTAGTAAATGAATTGCGTTCAACCTTGTACAGGTTCCACTGTCTAAAGTGGATGTCAATTTTCCATTTTGAGGAGTTTGTCACTGTAGGGCGGACAAGTGTAGATGCAGCATTGCATGAAAAGGAGGTCCTGCAATCCAGTATAGAGCTTACATTTTTTGTTGACTTTCCGACTAAATTCTCCTGAGAGCACTTTTCATTGAGCGCCATCTGTCCCGGCTGCACACACTGCAAACAACACAGTTTGAAAAATGAGTCTGGCCAAAAGTCTTTGTTTTGCGTGTTTGTGCTTGTGTGTGTTATTGAACGTGACCGCCTGCCTTAAAGCAGGATGTATGGCTGCTGTCCTACAGGCCTCTCGATACTAATTGCTGGGCGATCTCCCTCTGTGAATAAAAAAAGCTTTGACATCTATCAGCTGGTCTCTTTCTACGCTTTTCCTCTTGTGTGTCCCTGAATCTTTCCCATGTATTCTGTGGTCAATCTGCAGGTTACTATATTCCTCGCTGTACTGAGGAGGGCTACTTTAAACCGACACAGTGTCACGGCAGCACTGGACAATGTTGGTGTGTGGACAAGTATGGTAACGAGATTGCCGGCTCCAGAAAGCAAGGCAACCCAAACTGCGGTAAGACGGGGCCACGCACGCACACGCAAATACGCTTTAGAGATAGGCGCAGCTTTGAGTAATGCTGCCCTTCCTGTCTGTCTCTCACCGTAAGCAGTTTCTTACAGATTGACTGCTGTGTCTCTAACTTTGTGCTGTTTCTGATAAGTGTATTCATAAATGGTCTTGAACAAAGCCTCAACTTTCCTCTTTTATTCTCATACATCAGCAATTGTTTCGGCGAGCGATAATGTAAGCGATCCGCGGGTCACTCATGTCGGCTTGTGTCTTCTTCTGATATTCTGCTCACGGGCGCAACTTTGATAAAACGCCAATGCTCGGCAAGGAGAAGAATTCGTCACACTTGACAGCAAAGCACAACTGTCAACGTTTTCGGTCAGGTTAATGTGAATAAGAGTCCACACAACAAACAACCGACATGTATTGTCCTGAAGTATGCAGTGAATGAAGAAAAATAAAGTAACAATTTTGGGGGGGAAGCGGCCCGGTAGTCGAATGGTTAGCATGTCCACTTCACAGTGCAGAGGTACCGGGTTCGATCCTGACTCCGGCCTACCTGTGTGGAGTTTGCATGTTCTCCCCGTGCTTGCGTGGGTTTTCTCCGGGTACTCCGGTTTCCTCCCACATTCCAAAGACATGCATGGCAGGCTGATTGAACACTCCAAATTGTCCCTAGGTGTGAGTGTGAGTGCAGATGGTTGTTCGTTTCTGTGTGCCTTGCGATTGGCTGGCAACCGGTTCAGGGTGTCCCCCACATACTGCCCGAAGACAGCTAGGATAGGCTCCAGCACCCCCCGCGGCCCTAGTGAGGATAAAGCGGTTCGGTAAATGAATGAATGAATGAATTTGGGGGGGTTGCAACTCTAAAGATGAATGAGAAATGCCTTGGTATGCTTCCAAATATCATATTTGTGATGTCTCTGTTAGGTGACCATTCATGTGTCTACATTTGACACAGAAAAGAATGTCAAATTTAAGGGGGAAGTCAACTCAAAATCAAACCATTCTCAAACATTGTGGGCGTTGCCAGCTCAATACGTTAAAGCCGAACCCCGCTCAACTGTCAGTTAAATACCACACATCTTAATTCTACCTCCATATCCATAGACATTTAAGCTGTGAAAAAAGTAACAAACTTAAAGCAATTCCTGGGTGGCTTTTAGATATGCCACCGGGTCATTGCGACAATTTCAATAGTCAATCAAAAATGAGTGTGCTTTAACATTTGCTTAAATAGATTTCACGCGATCTTAACCAAATGAATCAGTGCCTTTATTGTCATTGTATTTACAACGAAACACTCCTTTGCATTTCTTAGGATTCATTAAGTACACAACAACAGCCAGTAGTGGTAGTGTGGAGAGCTTTTCGCACACAGGAATATACATGAAATGAAACGCTCATATATAGCTCATGATTACGAGTGAGGTAGTGAGTTTAGTTTTCAATTTAAAAGCAGTAGCTTTGTTTATATTCTGTGATTATTTATTGCAGTAATGGCTATACAGCCTTGTATACTTAACAAGGCTGTATATACAGTATATATTCCATAATCTATATTTAATTTAATGTATCCATGTGGCAAGAAAGCCAATTGTAGTAAATCTGTCACCCAAATGCACTGGTATTCTCGCCCCTTACCTCTCTCTGTGGCAGTCCTCATCTTCCTTGCCAATCACGTCATTTTTGTGGTTCATTAAAAAATAATGCAGTACACTATGCTGGATGTTGAGCCTCAAAACCCGATAAAGGAATGCAGTTTTGTTGTTGTAGCACGCCAGTAGATGTGCGGTGTGCATTGCTTGGTGTGCGGTGAAGATTTTTTGCAAACTTCAGTCACTTTTGGCCGCATGGGTCATTGTGCAAGGGGCATATTATTTGAGCATTCTTAACTGTTATCCTAGTTGCAAAATAAGTTAACAGCTTGATTTCCTCTCTGAGAGAAGAATAAAACTAAATTATCTCCCTTAATTATTTATGGTCATTTGATTCATTGGTTCATTGGTTATAAAGTTATGTGTTACATATATTTTGTCCTAGTTTTGCAATTGATGTTTTGATCATTTTTTATTTATCTTTCATGGTATTTGATGATACAACTAGGTGTCTGATGGCACCAATCTGCAAATATAGGAAAGCACCCGAATGAAAGTGTCTCACATGTTCATTACCTGATGGACAGCAATAAGAGGAACACCGCATTGTGACACACATTTAACATTTGTTCCAGTTTAAAATCAGTGCTCTGTATGAAATGAAAAGTAGGTAGGATGAACAGCACCATCTAATGGGGCACTGCCAATACATATGAGAGGCATTTAGTGTGCTGAATTTGTTTCAGATGAGGACCAGGAGACTTCGGGAGATTTCGGCAGCGGCGGTGCGGTCATCCTCCTCGACGACCAGGAGGAAGAAGCCTCACAAGGGTCGGCAGAAGAAGAGACGGGGTCGCATCCACCCCCGGCAAATCAGTGAAGATGACGACGATGAAGAAGACGACAAAGATGACGAGATGGGCTACGTTTGGTAGCTCCGCCCGCTCCCTTCGGTTCTGACACTGTCGTCGGCCATACCGGGAAAAGTCCAGCACAGATTTGAAGCCATTCCAGCATCTCTTCCAGTGGCCGTGACAGCAAGTCCATCTTTTCGCTGACCTCGCCCCTGTAAACTCCATCCATATCTTTGTCCTCATCCGTATCTCTCTGGCTGCATTCTTTCCTTTCCAAAATGTTTCTCTCAACACAGAAAGGAAACGGAAGTCCTCCTTCTTTTCTGCTCCTACCTGCCAGTACGCAGTTAATATTCAAACATGGACAAACATTTCTCTTCATCTTGATGGCCTCGCTCTTTTCTTGTCTGTTTGGCCCAAATACGAAAGCCGGTGTCTTGTTTGTAAATATGGACAGAACAGTCCGCAGTGTAGATTCTAACATTCTTCTTCCATTCTGTCCGTATTCAATGATGTTCCTGCAAAAAACAAGTTCCCTCTTTCTCTTTGCCATTTCCTGGAAGATTGTAAATTATTTAACTGTTGATCTTGAATGTCCCAGAAAGACCAGGTAGCAATGCGATTTAATGATGTGTCGTCGTTGTTGTTGCTGCATGTTTCTCATCGTGTTCCTGTAAAAGAGAGATTTACCTGGCTTGGCTCAAAACAGAACGTGATGCCTATTTGGCTGCTACAGTACTATGTCGCTATGTTGATGCTGTCTAGTGTCTTTTCTTTTTTGTTGATTCTTCTCCCAATCTCAGGAGGTAGGAAGTTGCAATGCAGGGTGGTGATAGCAGTGGACGCAGAGTGTCATAACAGCTATTTGTTATTTCGCCAGTACGTGAGCTTGGGTTGCTGAGACTGTGCATGGACACTCAGGAAAGAGCTGCCCCTGAGCTGGGAGGACATAAGAAGTTGCGGGAGCAGAGAAGAGGCTGTCTTCTGCCTCCCCACCCCATGTCAACCAAGTGAACTTTTCTTTGTTAGTTTGACAATTTAAGTAAAGTTGCACTTTGGGTGTCTTTTGAACCTTCCTGGTCTGGCTGCGTGTTCATGAATATCATTTGCCTTGTCACAACAACATTTTGAACATGTTCAAAATTTCCTGCCGCTACAAGAAAAGCCATTTATGACTGTTAGAACTTTTGCCACACGTACGACAAACGTCTTTGTTATTGTTTTTGACCTTGAATGAACCCTGACAAAAAGAAATCAACATTCGGGCCAAGTGCAAACCCTCGCGGCTCAGAGTGATCCAGGCAAAAAGCGTGGTGAGGTGAGCACTGCCTTGAGTAGACAAAAGACAGGACAAGCATTTTGAGAATCCATCGGTGCCTTGAAATAGAAGTTGGATTTGTTCCGTGACTTTTCAAGCATTACCAAAAACAGCAGCAAAAATGCTTCGGTGTATTTTAAGAAAAATAGCACTCGACAATATTATACTTCATAAAAACATGCAATAATGTCAAAATTCAATAGAATGTGAAGAATTAAAGGGGTCATATCATGCTAAATCAACCTTTATGAGCTTTTAGCCATGTTAAAATGTGAATTCGTCACCGCAAACACCCAAATATGCTGTTTCCCCCCATTTATGCGCCTCTGAGCGTTCCCGCTCATTCCTCCACTCTAAGTATCAGCACTGCCCAATCTGAGAAAACGATTATTCCCTCACTTTTGTATGTCGCAAAGTGACCAGCCACCCCCGTGCGGACTAAACAGACCGCCATTTTCTTACAGCAGCCACCAGTGAACCACTTTCGTTTTTGCAAGCAGAGTTCAGCTCCTTTCACATTCTGGGTCCCATTCACTTGAATAGGAGGTCTCCACCCACCAGAGCGGAACATCGCCATTTGCACGGCCCGACGGTTGTGGCTCCCGCTTCCTGGATGGCAGCTGTGAGCAGACACCGACCAACTTCAGACACCACAGAGTGCAGATGGTGAGCCATTGACTCTGAGGGGCAACCAATAAAAAGCTTGAGCTTTTTGAAGTATTGTTCTAATTGGATTCTGCCAAACTGCTGCTTCTTGTGAAGTGGATGCTCGATAATACCGCAAAAATTGGTCTCTTATTTCGAAAAACTTTTAAGTCGAAACATTCGTGTCTCAAGGCGCCTCTGTAATGAGAGATACAATTTCATCGAAAAATGTCATGCAAGGTTAGAGCTCCAATACTACCTGATGACTGCTTTCAAAGAAGTGTCTGTTCTTCTGCTTGGGCAAGGTCATTTTATAAGCATATGAAAAGGCAGTTATCTTCTGTCTCATGCAACTGCCACCCCTCACCCCAAGCCAGAGATAAGTGGCTTTGTTTTACAGCAAAGAGATAATACAATATAAAGGAGAGAGATAGAGGCCAGGTCTGCTTTTTTTTAATCTTCAGACTAAAACAAAAAATTATACGATGCTAAAATTAACATCAAATATGTTTTATAAGGAAAATGCCGGTAATTGCAAAGCCTGAAGAGTACAGATGCCTGTGATATGGATAGTTAAATGGGACAGCTGATCCCACAGTGGCGGCCCGGTAGTCCAGTGGTTAGCGCGTCGGCTTCACAGTGCAAGGTACCAGGTTCGATCCCAGCTCCGGCCTCCCTGTGTGGAGTTTGATGTTCTCCCCGGCTTGCGTGGGTTTTCTCCGGGTGCTCCGGTTTCCTCCCGCATTCCAAAAACAGCATGCAGGCTGTGGGCACTCTAAATTGTCCCTAGGTGGAGTGTGGGCGTATGGTTGTTCGTCTCTGTGTGCCCTGCGATTGGCTGGCAACCAATTCAGGGGTCCCCCGCCTACTGCCCGAAGACTGCTGGGATAGGCTCCAGCACCCCCCGCGACCCTAGTGAGGATCAAGCGGTTCGGAAAATGGATGGATGGATGATCCCACAGTTTTGAAAAATCCCACTCCACAAGTGTATGCCAAAAGAAAAAGAGTTAATGTTTCTTCCAGCTTTTCTAATAGACCATCTAAACATGGCTGAAGGAGATGGTATCGGTTTATTCTTCCCACCAATGTGCAATTTGAGCAACAAAAACGATGTGTTCATCACATACCAGGCGCTCACTTTCAACTATTATGTGCTCATTATGTCCCTCTGCACTCCCACTCACTTCAATCAGTCAGTTATCCTCAGGGCACTCTTTTCCCCTGTTTCACCCGCTTTATTTGTTACTTTTAATTTTTCCAAAAAGGCTCCTAAGTGTGTTTTGTGTAAAGTGTATTGTTACACAACACAAAAAGGTTATAGTGAGACAAGTAAATTTTATGACATCGTTGTAAAGCTTTGCCGCAAGGTTCGCTAAACTACATCCACCAATGGGTCCCGTGCAAAAAAAAAATGTAAATCAAAGATGCCCTTTTCATATTTTTCACAGTTTGTGTGTGTGTGTGTGTGTGTGTGTGTGTGTGTGTGTGTGTGTGTGTGTGTGTGAAACATGATTTCGTTGTAGAGGAGTTTCACTGTACTAAAACCACTCCAGTGTAACCCACCCTAGATTTGCAGAACAAATTGTCCATCCATGCATTCTCAAGTTAATCGCTTGATTATTAACTGGCTCTGTTTTAAATAATTCAAATCCCACTGTGTTTAAGGTTGAAGCGCTAACTTTGTATTGCTGCTGTTAGCCACCCTGCAGGTCATGTCTATTGTATTTTTTATCAGCTGTACTTTGCTCTCAGCTACTGCCTGCTGCGTCTGAAAATGATGTGAAGGAGGATTGCAGTCTGATCACGATGGGACAATTCCATTCATATTCCTTTGTTGTCATGCCAGAGAGTATCGTACAGACTAATGATTGGAGATATCTCTCAAGCAGCTTTCCGCCTCGCCGGCAAAATGTCAGGATGCCTTTTACTGGCAGTCATCATCGTGTCTTTTTGTTGTTGTTATGCTGCTTAGATGTGGCATCCGTCAGTACTTTATGTAGGACATCTTTATGACGCACTTTAATAATGTCGATCCAGAGTACACTGCACTACAATAATCACAAAACCGCTTTGAGTTTGGTCAGGAATTTGATGTAAAAAAAAAAATGCTAGATTCAAACTCATTTGCATGATTCACTGGCTTGATTTTGTGTGCCTGTGCGTGTAGTGCTTGTCCTCATTTGGGCCGTGGGTAACTGGAGCTCAGATCTGATCTGACATTGGACGCTAGGCGGGAGTCAGCATGGGCTGAATCACAGGACACATGCAGACAAACTACTCAGACTTATGAGCAAATTAGAGTCTTTAATTAACCTAACATGCATGTTTTTTCACGATAGGAGGATTCCAACACAAGCGCAGGGACAGCATGCACACTTCACAGGGGAAGGTGAGAGCCGAGATTTGGATTTCCACCATGCTGCCCACAAAGAAAAACCATTTGCATGTCTTTGAATCGGTTTTGAATCTTGACTTTGTCAGATAGTGATAACCCCCAACTCCACCCCCCCAACCGCTTATTATTTTATATACCGTTTGACGAGATGGTGTTAAAAGACTACTTTTGTTTGAATGAATAAGATAAGATAACCTTTATTTGTCCCACACTGGGGAAATTTGCAGTCTACAGCAGAAAAATGGGGGGGGGGGGGGGGGGGGCGGTAGAAAAGAAAGAAACAAATTTGCATGCACAAAATTATTAAATGTTTCAGAAAAAGAACTGTACACAGTATAAAATGTCATATAAATATAAGTTGCATCTATGCATCTTATGCATACATAAGGTGGCTGTGCTATTTACAATGACCAAATGACAATACTGTACATACAAATGACCAACGGTGGACCACCACATGTAATCAGACTATATAACAATACTCACAGGCATATATTCTTGTGAGAGATGACTAATATCACAGTACCTAACCGAGTCATTTGGGAAACTCTTCTTTGGGTGTCTCTCAATGTATGTTTTACATTGCACCCAAGTGGCCAAGGTGTGCACACTGAAAGGAGGAGCACAATATCCGTTGAGCTGAAGCCGAAAAGGGGCAGCATGCATGTTTTATTTTATTTTTAAATGTCCATTCACTGTAAAAATCCACTAATAAGTACTATCACATGACTGCATGTTTTTTTTTTTTAATAAATCATAGGTATCATAATCGGTAATTATATTACATGGGTTGTGCTTCACTTTAAAGGAGTTTGACATCTTTCTGCTACTGCTACCTGACGAAGACATATCACTCGATGACAAATTTGCCAGATGAATTACTACAGCTTGCATGCAATGCCCTTACTTCGTCATTTGAGGCATTACTAGGTTGTTTGCAAGGACATTTTGCTTGCACTTCTGCTGAAGAAATTGGTGGTAGAATTTTGAAGTGCGTCTCTCTGAGGCTCCGTAGCATATCCATAGCATATCAAACTGAGGTTGTTGCATGTCATCATGGCCATGAGACAAAATGGCCACTTTCCCCAACTCTGCTTGCAGTTACTTCCACTTAAAGTCCATGCTGGTTGCATAATCAAAGACTCACTGTGACCTGCGATCACTTGGGAAAAGCAATTAGCTACCTGGCGAAATTCAAAGCAGCGAGTACATCGTTGCCCCGCAGATGGGACTGAAGGTTCACCACTCTGAAATTTCCCCGAGTAATTGGCATATAAATTGTAATGAGAAGGGATGATCCCTCGCTAATCTTCCACATCCCACCACTTCTACTTACGGGCCCTTTCATGCTCAACCAGCTCGGAGCATGTGAACCCTGTCGTGCTGGTTCTGTGCAGGATCATTTGCATCCAAGTGCTGACCGACCCCTTCCACAGTTGGAAAGTGCTCACACTGTTTTCATTTAACGCTCTGCCAGCCAGGCAGTTCCCCTTGACAGCATCAAATTGTGGATGGGCCCCTCAGTAAATGAATTGAATGAGAAATTACTCATGGGCAGTTGCAGTGATGATAAATTCAATTGAACATGTCAAATGAGCCAACCAGATTAAAAGGAGTTGCACACCTATAATTGTGCTTTCCATTTGTCTTATATATTTGTTGCAAATGCATTTGTTACCATCGCCTCCAGCTTTCGTGCCGGGAGCGCTAATACTATTGTAATTGTTCATAAAAGTTATTCATGCAACGCAAATATGACTTTCTAAAAACAGAGTGACACCAGGGCGGCCCGGTAGCCCAGTGGTTAGCACGTCGGCTTCACAGTGCAGAGGTACCGGGTTCGATCCCAGCTCCGGCCTCCCTGTGTGGAGTTTGCAGTTCCCACATTTGCATGGCAGGCTGATTGATCACTCGCTAGGTGTGAGTGTGAGCGTGGATGGTTGTTCGTCTCTGTGTGCCCTGCGATTGGCTGGCAACCAACAGGGTGTTACTGCCCGAAGACGGCTGGGATAGGCTCCGGCAGAGTGAGGATCAAGCGGTTCGGAAAATGAATGAATGAATGAATGACACCAGTGCCCTCTGGTGGAACTTGTCATTGTTTCATTGCCACTTGGCATTTAAGCTGATAGCATGTTGACACGAAGAACATTAAAGTGATGCAACAAAAATTGTATTGAAAAAATAAATAAATAAAATGAAAAAGATTGAATAGATACAAAATGTAGTGACACGGTAGTCGACTGGTTAGGATATCCGCCTCACAGAGCAGAGGTGCAGGGTTTGATTCCGGCTTCGGCCTTCCTGTGCGGACATTGCATGTTCTCTCCGGGCTTGCATGGGTTTCCTCCGCACTTTTCAAAAACACTCGAAATTGTCCCAAGGTGTGACTGTGAGCACGAATGGTTGTTTGTCTTTGAGTACCTCGCAATTGGCTGGCAACCAGCTCAGGGTGTCCCCCACCTACTGCCCAAAGACAGTTGGGATCGGCTCCAGTATACCCGCGACCCTTGTGAGAGTAAAGCGGATCAGAATATGGATGGATTGTTTGGATGGATGGATGGATCGACAGGGCCAAGTACCGAATCTCCCCAGTAATAGTTGAAATCATCAAATATGCAGGAAAATCAATCAGCGAATTTACCTTTGGTCTTTCCACATCCCACAGAAGAAAATTAACAAGCCATTTTTGGGTTAAGAAGTAACACTATGTTAAACACCAATCATAAAAGATTAGAATTATCATATTTCATGGTAAAGATTCATTTTATGAAGCAGGGATAGGCAACAAATGCCAGTTTTCCAATGTATTCTGCCAAGGTATTTTAAAATAATACTTTAAAGTGTATTTATTACGCATGCAATCAGATTAATATGCAAGAAACTTTGTTTAATTTTATAATATGTCACAACCCCTCTTCTTTCTGCTAAATGCACATTACAGTAATCAACTTTAACATTTTATTTAATATCACAGTATAGTATCCTTTTTTTGGTGGGGTGTTACCTATTTACAGTTGCATCAAAATATTGATTAATGAAGTGAAAGCATAAAGCATAGGTGTCAAACTCTGGCCCGCGGGCCAAAATTGGCCCGCGGTGTAATTATATTTGGCCCGCGAGGCAATACTAAATGACTATTAGAGCTGGCCCGCCGGTATTATGCAGCGCATGTAACGCTAATACTACAAATCCCAGAATGCTCAGCTGGTGTTTTGGCGCTTCCATCGGGACCAATTAACACTCTCTCCGTTGTTGACAGTATACCTCGCTACCTCACGCAACTACTGGCACAGCGCTACCTCTCCCAAAAATGGCGAAAAAAAAGGCAGGAAACAGGACCTTTCTGGACAGGTGGGAGACAGAATATCTGTTTATAAATCTAAAAGACAAACCTGTGTGTCTTGTATGTGGAGCCAACGTGGCTATAAACAAGGAGTACAATATACGACGACACTATGAAACAAAACACCACGACAAGTACAAGGACATGGACACGACTCAGAGGCGCCAGAAAGCGGAGGAGATGAAAAGACGTTTGGCGACACAACAGACTATGTTTAAAAAAGCCACATCGCAAAGTGAGGCTGCTGTAGCGGCTAGTTTTGTTGTGGCGGCAGAGATCGCAAAATCAGCACGGCCCTTCAATGAGGGAGAGTTCGTGAAAAAGTGCATGATGAGAGTTTGTGATCTCGTGTGCCCAGAGAAAAAGAAAGCAATTTCAAATGTGAGCCTGAGCAGGAACACAATCGCTGCTCGCACATGTGATCTTGCCACCAACCTATTTGAGCAGCTGATGGAGAAGGGAAAAGATTTTGTTGCATTCTCCCTTGCTGTGGACGAGAGCAGCGACACGTGTGATACTGCCCAGCTGTCAGTCTTCATCCGTGGAGTGGACTCAAATATGTGTGTTACGGAGGAACTTTTGGGATTAAAATCAATGCATGGCACCACCACAGGAAAGGACATATTTGAAGAGGTTTCCACCTGTGTCACTGAAATGAAGCTGCCTTGGGATAAACTTAGTAGTGACACACTGAAGTCAAAGTACGATGCTGTGGGTGCTGCACAGTTTCCACATTTCATCCCTGACACAATGCCTCAGCTACGCACCCAAGCTGCTAAGATGCTCTCCATGTTCGGCAGCACTTATCTATGTGAGCAACTATTCTCCTCGATGAAGATGATCAAAACAGCTCACAGAAGACGTCTGACTGATGAACACCTTTGCTCGATCCTAAGGATTTCCTCAGCTCAGAGCCTGACCCCAGACATCAATGAACTGGCATCCAAGAAGAGATGCCAGGTATCTGGCTTGAACACTTCAGAGTAGATCCATGTGTTTCAACCGGAGTAATAATTCATGTTTTCTTTGAGCACTTTCTTGCTTCTTCTCCAAGGCATGGGCTTGAATGGTTGCACTTTCATTGAAGGATATCATTGTTAGTTCATTTATTATTAGCCTGTGGAAAAAGGTTACTGTTGAAATTTAAATCAGAAGTCTGCAAATAAAAAGGCATACGATTTTCATTTCAATTTTATTTAAGAAATAAATGCCATTGATGTGTTTTTTTTTAAATTTGAAATTCGATTGTGCAGTATTAAGCTATATATTGTAGTATTCAACTTTGCTTGTTCCATATTCAGTGTTTAAGCAAAACGTGTTGTGTCCAAATGCACAGGTTCATTGTTATATCCGAAGGAAAAATTTAAATAAATATCAATGTTGGCCCGCGAGTTTGTCCAAGTTTTAAATTTTGGCCCACTGTGTATTTGAGTTTGACACCCCTGGCATAAAGCATCATTTTGCAGAAAGAAGGGCAAACATCAAACTCACCTTAGAACTATCATGAACTTCCATGCAACATTGGAATTTTTCACATGAAAAAACAAGCAAAAAAACTGAAGTTTGGAAGAGAAGACCTCTTTGTCGTTATTTTGTATAAAAACCTTTGGAATTTGGCTGTTGGCAGAAGGCACACATGACTATATGCTGTTCGTTGTTGTTTCTGATTTAAGTAAAATGATATGTCTGTTAGAACTTTATTTGCACAACTGACAAGTTCAAAGTTGGCGAAAAGCTCCTTTCACCAGCGGTTACTCAGAGCAGCGACTTCCATGTCTGCGATGCGTGGCAGTCGACCGCTGGCACCGCCTTCCAGGTATCCAGACTTGACGCTGGATGTGTCTGAAGGTCTCCTCTTGCTCTTGTTTAGCTCTGGCAAAGAAGATTTCGTTTTGTTTCGATGACGGGTCACCACTGTAGATGAAGAACTCAACTATGATATTACCTGAGATGGCCAACAGCATCTTGCGTCTGGCTCCAAATGTGGATACGCCCACTTCCTTCAGATCATCATCAGACAGTGTGAGGAAAGTCTGGTAGTCAATCTAAATAAACATCGAGGTTATTATAGTACATGAAAACAAATGGAAAAAATGAAAATAAACGGAAACTGAATTTTATGTGTATACAACTATCTAAAACTAGCTTAAATTACAGCTAAACTGTCTTTTTGTTTTTGGCTTGAGTTTGCAGGGTTTATTTCAATTCTATTTAGTTCAGTATTGCTGTGTGTTCTTCCAGGTGAAGGAAGGTCAACCAGTCATTTGAGAATTGAAGTTTACAGAGGGAGACATTTACAACTGTCCGTTACTAGCCACGGAAGGTCCTTCAGCCCATCCCTGATGGACTCACGTTTTTGCTGGTGAACTGACATCTGATGGTTACTTTGAAACATTGATGGAATAAGTGATATAAAAGGAGCATACTGGACAAGCCAAGGCCTCTTTTTGTTGTTGCTCTTTTTGTACCTCTTGTTGCTCCAACACATCAATGTACTTCATCAACCCCAGCTGGCTGAGGAGCTCCGGTAGATCATCCATTATCTGGGGGGAGGGGCTACGCTGACTGCAGGTGGATGCCCTCCTTGACGGGCACACGTCGTCAAAGTAGTTGCAGCCCGGGAAGCCATCAGCTGGAGGCGTCGAGGGGTTAAAAGTCAAGCCTTAATATCTGACTTTCTCATACGAGTACGAAGAAAAGGACTGGCCGGGACTCACGGGGTTTGTCATTTCTGTTTCTGTTGGATGCGAACGTGGGGAGGTGGGAGGAGGATGAGTAGGAGGCCGGTGGTGGGGAGGATGGAGAAGAAGCAGACGAAGAGGAAGATGAGGAGGCGGGCTGAGATCCGCGTCTGTCCCTCCAGTTGTCCGAATTGCTCCCATGAGACGCTGCCCCGCTTTGGTTGGCCCACGACTGCAATGGTGCAATGATTTAATTTCATTTTCAAAAGTAACTTTCACTTCACGTCACTCTTGAGTTTAAATGATGTGACCTTTTTCTCCTGTAAAATGTGCCTTGGTAGGGAAACACTAGAAATAATCCGTCACTATTCACATAAATGAACAGAATTTTTCATTTGCCCTGTTGTTTATTTTGAAGGTCGCCCCTGAAATGCTACTGAAACAACCAAGTCTTAACCAACGTGAATTTTTATGTACCTTTACTAGCAACACCACTACCATAACAACAACCGTAACGATACTTTAATAGGGTCACTATGATAACTCTTAAACATACAGCAGACACCAGAAAACAAAGTGCATGAATGATGCGAGCAACACAAAAACTGGGGTAATTTTGTCGGTGTAAAATAAACCAAAAAAATGTGGCCGCATTTCAAATAACGATATTCGCAATGCATTCCTGCAATGCACTAACAATGGGCACCACAGAACAAATGCAAAATGCATGAAAATACATAACTCATGATAACACAAACTCAGGAGCCGCTTGCGTAGTCTGGTTTGGCGTTTTTTGGGGGGGTTTTTTTTTGTCGTTTTTTTTTTTACTCATTGAACAGAACGAATCTGGTCACTTTTCAAAATAAAATAGCCTCATTGAATTACTGCAAGTCCATTGAAGCAAATCAAAAAAGAAATAAATACCTATGAAACGTTTTAATAGTTAAATGCAACCAAACTGTACTCAACAAATGCACTGTACAAAGTTGAACCCACTGTAACAGAGTTTGCACATTCAATTCAGTAATTCTTCTATCTACCACTAGTGGGCTCCCGACGATAGCTAGTGGTGGGCTTTCTGAACAGCAAACTAACGACTGCTGGTTCTTGGTGTTATGATTTTTGCAACTGGTGCTCCGTACGAAATATAAAATACATACTAGTGCCATCGACCGAGGCACTTCTTTTCCGGAACTATATGCGCCGCCGTCGTTGCGTGACAATAAAAGGCAGCAGAACTTTTCATCGAACTCCAGCGAGTCAGATAATCTCTCCTCCATTTGAGGGTTTCTTTTTAAATTAGATGGAGAGTTCAAGAAAGCAGGATGATGTGACTGCTCGTGCTGACCAAAGAGATGCAATCAGGGCGTGAATAAATGAGTATTCAAATTCTCTTTGTTCACCACTCAGCGAGATTGCAAACAGATCGAGAGACGCTTCAACATAATATTTCAAGGGATCTTTAAAAACACTACTTAGCACCATTTGTTGAAAAACCGGTGAAAGCCGCCTGTGTTGAGCTGGCTCATTGCAGATTTCTACCTGGCCGCTGCTTGTGCTCAAGTAGGGTTTGTAGCTTCGACGGCTGATGTTCCGCAGCTCCTTTACAGCCTCCGCTGGCATGGACTTGGAAAAACCAAGACCGCTCCAAGTGTCTGTGGGTGTCCGCACTTCAGTCACCACTGGCTTTCTCTGCATCGCTGGAAAAAGACAACGCAGAGATAACTACTAAGCACTCTTGCGTGAGCAAAAGTACTAATAAAAGTACAAATAATATCTTTGGATGGCCCGGTAGTCCAGTGGTTAGCACGTCGGCTTCACAGTGCAGAGGTACCGGGTTCGATTCCAGCTCCGGCTGTGTGGAGTTTGCATGTTCTCCCCGGGTCTGTGTGGGTTTTCTCCGGGTGCTCCGGTTTCCTCCCACGTTCCAAAAACATGCATGGCAGGCTGATTGGACACTCTAAATTGTCCCTAGGTGTGAGTGTGTGCGTGGATGGTTGTTCGTCTCTGTGTGCCCTGCGATTGGCTGGCAACTGATTCGGGGTGTCCCCTGCCTACTGCCCGAAGACGGCTGGGATAGGCTCCAGCACCCCCCGCGACCCTAGTGAGGATCAAGCGGTTCGGAAAATGGATGGATAATATCTTTGGTAGTTGTAAAAAAACGCTTAGTAGAACTGGTGGTATACAGGATCATTGCCGATGTGTTTAACTCCGCTGCACATTGGCAATTATTCTTTAAGAATTGAAGACAGTTCCAGCACGCCTGCGAACCTTGTCAGGAATAATCCACTCAAATAATGGATGGATGGATGAATTGTTTGTTTTTAAATCGGAGCACTGGTCAACAGCAAATTTTCATCAAAGCTGGCTTGATGTGTTCTTCAAATTTGATGCTGATTCAAAAATGTCAACTTTTTTTCTCGGATGTCAAGTTTTTTTTAGCTATTTTATTTTTTCTTTTGAAGCATGTCCAATTTGCGGAATACAGATTTTACCATACATTGTCATTAATAGCACTCATGGATGAATATATGACTATATTATCCATCCATCCATCCATTTTCCGAACCGCTTCATCCTCACTAGGGTCGCGGGGGGTGCTGGAGCCTATCCCAGCTGTCTTCGGGCAGTAGGCGGGGGACACCCTGAATTGGTTGCCAGCCAATCGCAGGGCACACAGAGACGAACAACCATCCACGCTCACACTCACACCTAGGGACAATTTAGAGTGCACCAGCCTACGCATGTTTTTTGTGGGAGGAAACCGGAGCACCCGAGAAAACCCACGCAAGCCCGGGGAGAACATGCAAACTCCACACAGGGAGGCCGGAGCTGGGAGAACCCGGTACCTCTCACTGTGAAGCCGACGTGCATATACCGGGCCGCCCATGACTATATTATGTTACTTATTATTATGATGATGATTTTTAATAAAATGATTCCATTCCATTTGATTCAGTGGGATTATGATTTGATTTAATACGATACACACAGATTTCCAAACCCAAACTATCCAAGTTAATTCCATACGATGAAACAACAAATTGTCAGCAACATCAAATCGATTTATGTCTGGTGTTCATCGCTGATACGTATCTTGATATGTGGTGTGATACGATTCAAAGATGTAACAATTTTAAAACGTGACGAATTGATCCGGCTCATCAAATCCAAAACCAATTTTCAGATTCAAATCTTTTTTTTAATCTAACCCTTTTTATGTAACTTATATGTACAATGCGTTTTTATGGAACAATTTAAGTATGGTTCATTTCAATTTTCTATGTTTAGGAGCACAATAATGTTCAAATTATCCAACTGTGTTAGAGTGACTTAAAACAACGAACTATAAATTTTAGGAATAAAATGTCAGCATCATTTTTGATCAGCACATGGGTGTTTTTGTATTATATTTAGGTGGTAGTTGGGGCAAAATGTTTGAGGGCCACTGGTGTGGGCTGTTACGTGAGTATCTGACATTTGCTGTAATGTACTTGAGTATAGGAAGTAATTGGTATTCAATGTACTTAAACATTGGAAGCAAAAGTATTTTTAACCTGTGAGCATTCGGAATCTTGATTATGTTTTGACTTACTTTAAATGCTTTACATAATTAACTTCAGTGGTTTACAGTGGTTAAAGAGATGTGTTGTTGGCTAATGAGTATTTACTCCCCACCATTGAATATAGATATAGGTGCTCTCTATCCTTACATTTTTATCATCAACTAATTTAGCATTTTCTCTCATGTTGAGAGAAAATGCGCTCAGATTAAGCGTAAGAAGATTCAGGAGAAGAAAGCAGAGGACAAAAGTGTTTTGCTTATGCAGGACCTGTTGTCAACCCAGTCGGGATCATCCTGTCAGAATTTAGCCCATGGCAAAACTGTGTCTCCAGATTTTGTTTTTCTTCTCAGTATGAGCTCTATGGAAATTAATAAAAGAGGGGGACTATTTTGTGTGCAGGGAAGATGGCTATGTTCCAAGTTTTCAAATACCTGTATTGTACATTGCTGACAGTAAAAATGCATTTTTTACTTTTATACTGAACAGAAGTACAATTCAGTCTATTTTTTTTTTTTACCTTCCCCTATTTATATGGGAGTTGATAGGAGTCGAATCAATGTTGTTGTTTTTTCTGGTATTGTAGTCTTCTATGCAGTATCCAGTGTGAGTATTTTTGCCACTTTTCTATCTTACATGCAGTGTGGTGCTGGGATTCTGACTTGGTCAATATGAAGTTGTTGGAAGACGAATCAATAAAATAGCATTTGATAGACAGCTCAAAAAAGCTGTGGGAGACTCGTCATGGCAAGAACAAATCAATGCAGTCTGTCTATCACTGCAGTTGTTCCACCTCTACTTCCAAAATTCACAGAATGAACAAAGTCAGTTCAGGTGTTCAATAATTCATCTGGAACAGTACTTCTGGTCGCCAGTATGCAGCATATTTCATCAAGCTCCAATTGGTGAAATTAAGAAACACAAATGAAAAACAAGCAACGCCGCAGCACGAATTACAGAGATAGAAACCGATTGTGTCAAACCTGCAAAAGCACACACCACGGCCAAGAGTGTGCATCCATGGAGTGCAATATGTGTGTTTAAATGACTGGAAGGCAGATGGCCCTTTCAAACAGCTAATTCATGACACCATAATAAAACAACACTGAGGCAATTTTGGCCCATTTCACTGCTAATCTTCCCTGTATCTATCTTTCTGCATGATGGATGAAGAAACATTGCGTGTGTGTCTGCATGCGTGTGTGCATGTGGATTTGATTATAATGTGTGGGATTCTTTGCGCAACTGGCTTGCATCCTTTAAAAAGTACAAAAGTATTGGGACACTGGGCCACTACACATACAGAATGTCAACATGGAAACTACGTAGTAATAAGTAGCTTTCTCCATTTTCTTTTTCACCTTCAGGCAGACTTGAATTGATTTGTTGGACACGTATGACTCACTTAACATGTCTGCCTGATTGGTTAGTTTATTCATGAAGTGATTTGACTTTGCAGCGCAGTACACGGTGGACAAAGATCAATGAATATAAGATCAGCTTCGCTCTACACTCTTTGCTTCGCATCAGAAGACACAGTTTAAGAGCAGAAAAGGAATTAAACATTTAGAGGCACTAACCTCTGGTCGCCAGCAATTTCTTCTTCTCATAGTCATAAACCTACAGAGCACAAACAGGAGATAAAGTAGGTAAATAATGCATGGAGTTGAAAATCTATTCCATCCCTCTGAATGCAGGCAGGTTAAACCCCATTTACATCATCTATACCAACACTTACACCACTTCCTGCAAGCACCATAGTGGAAAGCCCGTTTATATTTTAGCAAATTTTGGAGTGTGAGGTGTTACATAGAAGTTCTCAAAAAAAGCCCAGAAAGCGCCACATGCAGGTACAAACATAAAAATTGTGAACCATGTCTTCCTTGTATGATTCCTTTAAATGGTCCTTGACATGGGTTTGAAGCAATGTATGCACCCGTTAATTTGCACAGCTGTCAAGCACATTAGGACAGTGAAAAGAAAGTGCTGTGTGTTCTTTTACACCTCCGATTCCGAGACATCTGCGCAAACATCCCGGGACAGCATCACGTCTCTCCTAAGGCTATTCCTCCGCTCCACCCTCCCTCGCTCCATTTCTGCATTCAGCATCCTTGTGCATTCAGGAGATAACACACATGCACAAGGATTAACTTGGGTGGCTGTGTAGAAGCAAATAAAGCAGCCCTATTCACACAACGCAACAACATCGAGTACAGCAGACATGGCAAGGGCAGCATTTAGACTCAGGATAACCATGGAATGTACACACAGCTATGCTGTATACAATAGTATTTTTTTTACAGGCAACTAGTTGAGGAGAGATACCATTCCTGGGTTTTCTGCGGCTTCTCTGACTTCCTTCCATACTCCAAAAACACCATGTTATAGGTGCATTGTCCTTACAGTGAATATAAAAAGTCTACACACCCTGTTAACCCTGACTGCTATTTCAAAGTGCTCATTATTCCTTACCTGTGACACCACTGAGAACAAGTGGTGTTGAAACTTGATGGATGAATGACTAAAAGGAAATAACTGAGCAAATGAGGTCAACAGGCTACCTATTATCAAGATGCAAATCCAGGACATTACGTTTTTGGCATCGGCAGCAGTCTGCCATCTCAGTCGTCATGATTGTCTTGACATTCACCTGCAAGTAAACGTCTGCCCTGTAGAATGGCGTCGGGCTTGGTTGAAAACGTTGCTCATCTCTGGAGTCTGTAGACTCCCCCTCCGACCCATCATTGTCACCCTGAGGCCAGTGGGGATGTTGATTGCGTCCTCTGATGATGTCATCATCACCGTATCCTTTGAGCTCTCATCATCCGATTGGCCAGACTGATCATCATTTTCTAGGATCTGAACAGAAAGGCCATCTTGAAAATAGAAAATGACCCTTTGAATTTGTTGGTTCTTTTCTTCCAGCGGTGAAAGTTATTCAACACCTTCTCCAGTGGACGACTGTCTGTTCCCTTCAGTCCTGCCCGCACTTCGTCAGTGGGAGAGGGTAGCCCGGGTGGAGGTGAGGGGCGAGCCTTTGTACCACTTTGAACCTCTGTAATTGGTGCAGGTACGTGGCCTGTTTAAGACAGGGAAGTTATTTGAAAATGGCATTTTTTATTGGGATGTCAGTCTGTCCAAAAATGATTAGCCATAGTATTATGACTACTTACAGAAAGTAATGAGATCCAAAACCAGATAGGCAAATGTAACGTTAAATTTTTAGTGATACTGCCAGAGATGTATTAATTTAACAGTATGTTTATAATCATTCTTGTAGTTTCAGTGCAACCGTGTAGGAACTGTACTTGTCATTTTGTATCTTTTTTAACATTTCTATCAGCACTAGATTTTAGTTGAGTGTAAATATTCATGAATCCAATCCAATACAATACATCTTTATTTATATCGCGCTTTCACAACAGCTGCAGCTGTAACAAAGCGCTTTACAGAACATTCAACATAAAATGCTTACTGTCACCTATTATAAAATTCTGATGAGCAGACAATAAACTGCATCCAAACAAATGATGGGTGAGAAAATCCAAGAATTGACAAAATGTAAAACTTCAAAGTGTATTCAAACACTTACATCGTGCGTAAGCTCACCATGTTCCGAGAGACGCAGCTGCTGTAGTAACATGTTGAGCCAATAGCTGGTCAACTCATTCCCAGCCAGAATGGGATCAGGGGCCACATTGGTTACCTTGGTGGAGTCATAAGAATCCAAGCCCAGCAACAGCCGACGGGCCTCATAAAGACACTGGATGTTCCTTTCGAGACCTTTCACCACCACCGACTGCAATAGATATATACAGGCGGTAATATTTAAGGAAAAAAAAAAGCACAATCTATGTAAATAAGGGGAATGAAAGTAAAGCAAAATACAAATTTGTATGACTGGGAGATAACGCAAGGGACGGATGCACAATTGAACAGGGTAAATAATATACCTTGTTGGTCTGCTTTACTTTGGGCTTGACACTAATGAAGACTCCAAGGTTTTGCATCATCTGAGCCAGGGCACAGGGATCTGCCTCCACATCTTCCCGCATGTCAAACATCAAGCACACAGGCAGACAGTCCTATGTGTACACAGACAAAAAAAAAAAAAAAAATCAACTTTTTTTGGTTAAAAACATGACTCTTCACCAGATACCGCCACAAGCAGCATGTTGTACCAGTAAGGCAAATATTCCACTACCCCATCAATAAACAATGTTTGTTTTGTTTTTATTTTTTATTTTACTATTGAGTGCTACTGTGAAATGTTTCCCAATACTGTGACATAGGCAGTTTGCCATTTGGCACTGAGTAAAGAGCGTGGTTACTACAATATTGTTTTGTTATTGACACAACTCATACATTTTGACCATTTTTTTTCAGACAGCCACTCGAAACATACCATGAGCTGCTGCCGGGCCAGACACACTCCATCAGGGCTGCCCTGGATGACCAGTGAGGGGAGGTTCTGGGGTGCGCTGAGGTCCGGGAGAATGATCTGTGTCTGGGTGTGGTGCATGACACTGAGGAAGTGAGCTCCGTTCTGCCCCAGCAAGAAGAGATGCTGCTGCGAGGTGACATCCAGCTGGCTGGTCACAACGCTCCTCGTTACCTCTGAACCTACGAGCAGCTCCATCAGAACACAGGTCGCCTTCTGCCACGTAATACATGGGAACACGTTGCGGTGCTTACAGCTGGTGTGTGTTTGTCGATGCTTTCCGCACTGACTGTGTCGCACTGACCTTAACGGCGGGGGTGTTGCCCTGCAGGCCCCACACTGTGCAACAGCTCCCAAAGAAGGCAGGCTGAGCCTGAGGCTGCGGTGGCACCGCTCTGAAGCTCACACTCACCCCTAACGTCTGCACCACCTGCTGGATGAGAGGTGAGTTGGCATCTGGCAGGGCTTGAGGGGCCAGGCTGACAGGCAGGTCAAAGGTTAAAGTCAGTGGCTGCAGATCCTAGCACATAGACAAGAAGAAAAAAAACAGAACACAAAAGAAAAGAAAGAGGATGAGGCGGATGAGTTGATGAGTCAGAAAAAGACACGTTGAACCCTTTTGCCATATCCTGCAATCGGCACCACTTTATGGCTGTGTAATTGCGGGTCAGGTGTTGTATTTATTATTCTATTGATCTGTGAGTCAAACTGAAATGAGAACAAAAATATCCTGGGAAAATGAAAAGTAAATCCATAAGTAGGCTCTGTCAAATCATAAACTGTCCTAGTTGTGGCTGGTCACGTTCTGGCAAGGCCTTTTCTGTGACCTTGAAAGTGTCACGAGCATCAACCTAATTGTGAATATTTGTGCCATGAAATGAAAGTCATTTATTCACAATAGTCTATTTCCTTCACTTCATAACGTTTGTCTTGGTTGCGATGCTTCCAGTACACACTAGTTTTCATCATACTGTGTATAATGGAACGTTTCCGTCATTGACGGGGCTGTCGTTGTGCCCGTTGGCCGCCCTCCCTCTCCTGGCTGCTCAACCTCTCTATCCTGTCTATCTTTCCCTCTGGGACAGAAGTCGATACACTCTGTCTACTCTATTCCATCTACACTGTGTCTATCTCAAACCAATCGGCCAGGCAGACTTTTGCTCCCCAAAACATGAGTTCTGTTTCATGTTTCTTCCTTAAAGGGACTTAATTCCTGGCCTCCGTCAACAAGTGTTTGTTCATGTGGGATTCTGTCTGTATGTTTAAGGTGTGGGATTTTTGACCTGCTCAATGTGTCCAGTGCCTTGAGATAACTTCTGTTGTGATTTGGTGCACTATAAACGTAACTGACTTCACTTGATTTGACGAGGATTTTAATCCACCTGGGGCATTCAAAATATGTTGTACTATATATTCGCAATCAGACGGTTTCCTTAAAAAATCCAGTTTCAATTTCCTCTTGTGAGGAAATTTCCTTGCTTGATGACATCAGTGTTCAAGCGTAAAACTTGTGGGTATGTTTTCACTTCACTGAAGGCCCCGCTACGAAATGCACAGCCGGCCACTTAATGGACCACTCACTCTAATCCTCCTCCTGGCATCTTCCACTCCCTCGATGGGTCCAGCAATTGACACCTGGTAATAGTAACAAGGAAAAATGTTTAGTTTTCTTCTATAAAGGTGATTGTCTGTCTCTTAATTTGGTTCCATACGCATACCTGGTTGCTTTTCTCCCCTGCAGCGTTGTGGCGGTTGGAGTCTGGGAAATGGATATGACAGGAAGTGACTTCCATTACCTTCTTGATGTTTCCGCCACCTTTGCCAATCACATGCGAATGCTCTGTGTAAGCCACGTCCATTTTGAGGGTCACCTTGTTGACCTGAGTATTTCAATGCAATCAAGACTTCATTCCACATCGCCACTTTTGTCAGTCTACTAAGTGTCCGTCATATTATAATAAATACCCGAGTTTCGAGAACTTCTAGAATCTTCTTTTTGGCTCGCAAAACATTGGCTTTCTTCCCTTCCACCTTCACATGTGGGTCTGCAAGAGGTAACAGCTCAGTTTGATATAATCTATAATCTAAAATGGCGCCATGTAGTTTCACTGGAAAGGGATTGATATGGAAATGAACAGGGAACAACAGAAGGATCAAATTATAGGATGTGAGTGACATCAAGAATCTGCCACCTTTCTTTGACTTGGCTCCGATCTTCAATTTGGAAGGCCATTTCACCTGAGTGTCAGTTTCTTTCATCACCTGTGAAGGCAGAAACAATGAGGAGAGTGAAAAACAGCTGTGAAGAGTGAGTAAGCCGTCTGTCACTGTCGGCCTCGCGAATATTTGCAGCGTGTACAAATTCTTAGAATACAAAGGGCCATTTGCATTTCAAAGATTGTAATCATGACACCGAGGACACCTGCTATCACAGGATTTTTCACAGAGGTGCACCAATCCGTCAGCCATAAGTACTCACTAAAGTTTATGCACCACTGTTAGCAATGGTCACTACTGAGTGGGAAACTTTCATTTGTTTTGTCTTCCTATTGAAATGTTGCTTGCACGTTTGATGTTTGACTTACTTTCTCAAAAAACTCCTCGCCTGTCATAGCATCTCCAATCCTTGGAGCTGCAACAAACACAGTTAAAATAAATACAAACAATTGACCCAAACAAATGAAACAGATTTAAGAAATGTATACAAATTTTGAAAGTGCAAGTACTGCACTGAGTCAAGTTGTACAAATCAAGAGATGAACCAATGTCACATTCCAGCTGTTTATTTTTAATTAATCAACTTCATTCACACGACCATTAATATTCTGCCATACAAAAAAAAAAAAAACTGTCATACTTGCATTCATATTGGCTGAACAGTATACATTACATACACATACTGTGTATAAAATAATCCAACCATTTTATGTCAATCCTGCTCAGTCACAGCTGAGTTGGAACCTATCCAAGACAACACCCAGTAATGATCGCTCGTCATTCACAAGGCAGAAACTGTTCAATTGCACATTCATACAGTCACTGGGTGAGAACTGAACTCAGAATGAATGCAGTGGACTGAGGCGAATTAACCACGACACAATCAGTGACCTAAATAAAGTAGTACTGTACATCTACACTCTTTTAGTAATTTCAGGCAACTACTTTTTTTTTTTTTATTTGAATGTTTTAATTATTCTGTTTTTGTTTTCTTCTTTGCTTTAATTGGCATACATTCTTTTGGCTAGAAATTTAAATGTATTTATTTTCATTATGTAACGCTGAAGAACATTGAGTGAACGAAATGCACTATACTGTTTAAGCAAAGCTACCTTGGCTTGCAAAAAAAATTTTTTTTAAATGGGGGTTTCTGTAAATTGAATTAAACTTGACAGTACAGAATTTTGAGAGTTGTTTTCCATTTTTGTTTATACTTTTTCCATGAATTCTTCCGGACTGCACCATCTCCAAACAGCTTTTTAATGTTGACTTTAGCCAAGCAACTGGCACAAAAGGAATGAGAAATTGCTTGGAACATAAACAATTTTAAAAGGCCACGTCTCAACTGTGACATTTACAAGGTTGGGGGGTAGCGCCTGGACAGCCTACCCACCATCACTAAGGGTAACTCTAGCGAGAGCTGAGGAATGGGTAGAGAATAGTATCGGGTCAAGAGAGGAGGTGGCAAAGATTGGGGGTGTTGGGGGCCCACAAATTAGCCTGGAAATGGCTAATGACGCCAATGACATTTAGTGACGCAAATATATCCCACTCAACCACAAAAATTAGACCACAAATACAAGACTGAGAAGTATTTTGGAGGAAAATCCACTCAAGCGCCTCATAGTCAAAGAGAGGACAATCTGAGAAGATACAGTATTTACAGCCTTACTGAGGCTGTTCAAACACAATAAAGTATCACGGCAGAATTAATTCGGGCCATGGAGAGTCTGTGTCAAAAACAAAGCGATGAGTGTACTTAAGTAAAAGTACAGATGCCAGTGTAAAAGAAAAAAAGAAAAACGTATTGGTTCAAGTCTTGTTCCCAAGGCAAAGTTAAACAGCACAGTCTCTGAAATGTAGTTAAGTGCAAATGTAAATAGTAAAAATGCACTTTGACTGTCACTTACACAATTGTACAGTTCTCATTTTGATACTTTGGCACGGTGTAAAAACTTCTCTGCAAACAGAATACTTTCTGAAAAATAAAAAATAAAAAGGAATTGAAAGTACAGATTTCTGTTTTCAGATAAGATAAGATAAGATAAGATAACGTTTATTTGTCCCACACTGGGGAAATTTGCAGTCTAAATGTAGGGAGGAAAATTTTAAAAGTTGTTAGAACTGTAAGTATATAAGTACAGATACAGTCCCCGGAAAAAAAAAATTACCGAATTATTTGTACTTCGCTACTTCCCACCACTGCAAATTTATAGCGGCGACACAATGAATCTCCACAGTGGCACAGTGGAGGCATTCGTCATAAAGCCGCCAGGCTGAGATAAATAATGGTGGCTATTACCTCCTCATCCCAGACAGACATGATAATAGCAATAACGACTTATGAATGCATCACCCGTTGGGTGTCATTAATCATTCATGATAATACCTGTACATGACTTTACTGCATGGATGGTGGCAACAAGCTGGAGGCCTTGAGAGACTCGCGGTACAGCATTTAGGCTGGCCGCAATAAAAAATCTCCTTCGATTAACCTCCAGGCCTTGTGCAATGTTGTTTATGGCCCTTTTTGACAAGGCACAGACAGTTTGTAATTTCGCATTTTATGTTAATTTATAACTAACATCAGTTCTTGTCATTATTATGAAATGTCCCCCATTTTTATTCAGTGCACAGATGCTTAAACTTCTTAAATTAAAAGGTAATTCCTCTCCATGGTCAGCAGAAGTTATCTCCACTTCTTATTTCCACTTCTATTATCAGATGAGCTTACTCCATTGTCTGAAAAGGGATTAATGATAGACTGAAATCTGATGATAATAATAATACTAATAATCATCATTATCATCAAAATGTACTGCACAGCGACTGGTGAGCACATCCGCCTCACAGTGAAGAGGTGCGGCCTTCCCGTGTGGAGTTTGCATGTTCTCCACATGGGTTTTCTCTGGTTACTCTGGTTTGCTCCCACATTTCAAAAACATGCATGGCAGGCTAATGGAACACTCTAAATCAGGGGTGTCAAACTCACTTTTGTCGCGGGCCACGTTACAATGGCCATTTCCGTTGGAGGGCCATGATATCAAGAAGTCAATAATAATGTTTTGTTCACTTATTGTTTCAGTAACTGTAATGAGGGGTTTGGGAACAAGAAATGGTTGCAATATGTCATTGATTTATGGGCATGTGAAAATTTGAAAGTTTGGTCCAGATTTTAGAAAACATCATGGAAGTTGTTATCTTTTGACTTGCTTTCGCGGGCCACTTAAAATGATGTGGCGGGCCACATCTGGCCCCCGGGCCTTGAGTTTGACATCTGTGCTCTAAATCGTCCCTTGGTGTAGTGTGAAGGAGAATGGTTGTTTATCTATGTGTGCCCTGCGACAGGCTGGCAACCAGTTCAGGGTATACTGCTCGAAGATAGCTGGGGTAGGCTCGAGCATGCCCGCGACCCCAGTGAGGAAAATCGCAATAGAAAATGGATGGATGGAATCATATATAACAGAAAAAGAACAAATTATATGATTCAGTCCAGTAAAAAACAAGGTTTTTGGGTTTCAATTGGCCAAAAATGGGCACGACAGAAATAAAAAGTGACATACAGTATAATGTATATAGTGATGCTTTGTGATTCATTCATTCCATGACCACACTCATCACTGAAAACACCTTATCTCAAATCAGTGTTATCAGTGTTGAGTGAATGGAATCCATTTTAGCCTCCCCAAAAAGACAACACGAATTTTAGTTTTATTTTATATATATATATATATGAAAACCATGATTTCAACTCCTTGTTTTTTACTGGACTGAATATATATATATATATATATATATATATATATATAGGGGGAGAGAGAGAAAGAGAGAGAGAGTGAGAGAGGTGGACAAAAATGGCCAGAATGCTGTATTTCTTAAAGGTTTAAATTGTGTGGTGTGTATTGACTCACCATACAACATGGTCTCCAATTTTTTCCTATTGATCCTGAATCTCTCCTCCACCCACTCTGGTTCCACACTTTGACCTCGAGCATTCCCCTGCCCTGGTGCTGTTTGCTCGTCCTCTTCCTCATCCTCTCTCTCACAACAGGCCTCGCTGGGCTCAGGCTTTGCTGCTGAGTCGGGTTCTACGTTAGTTTCCAGGTCAGCCTCCGATGGTGCTACGGCGCCCTGGGCGGGAGAACTCTCCTCTGGGCTGGTGGTGTTGGCCATAGCAGGACTGGAGTCCTCGTCCGTGTATATGTGTGTGTGTGTGTGTGAGGATGTATGTGACCAAGTAGAAGTGAAGAGAAGGAGGAATGAAAAAGGGGGGGACCCCCCCCCCCCCTCTGGTTCCCCCACCCCCTTAGTTCACAAATTTAACCTCTCTCTCTCTCTCTCTCTCTCTTTCTCCAAGCAGTGTGAGACCCAACAATGCACTGACTGGGATGTGTAATCGAGGGCAGTCGGTCAGCATAGGTCATATCTCCTCTCGCTGACGGGCTCCAAACACAGACTCCAACAATCTAATAAATTCTCAGTAATCTCTGTATCAGTGTTCCTCATGTCAAGGACTTTGGCAAGTTACACTTCACACAGACACACACACGTTGAAAGCATCCTCACAACGGGGCTCACAGCTAACAAAATAATCATGGTTTCCTGATCCTGAGGGGTTCTTCGACATCTGCCAATTTTCTCTTCACACTGAGTCAGTGTTACGAAGTTTCAATGTAGTTTCCTGCACATATTCACTGCGCTTAACAAATTTATTAGACAATCAGTCAATATCAGGTTTATGCATAAAATAGCAGCAATGCTAATTACCAATAACTTTTAAAAAATAATACGTTTCTGTAATACAAAGTACTGAATGCACCATATGATGGTATTCATCATCAAATTTACAATTTACAAAAGAAAATGGAAAAAACATTAAAACTATGGTTTATTGATTCATGATGCCAAATCATTGCGAATATTATGCTTGATTTATTTGCAACATCTCAGATTAATTCTGTTTGAAATTTCTCATTCCTGTACATCTTACTGAATTTGAAGGAGTCCACATGAAAGGAGACATATTCATTCTTTTCCACAATTTAAAACAGTTTCCAAGGTTCCATAATAAAGGTCTCTGACATTCTTTGGTCAAAATACCACAAATGATAAAGAGTCACAACTTTTACTTGGAATCCTCTGTTCGAAAATTACTCAGTTTTGCAATTCTGTCTCATGCAAATAAACCACTGCTCACCATTTGTTTTGTGGGGCCAATGGGCTTGGGCTTTCATTACCATGACAACTAAGGTGGAGGTAGAGCTGTGCAACTCAACGATCTACATGTTACTGCAGGAAAGTAAGCCCTGTCAAAATAGATTTTCACTCAATGTGGCAGCACTTCACCAAATTGTAGAATTAAACTTGTCACTGGGGTGCCCATCTGTGCATGTGGCAATGGACACATCAAACAAATGCCATACCATGACATGTACAGTATAAAAAAATAATGATTGGTTGAAGCTCACAAGGTAGTTTCATTAATTTGTGTTTTTAATTCCTTTTAACAGGCTTATGAAACACAGCTCTGGCGTTCTGCTTGGAGTTTGCATGTTCTGCCCATGCTTTTTCTATATGACTGTATAGTTATTCTGTATTTATGTTTCGGCCCAATGCAGTAGGTTATTTTTTAGTTTTTATGAAAAAAACTACACTTACATAGAAAATACTATATGTGACTTCAGTAATAATGATGCTGATTATATTGCCGTTAAAAGTCTTGTTGAGTATAGACAGGCAGTTTAAAGGCTTCAGTGACAAGTGAAAGTGGCTTAAATTAACCATACTTACAAACTACTTACTATTCTAATAAACTACAAGTTAATGTTATGGGGGTTTGGCTGCCGAGTGTCATAGCTGGTGTATCAAGAGTCTTCATTTGTGGGAGTGAAATCTATCCAACCTGAACTGGTTGCCAGCCAATCGCAGGGTACACATAGACGAACAACCATGCACACTATCAGTCACAATTTCAGGTAATCTACCATGCATATTTTTGGAATGTGGCAGGAAACGGGAGTACCCTCGCAGGCATGGGGAGAATATGGAAACACCACACAGGACGAATAGGGCCTGGAATCGAACCCTGCACCTCTTGCACTGTGAAGTGGACGTGCTAACCGGTTGATCACCGTGCCATTCATGTGAGAGTGCAATGCCGGTGATTTTTTTATTTTCTGAAGAAAAAAATAGGTGAAGGACGATGGTGGTGATGATCTATCACCATGGCAACTCGTCAAGACAATGGCTATTCAAAGTTTATTCTGAATTCAAAGAGACATGCCGTTGAGCTCCGTCTGCCTGGAACTGACGGTTACATTACAGGCACTTGCATGATTGACACTGCAAAGCAATGACAAGCTGATGAATAGATGAATGGATTGGATGATATTTCGACAACAGTACATATACTAATAATTTGTAAATATTAAAATTCACAACTGAGCATTTTGCTGTTTGTCGGTATTGTTTGGACACTAGTGTCCATTTGAAAGACGTTATTGTACGTGTCATTTCTTCACCACGAGGTGACGCTTCTGCACCACTCAGACGTTTTCGATTGCGTCAAGTCAACCACTTCCACTTCCGGGTTGCTCCTCACAGCACTCGTGACTTTTGTTTGAGTGCAGTTTGTTGACATGGAACTAACCTGCAACGAAAGACATTTCTGCTTCCGGCCCGAATTATGAGAACATGAACATTCCTCGGTGGTGGAAGCTGCCGTGAGATAGAAGAAGAACCATGTGGAGAGTAAAAGGACTCGCCTGGAGAGGTAAGACGAAAGTGTTGTGCACCATCATGGAAACTTCTCGAGTGACGCCGACATTTGGCCTCCTGTTTATTTTGGTCACTATAATTTTAAGGTCTCCTTCAGTCTTTTCTAATGTGTTGTATTCAAATTATGCATAACCAGGTTGGCTTTTGTGTTTTCCGTGTCGTACATGGTATCCAGGATCACAATTAGGTATTTATTCCCCGTATTTCATGGCGTTTGTTTCGAAAATGGCCCAAATAGTAAAGATAAGGCAGTTATTAAAATTCTCATACCTGTGCTTTAGTGTTATATTAAAACTCATTCAGTACCAGCCAATCATAGACACAATTAAAATGTCTTTTTTTTACCCTAAGTCTTGAAAAAAATAAGTATCTGGGGTTGAACTTGTGGAGTGTGAAAATACATATCACTATGTCTTTGGGAGCGAATGAGTTAACGAGAGGATAAAAGGCAATTATTTATTTCTTTGTTAATTATATATTAAAGGTTAACTGTCTTCGTGCATAACTGTACTTTTTAAATTTTTTATTTAAGCCATAATGGAAACACTTGAATAGTCAAAGTCGATGTGTTGATGAATTAATATAATTAGACATACTGTATTTTTAAATACTCATGTCCGACTGCAAGTTTTTGATTTTAGCTGTCTTAATCTGAACACTACTAACTACTACTAATACACTATTACATCAAACTTTTTTTTTTTTTGCTTCTTCAAACAAATTGTTCAGATCGTCATAAACAATACAATTGGTCTAATGGATTCTCCAGAAACGTCCAGATTTCGTCATTACTGGAATCATCGGTTTGTGTGCATGGAATGAATATTTCTTTCTGCTCATGTGCTTGCAGTGCTGCATAGATACCACACCAACACCACACTGCGTCTCCCCCAGAATCACTATGTAGAAGATGAGGTCATCAACACCTCCACTGTTCTCTCCACCCCGAGATCTTCCTCTGACAGCAGGTAGATTCATATTCACAAGAAGCCATGTTCGACCTTTCATGGTTTCACTTGTCTCTCGGCCATATCAGCTTTCCGATTTAAAGAATACAGACAACAGTGCTTGTTTGATTAACACTGTGTGAGTGTTAATGCGCCGGTGTCCTACTCCCTCCACATATCACCACCGATTTAACCTATTGAAACTTTAAAAGATTCACAAAAAAAAAGTACCAAGTGGGATTACTTTCCAGCCATCCATTATCCAAACTGCTTACCCTTTCACGTACCAAAAATGTCCAGTTTTTACAAAATTTAAAATTATTGCACCTCAAAAAATAACACCAGTCAAGTGAATTAGACATTCCACAAAAATGCGCCCATCTTTCCCAATCCCATATTTAAACTCTTAAAGCCATTCAGCGGTGGAAAATGGATGGATGGATGAAACTCATTCAGAACATCCTGGGAAGTATTTTCCATGTTCTTAGAACAAAACACTTCACAGTAAACTTCACCAATGTTCACAACACATTTCCAAAATGTAATAAATGTTTTCAATAATTACCTCCTCCTTTCACATGTTTTGATCAATTTAAATCATTCTTACTTCAAACTGTTTGGATAATTCAGGACATCTTGGGCTCTATGTAATTTCTCCAATAAAATTTCCAATTGGGAGCATATTTGTCTCCTTCTGGGGTCACCGATGATGTGGCGGTGCACTTGGCCAACTGACGTGTGTGCAGGTCGTGTGGGTTCAGGTCACCCTCAGGGATAGTGTGAATGTGAGTGTAAATGGTTGGTTGTTTCTGTGTGTGCCCTGCGACTGACTGACCACCACTTCAGCGTGTAGTCTGCCTTTTGCCTGATGTCAGCTCGGATAGGCTCCAGCACCAACTTGACCCAGAACAGGATAAAGGATGTTGAAAATGGATGGATGGATGTCTCCTGCATTTCTCGGTTGATTCAAACCATTCCAACTTGATGCCATGTTCAGTAGTTCAACAATTCAATTAACTCCACAGCATTTCAACTCAGAAATGCCTATTTCTACAAAAATTGCATTCACCATCTTAAAATTATCTTTATTGTGTATTTTGCAGAGGTGTTCCAAATATTTTGCCCCTCGTATGTTACAAAGTGGCCTTTTTTTTTTTAATGCCTTTCAGCTCCCATAAAGAGGAGGATGGCGAGAGGAGCAAGAAAAAGCGGGCCTTCCCTTCCACAGAGCTGCCTCGTTACACAGCTCTTGATGCAGTGGGATGGGTATGTCTTTCTCTTTTTAGGAACCGCTTACTGATGGTCTTTATTTATTATATACTTTTTTTTTAACCCTGGAGAACCCACGGGGTCAAATTTGTCCCCTATGAATTCTGCTGCTCAAATGCTACCCTTAAATCCTAAAGGGTCAAATATGGCCCTAATCCTAAATTAGGATTAAAGTATTGAATATTTGAAAAAAACATATATTTTGGTGTTCAGTGAACATATAGCAGTCGTTTATTGTAAAATTCATCATTTTCCAAAGAAGAAAAGGGGTCTTGGGTTCTCCAGGGTTAAATAAGGCCAATCCATTTAGACATGCTTATTTGTCACGTAAAAATATTAATGAGCCTGAAACTTAGTGTGTTGATTTTTTTTTTCTTTTATTCTGAGAGGATGAGTGGTTTCTGCTATTCTCAAGTTTTTACCGATACAGTATTATGTACCTTTGTAGTTATCCTACAGTGTCTCTCAGTAATACTTTTCCCTGACTGCGTTTCAACACAACTATAACTCAAAATGCTGCATTCCAGACTGAGCAAAGCCAGATGATAGTATTTACTTTATGATTCAGTCAGTTTGACTGTCCACAGTCCTGACAGTAAAACTGTTTTCACTTGTTTGATCATATTTACAATATGGATTTGCAGGACAACCTCATGCTAAGATCTTATAGCATTAAAATTACAGAATGATATTTATGAAGAGCAGTTTTGTCGATATGCAATACCAAGTGTAGATAAAATTCCAATCTAGTTAATATGGTCTTTTGTAGTCTAGCATCTCTTTGGACCCAACATTGTTTTCTGGGTCTTAGTGAAGTCAGATATATGAATGTGTCAACAAGTAACATAAGCCAAGGGCCACCTGCATATATCCTGTCTGAATGACTCTTGAATCTCACAAGTCTTTACAATAGAGTGAAAAGCTGCTGCTTGGTGCACAGCCCGTTAGTGTAAATTGATCATTTGAAGCACGTCTAACAATTATTCATCACTGATGAGAGTGGCCACTGTTCATCCAAAGGGTGCGACAGCGGTGCTCTTCATGCAGATCTGCCGGAGGATCCACTCCAGTTTTTCTTCATGCACTGAGCCTAGTCCAACTTCTTCAGTCCAAAAGACACCGCCCACTTTGCAGAAGTGTGGTTACCGCCTTCTGCTGGACGTTTGTGAGCATTGCATCTCTGCAAGTAGAATTGCCCCTCCTGAATTATCAATACCAAGCTCATGACACCATCTGTTTTCTTTTTTTTTTTTTTTTTGGGTGGTGTTCTTCAGTTTCCAGGAATGATGTGGTCCGAAGAGGCGCGAGCGTGTCATGTCTGCACAATCGGTCCTTGGGTCAGACCATTTGTAGCAGTAGTGGAAGTAGTGCCGCATCAAACAGCAGTGAGCAGAACCGCCTGACTGCTCACGCCACCAGCTCAGACCATGAGCTGGAACTGGGCCATGATTCGCCTTCAGAAGGTGTGTTCAATACTCCACAGAAAGACTGCAGGCAGTGCTCCCTACATATGTGCAATTCACTACGTGCAAATTTGCCTCTTCACCATCAATCATTTTGAATTCAGTTGAGTAAGTTAATGTAGTACTTTGCTGCCATTTTTGAAGCACTTCGAAACTTTTTGGTGGGTTGCCTGAATTACAGATTTACCCTGTCCTTTACTGTTCACTGTACTGCATACAAAGAGTAGATGTTGCTGGCGTTAGGCCTCAACCACCTATGTCCAACTTTTGTCAATTTCATAGCTTTTCACAAATTTATACTGCTGCTTAGTTTTGACGTGAGTCATTCATTTATTTATTTTTCTTAAGTGTTGACAATGGGTGTCTCTTTTCGACAAATCCATTTTAATAGTCCAACATTCATGGTGTTTCTTTTTTGTTTTCTGAAGTGATGGATGCGATGCTTTACTTAGTGGAATCACAACATATGTCCTCTCCATTTTTCTCTGCCACAGGTGACGCATATATGTCTGCCTCCTGCCCGCAAGAGAAAGTTTTGGAAGAACAGAGCACAGAGATGGATCATGCTCATAACAAGGTTCACCATATGAGCTCCTGTTAATTTTTATTTTGCTGTTTGTGTGTTTGAGACTAAATGTGGTACTTTGGCTTTCAGTCTATGTTTGAAGGTGAGGAGAGACTGGCAGAAGCTGCACAGAACCTTGAAAAAGTGGCAGACAGCAGCATCCCAATAATCCTCAACATTATTGGTATATATCTATTACATTACTATTTAATTACTTGCCACTCACTGAGCCCGTTTTCTTTCACACTTAATACTCACAAGTTCAAGTTTCGGTTATTGCAGATTCCCTGAATCGCATAAAGGTCAAACCTCGGATGTGGCCAAAATGTAGTATCTCAATATTTTTTGCCAGATATCTTGAAAATGAAATTAAGCATTTTATTGAAGAAAAAACAGAATATCAACAAAATGTTTTTTTTTTAAGAATTCAGTGAGAGCCATGAACATTAACAAGGTCGGCAATAAATTTACAGAATATGCTTGCGCTGTGTGGCTTGGGGAAAAAAAACAGTTAACCACTCACTCCATACACATGATGATGATAATGTATGTGTTGATGAATTAGATGGCAATGTAAGGTTCACTCCCGGCGATATGAACTGTGCCAGCCTGCATCGCATTTTAAGGCTCCCCATGTGGAACACGCATCTGCTCACATTAATATATGAATGCAGCAGACTGGACTATTTCAGAATAGTCTGTTATTTATTCATTTGTTGTGTGTTCACAAACACCCCCCACAGAATTTATTTTGTGATTTCTCCACTGGATCTTCTGTTTTGGTGCATTCTTTTTGATTTTCTTGGTGTCATTGAAGTTATCGTCAAATTTACGTTTTTGGAGGTGGTCTCTGAACGCCTCTTGGGTCCAATGGCAGAAGAGAAGGCACTTAGTCTGACAGAGACATGTCTGTATTTAAGAGTGTTAAAAGCATTAATAAAGTGTACGTTTTCAAAATAACCAACACTACAGCTCTCCTTGTTTCAGAGCTGCAACATATGTCACATCATTTCACCTATTGAAGTGGATGCTTGTTATGTATCACCTGCGAAAAGTGAGGGTGTTTGTTGTGTAAATTGTGTTTGATGTTATCACCTAGATTCCCGTTTCTCTTTCCGCGACAGGCCTTCAAAGAGCCAAAAATGGAAACGACGAGGAAGCTTTCACATGCTTCCTGGCGGCAGCTCAACAGGGCTACAGCAAGGCTCTGTTTAACACTGGTGTCTGTTATGAGAAGGGCAGAGGAGTCCACAAGGATAAGGAGAAGGTCGGTCAATGCATTTTTTTATATCGCCTGTCCATATTAGGGTGGCGGATGAGCTGTAGCCTGGCCCAGCTCACTTTGGGCGAGAGACGGTGTATATATTGGTCGACTCTTACCCAATCCCAGGGCAGAACAGCTGCCTGAGTACAGTTCAAGTTGTAATTAACTTATAAGATCAGTGCCATTGCATTTGATTTTTAAGAACTTTTTAAAGTGGCATTTTGTGTGAAAGGTTTGAGAATCACTGTTTTAGAGACATTGAAAAAAAACATAGATGTTGATTTTTATATATTGTCATTTACTGGTTGTCCAATTCTCCTATTTCTCTTTTTACGACATGAAGGCATCACATTACTATTGGCGGGCAGCGGTGGAAGGTCACAAACAGGCTCAATACCGCTGTGCAAAGCTGCTCCTGACAAGGAGCGGATACGAGAGTGAAGAAAAGTTAAACACAGCCATCAGCCTCCTGCAGAAGGCTGCTGCAGCTGGCCTGACAAAGGTGGGAATCCTCATCACATCTTGTTTTTCATTGTTTTTCTTTCTCCTCTGTTATAACAATTGATATTGTCTCTATATGATATTACCTACATCCTTCCTCTGCAGGCACAATTATGCCTGGCGTCTGTTTACTCCCGGAAGCCAGTGAGAGATGGCAGCAAGTCTGTGCACTACCTGCAGATGGCAGCACAGAGCAATGTGAGCGCCCTTCTCTAATCTTAATGCTTGTCGTTTGGATGTGAAAGGCCTCCGGGTTCTCACTTTTGCAGAGGAACTTGCCTCTCCCATCTGAAAATGATGACCTGCAAGTACTTGGGGGTTAGTTCGCTCACATTCTACAAATGCATAGGGAAGGTGTCTCGATGCAAACTTCAAGACACGTAGCGCAAAAGTTACTACTCCCGACCACCCTTTACGAAAGGAAAGGAGCATGGGAGGTTTAGATCTGGCATCAATATTTAAATCTATATAAATATCTGTAAAGGGCTTTGTTATAGCTGCAATATGTTGCACCTAAAGTCTGCAAGCTAGACTTATGTCAACCGTAGCGCAATGATGTCAGTTAGGAAAATAATTCTGTTGACTGCATCAAATTTCAGCAGCTCAAAAAAGTCCTGGAAATACCATACTGCCCAAAATAGTGAAAAAAGACAAATGTTCCTCATTACTTGTATTATAGGTTGGATTTTAAATATACCCCAAACTATGTTACCAAAACAGTTAACTCAATCCAAACTATTCTTATAACTGCACCCTTTAAAATCAATACCATACAGATATGATTTAAAAAATAAAGTTCACTTGGAAGTGTGTTGAAAGTTTATTATTTTATGCCATTATGCATTAATATAATGAACCACAGCTTTAAAATGAAAATTTCTCATTCAGTACTTCTGTATGAACGCGTGGGTTTTTTCTTGCTTGTCTTTAGGATAATACAGCTCTGTTCCTGTTGGGCCAGTGCTATGAGAGCGGCTTTGGGGTCCGGCAGAGCCTGAGGACGGCAATCGTATTGTACAAACGAGCTGCTCAAGCAGGCAACAAGCGGGCTCAGCTTTTCCTGAGAACCCCCACTGAGACAGACGGTGAGTGAAAGCGCATCTCGTGTGTCATCTGCCTAAGTGACTTACTTTCTCCATCTCCTGCAGTGTTGCGCTCCATCCGTTCTTTGCCATCTTTCTCCATGCACGACCGGGACCTCCAGCTGCCGCTGTCCTCTCTGGCTGATGGTGTGTGTGCAGACACCAGCCCTTTCGTCTCCCTTCCCTTCCTGCATCACAGCTGGAGCACCGGGAGCATGATTGTGGCTCCAGTGCTCTCCTCCAGCCCTCTTCACCTTCATCCCCAAAACTTGGAGGCAAAATCGTGCCAGTGGATGGTCGGCGTTGGATAACTGCCAAGCGTTACACAAACATGTGTTATCTGTTTGGATATATTGTGTTAGGGTTGCAATTTTTTGTGAATTTTCAAATTTGGAAACTTTTACTGTATCCAGCAATTAAAGCAAAAGTTGGCACTATATCTTGTACTTATGTTTGACACGTATCTTCACTAGCGTGTTACATGTGGACATGCAGGCACGTATGTGTAATTTAGTGTGAGTACTGTACTGAGAGTGAGTGTTCATACTTGTGTATGTTTTCAGATTAAATACAGTGCTGAGAAAGTATTTGCCCCCCTCTGAGTGATATTACAAATGTTTTGATGATTTCAAACCTGTGTGATTGATAGACACAAAAAAGAATCAGAGTGGGGCAAATAGTTTTTCACAGCATTGTATTATGGAATCTATCAAGACTTTTACTCTTTCTGTAAACACCCAAGTAGCTCTCTGCTTATACAGTACTTAAAATTATGTATAAGTTAACCACAAGAAGTGCATGTATAATATAGTGAGAGTCAAAGTGTAGTTACCTGTATTTTCAAATGTTAACTCAAAACTAATGTTTGATTGATTGTGACAGAGGACTTGACCATCAGGCCTTGTTTGATTTTACGAGTCTTTTTGCCAGTTACATAGTCTAATTTTTAACGTTTGGTATGTTTTGCCTTGTTTTCATTAAGTTTGTAACCAACATCAGTTCTTGTCTTTTATATAAAATCGCAATTCCTTTTTTTGTTTAATTCTTTAAATTCTAGATTATTTGTATGATGGCCAGGTTATAAAACAACCTTTTAACTAACATCAATAACACGTTTTGTTCTTCAATGAAAGTAGTACAGCCTGACTGCAGCCAACAGATAGAGCGGATCAAAATGTAAATATTTTCCATGATCAGCAGAAGGCTGCCCCACTTCTTAAAATTTAAATTGTCATTGGCACCTTGGTGTGCAGTAAGCCACCAAACATCTCTTCGGAGAATTAACAGTAGGACATAAAAATGTTGAATGATGTAATGTGGTATTAAAAAAATCTATTAAAAGTGATGAGTCCGAAATGAAAGCCAGTCCCCCCAAATGTAGTACAGGTACACACGTTTATTACAATTTTAACACTGATGAAATTGGTTAAAAAAATGGAAGCGTGGTAGTCACAAATGCCAGATCAGATCTAATCTGAAAAGAAGTATGGGTAAGGTATATTGTTTCTTGTTGTTGTCATCAAATAATTTAATATTTTTCAAGAGAAAGTTCGCATTATGTTAGGAAATATATGCAACGTGTTTAATGGCATAAAATCTTGAGCCAACGGTAGCCTTTTAGTATTTTTTTCACTGCATTCAAACGGATATCGAATATAATTGACAGTGGGGGGAAAAAAATTGTACTTCTGAACGAAAATGCCTTTGAGATTTGTGCATTTCACTTTTGCTTCAGTAAATGGCAATAAATCAGTACAGTATTTCTCTTTTTTCACAATTATTTTATCTGCCAATATCTGCAATTGCACTGAGAGTGTCAATGTGGTATTGGCACCTTTATTCAGTACAGGATTCGACACAGTTGTCGGATCCCGCAAGTGCAAGTTTGCCCAATATTGTGGGTGGCAAGACGAACTATCAAATACAGTATGTATTCAGACACATGCTAACAGTCTGGGTCCTGCTGATGCAGGATGTAACCCATTCCCAAGACTTCCGGGTGTGACGTAAGACCTCGATGATGTGAGATTTCATTACCTGCCCCCCACCGCTCGCTACCAAAAGAGTCACCTGACTTTCCGGCTCCCTCGTCCTCCACTTCCTCCTCCTCGTCCTCCTCGTCCTCCTCCGCTCTTTCTCGGCTCTGATTGGCTGCACCTTTTGCGGGATCTCCACAGCGCCGCTCGCTTCTCGCGCAGAGAGAAAGCGCAACCTGGCCACCCAGCCGAGCTGGACCGACGATTTGGAGCCGGAGAGGGCGGATGATGTGATCGGATGCGGGAGGCTGGCTGCAGATAGGGGCGAACTGGCTCTTTAAAAAGACGCCGCTTTGCTGCCGTGACTGCTCACTCGTGTCATATCGTGGGTGTGCAAGACGACCAAGGCTGAGCTTAGAGGTAAGTCAATAAGATGTTGGTCTCGGGATGTGCACCATGCAGGCGGGTGGTGGATGCACCGGATGTGGCTAGATTTACTGTGTGTTCAGCCATCAACAACATTGCGCCCTCGCTGTCTTTAGAGTTCACGGTATGACGAGATTTAGCTTTAATGCTGCTTTCCCCCACTGACATTTGTGATGGGAGTTTGTCAGGAGAAAGGCGGCGTGAGTCGAAGGGATTGGAAGCACTCCACCCATGACATCATTGACTTTTTTAAGTTGATTTTTCCTCCAATGGTGGGACACTCATCTGTTGCATTTACCACATTATGACTCATAAGAACTGGGACTGCTGCTGTTTTGAGGAGTCGTTTGAATGTCCACCCACACTGGTCAACAGAACTGTCAATATAGAGTGATGGTTAGTTTTGACTCTTTAAGGTGGGTGTCTTCCTAGAACAGGTTTGACCTTTTGGATGAGCATCTTTCAGAATGAGAGGATTGCAACATGTTGGAAAAACAGACCATTTATTTGAGATATTGTATGTATTCAAGATAAAAACAGATGATAAAACATCAGGTTATTGTCATTGAAATGTCCAGCAGTTGGTCAACCATCAATGGTACATACGTTGTATACTCTTTATTCATTTTATTTATCATATCATGAATTTTGCTCTTTTTGGCACAGAGATTCAAGCTTCTGAAATACATGTTTCAAAAATATTGCTGAATAAATCCGTTATTATTAAATAAGGTGCACATAGTTATAATTAGAGCCTGGAACCATTGAATAATTTGAAAACTACAAAAGAGCACTTAACACTACATTCGGTCTACTCATTGTCGGAGCAATTGGCTTGATGATGTCATGTCTACTGAGTCAGAGAGTTCACTGTTTTATTTTCCTTTAGATGGCTAAAAGTTTTGGAAATAGGATTGTGCATTGAGACACAACTTCAGGCTACAATTACTACGACAGTATTTTAGTAGTCAAACTTAAATAAAATACAGTATGTCTTTGGAATGTTTTAACAATAACACGGAAGGCATAAAATCATCCCAAAACAGCTGTTTTAAAATGATATGATATGAGACAAATATGGGATATATTTCCTATATGAGTTTGTCATCAAATGGGAGCGACAAAAGAAAAATGTAATTGCAGTGTTGTCATTTGGCATTTTTAATTACAATTTGGAATCATTTTTATGACCGCTACTGTTAACCCTTTGTCTAAGACAGCTTTTTTTTTTGTTGCTTTCATTGAAATTTCATCTGGGATAAGGTTAACCATTTGCTGCAAAAAGACAGAAAAACTGATCTGAATGCATCTATTGCACGTTGGTTTGTATTACAAGAGACATCATCAGTGGGATGCATTATGGCACACAAAAAAGGAGCAAGCCAATGATGCTTTTATGCTCATACTTGTTGCTTGCATCCTGCTTGAATGACCTCTCTCTGGAGGGCTTGTGGGGGCAGCGGCTTTGCTATCATTGCCTGCTGTCCAGTAAAATGCCTTGTCATGCTCTTCACTTCCTCCTCTAATAACTATCCTCCTCCTCCTCCCCTCTCCACTCCACTTTGTTGGACTTAATTAAGGCATGCGTTGGTTCGGGGAAAGAGAAGACGTATGTGCAGCGGTTTTTAACACAGGCAGACAAAGTATGTCAAATGGTAGCCCCTAACCAGAGGTCTTTCACGACTAGGAGGATGGGTATGAAAATCTTTGACAAAATAATGGACAATTTTGCCTGGCCCGGTGTATGAGTCGCTAGTATACCGCCACACAGTAAGGCTGCAGGTTTGAATCTGGGCTCTGACCTACCGTTGTGAAAAGTGCATATTTTCCAGGTGCCTGTGTGGGTTTTCCACAGATACCTTGCCTCAAAACATGAATATTAGGTTCAATGAAAACTCAAAATAGTCCTTCGGCGTGAATGCAAGTGGTTGTTAGCCTATGCCGGGGGTCGGCAACACGCGGCTCCAGAGCCGCATGCGGCTCTTTAGCGACATCTAGTGGCTCCCTGGAGCTTTATAAAAAAGATTTTGAAACTGGAAAAAGATTTTGATAGTAGGTTAATACTGTATAGCTCAAATAGATATAGATATATGTTGCAGCTCCGAAAAAGGAGAGCTGTGGTGTTGGTTTTTTAAAATGTACACTTTATTTATGCTTTCAACCCGACAAACACAGACACATCTGCGTCCTTCTCTCTTCTCGTTCGACTCGAGAGGCGTTCAAAGACAGCCTACGGAAAACGGAAATTCATGATGACTTCACTGACACTAAGAAAAGTGAAAGTAATGCACCAAAACAAAAAAATCAAGCGAGGAAATTACAAAATAAATTCTACAAGGGCGTTTGTGAACACACACCAAAGGAATGAATAACAAACAATTCTGAGACAGTCCAGTCTCCTACATACATACAGCATGTGTTTCCTTCATTGTAAGTTTTATAGAAGGCTTTTATTTTTTTGCGACTCCAGACATATTTGTTTTTTGTTTTTTTTTGTCCTATATGGCTCTTTCAACATTTTGGGTTGCTGACCCTTGGCCTATGCAGAGGATTCCTGACACATTGCCATTACAGTGTCTAAAGCAGTGCCATTGTTTTGTCATTGATATGGGCCAAGGGTAGCAGTCCCACTCTCAGTCAGGGGCCCCCTTCAGCTTGGGACCCAAGGCTATGGTATGACCTTTTCTCTCATGGGATCATCACGATGTGTTTGTTGTCACACAACCAATGCAGGACAGACGAAAGACAAGCTGACGCACTGATCCGACTGGCTGGTTCAGTGCAGGTATCTGTTGTGTGTCTGAGTACACATTCAGCACAAACAGAATGTTGTCGTCTGGTTCCATGGCGAGGCACTGAGGTGAGAACAGGGCCCCGCATGGACAAAGTGCACACTTAGCTCTTCAACCTCTTAGTTTGTCCAATTCCCAAGATTTTGTCTCGCTTTAAAATCTGCTGTGTGTATGTTTTCCATGCTTCTAGAATGTCTGAAATGAAATCAGCATAGTTACGTTGCGTGTATGTGGTCATCATTCCACGGGCATATGCAGTCAACAGGCATGTTAGGTGTACGACTTTTCCTTATTCTGTGGCCGAGCAGGTTCTTCGTTTACTTGTCTGTTTAATCACTTTTTCCCACTGAAATTAATTGTCTGTCCAAGCGTCTGCAAAACAAATATTTGATTTTGCATTTGTTTTTAAAAAACAAAAAAAACTATTATACAGTGGACCCCCCGGGACGGGGCCAGTCCATGTATAGTAAAAATCTGCTTTTTATTTACGTCCATTGAAAAAATTGGGGAAAAAAGAAAATAATGTACCCCCCCCCCAAAAAAAAAATCAACTGATAAACATTCAAAAAAGGATTTCCTTGAAAAACGGGTAAAATGGAAAAAAATCCCATCAAAAATATATGAAATATCAAAAACAACAAATATGCGACTCTGAAACCCTTACGCACCGAACCATGAGTATGCAGTGGTCTGCTATATTGCTGGTAAAGATGACTATAGATGAATATAAAAACAGAATGAAAACAAATTAAAGAAAATGTAAAGAAAAAATGGATTGTATTCTTCGGAGAGATCTCTCTCTCTCTCTCTCTCTCTTCTCGTAACTTGCAAAAAATTACGTAAGTTAAGACACTGGTATGCCAAAGTACAACAGTACCTGCTCCACACTAACCAATACAAGAGATGTATTCATACAAAAGTTTGTTTCATCGTAATATTTACTTGACACCATTTTGACCATTGATTGTTGTGAAACCGCTCAAACATGGATTGCCATCCATCTACCTGTACACTACACGCGCTGCATGCTTACGGTTTGCCACTCGTAAATTTACCTTTTGTTTTTCTGATCAGCTTGCTCCAAGCAATATTGTTATTGCTTTGGCGGCATCTCGTGGCATCTGGGTACCAAGGAAACAGTTTCAAGTGAGTTGAGGATCTTCAATTCTACTATAGTAGTGCTGTGCCACCATTTGTGGCATTTACAGACAATTGCAAACCATTTTAGCGTATTCGTGGAGATGTTAGGTCCCAATCCCTTCCGCTGGATGTATGGTCTCTCATGCAGATGATTTCATTTCTCAGCACATTAACAGTGAGAGAGCATGGAAATGGGGTTGGAGGCTGGGAAAAAATTCAAGCGACGCACGTGTGTGTGGATAAAAGCCGCTCCCTGGCTCAACTGCAGCTTTATGCGAAGAGATTTATGGTCAGTGTTGAGCCCATGTTGACTCAAGCCCATGGTTAGCACGTCGGCTTAGTGCGAACCGGGTTCGATCCCAGCTCCGGCCTCCCTGTGTGGAGTTTGCAGTTTCCTCCCAGATTGACAGGCTATGATCACTCTAAATTGTCAGTGTTGAGCATGGTTGTTCGTCTCTGTGTGCCCTGCGAGGAAAGAAATGCTGGGATAAACCCCCCGCATAGTTGTACGGAAAAGAATGAATGATAATATCATCTGTCTTGGATGAGAACCGTAACTATAAGCAGTCCCATTTAAGAGGATGCAGAGAGACTGGAGCGTTACGACGCCACGTTCACGACAGAGTACTTCTCTCATTGCGCCCTGGGTATATAATATAAATATAATAAAATATGGCTTTGTAAGTGTTGCAGCACACCTCCTGTGAAATTGAAATTATTTAGTCATCTTAATTATTCAAGACATTTTGGACAATTGTTTGCTTCCAACTTTGTGGGAGTAGTATGTGGTACATTGTATGTTCGTGGATGTCCGTGCCCGAGTCTACTTAGCAATTAGCTTATTAGAGTTCAGTTTTGAAGTCGGAGCTTCAAATCCAGCCTCTGGTGAAGTCCTCAATAATAAAAAGCCACATATACATTCCATACAATAGTTTTTTTGTTTGTTTCTGGTCTCCTCTAAAACACCAAACAATTACTCTTCAACAACCTTTACCAACCATCCTGTGCATGAAGCAACTCGTCTCCCTCCACCACTCTGACAACGTGTGTTACAGTTTACTCTGCTGACTGTTCAGCAGCAGACGGGGCAGTTCTCTTGAGAATCATAAACACAGCCTAGAAAATAATTGGCCTACCCCAGCCCCTTCTCTGGATGACGCCCTCAGTTCACACCGCCTCTGCAGATGGAGCAGCACTGTGAAGGATGCAGCTCACTCCAGATCCGCTCCGCTCAGGGGTGGGCAGCTGCAGCACAAACTAAAATGTAATATTTGTTGCATCAAATTGTATTCATTTTTTCCAACACTCTATTCTCTTCTTTTTGAAGCATTTCTCTTGGATGTAGGAGTTATTATTATTTTTTTTTAGTCCAATCAAATTTTAGCCTCAATGTAATGCCACGTCAATTTAATGTACTCAATGTCTTCAGAATCAGTAGTGCAAGCCCATGTAACTTTTACATGAGCAATGGGACCATTTATTTTACCCATCAGAATTCAAATTTTACTCTGAAAATAATCTTAGTGTTTTTCTCTCCGCCGACTGGTAAAATTCCACACACGTGCAGTACACACAAACGCACGCTCAAGTGATTGAAGACAAAAAAAGTTCACAATATTTCCCAGTCCAAGACTGAAACTGTTCAGTTAATTCAGAACATCTTGTGAATTATTTTTCATGGTCCAATAATTCCCACAATCAGAAGATTCCACACTTTTCATGACAAAAGCCCCAAATTTAAGAGACATTGACCTTCTCCTTCCACATTTCTTGACCAATTGAAACCATTTCAACGACAAAATATTCAGCACATTCAGGAACATTTCAGAATGACTCAATTCCCACATTAGCAGTATTAGCCCTACCATCACCCCCTCCTTCTTGGCCATAGACTGATAAGCCAGGACTGTCTCTATGAGATGACCTTGACGTAGCAGCTGCGGCCTGACACGCACACACAACCAGACAATCACGCGCGCATACACACCCTTGTATCACCGCCTTCATTGTTATGTCTTGTGACTTGTTGTAACTGTCATACACTTGTTGCCGGGATTGTTTTTTCCTGGACTCAAATTATCCTCAGATGAGGATAGTTCGAGCGTGTTTTTTTTTTTCTCACCCCTCTCCCTCCCTTGTGGTTTCTTTCTGACTTCCGGGTTGAGTGAACGCTGGCGCGTTTGGCTGCCGCTGCTCAACCCGCATTGTGTTTTATTGTTTTTGTTTTTGATTGTAAAGTGTCCGTGGGTGTCTTGAAAGGCGCTTATAAATAAAATATATTATTATTCGTATTATTATTTTCACATTGTCCTCCCTTTTTCCCATTCCTTGACTGGTTCCAATCCTTAAACCAACTTAAATTCGCAAATTCTGCTTTTCAACAACTCAGTGAATTCTGCAGCATTTCACTTAAGCTTCAGCTCATCAACATTGGCCGAAAACTTCTTCAGAAACTGTATCCTCTAGTATCTCAATTTGTTGTTTTCCGATGCTATGTGTGACTGTAATCCCTTCTGTGTGGCCTTTCCCAACAGGTCTTTCTTTGTCGCGTTAATCCAGTCAGCCATGATGTCGGTACAAACCCCTCCCCTCTCGCGCTCTGGCTCCTCGCCCTCCAATGTGGGTCTGGCCAACCGCAGCGGCCCATCCACCTTACCTCCCACCTCACTCAGCCTGCGCTCCTCGTACAACCAGCTACTCGGACGTGATGTCATCAAGGAGTCCGCTTGCTCGCAAGGGGGAGGTTCGGCCACCTTGCCCAAGAGCCGTCAGAGACACACAATGACCAGCGTGCGCAGCGTAATGGGCATAAGTGATAACCTGTCATCTAAGAATCAAACTGCTAGCAGGGGCAGGGGCCTTCCCACTAAGTCCTCATCCAGTTCTGCCCTCTACTCCTCTTCCTCCTCATCATCACTTTGCAATACAACCAACCCTAAACTGGCCAAGAATGGAGCCAACATGCAGAGACGTGCTGAGAGTCAGCAGCTGGGGCTGAGCAGAGCAAATACAGAGGGCAAAAGTCACAACATCCCCACGGATAACATCAACTCGAACTGGCCCGAGTTTGAGAAAGACAACTCCCAGTTGCCCCCTTTCCGCAGACGGACAAAGAGCTTCTTGGAGTACCATGACAAGGGCTGGGATGTGAGCTCGGGAAACAACGAGAACAAGGAAGAGATGAAGCAACTGGCTTCGGCAGAGAAAGAGCAGGCTAGCCCGGTCAAGGAGAGGGACATGCAGAAGGAAGAGAAGCCCACCTGTGAAAGCTCTTGTGAGGAAGACAAGGAAGAGACGGTGCCAGTGGTGAAAGAAGAGGAGAAAGACGAGGAGGAAGCACCAACTGCAAGACAGCCTCTGTTACCGGTAGTCGTGGAAGCCCCGCTTTGCTCTTCCTCCTCTTCATCCACTAATAGCCCAGAGTGGGAACTGGAAAACCACCAGGCTACTGCCCACATCAGAGAGGAGCACTGTGTCCAGGTTCAGGGAAGTCCGAGAAGTCCAGCAAAGCCGCCTCGGAGCTCCCAACCCAGGGTGATCAAGGTAGAGCTGCACCCCAACCACGAGAACCAGTTCCTGCAACAGTACCCACCATCCTCCCCTAAGCAGCCAAGGTCCAGTGAGAGGAAGTACCCCTACAAGGAACCGAACACCCACTGCCATACCCGATATCCAACCGGAGCTCGGGCTGCCCAAAGTGAGTTTAAGAATGGATCTGACTCCGGACACCCCATCGGAGGATGAAGACTCCAGCTGGACCACTTTGTCTCAGGAGTCACCCTCTCCTCAAAGTCCACAGGAGTCAGGTTCGCTAACATTGTGTTTGTCTTTTGAACAAGAGTGTCCAAGTCCTTCCGCTGAAGGCTGCAGACAGAAAAATCGAATGATGCAAGGGAAAGTTGAGATGAAAAACCGCTACCTCACAAGTTCAGTTGAATATGATAAGACCAAATATTTGGTCATGATTTTGAGGGTAGGGTTGGCTGGAGTGTTGCCCATATCCCACTAAAATAGAATAGAAATGTTTTCTTCGAATTCAAGCAGTAGTTGTTGTTTTAATCTTTATTCACACACTCAAAAAAACATTAAAATGCTTATTCTATCGTGCTTTGGAGTGCCCCCTCCTCCCTTCTCATACAATGGACTATTCCATCTTCTTACGGCCCGCGCAGACCTGATTAAGAATAACAAACTTGATGATAAGTTGATGATAAACAGTAATATTCAAAATATTTGACATACACGTCTTTAGAGGGTACACTTTTCATGCGTCTCCACTAATTTCCTTAAATTGCCTTGTGGGCTGTTTCACAGTTGTTTTTAATATACTACCCTCAATAATGGATGGTGGGGCCACTAATGGCTCCCGGGCCATAATTTGTAAACCCCTGCTTAAGAACATCTGAGCCTTTAATCGTCGCTTGATTGCATCCCCCTTCACTCGCACTCTGCGCCTCCTTCCTGCTCTCTCATTAAAAAACTGATCATTCTGGAAATGTACCAAAAGCCCCACCTCAGGCCATACTGTGGGAAGCTTTAGGGCCAGTGTGCCACCTTATGGCGCAGAGAATGATTAGTATTTACGAATGGTAGGAGATTGCAGATATCGGTGTGGCATAGGATGCAAATGGAAGTGAAAGATGATGCAAAGGCATAAGTAATAGAAAATGTAAAGGGGAAAACTATAGGAAAGCCGGAACAGAATGAACAGAGGCCATTGCCTAAGGGGCACTGCTTTAGGGGATGAGGAAAGAGTTGCTATGGCAACAGAAGCTATAATGATCCCTATCCTCCTTCGTGTGCAGATACACATATACAAACACAACACACATGATTTATGTACGACATGCACCCAATCTATATACAGTACTGCCTATTTTGCTCCATTAGCAGATGTTTGGGGCGACGGGGACCTGCCCCCAGGGTGGCGGGAGATCTCAGACTCGTCAGAGGTGTATTTCTGGCACGTCCCCACCGGAACCACTCAGTACCACCGACCTGTTGCCTCCAGCAAGACCGAGAACAAGCCACAACAGGAGACGCACAATTCGCTGCAGCCACCCAATGAGGTGAGATGACTCTCATGCGTCGGTACAGTGTTGTTGAAGCAGGAGTTTCATTTGCTCCGTGATCACGCTCAAAACACACGTGTATCTCAAATGTTCACTTTTGAAATGAATCGACATTGATCCAACCTTCTGATGTTCACACCTTGGCCACCATAGAGAGAACTGACTCAGAAAGCCGCAGTAATAAGTGTCATTTTTCGCAGAGGATGGAAAGTACATACCATGTACCATCAGCACATTGTCCTTTTCTGTTCAAATATCAATTGCTTAAAGCGTTATAACTGACATTGATGCTACTCGTTAGCCCGTCTATGGCATTTTGCATCAAGCATTGCCATGAAACTAGCAAACCTTTTCCAGGGACCGTATCTCACTGAGTGGTGAAAGTTTGCAAGCTTGTGCACACCTTCGCGAATGTTTTTTTTTTTTTTTTTAATGTGAGGATTCGTTCAAGGTCGCAAGGACGTTCACCCACAATTGTAAGTTAAAATTTTAATGCAGGAGAGATCACTTTGCAGTAATGTATTTCAACCAATGTGTTCATAAATGAAATGTACTATTATTATTATTATTATTATTACTTGTTTGAATGTTTGCAAGAGTTTGATAAAAAACGACTGTCTGTGAGACCCTAAAGTTGCCTGGGATTTTTGATTGGATGAGTGAGTCGCGAGTTGGGGCCCAGGCTGACGGTTGAGAGAAACGATAGCTGGATGTTTTCTTTGGCGACATTAACATTTTCAATTTTACAATTAAGAGGTTTTTGAGTGATCACTATACGCTGTAGTATTATCACTGTTACAGGATTGTGCTTGATGAATTCGTTAACAGCTGACAGTGAGGATTTAAGGCCGCTCGTTAGCTAGCGTTTGCGGCTGCCTTTCCAGATTGCCATGCATAGCACTTGTGCTTCTTTTTAGATTTGTTGGCATATTTTGCAAGTGATCTTACTCACTTTTAGTAAACTTTTTTTCACACACTTGAGGCACCGCTGCTAATTTGCTCCGCGAACCCACCACCTATTGATTTCTGCAAGGCATCCATGTTGTTAATGGCAAAACACGTGATTGGGAATTAATTGACCTCAAGCTCTTCATTGCATGGTTGACACTTTTACTGCTAATGATGAGCTATAAGCAACAAGGCGCATTTATACTCCTGTTGAAATATTTTTTTGCAAGCTGTTAACGGCGGTGGTATGTGCCCCTCTTTCTGTCTGCCACAGCGCCCAAGCAGTCTCATCTCAGACAGTTCAGTGGAACCAGTCCCCTCCCCCTCTGGCTCCTCCCCAACCTCCCTCACCTCCAACTCCTCCAATGATGTCATCTCTTCTGCACAGAATCTTAACAGCACTCCCTGCACAGTCAATGTAAACCTTTCATTCCCTCCTTTTTTTGTTTTTTTTGTTAAAATCATGTGTTACTGTCCGCTGACACACTGTATTCCTTTTGGCTCTGCCAACATCTTCTACGCTGCATATTCTTTTGTGTCTAAATTAAAGTAAATTTCACACTGCATGATGTTTGAATCGGGTACATAAGATAGATTAAGATCATAGAAAACTCAAGCTGTATCATAAAAATGTGTTGCCAGTTTGTTTCTTCTCCCTCTGTTATGAATACTAAAGCATATATGAATTATTTTTTATCATGCCATATCTTGAATCGGGAAAAAATGTGTAAAGTATTATTAAACCATGTATTGATTAAATACCTGGCTGGTGCAGGGGATAAAGTCACCTTGCCAGCCTCAATGTCTGTCCAAGTGCACATTGAACAAATATAAAAACTGTGGTAATTAGTGGAGTCATTTTTAATTCCAATGAATGACAAACCCAGTCTAAAATCACCATAAATCATGAACGTCGGAATATATTAATTCATTCCCCCACCACTTCTTTTCATGTTTGTGTGTGTGTGTGTGTGTGTGTGTGTGTGTGTGTGTGTGTGTGTGTGTCCAGGATCTGAAGGACTATCCAATTTATCCTGACCCCAGTCTGAAGGCATTTGAAGGGGCCACCCTTCGCTATGCTTCCCTCAAACTCAAGTAAAACCTACTGATTAATTCCTTGTCCAAGTGCCATGTGTGTGTGATGTTTTCTCGCCAGATGTGTTCAACAATCACTTGTTTAATTATGCAATGCAATAACTCAGTGATCCTTAAAGGTTTGCAGCGTGAAAAGCTACTGTACAGTTCTGTCTAACTTTCAAATTCAGTGCATTTACATTCAATCTTGAGGAATAGTATTTAAAGAAAAAATGATTTAGGTACACATTAAATGTTATCTGGGACAAAACGAGGACATAGATTACATTGTTTTGCAGTTTTTTATCTGCTATTGCTTTTAAAGTGAGTAAATATGTATTAACAGCGCCACCTAGTGGTACATTTATTACATGCACACACGGTAACTTCCTACTCCTCTTCTGACAGGTGGTGAAGCCCCACTGGTTATTATTTGGTGTTTCTTTGAATTCTCTCTGTCACCCTAAGGAAGGCCACAGCTGGGCTGAAACACATCGGGATGTTATATCGATTTTTTTTTACATGCCATGACGTGTTAAAGGCATTTGAACATAATCCAGAGAGTGCCTTCGTTTTCTACTTTTGTGTTTACACATTTATTTTATTGAGGTCCAATACATTTGAACCCTTTCATGCACCCTGTAACCTGATAACATGGTAAGATGCCCACTGTACTAACCACTGTCCCTGAAAGGGTTAATTGAATAAGTGGCTACATTTTTTGTTGTTATTTCCCTGTATTTAAGCATAGCGGTGATGTTCAAATGGTGCATAATGTTACAGTGGCCAACAGTATTCTGAAATATACATGATAGGAGTAAAACCTCTGTCTTGTTTTTGATTAACAATTAGGTCTACTCCGCTGTGTTTTCATTTCGGCCATGAAAGTGTTACTTGGAGAGCTTGAGAACCCCTGCATTATGCCCTTAATGTCTCACTTTTCTGCAGCCCTGCGCTCCCATTGGAAACTGTGGATCTCAACAACCCCTTCCCAGATCCAGAAGCAATGGTAGGACTCAATATATGTTATTCATCCTTAAATTGAATGAACGGGCAAACCCTGGAAGTGGTTAAGGACTTCAAATACCTTGGGTCCTTTGTGAGTGAGGATGGCAGCTCCACAAAGGAGATTAAAGCGAGAATAGGCATAGCAACATCAGCCATGACAAGACTGGCCAGAATTTGGAGGAGCAATACCATCAGCTTCACGGTGAAGGTCAGGCTATACAAATCACTGGTAATCTCCACTTTACTATACGGCTGTGAGAGTTGGACACTCAAAGCAGACACGGAACGCAGGATTCAGTCCTTTGAGAACAAGAGCTACAGAAAGATGCTCCATATATCTTACAGAGAACACCGGACAAATGACTATGTCAGGCAGCTAGTCACCACCCTCGCTGGAGAACAGTACAAGAGCCTGTACTCTCAACGGTAAAACGTCGCAAAATGGCCTGGTATGGCCATGTTACAAGGCATACCTCGCTATCCAAAACCATCCTACAGGGGACAGTGGAAGGGAAGCGGAGAAGAGGCAGACAGAGAAAGTGCTGGATGGACAACATCAAGGAATGGACTGACTGCAGCTTCCAGACCCTGCTACGAACAGCGAAGGACCGAGAGTGCTGGAGATCCCTGACTGCCCAGACGTCCACCATGGCACCCCTACGGCCTCCTAGGCCATGGGATGACCTGACCTGACCTTAAATTAGGTTGTTATTGGTTCACGATTACAGTTTGTGTCTCCACTAAGAACAAAATATTACGACGCATCTTAGTTTTTCTCAGTCACTTTGGTATGTTTCTCAGATCAGAATTGAAATTTGCAAATGAGTAAGTGCATTTTCTCAAAACATGGATCCCCTGGAAAAGCCATTTTCTTTGTATTTTTCTTTAGTACATCCCCAAGAAGTAAATATTTGTGAACATTCCATCAGAACAAGTTTTTTTTTCTTTTTCTTTTTTTTTGTCATTGTGTACGGATAACAGAGTAAAAATGCTTAGTCATGTTGTCATTATACAGTAACTGTACTCTGGAGGGACGTTCTGACAGCCGCTTAAGATTTGATGACAAATTCAATATTCGAAACTGAAAGTTGCACTTGTGCATGTGGAAGATTGTCTGCAAGCGAGTGGGCAAGATTCACATTTCATTTTTCATACAAACTATTTGCACTTTAATTTGTTGACAAAACATCTCATTGTGATACAGAAAGGAAAAGACAACATTGCATAGCACAAATATTTTTAAAAAGATCGATGGGCAGCGGGGGTTTGAAATGTATACATTGGACAATCTCCTAAGGGAAAATTGTCAATGGAACACTGTAAGAATTACAGTGTAGTCTTCCTACTTCCGTCGGGCCACAAATTCGCATCCACGTCACAACAACTTGACTTGCTATAAACTATTTCGCAAAACTGGTTGATCCTTGTTTGATCGAATGCTTCACACATCTCCATTCATTTTGAAAGAGTCAAGATCAGCTGGGGACTGTTGGTCTTACAATGACTTTGAATTTATGGTCTAGGCATTATTAGCGCTCTTTATTCCAAAGAACAGATTTTTAGGAAAACCACAACTCACACTTCAGCCCAATTTTTGCATTTATTAAGTAGGTGGCAGCAGCGCACTCTGCTGATTTGAGCTTTGGACCAGAAGGTTGTGGAAGTCTGATTGTACACACATACAAAATAACGTATACAAAATAAATACAAAAGATTTAGCAATAATAAATAATAATAACAAATAATAAAAAAATCCCCCTGACATTTCAACAAAGAATTACATCATATTAATGTTATGACTGAATGATAGGCAGAAAAAGAAGAGAACTGTGATTAAAAAAAGAATAATCCATGAAGTGTGTGTTCCTCCTTAGTCATTTCCAGTACGGTCCTTGGGCTGGGTGGAGATGGCAGAAAAGGACTTGTGTGAGGGGAGGAGCAGCGTGGCTGTCCACCATTGCATTAGACAGCTGTCCTACTGCAGGAGGGACATTCGAGACTCAGCCGGAGTCTGGGGAGAGGTCAGTTACTTTGATCGTTATCTAAATACAGGAATGATCTCAATTACTGTATGAGTGCTTGTGGTGGGAAGTCAGGAAGTACAAATACTTAAGGTACTTCACAGTGATTTTTCAGGAAACTGATCTGTCCTAGCAGTAGGTTGATATTTCACAGGATAGGAGAACAGAGTTGGAGTATTTTTGATGAGAACTGACTTCAACAAGAACACCCCCACAAAAGCTGATGTTTGTGCTCTCAAAGGGCAAAGGGATGCTGCTGGTGCTTCAAGATCGCATGTTGACTCTGGTTGACCCAGATGATCAAAGCCTCCTCCACTCTCAGCCAATCAGCAGCATCCGTGTGTGGGGAGTCGGCCGTGACCATGACAGGTATTTGAAATGCTTTCAAACGTCCTGTAAAGCTTCTTGGAGCGCTTCCTTGGCTATTCGGTCGCTGCAGGCGTGACATGATGAGATACAAGCAAACACTAGAACGCATACATCCTGCAGGAAATGGAAAGCTCATTCCATTTACAAGGAGCATGAGTGCTTCATTTTCTGTGTACATTTGCACTAACGGCATTCACGACATCATGATTATCCTCAATGTTTCATGTTTCCATTCTGCATGTGAATGACCATCAATCTACTGGTTCTCAAACAGGATGATGGGTTCCCACTAACTACCGAAGCAATACGAAGTGTACATTAGCATACTGACAATACGGATTCAGTCTGAATATGTTGATTTATTAGGTACACCTGAACAAACTAAAAAAATACAGCACATCATTCCAGCCAAATAATACCACAGAAGGTACACGTTTAAGGTCACCAAAGTACTGTATTCAATGTTTTAGGGATCGAGACTGAGTAATTGACAGCTAACCAAAAAGCTTTGAAAGTACCTGTAGATTTCACAAGATGGTGGCAAAGCACTTTTTTCCCTCTCAATTCACCATTGTACCAATTTACATCAACATGCCACCAAAGCAATCTATTTACATACACATTTAGACATAGCTTTAGCATGAGTACAAAAAGAGAGAAAAGGGGATTTTTCCAGCAAACAACAACAGAAGAGTGGTTCTTCTCAAAAATCGGTGAATGGCCAAATCAGCAAATGTCAAATTGCAAATATTTATGACTATAGATTGGCAAACAAAAGTCATTTTAGCTTGTTGAATGACCCCATGTGTCATGAGCGTTCTAATTCATTTACCACAGCTTGGTGTAAAGCGGATCAGAAAAAAAAAACAGCCTCCACCTGCTGAAGCTTTCCATCCACATCTGTAATAGGATTTTTTTATGCTGTGGTAACTCAATGCAAAAATGTCAAATCAAAGCAGTAACAAGTACGCAGAGAGCCGTGCACTTTTCAAATGTGTTCAATGTTGCAGAGGCTGCTCTCAAGGACAATTGAGCCCTTTTAAAAAGTCCTACCTGGACCTCTTAGCAGGGTCTCTCTTTCACACCCCAAAAGTACTGTCAGATTTGGTTTTGATCCAATAACAAGTAGTCGGCCAGTCTTGACAATATTGATTTGAGGTAGTTTTAAATATTTGCATTTAATGTGTGAGGACATTACCAAATCTGAATGATCGATTCACATACTGGTAATATCCTCCATGCACTACTGCAGTTTTATTGAGGCGGACGATTAAGAAGCAGTGCTATTCTGTACTCGTGGTGTGTGATACTGAGAACCAGTGGAAGTGAGCTACTCTTGAATAATGCTGAGGATGGCTAAGATGTAACTTTGCAATTCAACTGCAGCAGCGCATTAAGGAGAGAAACATAAATCCGGCCATCATGACACTGATATTTATCAAGATCAATGCCTGCATTCATGTCAACGTTAACAATACAGTATTTGGATAGATTCTCCCACCACTATTCTCTCCCAATTCAAAACGACAACAATATAGTATGAGTCCCACTGAAACTGAGCATTATGACAACTGTATTTGCAGTTAAATGACACAGCTCTTGTGTTGGCTCTTGGCATGAAGTTGGACCTGATATTGTGGCTGTAGACTTTTTTTCTTTTTTTTTCCTTCCAGTTGCTCAACCACAAAATATGACGAAACTATGTGAGGTTCACTTCCAGTATATGATATATGTGTTCCACTCATGTGAAACCAGCTGTTAAAATAGCATCGGTGTACTTGTCTGTACTCCGTGTTCTTCTCATCCTTCTCTTTGTCTTGTTTCCATAGTTTCTCTCACTACCCGCATTCTCACGGCTCTTCTTTGCTTCCTTTGTGCAACAACCTCTTATCTCTCTCTCTCTCTCTCTCTCTCTCTCTCTCTCTCTCTCTCTCTCTCTCTCTCTCTCTCTCTCTCTCTCTCTCTCTCTCTCTCTCTCTCTCTCTCTCTCTCTCTCGGGAGAGTGCCTCTTCCCTCATGTGTCATCTCAGCCTTCTTCCCCCATGTTGTTGAAATTTGCAGTCAAGATTATTTTTGTTTGAGTATTTTTTATGTGATTCAAGTATCTATGACCGCAAGCAGCACTCAAGGGCGTTTTTTTTTCTTGCCCCCATTTTGGGAATTGCACTTTTTGTGTGTTTTATCTTGATATTGTCACTAGAGGGCGGTAGAGTTAAAGCCTTTGCTTCAAGACAGGTCACAGAATGTATGAAGAGATGCTTGTCTTTGAAGATTATTGTTTTTCTTTCTCGGATATGCTGAGAACAAAATTTCCAAAGTGTGTCCTTGACTGTTTTCTCATTTCCTTCTGTGCAAATACATTTGAGATTATGTTTTTAGAGGTTTCTGGAAGTGCAGGCTCATGTTATGATGAGTATGCAAGGTGACTGGATGTCTGATTATGTTTCCAAATTTGTGGTTTTGTAGTTGGGTGGGTCAAAGTGGCTGTAGCCTGTTTCTCAACCTGATTTATTATTTTTTTTTACACTTAAGTAACTCATCCATGAACCAATTCACCATGACATCATATGTTCTTCCAGGTGGGAAAAGGCTACACCTTTTCCACTAAAATCATCTATAAACAAACCCTGACATAGCATTTGACCAAGGCAATTAGTTTGGATAAAAATGGGCAAATGGCTTGAATGAGTATTTTAGCCTTCTTCTCTCATGCTGCAGTTTGAAGTACTGTATGTGAAATATCAGTTGACAAGAAGTAAACGTGCTTGCAAGGGACACCCAACACCGACTATGAATTTGCATTTCAACTGGTTAGTTCATTAAAAAATAGAGAAGGCGGAAATTCATACATTAACATAATCATTGAGGTAGTGGCAAAGTAATTCAGGAGAGAGCAATAAAGGAAATGTCTTAACCTTGGTGGTGTAGTCTCAAGAGTAGCATACTACGCTAAATTCTAAATGTGTAGCTGACCATGAAATGGTTCTTTTGCTGACTGATGCTATTTGACTTAGATTTTTTTTTAAAGTTATTATAGATGCTGTATTTCCTCGTTATGTAATTCATAAGGCTATGATTGCATAGCAGGTCAAATGGAAAGCTCAAAATCAAACAATACATACATACCTGAAAAAAGTCTTCCACAAACCTGACAATTTGAATTTGGGTTTCCAATGTTGCTATCTGTAGAAGTATCAACAAAATCCACACAATTTTTCTCATGCCTTCCGCCTGTCTATTTTAGACTTTTTTTCTTCTGTTTCTGTCATGGTGTTCCGTTCATGACATCTCTGCAATGCTGTGTGAGGTCTGGTTCTCTGTACTTCGGCACAAAATATATTCATCTGAGTTGAAGTTGAATTTCCCTTGGAGGGATTATAATCACCCAAAAAAAAAAAAAAAATCATGGATGCCGCTGTAGTAAGTGATTATTGCTTTTGATGCTGTACTATTGACATTTCCACTAAATGTGTGCTCCTTGTGTGTGTGTGTGCGACCAATGTGAAACTACTTGCAGACGTCAAGACGAATGAAGGTCCTTAACTCCTTACATACTCTTCATTTCCCATGCCAGTTTTGACCTGGGCTGAGAATGTCCTTTTATTGCCCTTCTACATAAAATTAGGAACGACAACTCTCTTCAAATGTATTAATAGCCCGTCTGACATTAATAAATGGATGATTGATTCCTAATACATGTTTCAGAGAAAGGGAGACATTTTTTTTTTAACTACATTGCAGGTATAGCGACTTGGTTTTGGCAATTTCCTCAGAAATGGTGATGAACACGCCTCTCATGCTTCCATCTGAGGAGTGTTCACAGCCATGTCCTGAACATGTCGCTTTCTTGGTCCAGAATGTTTTCAAAATGAATGAGCCCCCCTCCCCCACTTCCACCCCAATCTAAAATTGGGCGGGGCAGAGGGGGGGCGGGTGTGGGTTGTTGGTCCCTCGATGAAGTCATGTAGCTATATCTGGAGCACTCAGCAAGTCTGAGTATCTGGATGCCCCTGGTTGCATGTGCACATTTTATCATGTGTGCGCACACGGGCTTGACTTGATGAAGTCAGTCGTCCAAATCTGGAGCACTCTTTTGTGTATGTGTCCATGTTGACTGTTTTCCACATACTTTCTCAATCCCTTAATTTGGGCTCGGTCTTCCCACTCTTTGTCTCCAGCCCTCTTTCTGCCTCCCTCTCATATCATTGGCTGCTCATCTTAGCGTCTTCCTCCCGCTGCTTCTCCCGCCTTTGTGCAAGACTTCCCGTTTTTAGCACTTTCTGTAGGACGGGCGAAAGGGAAATTATAACGGCAATTCTAGAGGGAAGCTGGTGCTGACTCTTAGCTGGGAGATGCCTCCCTCCTCACATTAAGTGATTCTTCAGACAGAGGGTTAGTCGTAGTTGTGGCAAGAGGAGGTCGGAGGAGGGAGAGAAGACGAAAGGAGCCCTTGAGGATTAAAAAAAAGAAGAGGAGGAGAGACAGGGAAAGCATCACCCTTGAGCTACAAGCGACACGGGAGCTCTATCGCAATGTCACAGAGGCGAAGAGTTAACGAGGCGAGGAACTAGTTTGTGACATGGCTGGCGTGTCTGCCCGTGTGAGTATCTTACCTCTCCTTTATTGTTGATCATTCTGTCATTAGTCCCCCTTTTATTTGTCACCTTCTCTGCCTTCGCTACATGGCTTTGACTTCAGATACAGCTGGGTCGATGACTTCCCGACGATCAGTCAGGTGTGAGGATGCAGGCTGCTACTGCTGCTGAGCAGATGTTTGAGGTGGGTTAAGATAAGAAGAGAGAGGAATGAAGGAAGCAAAAGAGGGATTGGAGGGTGGAGGCAGAAAACAGGATTAAAGTGTGCTGCGGGGTGGTGCATATGCCAGAAATGTAATTTTACGACTTTATTTTAAACATAGTCTGTCGCAGATGTGTATTAGATATGAAGTTCAGTACATGCTGGTTTGTGCATGATAGAGGGTGTGTTGAATGTGCATGTTTTTTTCTGACAAGCAATTGTGGAGGGGGTTGTAACTGATGGAAAAAAGACAAAGAACAAAAAGAGAGCAAACATTTATGACAGGACAGATGAGGATGGGAGGGGCATGTGAGGTGACATCCCTGTTTGTTATCATGCCTTTAACAGCTAATATGTGTCCTGTCTTATAGACTGAAAATAATTCACTCACTTTCCCAATGTCTTATTTGAGGTCTGGTTGACATTCTCAGTGAGTTATTCATTTAATAGTGTGCGGTATACAACTGTGTTGCCTTACTCTGAGAGCTGTTTCTTATACGGGAGTGCTTTGAGATACAACTGGTCTGACCTACACATTTTTCCAGACAAGAGCCATCATTTGAAGTTTTTGCTTTGACCTGTGAGCAAAATCTGGGATTTGAGCGCTGCAGGTGGCAGTCAATCAACTCATTTTATGACAAGCATCGCTTTGGCAGAAAGTGAATAATCTTCAAAAAAGAGCTTCAAAGCTGTTTATTCGCAGCTGTCACACTAAATGTAAAACCAAGAGAATTATGCGTTGTGCATTTAAAACAACTAAAATCCGCTTAGCTTAATGCTAACAAACAATGAAAACTGCAAGACAGACAAATCAATAGCATCAATGTTGCCAATATAACCTTTTTAAGCAACAGATATGAACACAAACAGTGCAGCAACACATATAGACAGACAATATAACTATTTACCCTACGGCAAATATTACTGCAGCTTACCGTGTCACATATAGTAGTACTTCTTCATTACTTTGCATGACTGTATTTTACTGCTCCTCAGTAGCAAAGTCACACACTCCTGAGGGAGCCGCCATGATGCACAAGATGTTTATTTCTTTACATTCTATTTAATTATCTTACTATAACTGTGTTTATAAAGTTTAATACATGGCTATTTTTTGCATCGGAAAAAAACACATTACAAATAATTGTTTTTTGCAGGGAGGCTCGAAGTGATTAATGGCATTTTCACTCCTTTCAAGATTCATTCATTCATTCATTCATTTTCCGAACCGCTTTATCCTCACTAGGGTCGCGGGGGGTGCTGGAGCCTCCCAGCCGTCTTCGGGCAGTTGAATTGGTTGCCAGCCATCGCAGGGAGAGAAAAACCACACTTCACACTCATACCTAATAGAGTGTTTTCAGCCTTGCATGTTTTTGGAATATGGGAGGAAACCGGAGTCGAAGTGATCCACACAGGGAGGCCGGAGCTGGAATGTACCTCTGCACTGTGAAGCCGACGTGCTAACCACTGGACTTCCGGGCCGCCTCCTTTCAAGATGATTATTTAAATATTTTTGGAGCAAGACGGTTTTATCTCAAGGGACCACATAATTACAAATACTTCTTGATAAAGATGTATTGCACTCCAAATAAAACACATTATATTTTGAAATTGTAGCACTTTTTATGTTTGTACAGGCAAAACATTTGACATTTAATATACCTCTTGTCCGTATGACTACACACATGCACTTTTCATTGATATTCTGTCCAAAGCTGGCCTTTGCCGCACACGATAAAAGAGAGAAAACAAGCAGCCCTTGAGCCTCATTCATTTTTTAACGCTCTACACACTAGCTATCAGCTCCGTTTATGTCAATGCAGCGGGTTTGCTTATGTGAGCTTTTGGCAGCGCGTCTTCCCAGTTGGCGCCCATCTTATTTGCTGATGTCACGGCCCCTTTAACCTTAATTCATATGCAACATCCATCTGACGGCCCACTGGGACACAACCCTGATCGGCCAGACACATTGGATAGATGCCACGGTGATTGATGCCCCATCCTCTCACCCACCAGCGCCCCCTCATCACTCCTCCATCCTTCCACCCCTCCACAATCCATCACAGCCACTTGTCCACACTCTGCTTGCTCGTTGGGTCTACTTCCACAAAGGCTCACTCCATGAAGGGTCGTCATGGCCAGAGATGCCCACTGTGATGAAACCAAGACATCTCCTATACCTTTTTAATATCGCCGCTGCCTCTTTATTGCCCGCTTTAGCATTGTTTAGCTCACCTGGTTGTAATCCGTGTCTTCCTGACAGAGTGTTCATTGTGCTCCCCCTATAGATCTTCTCCCTTGCTCTTTCAGCCAATAAATCTTTAGCCGATAAAATTCTTGCTCCTCCCAGCTGGGGAGAGCAGTAATGAGAGGTGATGCCGGTCACACAGCAGTGTACACACCAGGATGTTTGTCTGGTGTCTAGTTTTGAGGCTCTGTTTACACTGTGATCCCGGTGGCCCACGGCAGCCCCGTTGTGCGTCATGGGATTTGGGCCATTTAAAAAAACATTATATTACTTTTTTCCCTGTGTGCAAGTCTTGCTAACTTTTCTGACTTCAGTCATTGGGGTTGTGACAGTAAGGCATAAAAGGCCTCTTTTGGAAAAGATTATGTGAAATTTGTTCTCTTTTAAAAATTTGAGACATGTTTTAATCAGTCAGAAAACATTTAAAATAGGTAAAAAACACATCAGGTGTAGTCTAGAATGAAACACATTTCACTGTAGCAGCAAATAACATTGAATTAGAAAATGTAGTTTTCATGGGTTTCAATTGGCCAAAAGTGGCCAAAATAGAGCCATACAATTGGACATACACAATATATTATTGAGCTGAAGTTGGCAATGATCAAATTAGACAATGGCTTGAGAAGTTTCATTACTTTTGCATTAATACAACTAAAATAATTTCCAAAAGGAAGCGAGGCGGACACAAATGCCATGCATTAAATCATCTTCGGCCCCCCCAAAAAAGATTCAAAATGTTTCACAACAACATATTTTATTTTATAGCAATTAAAAACACACACTTTGTTCATACCATTGAAATCATTGCTTTAAGTTCTCCAACAACAATGCTAGTTTGTAAGCGTTTTGCATTGTCTGTGCGCATTAAACTGGCAGACGTTTGCAAGTTATCTGGTTCGGTTAAATATGATTTCCTTTTTTATTTATTTATTTAATTATCTTTATTTTATATTTACATGACCACATCTCTAAAAACTCATAGGTTGTTGAAAGACCACCACTGTGTTCCATCCATCCATCCATTTCAGCACCACTTCTTCTGAACAGTTACTGGAGCCGAACCCCGCTGACTTTGGGCGAAAGGCAGACGACACCCTGAACTAGTCGCCAGTCAGTCGTAGGGCACATGTAGAGGCAAACAAACATTCACACCCACATCCACACTGTCACCAAGTGGGAACTGATCCCACGCTGCCTGCTCACAAGTCAGGCGAGTGTACCACTACACCATCAGTAACTACCACCGTGATTTTATATCGTATTTTCTAACTATGGTAACATTTGCATAACTGCCGCAAAAAGTAATACTGTAGTTGCTCCTGCCAAAAGGGTTTGTAATTACCTGAAGATGCCACAGCATGGCAGTAAAGGACTACTTTTGTCTAAATGAAGCTCCTCAACTAACTTCCAATGATTACCTTGACACCAAGATATCACCAGAGTCATATTCTTTATTGGCATGATTTGTGTTGAAAAAATGTATTTAAAAAATATTGACTATTTTCAGCGTTCGAAGGACCACTCGCCTGCGCGATGAGATAAAGTGCACACGAGCGTGCGCTGTGCATGAATTCTGCCTTCGTGCACATGCAATTAATTAGTGCACAGCGTATTTCTAACTGTGCAAGCTTTGGAATCACTTTTGCTCAAATCCCTGCTCTCTCCCACAATCTCTTTATCAATTTCCATTCCACACAAACACATACACATTAGCACACATCAAAAGCAGTGGTTTACTGAGGTGTCATTTCACTGAAGCTCTGTGTGTATACACACACACGCACACACATGTATATCAGTACCTCACATGCTTTCCAAATCAGTGTGATGTGAAACGATCAAGAGCAGGAGAACAGCAGGACATTATCTTCCTCGCTCTTTCATTCCCACCCACAATCGCTCTCTTGCCCCCCTCCCTCCATCTCCCACTTGAGCTGATGCTGTCAACTATGTAACGGAATATGACGAGTGTTGACATGTGGGTGTTGTGTGCCTCCCAGCTAATTATCCCCCCCACCCCCATCTTCTCCCACATACACTTTTTTTTCTCCCTGATTTAGCCTTTCATATTCCCACCAAATGCCTCCAATCAGGTCATAAAGCATGTGTGGTTGTATGCATGGAGGAGAGGGTAACACACAAGTGGATTTTCACTCCCTTCCATCCCACTCTCAGAGGATAAAAGGCCGTCCCACCATAATAAAAAATATAATGTCCCGTTCTGTTCACGAAAATAATTCGCTTCTGAACCGCTAACATTTTGGAGGTCAGCTAAATGTGCCTTATATATGGATCAATATTCTCTTTTTTTGGGGGGGAGGGGGGCGCCAGCCTCTGTCATTCTATTTTTATGCTCAGGCTAATGTGGCATTTTGGTGCCAAGGAACTATGATGAAGTGAGTTGAGGAGTTTTATGTGGTTTGTTGCTGCCATCTTGTGCTTTCGATTGCCAATTGGTGGTAGCCTCGGTGATTCACAGCGTTTCGCTCTCAAGCTTTCGCTTCAGGTAGTTGGCAATTCCAAATTCTAAAAATCATTTAAAAACCCAATAGAGAGATGTTACTGGATGTAGTAATACAGCGATCTCTCACTTATCGTGGGCAATGGGGACCGGGACCCAGCCACAATAAGTGAAAAACCGCGAAGGAGGGTTTGCTCCCCCTCTAGGAATTTTTGTGTCAGTGTATGTGGGTACCAGAATGTTTAAAATATGCAAACAGTGATTATACTTTACATATTTGAGACAAAGACTACAGAAGTCCCCGGACTTACTTAAATCTTTAATTTAAAAACCTTATACAGTAATTAACATTCATCGGCATTGCCTTCTGAGAGATGCAAAGAGATATGTGTTAGTAGTGTAGAAGGCTTTCACTTTACGTTCTGACGCCATTGTCACCATGAGCCTCCAGCTAGCTGATGGCCGCCCATTCCCACGCAGCCGATGTGTTTTTGATAGGACAATTAATCAATATTGATGAGGAGGAGGCGAAGAGAGACGTGCTGCTGCTTTAGGACAAGTCCAATCACTTCTCTCTCTCTCTCTCTCTCTCTCTCTCTCTCTCTCTCTCTCTCTCTCTCTCTCTCTCTCTCTCTCTCTCTCTCTCTCTCTCTCTCTCTCTCTCTCTCTCTCTCTCTCTCTCCCTCGCCCACTGCTCATCTGGACACCCCAAAAAAAAAACAGCACATCTCGTGGAGTCACAAACATTTAACATTAAGCGAAATTGATTCACCATGTTGCTGATGGTTATTATAATATAATAATAATAAAAATAACAATTTAAATATATATAGCGGGTTTCAAGGGAGCCAGGTACGCTTAAGGGTACGCGCTGCTCTCTCGTCACAAGCAAGCTTGAATTGCTTCCAGTGCAACTTTGGAGCATCAATGGATGAAGGGGAGAAAACTGAGCTGGAACAAGTTTTCATGAAGGATGCAGCCACAGCCGGAAGCTCTTTACTTTTAGGTTAGAACATCCCCAAAGAGCTAAACAGCAACTTGATAAAAATGAGAGTTGACAACAAATGCTTTCGGTGCTTTATCTGGAGAGAGTGTTTGAGTTTTTAATCTTTTTCCACAAGCATGAACTTTTCACAAGACAAATATAAGACTAATTTTTAACAAAAAGTTTTTGACAAGCCTCAAAGAACTGAAATATTTTTTTTATGAATTTCCTTTTGGATGTTTTCTTTGCTTGCTCTTTTGCCAGTTTAGTCTTCTCTGCCACCTGTCACCATCTTTGTCATCCCTTCTATGCAAAGCACCCTCGGTTGCCTGTGGCTCTGAAAAACATGAAACGATTTGCATCGAAATGCAGAGTGGGTGTATTCTCCGAACCACGAGAATTGCCAGAGTGTTTCAGGCAAATTCAAATATTTTGTGCTGTAGCACGACTCAAAGTGCTGTAAAGTCCAATTTTCTCGATAAATAAAGTATTCACTTTGCACCTCATCTTTGCGGGTTCATCACCGCCATTTTATTTGAATTTTTATCACCTTGTTTTACATTCCATTTAAGTGAACTACAATTACCAGCACTTTTGTTTTGTGCTTTTATCATCACTGAGGGGTTTCATTTAGTTAAATTCTTTCTTCACAGTTGTATAGCCACAGGTTTGTTTGTTTGTTTTTAATTAGGCATAGTAAAAATGTGAGAAGAGCCTTTGCGGCTTATGGCGCATGAGCAGAAGACAAATTAATTGGCTGTTCAGAAAGACACATTGTTTGACTCTGGTAAAGGACGAAAATACCGGGACAATTCTTTCTTCCCTCATCGAAGAAGAAAACATCACACACAGCACAACTGCTTGCGATAAATGTCGCAACATTTACAAAAAAGATGACTGTCAAACTGAAATTAAATCTGATCCACATCCATTCTGGACCAGAGCCATTGTTACAAGACTCTCACCCTGTTGGAAATTCATCATTTTAGTCTGGATCTATAAAATGAGCAAATAGCAATAGAAGGATATCTGGGTGGTTGGTTTATAATATATTACAGAAAATATTCTATAATAGTGGCATGGTGGTCGACTGGTTAGCACATCCACCTCACAGTGCAGAGGTCGTGGGTTCGAATCTGGGCTCTGGCCTTCCTGTGCGAAGTTTGCATGTTTACCCAATGCGTGGGTTTTCTCCTGGGTACTCCGGTTCCCTCCCACATTCCAAAAACATGCACCCTAAATTGTCCTTCGGTGTAATTGTGAGCGCAAATGATTATCTATGTGTGCACTGGTATTGGCCGGCAACTGGGTGTTCAGGGTGTACCCCAGTTACTGCTTGAAGACAGCTGGGAAAGGCTCCAGCACAGCCTGCGACCCTCGTGAGGATAAACTGTTCGGATTATGGATGGATGGTTCATGTTTGTGAACTCTGGGTATGGGAATCTGTTTGTGATTAATTAAGGGCTGTATAAATAAATGATTTGACCTGGATGGATATGCTAGATATAAGAGAAAAATCCGATTTTACTATTTATGTCTATATGTTTGACTACAATGATTTTTTTTTTTACACGTTTTATTTTATAAACTGCTGATAGATTTTATTTATTTATTTCTTTGGGACGGTGCACATTAATCAACACAAGAATAAACAGTGTAAATGCGCCGGATATCGCATAAATGCTAGTTTTCAGCCGTAGTCCCAAGGCAGGTTTCCAAAATAGCACAGTGAAACTCATAAAACTTTAGAACCAAGATATAAGAACCAAATAAGTAAGACATCATGAAACAGACAATAGAAACTTTTGCAGTACTCATTTACAAGTTTCACCGTTGTAATTGTTTAACTCACAAATTCCAACTACAACAGTTGTTTTAGTCTCTAGAATGAACTACTTCATGAAAAGCTCTATGTGGTTGTGTTTAATACACAATGTAGTTTTATGCTTCCTTTTAGTAAACTTCCACTTTGAGTGGCACTCACTAGCTTGAAGCATCTTTTCCAAAGAATTGTTCATATGCCTGCCAAACTGCTGCTTCTTGTGAAGTGAGTAAAGTTGGCAAAAAAAAAAAAAAAAAAGGCCTAACAATGGGTCATATCTCAAAAAACTCCCGATGGCCCCTGCTAGCTCACGGCGGTCATCTATTTTCAGCTGGCAGACACGTGTTTCCTTCTCCAGATGCCTGCAATCAGTGTTTGCCTATGCAATTAGCATACAGCATGTTTGTTGACATTGCATAGCCGGTGTTTTGCAAAGCTTTTTGATCGCTGGATTTTGTATGAAGCAAACACACATTGACTCGCTGCCTATGTGCGTTTCGGGCCGTTGCCCGCAGACGGTTGGGTGACGATATCGCTCTCCACTGAGCTATTCTGGATGTTGAATCACCGGAGAAAGCCAAGTAGAGCAGGCTGGGGACCAGTTATGTCTGTTGTTTTCATTGCTCTTGCAAGGATATTTTATCAGAGCAGTTTGTGGAGTTTATGATGTCGTTTTAGCACCTGAGGATGCAAATTGAAGAAATTTGAAGGTTTTTACAGGATTAGTCCAATTCTCTTGCCACATAGCCAAATGGGGCTAGTTCAGTCTATAATGTGCTTGCCTTGGGGAGTGGAGAGTCACTAATTTAAGTCCCGCTGGATTGGAAAACTATGGAAATTGTGATTTCTAGATAGAGGCTAGTTTGCTTCCTGCCAATTTGCTTTTGAGCAAGGTAATAAAATGTGACAACCGGCAAAACACTTATGTAAAGCCACTATTTGCGTGTCGTTTTACACATCTCCAAATGCAAATATTTTGTGCTAAAAAGTAATTACAGGTGCAAAATATATATACTGTATGTAGTTTCTGTATTTGTTGTTTGTTCACCCACATATTTGTGACCTGTGCATTCACCTATCCACCTATTGTCTGTTTTTTGTGCTCAGGTCAAAGTAATGAAAGTACTTGTGGCATCTTGGTGCCAAGGAACTATGTCAAAGTTGAGGAGCATAAAAAAGAAAAAAAAGATTAAAATGTGGTGTGTCATCGTGTGTCATATTCGTGCCAATGAACTATGTTGAAATGAATTGAGGAACTTCATCTAACCATCATCAATTAGCATCCTAAAACAATAAAAACATTTCGATTTTTGGTGCAAGTTGCTCATGGTGTAGTGGTATATTTGCCGGACTTATATGAGAGCAGCGTGTGATAGGTTCCTACTCACTGACGATGTGGATGTGGGTGTCAGTGGTGCTTTGTCTCTCCATATGCCCTGCGACTGACTGGCAACCAATTCAGGGAGGTCGTGCCCGAAGTCAGCCGGGATAGGCTCCAGCAACTCCCCGCGACTCTGTTCAGGATAAGCGGTGTTGAAAATGGATGGATGGATATTTTTGGTGGGAAACCTTTCTTCGTTATGCACTGAAAAACTCACTTTAAAAGTTTTGCTTTGGTGTCAATTTGTGACATCTATAGGAAATTACAAACTGTTTTGAGTAAATGTCTTGCTTTTCCAAGATGTTATATTAACTCTCCACCAAGTGTCTTTCTCTTATAGAGAAGGACTTGAAACTGACACAACTCTGAGGGAATTCAAGGCAATTGTGAAAGACAGAGAAATAATTTCAATCGCATTTTGTGATTGCGCTCTGCAATCATGTAATCCCATTCTACTTTTTCTATGCCTTCTGTTTCTGTTTTAGGCCCGGTAGTCCAGTGGTTAGCACGTCGGCTTCAAAGTGCAGAGGTACCGGGTTCGATCCCAGCTCCGGCCTCCCTGTGTGGAGTTTGCATGTTCTCCCCGGGCTTGCGTGGGTTTTCTCCGGGTGCTCCGGTTTCCTCCCACATTCCAAAAACATGCATGCGCTCGTTGCTAAATTGTCCCTAGGTGTGATGAGCGTGGATGGTTGTTCGTCTCTGTGTGCCCTGCGATTGGCTGGCAACCAATTCAGGGTGTCCCCCGCCTACTGCCCGAAGACTGCTGGGATTCCAGCACCCCCCGCGACCCTATGACGCGGTTCTGTTTCTGTTTTAACCATTTTGACTTTGTGCTATTTTGGGCAGGTTACTCTTGGAAATTAGTTTTTAAATCTCAATCATTTTTTTTACCCGATTAAATAAAGAACTGTGATTGATTAATTGATATAGCCTCACTTTTCAGCTCCGATTCCTGATCACTACCTTTAGGGCTTCCATTCATTGACTCCAGATTAATTCACTTAGTAACGGATCACTGTCTTTATATCCACTGAGCTCCTGTGGCATTAGCTGAGAACACAACTCCTACCACGAACATCCTCGATAGCGCTATTTGCCAATTAAACCATGAAACTGTATATTATACCAGTAAATAATATACACACTCACCGACCACAACATTAGGCCCACTCACATAATGTAATGAGATCGAGTGTAAAAGCTCTTATGAGCGTCCAATTGCACTATGTCACCGTGAGCGTTTCAATTGATGAAAATAATAAATGAAGCTGCAAAATCTTGAGATTTTTTACAGACTTGTAAATCATGAATTTACAGGAAATATGAGAATTTACGGGAATACACTGCCTGTGCCTCAACTAAATACACCAAAATCACCTTAGATCACCCGCGCTGCCACATAGACCTCCTTTTGCCCATCTAAAAGTTGGTATACTTTTTAAAACCAAATTTGCAGATGCGCCGGGGGGCGAGACAGAACCGCCCAGTAAGGTATTGCCTGTTTCCAAACACGGCAAACTAAATCATTACCCTTGCACGAAAATGACGATGCGCCTGCTTTTATGCTGACCGCGGACTACATTCTGTCACCAAATTAACAGGCGCATTGGGAGCGAGGCCGCTTCATGTGCCGGTGCACCCAAATGAGTGCACCATGACTCCAAACACACGAGGCAAGAATTGAGCTGACACAAAAAGAAGTTTTGCCCGTTTTTACGCTGAACGTACGGGCAAGCAGCAACACTCGAGTTCATACTCTGAAGTTGCTTTCTGCAAATCTCACACACACACGCTCAATGAATCATAAGTCACATAATTCGACCCCTACTGTATTCTGTATTTAGTCTGTCAAGCTTTTGTGTTGTTCATGGTAGTAGTTTCCTTTTGTTTGTTTGACAATGCTCTGTTGGATACGTTATACTGTCAATATTATTGAAACACTCTTGTTTGATAATCTCATGCTTTGAACTTTGTGGGGCCATTGACATCTGGGAAAGGCTTCAGAATGCCCGTGACGCAGCAGCAAGTGGTTCACAAAATGGATGAATGGGTAGAACTTTGTGGGGAGCAGTTTGGGCAAGGCCTTTTTGCATTCCAACGTGACTGTGCTCTAGTGCACAAAACAATGTTTATCAACCTCTGACCTCACGCATTTGCTCCGGATGAATGGACAGAAATTCCCAGTTAATTTACTCCAACATCATGTGGAAAGTCTTCAAAGAGAAGCGCAAGCTGATATATCTCCAAAGGGAAGAACAAAATCGCGGCTGCCTTTTTTAACGTCCTGTGGAATCGGCGAGTTTCCCAATACTTTTGACCACACACGGTGGTACCTTGGCTTATGAGTGCCGAGTCAATTATTTGCTTTGTTTTGTGAGCAAAAATTTCAATGATGAAAAAATGTAAAGTCAAAGTACCACTGCATAGTGGGTTTTTGTTGTCTTCATGGAGGAAAGTAGCTTCTTTTTTTTTGGAATGAAAACAAGTGACGTGACGTGACAACCGAACAATTAGACTGACAGTTTATATGATTTGTGTGTGACACTGGAAACGAAAAAGAGTGAGCATGGCAATAGACAATATTTACACACATTCACATAATGTTGATCTTTGACTGAATTTATTAATGTTTCTTCTTTCCCTGTGCTGTTGTTTCCCCTTTCCTTTCATCCTCATTTCATACTTTCATTCTTACCTTCTTCATTCTTACTTTTTTTTCATCTTTTCAAACTCTTATAACACATCCTCTCATCATTCTCTCCACCTGCTTCCCGGGAACCAGAGAAAGGTAATTTTAACTTTGTTTCATACTCGAGTGATTGTGCTTCTCCATTTTTGTCTTAACCATTTGTGAATTTATTTTTTCTGGGAGGTGGGTGTGGTTCTAGAGCAGCAGGATCTTATTTTTAACAAATAATTTAGCTAGGGATGTATTGATCCCTCTTTTTTTTCAGACAGATTACAAATACTGACGTTTGGGTACTCGACAATACCAAATAGATACTTGATAATGCCATTATGTTATGCGATGGTAAGGTAGTTTTATTTTAGACAAACCTGTTTTGGGCATGGCATATGTTTTACTAAAATATAACATTTTACAATAACTTATCGTTGTAACATGACAATCCTAAGAGAATGAATCCTGTACGACTAAACAAAATAAACAAAACAAACTGTGATCGGTGTGTTTTAACTATTTCAATACATATTTTCATTTGCTTAGGAGTTCCTATCATATTACTGTACAGGAAGAAATCAAAACATTCACTTTCATTTCCAAAGTGTACCTGAACGCAGCTCATGCAGCTGATTCCAGACTGAAAGTACAAACACGACTGGTGGCTGCACTGGACAGCAAACTGGACAGCAAACTGATTTGCTGGAATTACTTGGCAAAAGGGTGATATGAAACAACATAAAAAATAAGCAAGTTACAATGAGAGAGCTGCTTGGAGTCATCTACAACACAATTTCATCTGCACAACACACAAACGACTGCAAATTTGGTCCATATGGAAAAAGTCTGTTCATGCTACTGCCCGGAAGGTATATGTCAGGCTGCTGATGTGGTATCGTCGCAGACAGTATTGGATCACTTTTTTATGAGTACAACGAATACACCGATGCTACTTGCGTGAAGCATTGAAGCGATTGCTCATTTCACAGCTGTGAGTGTAGCAACAACGATCGAACGTTTAAAAACTAGCTGCCATCCAACGTGGCCACGGCTGATGTCTTGTCAAGAAATGAATGCTTTTTTTGTTTCTTTGCGAGTTCTCCTCCCCACGAGAGACGATAGTGAAGTCACAAACCAACCATTTGTAGTGGAAGCGGAAAGGTGGCTCATTCGCCTCATTGGCACACCACTCAAACGTTCCAGCGGCTGCATCCACACCTCACACTCGCCACATCGCACTTTCTCCTTTGGCCACAGGCGTGGAGCAGTATCGACCCGGCGTGTGTGAGCACAATTAAGCAGCAACATATCCTGGATAATGGACTCATAAACACAAAAGCTTCTTGTGATGAATACTGGCTGGGGTTGATGATGTGGGAAATGCATTGGGTGATTTTTGAACAACATCAGATTTCTTTTGTGTTTGACAATGATGGAACTGGAGTCCAAGTATATTAATTTATGATGTCACTGATGTATTTTCCGCACAGTACTGTGCAGTGGTGGATGCTGGTCTGTCAAGGGGGGGGGGGGGGGGAAGCTCAATTTCGGCCTACATCATAAAATGTGTCCGTTTATTTATACGTGAATTCTACTCTCCGTTCCTTTTCAAAAAAAAAAAATGAAAAGGATGCCTCCACCATAAGATCGGTGATTGGCTCATTTGGCTGTCAGTCAAAAAGAGATTCAGCCTCAGACAGATCATCCAATCGTCATGCAGAAAAGCTGAGCGTCCTGGCCGGCCGATACACGCCCACTGCCCATAGACTCCCAGAGATGCTGAGCGTCCGATGGGCGGGACAAAATCAGCATTTATCCGATGACTCGTCTCGTTTCAATGCATTGGGACAACCTACACTGAACTCTCGAGACGCCCGGCGTCCACGCAGTCGACGCTCAGCGTCCACACAGTTTAAAGCGCATGATAAACATCTGCTTCCGGTTTTTTTGCTTTTGTTTGTTTATTTTGCAGAATCTCTCATTCATTCGTGAGGAGAATTTGTCACTTTTCTCCTGCGTATGTACGTGTTTGGTTGGGTTTATTGTGCCACATAATATGAATATTGTGTCATTCACAACCTAATTACGTCATTCCTTTTTCACTTTGCAGCAGTTCACGTCTCTTCAGTTGCACCGTGACTAAAACAAGGGATCGGAACCGAGCCCTGCTGAAAAAAAAGTCCCAAAAAGGTTTATAATTACCTCTAGGTGCCACAAGATGATACCAAAGGACTATTTTTCTTTTAGACAGGGCTTTGGAAGCTCCTGCCCTCATCTCATAGTTCAGGGGGAGGGAACTCCGGTTCCTTGCGAGCCATATCCTGCCTGTTTCAGATTCCTCCCTACTGCGACACACCTGATTCAAACGATCAGCTCATCAGCAAGCTCTGTCGAGGCCTAAAACGATCATGGCCCCAAAGCCCTACTTATCTTTTGAACCATCTTGTGGCATCTCGGGTTCTTTCAGAAAGCACAAAAACAGTGAATAGGAGGACAGGTCCCCCCGCCACCCCCCAAAAATCCACAAAATAAATACTGTAGCAAAATTCAGGAGTAGTACAACAGCGGTGGAATTTTACACATTTGTTTTCACTTTTCCTCTTTCCACACCTTAAATTTATGGGGCTTTACAAAAATAGCTCATTTGACTCTCGGGAATTCCAGCAGCCAGTATCACAAGTAAATCAAACAAACAGAAGCTGTTTTGTCAGTTGCTGAAGGTGAAAAAGCATCTCCGGTGAAGGTATTTGAAGTCTTTTTTTTTTGCTGCAAAGGAGTTTTATTCTGAGGGGGAAATGCAGAATAGCATTCTTTTCTGAATTACTTCTAAATTGCATTACTTTCCAAATTTTACATGCTAAGGCCTCTCTGCTGTTGCTGTTGCTGTTGTTGTTGTCTTTGTTGAGCAACCCCCAACTGGGTCCCAAAGCGGTACCTGCAGACCCAGTTGTCGGCTGTTGACTGGGAACTGTTCGTTGCCTGAAGGTATACCCAACACCACTTGGAGGTCATTCCTGAGTTGGGGTGCTGTTGCTGTTGTAAAATTATGCAGTTGTACCGCCTTACAGTGTTAGCAACACTATCTTGAGTAATCAATTTTCACGTGTACCTTGATGAGTGAAGAGAACTATATTTTCGGTTGTTGTCATAGTCATGAAACAAAGTAAAGTACTAATTTATTCTGAATCAGGTTTTTACGGCTTTTAAGAAGTTGTTGAGTTGGATTTAACAAGAAGGCAATAGGAGAATGGGGTAACATACACACACTCTTACAAAGTCTTGATGGGATAGATTTAAAATGGGGATTTTAACAGGACCAGGAATTGAAATTGGTATGAAAGATATAGGCTGAGCGAATCGCAAAGAGAAAATGTGGAATATAAATTGCCCATTAATCCAAATATTGGCACAAAGCTAAACGCCCTCGAGGTGAAGCCTTTCATCTCAATATGCATTAATGTCCCAAAGCAGCTCGACAAGAAGTAATACCTGCAGGCGAGAGGGAGAGGCCACAGTCACCAGACTGCCGTTCAAATGAGACGGAACATATAGTAAAAGGATGCAATCATGCTAAGAGGTTAAAAAAAAAAAAGCCCAAACCTCTCCTTTCAACCTGCATTGGTGTTTATTTCGTTCCTTCTCTTTATGCCCTCTTTGCTCTGCTGTTAACTTCATATTGTATTCTGTTCTTAAGTTGTCGCCGTGGACAAGATAAATGGAACAATATGCAGGCTAATTAATGAGACTTTCAGACATTAAATGCCCTTGTACAATGTCCTCTTTTCTCTAATAATATTTTCATTTAGGATCTTTGAAAAAATGTATTATATTCAAAATGTATTTACATATACTGTATATTCGAATTTTGTCTTTATTTATAGTTTCTTCTAAAATATTTCTTGAGATAACAAAAAGCTCTTATGTACAATCCTAGTGAATTGAATCATTGATTTTATTTTTTTTAAATAAATACGTTTCCCTATATTTAAGCGCACAGTGCTAATGTTCAAACGGTACATAATGATATACTAGCTTATGATTTTCAGTATAATTTTTTGGTATTAAATTTCTGCCTCCACAACTGTAGGTTAATGTTGTTCATTGTGTGGTACTTGAAGAGGCAAGTATATTTTGAGGTGGTGTAAAAAGTTTGAAAACCATTCACCTAGAACAAGTAGTAATATTAGTAAGTTTTGATGTGACTTGCTGGTCAATCATGGCCATCCAGCAACAAGGATAACCATTGTCAAACACTGATGATGTCATGGCCAGGCAGTGTGATGCTGTGCGGTAATCCGTGTTTGGTGTGTCTTCAGGGACTTTGCCTACGTGGCAAGGGACAAAAACACGCGGGTGCTCAAGTGTCACGTGTTCCGATGTGATACGCCCGCCGCAGCCATCGCCACAAGTCTTCACGAAATCTGCTCCAAGGTGGGTGCCGTTCCCAGTTCAACCTCTGTCTTTACGAGTGGCGCTGTCAAACTTTCACACCGTGGTGGTTGTTAAAATGAGCCGCTTAACCACTGCAATGCATGACGTCCACGAGTAACCGATGTGTGTAAGGTCAACAATGACCCTTGCAAAGAATGCTTACTCTCTGCAACTACAGATCTTCTCCATTAAGCCCCTACCCCATTGAGCTGTTTTTTTTAGAACATCAAAAATAACAGCCAAGATGAGTACCGACGCATGGGAGCTCTTCTGAGAAGGAGTGTGGCACAAATTTGGCCAACCATACTCATATATTCAGGTCATGTTCTAAATTGGCCATGTTTTTAATGCTTTTAAAATAATTTTAAAACTGAATATTATTCCACAAATCCAGGAAATAGCATCATTGGGAATGACAGCGAAGGGTCTGGGCAGAGATGCAAAATATCTGCTCAACATACTGCTCACGGCAGCATTAAAATGTGTGACGATCAAGTGGCTGGGGCCAGATACCCCCCATCGCACCCCCCACATATAATCTATGGAGTTAGGAAATATGCGGCATTTATCAGATGGAACAATTTCATATATTCGTTAAGACTTCAAAAAGCTATATTAACCAAACATTGGAAACTTGTCATGCACAACTAATACGATGAAGTGCACAAATGTGGCTTTGTTGTTCAGAGAGGACTCGTTATTTATTTATGTAATTGTTTTTTTCCTCATGTTTGTAATATTGTCAATATATTCCATGTATTATTTGTAGTTTGTATAAATAATATGTACAGTCGCGAAAGTGTTTTTGTATGCCACAGGAAACGTGTGTTATTAAAAACTGTGGGGGGGGGGAAACAATTAAAAAGAAGCTTTTTCAGCAATGTCCATCTTCTAACCACAACTCTGGAGGAAACAGACTCCAGCTCAGTTTGGAAAAGCTAAAAGTAGAGTAGACGTGCAGAAATGAACTGCTGTGGAACTCCCTCCTGGCTCAGACGCACCATGGGCCCAACGGAAAACTCTGAACCACTTGAGAACAACAACGGGACAATGCAGGGTTGTTACAACCATCTGTGAATGCGCAGCGGGAGACCACACCATGAAGCCTTGTCTCACCTGCGCTCTACTATCCAACCCTTGTAGCAGTAAGACCTTGCAGCGTTCAACTCGAATGCAAAGATCCGTGTGAATAAATGGGAGACCGCTGTACAACACCACTCTGAACACATAAAAACAAAAAGGAAATAGTGCCAAACTTTTTGTCTTTCTGACTTCACACTGCTTTCTCCTCTGTTAAAAAACCAACTCAGCTCCGGTGAGTGCTTTGTGGAGTGTGTGCTGTTTGTGTGTGTGCGTAGTTTTACACCTTCCCGTGAGATGAGACGCAGATGGACCGCACACACACTTTGATTAATGACACCTGGTAATTACTGGAGACTCTTGCATACAAAGTGAGCACAATGATGGCGTACAAACAACACACTCTTTGATGCACTTTTAAGACTGCGATCACTGCAGCAGAAAGGCAGCCAAGCGGAAGCAAGGAAACAGGTCGCAGCTGTTAACACAGTTCAATTCAGAATTCAACTGGTGACGAAGTATGACGCTGCCATTATTACTTCTGATGAAATTAGCCTCTGAGAACTAGCACAGGCTGAATAATTATGTTGAGTCGCTTCAGCCATAATTAATACACGACTGTCTTTGTGTGCCAAGCGATTGGCTGGCAACCAGTTCAGGGTGTCCCCCGCCTACTGCCCGAAGACGGCTGGAATAGGCTCCAGCACCCCCCACGACCCTTGTGAGGATAACCGGATTAGAAAATGAATGAATGGATGAAGTCATTGATCATGTGATTGCATATTCAAACTGAAAACCCTGAAATAATCATGTCAAATTATGATAAAGGAAAAGTAATCTTTATACCAAAAAATATGTCTAAAAGCATATCTTTTGCTTGAGTGGTGAGCTAAAAAAAATGTTACAAGCATAACCTCACAAGAAGCAACAGTTTGGCAAATTGTCAGCATTTCTTCAAAAAAGTACTTGCTTGAAGGTATTTATTGCCCTTTCCATCTGAAGTTAACTAGAAAAGTAACAAAAAAGAAAATTAACCTAACCAACATAACTTTGTCTGAACGAAGTCTACTAGCTTAATGCTAATGCACATTGCAGAGCGCTATCAATGGGCTAACAAAATTAATTTTGTGGACGTGTGAACCTTTTAAGCAATGGATATCTAGACACAGAGAGTGCAGCAACACATGTAGACAGACAATATGATAATCCTCCCTCGCATGCATTCTTTATCGTCTGTGAAAAATGACGAATATTACTTCAGTTTTCTGAGCTGTCGTGACGGTCTTCTTTGCGTATAAATGTCTACAAGTATTATACTGCCCCTTGGTGGCCAAGGCGGACAAACAAGAAGGAGCCACAAAATGAATGCGTGAAATCCTGATGCACAAAGCGTTAGCTTTGCTTTCTATTTGATTGTTATGTTTAAGTATGCTATTGCATGGTGCTACCAGTCATTGCAATGGGCGTAGTTGATTTGAGATATGAGTATTCGTGACCAATGTAGTCACAGAATGAATTAAACTCGTAAGCCATTGCACCACTTATTCTCCTACATTATTTTAAAACCAATAGTACAGCTCTTATGTATCCACTACTTTAGGCGTAGTAAATGAACATATACACGCGATGTCTGTTTTGCCTTACCCCTGTTGTCTCCTCTTATCCACGCCCGTTTCTTCCCCTTCTCATTGTGTGAGTCATTCCTGTGCTTTGTTGTGCTCTTCTCACCTATAATTCTGTTTTGCCCCCTCTCGATTGTTTAGATTATGGCTGAAAGAAAAAGTGCCAAGGCTGCAGCTGGCGGCTCCTCCCAGGCGGGCTCTGATGTGCCCCTACAAGGTACGCACCCACACACAAAAACACGCACACACTTGTATTCTTTTGTAGTACCCCCATGGGAAAAGATGATTTGTCGGCTCCTTGCCAGGTTTCCCTCCACGGTTTCTTGTAGCGCATTATAACATTCTTCCACATCCCAAGTTACAACGATTTTACATAGAGCGAGAGAGAGAGAGAGTCGTCAGCGAGTATTATTTTGCTTATATTCGCCCTATGGCTTCCTCTCAGTTGTAATTGCACAGGAAGAAAGAAAAGCATCGTCAGACGTCATACTTGAATGTAAGATCCTGGTGCAAAGCAGCTCCATCATCTCTAATAAGGGAAGGATGATACAGTATCGACTCTCTACTTCTCGAGGCAGTCAAGCTCATTTGAAACAAATTAGTGCTTGTTTGAGGTCATCCCAACTGGGTGATCAAAACATCGAGCATCCCTGGCATCATTTAACTCAGTAACCTTTTGGTTGTCCACGAGGAGGTGTCCTTATCCATGACTCTTATCAAACATTTGAATTATTATTTTGAAACAATTATTCTGGAGGAAACAGTGTATATTAGTGGTGTGCAAAAGAATCTTTGAATTAAATGTTACAGTGGCTTTTTTTTAATCCAGTACAATGCATTTGTGAAGTACAGTTCAGAAGTCCTTCCAGTTTCAAACTTCCACTATCAAGCATCACTCAGTATAACTTTTAAAAAATAAATCACATAGGCGCAATGCAAAGGAGTATCTTTTGAACATTATTAACGTTCTTAATACAAGGATAAGAAGTTAAGCACTTAATGTAAAAAAAAAATGGTGTGTCTCGTCCACGGCACTTGTGTACCCCCAATGTGGATTCCGTTGCGCTCAGTGATAGTGTAAGTGTGAATGATTGTCTGTCTCTATATGAGCCTTGTGATTGATTGACAACCATTCCAAAGTGCAATCTGTCTTTTGTCCGATGTCAGCTGGGATGGGCTCCAGCTCCCCCCCGACCTTGAACTGAATAAGAGCTATAGAAAATGGACGCATGGCTTCTCCTTCATGTTCATGCGCGTGGGTCTCTCAAAGGGTAGCTGAGGTGGGAATGTTGCTGATATCAGGAAAATGACCCCGCTCTAGCCTCTGTTTGTCCTCCCTGGGCCTTCAAGTATAAATAAAACTCCATCCTTCTAACTAATGTTTTCCTGAAAGTGCCGATGGAAAGGATATGAAGAACTCTGGGTGAGTGCACTCTGATGCGGTGAATCCAAGTAAAAGACATTATCCCAGATTGATTTGCCATAATTCATCCATAGCCATCACGAAATTGAGCTCATGATGAATTTCTCGTCTCTGAAATGCACCAATTAAGATGCCGGTGGTGCAAAATGGGCCAAAGCTCATGATGAAGAATGGGCAATATGTGAACAGATTTATGACATTGACAAAATTGGGAGAGCTGTTTCTATTATTTTACCCACTACGTGTAACTGCATGGGTGGACTATAAACACCTTTTCATGGAATATGCCGCAGATGTATACAACTCCAAACTTCAACCGCAAAGAATGAGGTCCCGTGGGCGGAGTATGCATTTATTTGCACTCCCTTCCCAATGTAGATGCCGATGCAGGTGATCCGCCACCTTTGAGCAATCTGTTCCACCTCCAAGCCTCAACGTAAACAAACCCAGCAGGAATTCCATCCAGAAAACATCCAGCTCTAATCATGCCGGCAGCACCCGCAATATTAACAAGCCTCGTTATTTCTCTGGTTTGCAGCAATTATTGCAGCATTAGGAGCTCTGTTATATGTTGTTATTTGTTGTTCGTAAAAATGTGTGTTTTATGTTTGGTTTCTGCTGTGCAGAATTTCCAATGCCAAAGACTGAACTGGTGCAGAAGTTCCACGTGTTCTATCTGGGGATGACGTCAGTGAATCGTCCCATAGGTACAAATTAGCCCGCTCTTAAAACCCAAGACTCTCTTTCTGACTCGCAATAAATTCCTCCCACCATCATCTCCTCTTTCATGCTCCCCTGTGTGCATTCTCTCTCCAGGTATGGACATCATCAACGGAGCCATTGACAGCCTGCTGTCCTCCACAGGCAAAGAGGACTGGACACCTGTGATGCTGAGCATTGCTGACACCACTCTGGCTGTTATCAAAGAAAAGGCATGTTTTGGATTTATACAGTATTATGTTGAGCAGTGACTCTCAAACTGAGGGCCGGGGACCCCCGGGGGTCCGTGAGTCAAAACGGGTGCACCAATGCCACAGACACGCGATACCAAAATCAACTACTACTTGCTACCTTTCCTTTGACCCAATTAAAAGCTAAGATTTGGATGTGACATGTCACGTAAATCTATGAGGGCCCATCAAGGGGCATGATTTTGGTTTATTTCTCACACAGGCTACTGAAATGCTGTCATACATGCAACTGAAATGCTTCATGCATGCTTACCACTAAAACTCAATCTTACACACTATGGAATTTTCAGGATTTTGATAATAATAATAATAATACATTTTATTCATGTATGAGAGGATTTCAGTCGTTTGTGACGGAAAAGAAAAATCAGTAGTGTGTGTGAGAGCATTTCAGTTGTGTTTCAGAATGTGTGGGAGTGTTTTAGTTATGTGTGTGAGAGTGTTTCAACATTAATTTGCGTGTGAGAGGTCATGCTGAATGACGTGTTTATGTAGTACTAAGTACAGACACTTTTCTCATGTTGAGTTGTGTATCAATCTCAGCAATTTTTTTGTGGCTCAGACAAAGATCAATATTGAAATTCAATCATCAGTGGAATTGCTTCAATATCTTTCTATTGGCGGCACAGTGAGTGGGTGAGTGGTTAGCACGTCAGCCTCGCAGTGCAGAGGTGCAGGGTTCGATTCCGGCTCTGGCCTTCCTGTGTGGAGTTTGCATGTTCTCCCCATACCTGAGTGGGTTTTCTCCGGGTACTCCGGTTTTCTCCCACATTCCAAAAACATGCGTGGCGAGTGGAACATTTTAAATTGTGCGATTGTGAGCACAAATAGTTGTTCATCGATATAGAAAACTTAAGTTGAATTCTCTTTACGACTTGCTGTGCAGGAGGAGGAGGAAGAAGCGTTGGTGGAGTGTCGGGTCCGTTTCCTATCCTTCATGGGAGTCGGGCGGGACATCCGCACGTTTGCCTTCATCATGGACACGGGAAACCAACACTTCCAGTGCCATGTGTTCTGGTGTGACCCCAACGCTGGATGTGTGTCAGAAGCGGTGCAGGCAGCATGTGTGGTAAGATCTTATTCCTGTCTTTGACTGATTACCCTATAGAAAAAAGAACCAGAAACCTTGACAGTATTGTGGAAACATTATCTTAGGAGCACAAAGAGCATACTAGTACTTGATGGATATCAACTAAATGCTCAAACGGCTTTCCGTAGGTGCTGCTTATTTAACCCCACATCCTTCTCTTTCAGTTGCGGTATCAGAAGTGTCTGGTGGCGCGGCCGCCCTCGCAACGGGCCGGCTCCTCGTCCTCGCCTGCCGCCGACTCGGTGAGCCGCAGAGTGGGCACCAGCGTGAAGCGCGGCGTCCAGTCTTTGATAGACACTCTGAAAGCCAAGAAACAGCCATCAGAACTTCCTCAGCAATGACCCTCACCAGTGAGCACTGCACCCCCCCGCTCCCCGACCCAAACAACACACGCCTCTGCTGCCATGGTAACCAGTGATGTACATACATGTTAGCGAACACCATTCTGAACAAAAACAAAAAAGAAAAGGAAACGAGAGCAACGGTCAAGTGTGCCAGATGATGAAAGGTGTTTTTGAAGGGGTTCAACTTGGACTTGCTCACTTATTTGTCTTTGGGGGGGAAAATGCTCTCCGGTCACAATGCTGCTCAGAAGTGATCATGGAATCACTTTATACACTCGCACTCAATCAGCATCTGAGTGAAGGGCGGCGTCACCTAAGCCTCATGGTGTGTGTTACCGGATAACCTTCCGGCAACCGCACCTGCCCACTAATTGCCGTTTAAATGGCTCCATACCTTGTATGCTGGAAAAGGGTTCGAAATCACCCTCACAGATGATTGTGTGAATTGATTGTAATAATGGAGTACTCTCAATGGAATATGTGGAAGAAGAGGATCATTTCAGGCACAAAAGAGGGAGTGATGATAGATGTGGGTTTTTGATTCTGCATGTTACCTTGATGGTTTTATGTTGATGCGAGTCAGAGCATTCACCAGTGGTGGAAACACATCAAGTAGATGCTGTCAGCACAAGTCCTCTCCATGTGAGCGTAAGTGGATGAACATAGGCACAAGAAAATAAACTCCTCGCCATGGCTCGCAGCCTCTCAACATTTTTAATGTTGTTTTACACGAATGACTCTGAAAATATACTCCATATATTGAGTTGAAAATAATGTCACATTGCAAGCAGTCGAAATGTCACTATGTCCTCAGGAATCTTCACGTAGACACACAAAATATTAAAGAGAGGGCAGATCATTTCATTGACAGCGGTGCCTTGAGATACGAGTTTAAATGTGATCAATCTTTTAACTCAAAACACTCTCAAATTCTCTTTCCCCACACAACAGAGGTTTTAAATTAATAATAAGGAAAGAGCACTCTTATACTTTATAAAAATATCTAGTAACAACATCATAAAATTACAATTGGCTGCAATGTAAAAAGAGGTCATGGGTTCGAATCCGGCCCCAGCCTTTCTGTGTGGTGGGGTTTGCATGTTCTCCCCGTGCCCTCATGGGTTTTCTCCGGGTACTCTGGTTTCCTCTCATATTCCAAACACATGCATGGTAGGTTGAATGAACGCTCTTAATTGTTCCTCGGTGTGAGTGTGAGCGTGGATGGTTGTTCGTCTCTGTGTGCCCTGCGATTGGCTGGCAACCGGTTCAGGGTGTCCCCCACCTACTGCCCGAAGACAGCACGCCCGCAACCCTCGTGAGGATCAGATAATAGATAGATGGATGGATGGAAAGTAAAGAGTTGAACTGCGCATCGCAAATCGGCCTCCGGGGCAGTAAAATCCATCCATCAATCCATCCATCAATCCATTATCCAAACCGCTTATCCTCACGAGGGTCGTGGGCGTGCTGGAGTAGAGTCATGCACAAAGAATAATTTCACAACTACTCTAAGTGACCCACTAATGCAGTAATATTAGCTGTCTATACACAAAGGAGAAAGAATACCGCACCGTTTGTGTTTGAATATCCATTGCTTCAAGCGTTGTAACACCACCACATAGATGCCAGCCATTAGCCCCTCTATGCTGTTTCTTCGCATAAAGCTAAGCAGACTTAAGGCAAAGTTACGTGGTTGTTTTAAATACACCTGTGATTGCCTTTGTGTCTGGTTTAGTTTGACAGTAAACTTCAACTGGGATTGGCCTGAAATGGCAAAGAATTGTTCACTATCTCCCAAGCTACTGTTTAATGTGAGGTGACTTGCACTCATATCTCAAATTGTTGCTCATTTGTCAAAGCCAAAAAAAATCACCCAAAAAGGCAGCTCGTAACTCGGCACCGCCCAATTTGGTCAGACGTGAAAGACCCTGCTTGCTCCCTCTGTCCGTCATCTCCCACTTGAATAAAATAAATTACACATAAGTAAATGGACATCGCTATGCAAAGCTGTTGGGGCGAACACTCAATATTTTTGAGATCTAGCTTAATATCCATGTGCTAGTACATTATTTGTCCTCACTAGTAAGACAGCTTAGCACATGAGTCAAGTGACTGTTTCTTCCTAATCATGATTTCTAAAGCTTTCTACTCCCACTTTTGACACATTAATGTGCACTATGTTTTACTAGTAAGCACCTGTGCTGTGTTACTGGCATGACAAGACCCAACTCGTAGGATTGTGACCCATCCGAGTAGCCTCCTAGACTCCACTAGTAGCACCGACATGCCCACTAGTAGTTTTGCCTGCTGACATGTATGTAGCTGTCCTACTAGGATGCTAAAGTTGTCCGACAAACGTATAGTATCATAGTAGGGGACAGACAGTCATTCGACTTGTGCAGGGGGTAGGCAAGTCCGGTCCTAGAGAGCCACAGTCCTGCTTGTTTTCGAAGTTCCCTCTTCCAACACACACGATTCAAATGATCAGAATCGTTCGGAGGCTTGCTGATGACCTGATCATTTGGATCAGGTGTGTTGCAGCAGGGAGAGACGGAAAACATGCGGGACTGCGGCTCTCTAGGACCGGACTTGCCTACCCCTGGACTAGTGCAACCTAGTTGTACTATTGTGCTGAATGGTTTTACTAAGTGAGAAATTAGCTATAAAGCTGTTTGAACATTTATTTGATATTCATTTAAGGTTCATAGAACTAGTTGGACAAATATGTGTTCCTAGGAAGGCATCTGTGCTAGGCCGCAGTGGTTAACTAGAACAATTTCATGACGTCGCTCGTAGTGCTGCTGACAAACTTCTGTCACTTTCGGAACTTCCGTGACTATAGTAGAACACTGATTGACAAGTGTGTCATCTTGCCTTACGAGCAACATAGTTGTCCGACTCGTAGGCCAAAGTTGTAATGTTGTCCTACGAGTGCGACTAGCCAATTAGCAGAATTTTGTGTCACTAGTCTCATAAGTAGCTAGAATTTGAAAATGTCACTAGTAGCAATAGTAGCATGCAGATGTCCAAGCGTGCACAGTTGACATCTTCATGGTCTGAGTAGTGGTAGTAAATTTAAAAAACATACCGGTTAACATCTAGCACTGATAAAGAGTATACGACTACATGGACCTTAAGATATACAGTATATCAAAGAAATTGAAGAAATGCTCAAGCAGCTTTGCGAACAGACAGTGTGAGGTCACTGCTTTTAAAGGGCCAGCGCGCCAACACCTGCACTCAACTCACATACTTGTGAATGCATTCCAAACTTACACAAAACCAAGGGAGGGGGATAATGCTCGAAATCATTTCAGGTTCCATCATCACACAATGTTAATGTTATCTGTTGTGAAAATAAAAAGTATCGGCAAAAGAAAGAAAGGAGCTGCAGCCTCTTGTTATTGATGTGCATTGTGAGAATTGTTTTGACACTGCCATGACCCGGCCAGTGGGTGCAAACAGATTAAAAAACATTCATGCCGCGGAAAGTAATAAGAATGAATGGCAAACAACTAGGTTAATTCATACCAACTCAGATCGTTCAGATATGACTAAACTCTCGTGAATATGACTCTCGTGAGCTACACAAAAGTCTTGTGCAACCAAAAGTGTGGAATCTAGAATTTAGATTCAAACCCATTTTACCCAACCCAGTAAATAACAAGGAATTAATGTTGATGTCATGGGTTTAAATTAGCCCAAAATGGCCACTATAGAACCAAAAGGGAGCGTTTTAGGAAAACAATATACAGTATTATTGCTATATTGAAAGATTTACAAAATTGGACAAAATCCACACCATTGGGAAGATAAAATGGTCAAATCCATCCATCCATAGAGGGTTAATATATGAATAATAATGATTATACAAAAATGAATGTAGAATTTTTCAAATTCTCCCCAAGCTCCCCAAATTGAAGCAAACCCTGCAGCACTTTGTAGAAGGACAAATGACGGTGCTTTTCCTGAACAGGTTTTAGAATGGCCTGGCCCCGCTTACCTCACTGGGCCAAGCCTGCCCTCCGTTGCTATTCCCACATGTGCCAATCAATTAGGGCGGGATCAACCAAAATCTGCACTGTACACATATATTGTGTTTAACAACAATATTTACTATTTCATAGAGTATTTACCAATGAATGAAATAGTGAAAAAAATACTAGCAAGCATTCCATTCATCGGGTCCATCAACCTGTCTCAAGTGGTTGCCATCGACAGCTTGTCAGCATCATCATCATCAACATCTGACATCTAAAGCCCTCTGGCGGCCAGCACAAGCCGTCACCCCGCCACAACTGTCGGGTCGATGGACTGCCATGGCTCTGGGCTGCAGCCGGAGGATGTCTTCATCGCGGTCAAGACCACTGGAAGATTCCACGGGATACGCCACGCCCTCCTGTTGCAGTCCTGTCATTCATTTGAATGGAGAGCTCGTTCTCATTCAAGTGAATGGATCCAGTGAGGTGTGCTATGAAATGGTAAATAGGGTGACGTATTATAAGGGGGCGTGGACAACTGTTTAACACACTGCCTCACAGTTCAGACGCAGCAGGTTCAAATCTGGCCTGTGAACCTGATGAGGATATGTGGATGGATGAGACATGTGGATTTTGACAATATATGTGGACTGTAAATACTTTTTCAAACTTGACATGCTCACTTAAAACCAGGAAATGGGTGTGAATTTGAGTTCCTTGCTGCATCTCTTTAAGAAAGACCTACTGTGCATCTGTTGGTTAATCAGATGACAGTGATGTTGCAGTTCTACAACCTGGTTGCAAGATGTTCCATGGAACAGCTCCATTCTAACCACACGGCCCTGAAAAAAGGTCATGGAAAAGCAAGCAGACAGGGTGGAACTAGGCTGTTTTGGGGTCGAGCTACTTTGTCACAGGTTCGGCTTAATTTAGAATCAGACATAAACCTGCAGCTTATTTTTGAGCACCAAGTCCTTGGGAAAACCTCCCATCACTGAAGAGGAGGGTAACATCGGTGCCAGGGTCCTCCACACGTGGAGTCGAGGGTGAGGATGTGGCGGCTGAGGAAGATGCTGAGGACGCAAAACGATAACGGCGGGTTTCAGCACCGACTGATGGATTCCCCGGGGACGGACTGCAGATGTCGCAGGGCTGACAAGAGGAGGCGGGGGACGCAGAAGGGGAGTGGAAGTCACAGTGTTGAAAACGGGGCTAATGATGTGCGCTTTTGAATTCTTTTCTGGTGTGGGGATGTCTGAGCTGGACTTTTCTCGATTACAGCGGGTGTCAGAAATGCAATTCTCTGACTTCTGCAAGCGCGGTTTGGGGGGAGTTCCTGGAAAACAAAAAGAAAAAAAAACATTGATGAATCGAGAAAAGGTTGAGGGTTTTTGTCAGAAAGTCATTTCATTAGTAAAACAATTGAACGGCTAACATGTAACATGAGTTTGAATGTGACTGGTTAATTCTGCACACAGCAACATCTGTATTTATAAGAGGTTGTGCACACTTGTGCAACTGAGATCTCAGGTCTTGATTTTTACATCCCTTCCCCAAAAATATGCAGTACAGTATATGTTTTTTTAATCCGTCTCAATTATTTCAAAGACAGAAGGAATTACAAAGTAAGAAGGAATGAGTGGACTACTAAACATCCAAATGCCGAGCTTCTAATAAACAATGTACAATTTATTTCTTGTGACTGCCTGTTCCTGCAAAAAAATAACCAAAAAAAAGAAAGAGGTAAGTATAATCACAAATCTTACCGCGGGGTACTTCTTGCATTTTTTCAGAGATTTGGTGCTTGGGTAGCTTAGCGATGGTCATTTTGGTTGGCCTGATGATTCGTCCACGTTGCTTCTTTCTGGTTGGCTGGTTTGGCCTGACGCGCTCAGGTTTGCGGTCGGCAGACACTTTGGCCTGCACAGCCTGCTTTGCCTCTTTTGCCACATGCTCGTGCTGTGTAGACTAATCAAAATAAAAATGACAAGAAACAGATTTGGAACCAGTCAAATCAATCAGATTGGTTGCCATGTTATCCTTTTATCCATGCCATTTAAGTATCTCGAATAACAAAGGTTTCCCAAAAGTTACTATATACTTTCTTTTTTCCATTTCATATCAGGTAGCATTCAGATAGACGTGAGGCCATCAGCATTTGACAGATGAGACATTTTTTAACGTATTCATTCCTTTTGCAATGACTCATCAATTGAAATTGGAGTGTGGCAAAGTTTCTGCCTGGCAAGGTTTTCTGTACTAACTAAAATTCTGCACCGGTTTGAAAAGCTTTATCTCACTGTAAAAAGAAATGTACATTTCAGCAAATTGTTGTGAAGCTGACACTAAATAATTAATGTTGTTAAATTAATACCTCTCAGATGGTGACAGTTATGATTATTGATACTTTTTCCATTTCATCTTATGAGATAATGTGTCCAGTGAGGCAACTGAACGGTTTTGTTTGACAATATCTTGAAGCTGTTTCAAGGTGCATCTCGAGTCATGAAACCAGAAGACTTGCAAGATCCATGGCAACAAGCACAGTCCGGAAGTGTCACCCAAAACATACATTTTCAAAAGAGATCCTCCCCAAAATGACAGCAGTGTCCTTGCTGCTGGCTGCATGGTCACCTGCAGTCTCATCAGCAGCCCACAGCGCTACAGCGCTTCCCTCAACACTTGAATAATTCACCACATGCACCACTCGCTCCTTTTTGTTTTTAAGTGCTTGAGCTGACATGCAAACATGTAACAGAGTGTGTGCAAGATGTTGGAAACAGTGGGTAAAGATCTATGTTTGCTTGTACTGTCCATGTGCATGCAACATACCGCGTGCATGTACGTGCAGGTGTGACCTTGCAGCCGAGAGCACACAGGTAAAGCAGGTTCAGAGGTACCTCCGTGTTTGCTGCCCTGAACTTCATTGATGCTAACTCTTTCAGACAGGGAACATTGAATTATTCAGAAGATACTCTCCTTCGCCTACTTTCGTCTCCCTCCTCACCCCCATAAATTTCTCTTCCCCCTCCATCTCCGCCCACCAACCTCGATGAATCGCTCACTTCCTCCAGCACGGCCTGAGCTCACCCTGAATGTAAAATGAAGAATGTTCCGGTCCAAATTATGAAGAAAACAACCAGGGGAGAAAAAAAAAAGTCAAATTCACACCATTTGGAGACAGCTTTAGGTTCAGATTCGCCCCACATTCAAGAAAATCTCCCCGTCTTTAATTGTTCCCGACTGTTTCTGCATGGAAAGCCCATAAAGAACTTAAATGACCACATCCATGACATTGCACGTAAGGCAGACAGCAGTCAAACACTTAGATAATTGCTGTTTTTATGGCACTTTTCAGAGGGCCACAATAACTTTTGATTAGCTGAGTTTTATTGCAGGTGTGTGTGTGTGTGTGTGTGTGTGTGTGTTGGCGGGGGGTGGGGAGTGGGGGGGGGGGGGGGGTTCTTTGTAGGAGGCACCCCTACAATGGTTTGATTAACTTTTCATTTCTATCTATGGAGGAATAAAACATGATGGACGGTCCAGAGGGAGATTGTCTTACAGTGCAATCCAGTGGGGTAAAACAGCTTACAGAAAAGTGCATTCGCCGATGAGAAGGAATAAATGTGTGCTGCAGATTAGGAAGGGGAGGATCACATGTTTGTTCACGTGTAACATTTCCAATTTAGAAAAGAAAAAAAAAATACAGCCAACTACTGCCTACCAAAAACATAAATAGTGATCTATGGTTAAATGCAGCAAAAATAAGGTCTGGTAACGATAAAGTGTTGATAGTGAGTGGTAGAAGTGGAGACATTTGCCAAATATCCTTGTTTAAAATGAACTGGTAGCTACTCAATCGACTCCATGTGACTGAAAGACTGCTCACTCCTTGTGCTTGACTCACAGCATGAAGAGGTGGGAGGGATCTGGGTGGATCAAACCATTTTTAAGACCAAAGGGAGTTTACTGTATTTTTAATGAGCATATATTAAGTTTTTTACCATGTACCACCATGTCATTTTAACACTTCTGTAGCTTGTTGGAAAAAAGGAAATACCCGAAATAAAATCTGAAATGCTCCCAAAGTTTGGGGATGATTGGAATTATATTAGGACCCTAAAAATGGGCAACACACCAATGCTTCAGATTCAAGTTAAATTCATTCCTTGATCACAGTAACGATCTCAAATCTTTTTTTACAAATTGACCTGAATGGAAATGCCAGTAATTTGTTCCTATCTCCCCAAAGAAAAAGGCAACATTTTTGGTCATGTTTCAACATGAAAAATTTTAGTCTATGTTGTTACTATTTACTTTGGAAACATAGATGATTACGTATAATGTAAAGTATTAAACTGATTTTTTTTTTGGGGGGGGTGGGGCCTTCAATTCAGTGGACCTTGTGTTGCTCCTTCTGGTGTGGGCCACCTGAGGATATGATATTACAGAGATACAAGGAGACAGGCACACTCCTCAGAAAGCCGCAGGAAAATTAGTCATTTTTCACAGAGGTTAAAGACCATATACCAGCGAGTAGTGTTATAGTACAGGTATTGGTTCACATGTGTTGCTCCACCATTTTTTGTTCACTTATGCTGATGTTATTCATTAGCCTGTCTGTGGCGTTTTTCATTGTTTGCATTAAGCGAAACGGACTATTCCAAGGCAAAGACAGCTTTATGTTTGTTTGGAATGCACTTGTCATTGTTTGAGTTGGGTGTATAGTTTGACAGTAAACGTCACCTGAGAATGGTAAAGAACAACATGAAGCCTCTTTTTTGGAAGAGATGTTCAATATCTAAACCTTTCACTTTGTGTTTCCTTTTACTGTCGTTGGCAGGCTACTTACTAAGTTACGACAAGACTTCACCGTTCTTGGATCGAGATGGTTCTATTGTGCCTCAAATAAGAGAGTTAAATTCCTTTCTCTATAGTTGTATCCATATTTGCTCCAACATTTGAGTAAAAACAAGCAAATGCTCATGTGAACAAGAGCTCTTGGCAAAATTACAATGATTTAGGATCCAAAGAGTTTCATTCAGGCCCCGACCTGATTTTGCCCATGCAATGGAACACAATGAAAAGAGATCCCACATAAACACAAGTACAGTCTGAACTGTTGAGATTTATTTGCATATCAGCATCAACACAAAAGGAGTTCAAATGCTGCCCAATGCGCAGACTGAGTCATATCAGGATAAAACGTGTATAGGCAGAAATGGATTTTGTCTTAAACAGGATTGTTGACAGCAGCTTTATGAGGCATTAAGAGTATCAATAAACTCTTAGTTACTGGTGTTGATCAAATGAAAGCGTCATTAGACTCAGAAACTCATTATGGATCACAGCACTCTTTTTACAACGGCCCGCATGAATGTCTCAAACGATCAACTCAAAGACATGCTTCAGCCTCCCTCACTCCCACTTCTCTCATTACCTCCTCCCATCCCCACATACGTGATTGTGTTGCATAACGCCACCGGGACAATGACCTCCTACAGCCTTTGATTAATTTTTTTTCCCTCCATCCTCAGCAGAAATCATCCACCTTCACACATCTACCTCTTCTTCTCTGATTGAACCTGGAAAACCGAATCTAACCTCATAATAACAAATGATGTTCCCTTAATGCCCACACCAAAACACATTCATAGTATCTAGAATAATATGCATATTGTTTTCGCTCTTCAGACATTCCTGCAGGAGACCAACAGGTGCATGTTTCAATTGGAACCTGTGACATTGTGTTGAAAACGCTGAATGTTCTGGGGCTGTTTCAGACTCCCTGTTGAACGCCGTTATCTCTATCCCGTAAAATATAGAGCGATGCCCTGACTTGAAATCATTCCTTGACCACGCTTGTACAGTAACTTGATACACTCATCTCTCAAAATGTCTTGGCTCCTTAAAATAAATTGAAATACTGTTGATCTGTCCAGCCACACATTGTGCTGAATCTGTTGTGCCCATATTGGCCCCCATGGAGCAGTACAATGCAGGCATAACCTAAACGTGACTAAAGAAGCTCCAGTCGCGTGTCTTTTTTTCCCAGATGATAAAGAATATATGCCTGTGAGTACTGTTATTATGTCAGTCTACATGTGTTGCCGCACCGTTTGTGGGAACGCATTCGTTGCTTAAAGAGTTACAACTCCTGCAACATCGCTGTTTTGTGAGCCCATCCATCGTGTTTTGCTTTGATGCAAGTATAAAGGTGGAGGAATTTTGTTCTGTGGTTGTTTTGAATGCGTGTTCAAGTGTTTTTTGTTTTATGTTTGGTTTGAGAATAAATTTAGAGTGGAGCTGTGTCTTGAAGCCTTATTGTTTCCTGTGTTTTGGTCACTTGGGGAAAAAAAGTGCCTTTTAGGTCACTTTATTGTCATGCTTGTGTCAAAATGGGAAACTATGAAAAGGTTAATTCATTGCCTGGGTTCAGTAAAATTGTCTCAGCTGCTTTTATTTGACTCCACCCTCTTTTATATCTGCACATTTCACATGTAGGAAACTGGAAGAAATGTATTGTTATCCTTAATTCATCCTTCTTCATTCAATGGGTTGACTGAAGTCAATGTTATGCCATTTCTACTCTCTGTTGGGTGTTACTGGTAAAATGCAAAAATTCTTTACGTGTATTTTGCTTATTCCATTTTTAAAAAGTCCCAGGCTAATTCATATTCGATTCCTTTGGTTGAGGCACAAACTCTGGATTCGATCACTGGGCGTGACACGGTTGCTCCTCAGAAAATGCAGAACACATTTTGCTGTTGTATACTATATATGTGACATGTAAAATTTTGTTTTTCATCTATTTGTTTTGACTGATTTAATGTTTCATATATTTTCACTGGAGACGGACCTGCTTTCAGTCTCATTGAACAGTACAGTGACAAAAGGCATTCGATTGTGTTGTAAAAGACCTTTACCTTCACTTTCACCTCTCTGATGAGAACAGCCATGAAGCAGCCATTACTCAGCTCAGAGGGTTCCACCCTGAAGAAGGAATTGTTTTCACTTTGCCTTTCACGACCTTCGGCACGGTCTGGAGGATTATACAGGGCTTGGCTTTGTCTTGAGGAAGTAAACACAAAGACAGGAGGAGTAGTTAAATGTTGAAAGTAGGAGTTTTATACAACAGTAACACTTGACTGAGCACAACGCTGGGAGAAGAAAAACTGATAAAAAAAGAATCCTGAATACCAACACAACATGTCACTTACGACTACATAAACACATTGAGCTTTTTTAAGTCGACTGAGCTATGGAAGGTGTTTTGAGCATTTAGTCAATATCCTTGATATCATCTTAAGGTGCAGGCTCTTTATCCACACGGGCAAGAAAATTCAGTGCACTAGTTGAAATACTGTGACGGACCTTTTTTTCAATAACCACTGACACTTTTGGCCTACAATAATGCAATTAAACCTTATGAGTAAACTATTGTGCTGCACTAGTTACAAACAAGTAGAGACGCGTCACAATTGGTCAAAAAACTAAATACAGACTAGTAGTTTTGCCTCACTACTAAGAGTTAGTTGTTTTACTACTAGTATGCCAAAATGAAAAATGTCATACAATAGTGGCAAAATGCACTACCAGTAAGACACCGTCATTCTACTAGTTTGCTGAATTGACAAATGTGCGCTACAAGGTCTTTTGATGGAATCATAAAAGTTAACATCTTGCGCTTCACTAGCAGTTAAACAGATGTTAACTAGTGAACAGTTTTGACTCACTGGTGACATCTAGCTATGCTACTAATATGCCAAAGTAGTCTCAAAGTAGTGCAAAGATGTCATATAGTTGACAGTAGTGGAGAAAAACGTTATTTGCAAGACACTGTTATTGTACCAGGAAGGACAACTAGAGTACTACAGTAGTACATGGACTTCGAGATGACTCAAGGGTACTGATTAAATGCTAAAAAGAAGAAGTCAACAATATGGTGTCCGCAGGCACCGGGTAGCCCTCAAGGACCACATGAGTAGGCCGCGGGCCTGTTCCAAAAACAGCTCACCTGTGATGTTATTTTCTAGGAATGTTGGACATATGATTATTTGAAAATCTAAACAGGCAGCGATTTATAGAAAAACAGCGTTGCATGTTGATTTGTATTTCCTAGTTATTGTGAGAAATCATTAACATGAGCGGTATCTTCACATAAATCAATATCATTATCAAGACACATTATCACACGTGATCCAAGATAATTTGTTTTTCCAAAAGTATCCAGCAAACTAATCGGTAGCCAAGAAGTAGCTCTCAGTTTCACAAAAAAGGCTTTTTGTTCAGAGCACATGGCGGGGAGATGCAGTTGAACAAAAATCGCTCTTCTTTTCAGGTTCTGCAGAGGTGCTGTTTGTGTGAAATAGTAGACTATCACAAAAACAAAAGTTTTGTTTTATTCAATACAGCCTCGGGCATTTCCTGCAAAGGGACAGTTACCGACAGAGAAGAGTCTGTCGATAAGAAAGCAAATTTCCATATGTATTTTCTGCAAACTAATACAGTATATCTACTGTATTTACGTATAGTGTCGTCTTATTTTTTTTTAAATCTGAATTTGACTGGAGATCAGTATTCCGCCCTTTTCACAGCATTCAAAAAGCATGAAGCGGCACCTTCAAATTCATGTTAAAGGTGTTAGATGATTGTGACAGAAGTCTACCTGGAGGGAGACAAAGACCTCAGCAGGCTGACAGCAGAGCTGAAGGAGAGTTACGGCAACACATGCAGAGAGTCTGCTTGCGAACTGCGACTGACCTCAACTCGTTTTTTTGTAGCCGCCATTCCTGCTGCGGCATCACATTGGCCCGCTCCATGGCTCTGGTCACCACCTCTTCATTCTCCTCTGGGTGTGACGAGCAGGTTGCGTAAACAACCGCCAAAACTTGGGGAACTCCAAAAATACAGCAACAGCATTGATTAGTTTTGCATATGAGCCCAACGGGTGGATGCGAGGTTGAATGCATGTGTTTGCTTTATTTTGAAGGAAGCTCACTTCAATTTGGTTCCTTGACAACAAGATGGTACCAGAGGACGCCAACAGAGTAAGACACCAAAGTAATGCTTTTTACTTTGGCATAAGCACAGAAAAGCAAAGAGGTTTTTAGCAAGTCACAGAGAATGTTTAGCTCATGTCTCAAGACAAAGACATGGCCAAGTGATGGCTCGCATCTAAAAAAAAAAAAAAAAAAAAATAGGAATAATAAAATACAATCCTATCCCACATGCTGCAATGTAAGGTGAAAACAGAAAGCCAAATGTTCTTGTCTCCTAATCAAGACCAACGCCTCCATTTGGAGAAACTCATTAGGGTAGGATTCATCCTTGTACACAGTAAATTTCGTGGAGTGCATTTTTCTCTAATGGAGGAAAATTATACTTCGAAAAAGACTATATTTGCCGTCTGTCTGAAATTAGTCATATTTACACTCGAAGGATAGTAAAATATTCAGAGTAAACTTCACTCAAGTAGTGGATTAATTGTACTCCACACAATTCCAAACATCAACTTTCATTTGACGAGCGCATAACCTACTCACACCGCGATTGGCTGGCGACCAATTCAGGCTTGACCCCGCCTACTGCCCGGAAGACTGCTGGGAGAGGCTCCAGCACTCCTGAGACCCTCGTGAGGATAAGCGGATTAGAAATTGGAAGGATGGTTGGATGGATAACCGACTCATTCACATTTTACACCCATGAGAGTTGGCGACGGGGCCTCATGTACTCTGAGTGAAGAGATTTTGATCCATTGTGAAGAATTATTCTAAGGGGAGGCAATTGTTCTTCAAAATATTTAAATATAACTCATCTAGAGGGGGAAAACAATTGTGACTGTAAAAATGGCTCCACCAATTTTACTCTGTAAGTTCTTAAACAACAACACTCCTTTTTTTTCATTCAACCGCATCTATAGATTTGAAAAGCGTCACAAACCTAAAATGATTGAAACATTTTAGCATTTGAGTTCAGAAAGATGGAAGTCGGTGTTTGAGCATGACACGCTGAAAAGAGACCACTGATGCAACTGGACTGAGGCATTCAATAAACACTGAGCATTAATTAACAGCCCCATTAGAAAATATCTACACTTGCAGAAATGTTGGGCTGAGTCGATCGATGGCAGCAGAATGAGAGCAGCTGCTTTCGTTGCCGCAAAAGAAAAGATCGCCACCTGCTTTATTACTGACACAAACAAAACAACATTCGCTGAATGTACCAAATGAGCACAGCCACATGCACTGTCGTGGATGGGCTATAAAACTCATTTTGTTAAAGAGCCTGGAGAGTAAATTCAGAAATGTCTTTAATACATTATACACATTTGAAGATAATTGCTGAAAACATGCAAAGATTGACACGCAGATGTGGCGATATAGCGGTAAAACTTTTAGAGTTTTATAAATAAAACATTGCCGAGTGATGCGCTTTAAAGTATAGCATGCAGAGGTGGGCGCGTCAATAAATTTTGCTAGTCTGTCAAGCCCACCAGTCCGTCACTACATCATCATTATTTTAACTCCACTTCCTGATTACACTAACTACACTGATTGCTGAAGGAAAAACAATACAGGACAGTCTTATTGCGCTTTGTGGGACAGAAAAGTCGGTAGACAACACAGCTAACTTCCTAAGGCAAGAATGACCTCAAATAGAAGCAGGCTTGGAGAATGGGAACCATGATTTACCAGCCAACACAAACACAAGTCATCAAATGAAATAGCGATGGTCTAGGGCAGGGGTGGGCAATCCCAGTCCTGGAGGGCCGCTGTCCTGCATGTTTTCCAAGTCTCCCTGTTGCTACACCCCTGATTTGAATGATCAGATTATCAGAAAGCTCGGACGAGGCCTGATATTGAACCTGTTCATTGGAATCAGGTGTGTTGCAACAGGGAGACTTGGAAAACATGCAGGACAGCGGCCCTCCAGGAGTGGGATTGCCCACACCTGGTCTAGGGTCTTTTTTTTCTTCCTGTTGGAGGACGAGGAGACCCTACGCCATGCCGCGCCGCTCGATGCAACCCCGGTGCAGACACCCCCGTGAACAGACACACGCGAGACACGCCACGTGTTTCCTTCAGTCGTCAGCGAAACGAGAGCCTGTCTCTGATTGACCATAAGTCCATCACTATTGATAGACAGTGCACCACGTGAGTAAGTGATGATTCGGGTGATGGATGAAAAATCGCTTCCGTCTGCGCTTAGTCCGTCAGTGTGCCAAAGTTTCCATCATTCGCCAGCAAAACGGGAGTCCGTCACTCAGGGACCTTCCATTGGTGCTGACGGAATTCCTGCTTCTTCATGAATCCCCCCCCGTCCACTATGTAAGCCTTGACCTGACTCGGAATCAAAGCAAAATACAATTAAAAGTCTCTTGATTTCCTTTGCTGTGTGCAAGTCGAATGAACTCACTGAGATAATAATGACCCACAACCACAACAACAAACACAGTATTAAATCAATACTGTACCTCCCTTACAGTGCCACGCAGAGCGGCATTTTTATGATACAGCTCTTGCATTGGCATTAGACCGTGCAATGGCCAGTGCCTTTGAAACATGCGTGCTGACCAACATTAGCATATCTAATTAAGGACAGACAATCTCCCAGGGACAGCATATGCTTGCTCTATTAGCATGAGATTAGATAATTAGGCACTCAGTCAGGGAGGTGAGCGAGGCTCCACACAGAGCTCAACCGTGTGCTGCCTTTGTGTCAGTGTGTGTGTATCAACATGATAACGAGCGGTTTACGACACTCACACTTTAATGCATGATCAATATCTTCCCTCTGCTGTGCTATCAGAGCTTCCAGCTTGCTCTGGGCCAGAGAACCCCGGGAGAAGTCCTGCAGCAAGCTGGCATCTGAATATAACAAACACGCAAAATTGCTTTTTCCTTTCAGTGTGATCTGGTTTGCAAAGAACACACCTGCACACATGAACGTACCTCTGTTCTCTTGGAGTATGAACTCAAGCGGATTGCTGACTGCAGACAAGGAGCAGTTGGGAGTCAACAGGATAAGACGGACTTTTGCAAGACGCTTGTCACCACTGGTGAGAGACTGGAACACCTCGTTTATCAGCTTCACATCTAAGCAACATGCAGCAGAGCACAGATACATAGGGCCTTATTTACTAAAAGTGTAGGTGTTGTGTGGAAGCTGATCTATGCACCGGTAACACCCAGGATCGACTCTGCCAAACGCCTGAAATAGTATCACAATAATTCTTTTTTTTTTTATTTGGGGCCGGTCACAAGAAGGAGTCATGCCAAATCGCCCACGACAAAGCTCATTTCGATTCTGCGTTTCCTGGCCTCTTCGTGAGCAGTTTTTCAGTAATGCCGTCCCCTGTTTAAAATGCAGTGACACACAGGATGTACAAATGCATCCAATTGCCACGCACTCTGGAGAAGTGAAATCAAAGAAAACGTGGCTTTATGTGGTTGCTGGCTTCCCTAAAATGATCAGCGAGACAGACTTCACTCATATGCAACTTGTATGCCCCTCACACAGCAGTTGATCTGAGGCACAAGCACGTTCTTTGAACGTGCAAGCTGAGTGTGAACGTCCAGTTGTGTCATGTCCAGGTTTAGTTTGCCTTTTCAGCCAACACTTCCAATACTGTCACTTTTTAAACTTGTGGCAAACTCCCAGATTTTTTGTGTGGAAAACCAACAGAGGTCCTTCAAGTGCAAAAAAATAGGGTGGTCTTGAGCACTTTCACACTTGCTCGCAATTACGCTGCAATTTTTGACGTAAACAATGTGTGAAATTTGGTAGAGGGAACACACAATTTTGCTGCTATTTGGGATCTTAGTAAATTCGGCCATTAAAAACTAAAACAAAGAGATTTGAAAATATTTTGTATGTCACAACCAACATTTCATTTAGCAAAATAAAGCAATATTTTAAAATGCACATTGGCAGTAGATGTAAATGTACTGTGTAAGATTTACAGAATGTAAATGATTTGCATGTTTTTTCATTTGTACTTTCTTTCTTCAGACTTAATTTGTATGAGAGAAGTATGATTGCTTGTTTCCATCTAATATTTGTTGCACAGTGACACAGCAGCTAGAAAAATAAAAGTGTTCTTCTGACAACGTTAATGCTACTAATATTGTAAATTCGAAACAGAAATATTGTAAGTCTTTAATTTGAATATTTCTTATTCTGTGATTATTTGCATGATGAAAGTCCGCAGAGTCCAAGAATGGTCTTAATGGACTCGATGTTTTATTATTTTAATGTTACATGTTCTGTAAAGTGCTTTTGTACAGCTGTAGCTGTACTGAAAGCACTCAATAAATCCAGGTGGATTCTATGAACATTGGACTAATGAGGCGAAACAAGTCTAGGAATTAAGAAGCCGATATGCTGTTGCTAAGAATAATTTGATCGGGCAAAATTAAAAAGGAGCCCCGAACTACTGGCAAAATGTCCATAGTCATGCCTACTCTGGCAGCCCATGTGGACGATGACTTGCTGCATCGCTTCCCTCTGAGCATCTGTAAGACCGCTGACACAAGCAAGAACTCTGGATTTGTTGTCATTGGCTTTACGCTTCTCCTTAATCAGTGAGGCTGTTTGGGAGACAGTGAGGCCGGAGAAAGTGCCCACAAGGAGGACATCCCCGTCATCTGGTAGAAGGGAGATCGCCACCTTCGGGGCCAGGCTGCAAGACTTGTCCTGCAAACAAATAAGAGAACCAACGACACATGAGCGAGAAACCGGCTTTGCAGCCATAGCCTGGAAAGTTAAACACATAACCACGAAAATGGTATTATTGTGGAATTCAAACAGAGAGAACGAGTCGTTCCAGAATTGGAGGATAATTTAGGCACCAGCATTGTCATCATGCCAAATGATACATATTAACATTTGGTTTTGGTTTTTTGCACCTTTCTCTCCATGCAAAACTGTTGCTGTGTGATGTCATTGTGGGATGCTTAATGAGTTGTGTAGAACACGAATTGTTGCAGGGAAGGTAATTGCAACCACCTGGGAATGGCCAATTGCAGCTCTGACCCAATTGGGACTGCAGTTCAAGTGAACGCTTTTCAAAGGGGAATGAGGAAGCTTGGAGAGCATTTAAACATGTGTTCCGCTAAACCTGGTTAGCCGTTTCCACTTGAAATAAAGAAAATGGGAAATTCTCCTTCTTGGATCCTGGCTGAATTGACTTTTTATTCTTTTTCCACACGGCCTGCTTTTTGGCCGCATAACAAACATTTTGGGGAAAGTAAACCTCTATTTTGCGTCTATACTTTTTTTGTTGTAAAAAAAAAACAAAAAACGTGTAAAATGTCATTTGCTTCATCCACTTTTGTCTTCAACTGCACACTTTGTATATTTTATTCATAATATAATATACCGGTACCTGTATTTTGATGTGTTTGGCATAGATACGCAGGGACTTGAAAATCACTTATTCCCAAAATATTGCTGAATAAACCCTTTAGAATTAAATACATGCCATTTTATTTGAATACTAATTCAATGTTAGTACTGGATTGCTCTACAGGAACACGATTGTTGTTGAGTGTATGCTCAGGAGTACACGTCAGCTGTGGCAATTGCTATGCTCATTCGTCAACAACAAACTCAGCTACATATAATTCATTTCCGAACCACTTTATCCTCACAAGGGTCGCGGGGCATGGTGGAGCCTATCCCAGATGTCTTCGGGCAGTAGGCAGGGGACACCCTGAATCGGTTGCCAGCCAATCGCAGGGCACACAGAGACGAACAACCATCCACGCCCACACTCACACGTAGGGACCATTTGGAGTGTTCAATCAGCCTGCCATGCATGTTTTTGGAATGTGGGAGGAAACCGGAGGACCCGGAGAAAACCCACGCAGGCCCGGGGAGAACATGCAAAATCCACACAGGGGAGGCCGGAGCTGGAATTGAACCCGGCACCTCTACACTGTGAAGCCGACGTGCTAACAACTGGACTACCAGGTGCCCAGCTACATATAAATAAAAGAAAAAAATTGTATCATTGTCGTTTTTGATCATGAGTAATGAGGTGTAGTTGAAACCCGAAACCATTATGAAAAATCCACCCAGGGTCAGAGCAATTAGCTTGACGATGTCATTTCTGTTGTGTCATGTTCATGCTCCCTTTTTTCTTCCTCTAGCTGATTAAAAAGGTATCAGTGAGAGGAGAATGATCACAGAACAAGTATCAACAAGGGGCTGTGATGAATAGTTTTTGGGAGTTGAGAAATTGATCAATGCTGGGAATGAAACAACTGTATTGTCGTGAAGCGCAAGCATGTGACAGGAGATTTGGAATGTATGATATGATGTGAGGATGTGATGTGAAATATTACAGTAGTTTCTGGGCAAACTCATCTTGGTTGGCATGAGGGATTGCATGCCGCTTTGTAATCAGTTTGAGACATAAGCTATAAATATCAGAGGACACTGGTACCAGTCCTGTGTGTGTGTGTGTATTGAACCTGCATGACGAGTTTGCGGTTGTGAAGCAGCTTGGTGGAATCCAGGCTCGCTTTCATTTGAGCGGGGAAGACCAGCAAATCCTCACAGTCGGCATCCTGGCAGAAGGTCTGCCCCTCCAACTGCCTGACGGAATTCACTTGGGAGAGGCCCGCTTCCGTCAGCACACTTTGGACCTCATCCAGACTGGAAGCAAAGTATAGGTGGGTGAAGACAACGTGGGTGGTGGAAGAGAAAATATACTTTAGGGGCGATTCCACGATTGAAGGACACTTTCCACCCCCAAAAAATATGTGTTGTGTGTTGCATTGTGGAGCAGTATAACACATGTCATGAAGACTTCCACTCTAAGCAACTCAGTGTGCTGCAGTAATATTAGTCATTCTTCACCCAGGATAAAGAATATACTCCTGTGAGTATTATCTTTCTATATCATATTAGCGGTCAACGTGTTGCTCCACCGTTTGTCTTAAAATATCCTTTACTTCTAAAACTAGATTCGACATTGCTAAAAAAAAAAATCATGTTTCAAATATACGTGTAATTCTCTTTCTTTTGTCTTTAATTTGCAATAAATGTTAACCCGAAGTGGCATTAAACATCCTGAATCTTTTTTTCCCCACTATCTGTCAAACTGTTACTTGGTGTGAGATGTGAGTTGAGTCCACAGCCACCATACACTTTTAAAATACGTTGGTGCTTAAATGCCTTGTAATTCTGGATTGATATATACGACAATAGAAACATAGTGTGGCCTTTTAAAAGGACTTTACACCTATCTTGATGCTGTCAAAAATATTAGGACACACACACACACACACACACACACACAGACAACACACACCCTGGCACAGATCCCAGGTATGACCTTTCCGATCTCAGAGCTGACTGAGGGTAGTTGCTGATTGAATCTGTCCTCAGTGGCACGATTTACACCTGAGTGAATCAGCCCTGTGCAGAAGACGCTGCTGTATATCGTAACACAACCACGTGCACTCACCATGCACACACATTCACACACAGAGTTTAATTGGGTGTCAGATGGGCACCTGGGCTATAAAATATCAGGAAGCAGTACCAAACTGAAAAGTCTGCATGCAGTGGCAAAAGGAGAGTTACATAGTGCATGAGTACTCATTTCCTCAGTGTGTGTGCATGAGCGTGTAATTGTTTCGCATGTATGTGTGCGTGTATGTGTGTGCTGACCTGCTCCTCAGTGTGTTGACCCATGCGTATAGTGGCAGCCTGTTGGATCTCTCCTGTTTCACCTTCACACTCTCCGGTAGAATGCAGTCAAGAGATGAAAGGTCATGTTTGATTCTATATCGGGCCAATGAGGCCTCCAGCTTTGTCTTGTACCTGAAAACAACATACAGTATAGAGTTGTGGGGTTTTTTTTCGTACGGAACAAATCATTGAATTCAAATCGACATCATAAAGTAGTCGAGATGTTATTTTCAAATTGCAAACGCAGCAATTTTGGGGGGGGGGGGGGGGGGGCTTTGTTTTGGTTAGTCGGAAGGCTGTACGTAGGTGCATTTTATTTATGTCGTGTCCAGATAAGTTCAGTGCTTAAGATGTGCATGTTTGCATATCGTTTTGTGAAACATGAAAAGTTGATGAAGCCACAGATTTGTTTACATTGTTGTGATCTGACTTGTATTTATGCCACACTAGTCTGGTAGAATCTATGTTGTGAATGCTTAAAAGACTGCAGTCAAAGTGGTTGTAAATTAACAACTCAAATTAAAGTGTCTTTCATATTCGTAAGGAATACGTTTTTGACGATATGGACAATGGTGTGAATTCACCACTTTAATATACTTTTGCCATTTTGCGATCCATTTAATTGTTCCAGCTTTCGGACTGGCCTGAGGATCAATTTAGTAGCACCACTTCAAATTCATCTAACATGGTGGGCTAAGGAAAACCCCAACAGTGAGGATCATCCAAAGGTAGGTTGGAGTCGTGCGTAGCACGTCTGCTACACAGTCAAGCTGTCCTATGTTAAAAGTCGCAGCACAGGGCCTCCTGGATGGAAATTTCTTCGGGTTCTCCGACTTCCTCCTACATTCCAAAAATCCACAATTGAAGACTCTAGATCAGGGGGGCCGATTACGTCGATCGCGATCAACCGGTAGATCGCGGACTGGCCCCAAGTCAATTGCGAGGAGTGTCAGGCTGTTGCTCATCATGGCGTGCATTTGTATGTGAGAGCGCGTGCGCGGTAACAGGTCGATCGCGGGAGGTTGGTTGATCGAAAAGTCGATCATAGGTCCAAAAAGTTGGGACACCCCTGCTCTAGACTGTCTGTAGGTGCGAATGTCAAGGTCTGTGCTTATTTGGCAATATGTACGCGGCAATTGCCTGGCGACCTGTTCAGGCTGTGACCTGTTCACTGCTCGTCCCACGTCAGTCGGGAATGGTTCCAGCTCAATTTTCTTTTCCTACCTGATGAGATAGTTCTCGACATCTCTGACTTCCCGTATAGATTCCTTCCTTGTGTGGTCTTGCGGGGAAAACTTCCTATCCTTGAAGTCATACAGCATGACAGCAAAAAGGCTCATTTGATCATCTGGCTGGAGGACAAAAGCAACACAGTTATTTGGTGAGGGGAGGAAATGAATAAAGCATGACTATGTCTGGAGACTTCTGGCCCCATTAGGGGCACAATATCATGTTTGTATATGCTGGAAGCTCAAATCACCAAACGTGGCATCATAACAGTGCATTTCACTGGATGTATGCATTTCCCAAGAAATGGGAGCACAACTGGCAAGATGGTCCCTTACTCACCATCCGCGAAGCATTGAATCCATAAGAATGAATTTGAAAGGCAAATTCCTTTCCAACTGCTGCATGTGTCAACAATTTATCACAAAAGATAGCAGGGCCTTATAATTTTCCATATCAGTACAGTACTTTGCGTTCAGCCGAATATGATGTAATACATTGTACAGTAATAGATTGTACATTCAAAAAAATCTCCCAATGCCTTTGTCCAAAGCAACAAGCAATAAAGGGGAACTAAAACATCAAGTACCACTTGGACCTCACCAAGTTTAAATCTTTGGCTGTGGGAAAATTCCCAGTCATTACGTTGCTGGACAACAGTATCCCGCTAACGTGAAAGTGGCCAGTAAGCACGTTGGCCGTGTTTAGTCACCTCAGCAACAAGACAAAACCAAGATGGGGCATTTCTGTCAATTTGATCATTTGTTTTTCTGGGTTGAGAATGATAACATGCTCTTGGTTGAATAAGGTGTCATCCTACAGGAATGTCAGCCCTTTTTTTTTTTTTTAATCAAGGGCCATAATGCAGTTATAAAAAGGGTATTTACTCTTGTTCAAATACCAGGTTTTTGTGACAAAATGACACCAAGTTGTTTGAAAACTTTGTGCACCATGAATGCAGTCTATAACAAGTACAGCTTAATTGTTGTTGTTGTTTTTGTCTTTGTCTTTTCACACAGTAGCTTGAAATTTTAGCCAAGCTCCGTTAGGTGTGGCCACGCATGCCGGTACATACTTGGCATCATTTTTTTATCATATTAGCCACAGTCAGGGTTTCATAAAATTCAATTCACACGGCTCTAGAACAATGGCCGTCACACTCACAATCAGGCATGAACAAGTCATGTAAAAAGCAACTTTTGCTGATCATAATTTACTCGAGGACTCAATGACTCATTCGTTCAAATCATGTCGAAAACATATAATGACACAAAAATCTCTTTAATTCTATCCAATTCTGAATGTTGTTTTACTTTGCTGTACCTTAGTGTGTTTCTGTTTGTATTGTGAATGTGTACAAAGTTGTTATGTGTGTACGTTTTATTTCATGAAACCATGACTGTGGATAGTATGACATAACAATGGTCTATTTGCTTGAAATGGTGTGAAAGTAATGATTTTGATTGATATGGACAGCAAGAATCCAGAGTTTGTCACGTAAAACAGATCATTTTAAAGTTGTCATTCAGATCATTGGTGTACATGTTCGTTTAATATACTGTTAATATCAATAACTTCTGGAATAGTATTGAGAGGCCTAAGAATACTTCATCATGTGAAAAAGGCAGAAAATCACAAATATTAACATTTTTCTCTAGGTTGTGGACATGGGCGGAGAATGACAAGGGGGACCATGGCCACCATGTCGCTCTGCCCCTGGTTGAAGTACGAATAAACAACTGAATAGAATGTGCAAATCTGCACACCCTTTTGTTAGCGAGATGTGGCTGCATTTAGACTTAATCAATCACATTCAAACTCATGTCAGCTTATGTTAGTGTACACCTATTACCATTTCAAGGGCTTTTGATACCTTTTGGAATCATGAGCAAAACGTTCAACCTTAGATTCGCTGAACCATAAGAATCGCCAAAACACCTGGGAAATCTGTCAGAGAAGCACTTTTAACGGGAACAATACAAACATATATATACTGTACATATATTAAGTATTTCCAGATGCATTTGGTCTTCATTTATAGCACCAAATTGACGGAATTTTTAAAAATCAGAGGTCAGTGAAAATAAACTACTGTATTTGATTGTAGGTTTGTAAACAGAGTTTAGTAACAAAATAGATATTCTTTCTTCAAATGATCTGAAGATAAAAGTGATGAGAAATAGACCCCTCCCCCTCCCGTTCTCTGTCTCTTCAATTGCATTCGGAAAGAAAGAAAAAAAAACAGATTCGCCTTATTGCCTCATCACATTTTCAGGCTTTCGTGTGCCTCATAAAACGATGCGGCAGGCTGAAGCCCTTGCGTTTGACACCCATGTACTACAGCATTTTCCTGTTAAATGTTCATACATATTTGAACAGGTGAGCTGCAAGTATAGCGGTACGTGACCATGTCACTATTTGAATGACATAAGATAGCACTATACACCCAAAGTTGCATGTCAGTCTAAATTTGGTAACACAATTAAAACCTTTCTTTACACGAGTTCAAGGACATCAAATGGAACAGTGTATTCGATTCATGTTTCACGTGGCTCATTTCACACCGAGTGTGGGGCTATTCCTGCTTAGTCTCTCGATTCCCCATTGTCCTTCAGGCTCTTTCAATTCTCCCCAGGATTTAGGGTTAATTTCCTCTCTCCATTGTGATCCGGAATGCCAGAGGCTTTTTTACAACTCAAACTCTACGTATCTATATCGCCTTTATTCTCTCTTTCTACCCCCACCACGCGTACCCTGATGTACGTCACTTTTACCGGCCAGTCTGTTTCCACCGTGCCTCCTGTCTCCATCAAGGTTGAACTTTATAGACACCAGCAGTGTAAAAAAAAAAAAAAAAAAAAAAAAAGCTGGGCGCTATTTCTCAAACGTGTCTCATTCCGGCTGTCTTACTTGAAGGATGCAGAGTAACAAGCCGCGCCACAATATACAGGAAGAGCAATTCACAAGGTGTGTGAGAGTGAGTGTTTGTGTGATTGTATATTCATGGATCACAGTACGCAATATCGCAATAAGTATTCGGACAGCCTGATGTTACCTTACAGACGGTGAAAAGTGGAATAAAAGTCTGTAACTGCAGCTATAAAAGTAGTTTTTGTCATTTCATCCAAAAAGACGTCGTCAGATGTTAGGTCTGTCTGCTCATGGTCAGGGCAATTAGTTTCATGATGTCATTTCCGCTCAAGTTTTTTTAGTCACTTCCTCTATAGGTTTTAATAAAAGCGTTTGTTGACAGAAACAACTTCAGGGAATAATTGTGACTATTTAAAATATGTCTGTCATAAAACAAGGCGGCCCGGTAGTCCAGTGGTTAGCACGTCGGCTTCACAGTGCTGAGGTACCGGGTTCAAATCCAGCTCCGGCCTCCCTGTGTGGAGTTTGCATGTTCTCCCCGGGCCTGCGTGGGTTTTCTCCGGGTGCTGTTTCCTCCCACATTCCAAAAACATGCATGGCAGGCTGATTGGGCACTCTAAATTGTCCCTAGGTATGAGTGTGAGCGTGGATGGTTGTTCGTCTCTGTGTGCCCTGCGATTGGCTGGCAACCAATTCAGGGTGTCCCCCGCCTACTGCCCGAAGACAGCTGGGATAGGCTCCGGCACCCCCCGCGACCCTAGTGAGGATAAAGCGGTTCAGAAAATGGACGGATGGATGGATGTCATAAAACAAAAGGTTTTAAGAATTACAACTTTTTTATCGGTCATATTTGAGATGTAACCTGCTCATGGAGAGAGGGACAATATAAAATGCATTTCAATCTTTTTTTACTCTAACTATTGATTCATTTTGTCTCGTGACATCCACTGTTTATCCAACAACAGTATGTTTCTGTATTTTTTTTCTACATGTATTGCTTGTAATTTCGTCTGGAATGACCCATATAGACGGATGTTTGCTTCTTAACTAGACCATCATCAAAATTCATAACGGTTCCATCATCAAAGACAACTTGTCTAGATTGCCCTTTTCTGGCTCACTACACATCTGTGTGTGTTTTATTACAATCCAAGTTTTCGGAAGAGAAGAAGCCTTCATCTTCCCCAGGCATCTTTTATGAGTAGTGTAAAAAGTAACTTTATGACAATCTCCTCCAGGGTATAGATATTTGTTCAAACGGCAGCACACACTATGTGATGGGCTGGCTACTAACGGCAAGATGTTCATGTGTGTGCAATTCAACCTTTTGGTTTTGGACCAATGCAATTCAGTAAAAACATACCACGTCATCCAACTATCCATCCATCCATTTTCTGATCCGCTTTATCCTCACAAGGGTCGCGGGGTGTGCTGGAGCCAATCCCAGCTGTCTTCGGTCAGTAGGCGGGGGACACCCTGAACCGGTTGCCAGCCAATAGTAGGGCACACGCAGATGAACAAACATCCACGCACACACTCACAAGAGGGACAATTTTCGAGTGTTCAATCAGTCTGCCATGCACGTTTTTAGAATGCAGGAGGAAACCGGAGTCCCCGGAGAAAACCTAAGTAGACACGGGGAGAACATGCAAACTCCACTCAGGGAGGCCGGAGCCATGATCGAACGCATGACCTTTGCACTGTGAGGTTGACGCGCTAACCACTGGGCTGCCATACCACATCATGTGAGAGAATTTTGATGTCATCACTACATTAATGTTAATACTTTGGTTGTCCTTCAGCTCAGTTAGACGATGCTTCACCTTACATGCAGATTAGTGGCATCAGGCAACTTGTTCAGTAGCCTAACACCTTGAAACTAAGTAAAAATGAAAAGATCACCTTAAGGATTAGGATGACGTCCAAAGAAGCATTCACGTGTTTCTTTTAAGCACAATTTAAATTCAAGAAATCTACTCAAGTGAAGACTTCAGCTCAATTTCTTCTCTCGGAAGCTCTATTTTGGTTTGCCTTTAGATTCGGGACTTTTGTTTGTTCATTTTTTTTTAATCAATCTATTGTGTCATGACCCTCTTCTACTAAAAATCCTCTTTCGGCCCAAATATGACATTACCTACAAATAGGTCTTTCCCTGAACATTATTCCAAAGAGTGGGTTGTCATTCAGGAGTGACAGAGGACATAAAAGGCACACAGTCCTTTGTGGATAGATAAGAGGATTGCGTGAATGCAATCCATCAGTATCACTGTTCGAGGCTGCAGATCAGAACAAAGAGCATGCGCAGTGTGAACAGCAGGACATGAATACTGGAGAGAGCTGTGTAAAGCTTCGCTTGAGAGCCTGGGCGTGAAAGTCTGAAATTAAGTATGCCACACGCGCACACACACAGACAAATAGGACAAACGAGAAAACTGAATGGATAGATTCTTCATCGTGTAATAAAGGTTAACATTGTTTGTTTATTCTTGGTGCGGTCAACTGCATCTCTGTGTTCAAAAGTTCTCACTGGAAGAGCTCACTTACTATTGGGTGAAAGATAAAAGAGCCGCCATCAGTTATGACGTCCTCCAGCAGTTCCTGATCTGTACAAAAACAAATGCAATAACTTTAAATCCAGTTTATCTTGATGAATTATAATAAATATGCATGCCATAGTTTGGCCTTTTTTATTACATTATTACATTATGACAGTGGCTGTCAAACCTTTTACCATTTAAAAAAGTACATGGCTCTCTAAGTATAACCATGATGACCAACAATAAAATACAGTAGCAAACTTGGCCCGATTGCTCCTAAATAAATAAATACATACATACATACATAAATGCATTTTCCTCCTAAAAACTAAATGTTAGTATTATTGTGAGCTTTTTTTTTTAAAAGTTTCAACAGCACTTATCCTGTGTAGGAAATACCAGCATGAGTTTGATTATTCTTGTAATGTTCGTGTTTATGATTTTGCAGCGATATAAGCATATAATAGTATAATCATGTCAAACTGGGGGGAAAAAAATCTATTTTCATCCTAAGTGTTTTTATCCATCCATTTTCTGATCCACTTCATCCTCAAGGGTCGCTGGATGTGCTGGAAGGAAACTGGAGTACCCGGGGAAGCCAAGTAGGCACGGGGCGAACATGCAAACTCCACACAAGAAGGCCGGGGCTGGGAACGAAGCCACGTCCGCTGCACTGTGAGGTCGACTGCTAACCACTCGACCACCTTTTTTTGGGGGGGGGGGGTGATGAAAAGCCTTCTGAGTCCATGTTTTTAGAGTCCAATTTTGTTCCAGAACCCACTTACACTTGTGAGTGATATGGTCAAACAAAACCTTTTAGGCCTGGCTAGTTTACACATCGTTATACCTGACTGCACATGAATCAAACAGAGTAGTATCCCCCCAAGCTCCCCTCCAAAAAAAGGAACATGTAATACACACAAAAAGAGACTCTTTTCTTTTCATGCTCTAAATCCAGCCTGACACACAATGGTCTAAAGAGAGTCTCTAGTCGCAATACGGCAGCTAAAGTCATGTGACGATTTTGGGCAGAAATACTCAAAGGGGTGGAAAGAATGAACAGAATTTAGTGAGGAAAGAAGTGGGGCAGTGCATCAGTGGCAACCTGTGATGATATGGCGGTAACAACAAACAGTTCTTGGGACTGTTTCAAACTTTATGTGGAACAGTGTTAACCACTATCTCACAAAAAAAGACATATTTATGCCATGCACAGTTTCACAGTTTCAAAATTTCAACTACAAGCAGCGATTTACTTGGTTTCACACACAGCGGTCAAACTAAAAACCATTTTAGCGGATACAGATCAAACTTTGTAGTGCCTATAAAAATGAAAGACATTTTTCAAAATGTTTGGGTATTTTTGGGTGACTTTAGAAAGTGTTATTAAACTCTGGAGTAAAAAAGTGGCATTTGGGGGATTTGCATTACAGTCAAATGTCAACACGGATGAAATATGCCCGGACCAGTATGTAAGGGTTAAAGAAGGTGATGATTGTGCGATAAGGATCAACGGCATGCATAACAAAGTGGCTCGTGGTATGCAGTCAGGGCCAGCAAGGCCTTGGCTGCCGGTCGAAACACTCTCAGACTCATTGACCTAAATTTATAACGTACAAGAAAAGGTATGATTTGCAATAGTCTTATCTTGATTTCTTAGCATGCCTCTTCGCTGCCCACCTTCCAGGAGTGTGATGTTTATTTATTTTTTTCCACACAAAACGCCTCTCCTTATATTTGCGTTTTTGTACAGTATTTTGGAAAATCATGACTTGGTAGGTTAAGCAGTGGATTAAGTCCCCACTGAAGGCTCAAGTCCAAAATGCACCACCTGTCATTGCAAGGGGCAATCAAGAAGGCGATGAGGAGCCCTTGGCTGTGAACAGTTATCACCTGGGCAACCCCGTGAAGTAAATGTCAGATCAAACACGAAGACTGTCATCGATCGTGCAGTCGCATTGACAGATTCCTCTAATACAGAGATTACTTGACTACTTTTTTTCCCTCCTTTACATCAGATAAGAGATCTAATCAGTGATCAATATCTGCGCTCGATGGCAAATTACTATTTTGCCGCAGAAGCATTTCTTCAAGTTAAGAACTGAACTCAGCTCCCCCCGCCCCATCAAGCACTCTAAAGCCATGCTCGGTGATAAGTGTTGCCATTTCACATACAAGAAGGGAAATTCTCTCTGACAGGACTTTCTTTGAGATTGAGTCTCTTTTTCAAAGAACATTAGCAAATAACCTTTCATCTAGTTCATTCCAAAGACTTTACACATCAAATAAAATCCTTGCACGGTGGCAGTTTCTGGCAACATTTCTAAATGACAGATGTAGAAAAAAAAAAAAAGCCCCTTTTTACAGCAACTTGAACAAACTATATTGTTGATGTCTGATTTCAAAACTGGCGGCCCGGTAGTCCAGTGGTTAGCACGTCGGCTTCACAGTGCTGAGGTACCGGGTTCAAATCCAGCTCCGGCCTCCCTGTGTGGAGTTTGCATGTTCTCCCCGGGCCTGCGTGGGTTTTCTCCGGGTGCTCCGGTTTCCTCCCACGTTCCAAAAACATGCATGGCAGGCTGATTGTGCACTCTAAATTGTCCCTAGGTATGAGTGTGAGCGTGGATGGTTGTTCGTCTCTGTGTGCCCTGCGATTGGCTGGCAACCAATTCAGGGTGTCCCCCGCCTACTGCCCGAAGACAGCTGGGATAGGCTCCGGCACCCCCCGCGACCCTAGTGAGGATAAAGCGGTTCGGAAAATGGATGGATGGATGATTTCAAAACTGCTTGTCCATCAGTTGTAGTGTACATGATATGTAATTATATGAGGAGAGAACGAGATTTGTATGGTTTTAGTGGCCGGTGACAACATTGGGTTTGATACACCTGTCTGAGAACCATAAGCGATGCAATAAATAAAATGATGAGCTGAAAAAGCAATTTGATGATGATAATAAATCTGCACACACCTACCTTTGTGGTTGATGCAGTTCAGTGCACTGAAGCATGACAGTTTTTTTAACAAAATGGTCTTAGCACATTTGACAATAAAGTTGTATTCCATTCCATTCCATCTATCTAACCTATTGATTGTCAAAAAACATTCAAATTCTCAACATTGAGGCAACGATTATGCTGCACACACACAACTCCCCAGAGTGAGCGGAAGATGTATGACACTTTCCAGACAGTGGAACATAAAAGAGCAATAATAGATTTGTTTAAGCTATTTAAAAAAAAATGTGCATAAAAATAACAGATAAGCCCACGCAAGTCAACCGATTGCCCTCGACGAGCACTTCAACGTCACTTCTGGTCTGCAGCTGATAACAATTTCACCCAACGTGACCCCGCTCCCCTAACGTTGACAAATTCCATCCATCCATTGTCCGAACCGCCTATCTCATGAGGGATTCTGTTTAATTCTCATTCCAGGAACGCAATATTAATCAGAGTACTGTATACTGTATTCTTGCTTTAAATTTTGAATTTAGGTTTAGTTCCCCTTTAAGTACCCTTCCTTTATGTCTTAGGGCACTCACGCCAGAACAGAAATTGTCCTTCTCCAAACTGTAAAACAGAATTGTCTAAAATGCAAGATGAAAGCAAACTTGTCCAAACCCTTATTGGTTAAATGATTGAAGGGGCTTTGTCTCTTCATATTAGTCCATGTACCTGTGCCACTCAAATGGCTTCATATTTAACAAATGATTCATGGGTGATGCAGCTTTCAAGACAACTGTAGTGTAATGGCTTGCGCCTGATTTACAAAGAAGCCCCATCCCACTACAAACCGTTGGGAAGATCCTCCCGAGTGTGTCACAGCATGCAAAATGAATCAAATTGGCTTCAAGCTTTCACTGTAAGTAGGTCATAGTATACATTCATTCTATGAGCTACTGAAGAGTGGCTCCTTCTTACTACGGTGTCTGTGTTTTATCGGCATACTCTTCAGTTTACAAAAGAGCTTATTTCCATTTCCATCAATGTTGCATTAAGCAGAACAAGAAAAACTGTGTTCTACCAACATACAAATATATTGAAATTATACATAAGATATGGTGATTACATACAAGGTTCTTGCTTTTGAGATGTTTCTCGTGTTCTTAAAATCATTCACTGGTGGTCTGTTTTTGATATCATTTCATGTCCTGGCTAATGGCATCCCTGATGCACTGGTGAAAGGACACTTTGATTCTCTCCTCTTTCATCTAGAACTGTTTCAAACAAGAAAATGTATGAAGGAAAAGTGGCGAAGATTGCATGACTGTCCGTGTTTTGTGTTATGCATTGTGTTACATATATATTTGTTGTTTTATGTTAACTGTTTGTGTTAAGAAACCTGCCTTGGGACTATGGCTGAAAACTAAGCATTTCTGCCAAGTCCGGCGCATTTACACTGCTTATTCTTGTTTTGATTAATGTGCACTGTCCCAAATAAATAAATTCAGTCCATCCTCAACAAGTGTAAGTACTTGTTGTACATAGTACATAGTACACATAGTGTCTGGGCCTTTGGTGATGGATGCTCAGCTATGATCTGCATTAAGAGTGGGACTTGGAGTCCCCCTGGCATGTCCTGGTTCAGTGGATGGATAGCGTGATGGAGCCAAATCATTCATAGCTGTGAGGGTGTTCCCAATACCCGCATGACCTCTACATCTACTACAAAACACATGAATCGATTTCAACCCCCCCCCCCTCGCTGCTTCACCTTCCCATCCTTATCACCATGGTGAATACACACCCGTGACACTTGCGCCAGCAAGACCCCGCCCTCATGGCAGATAACACACCACGAGACAAATTGATCTGAAGAGTCCGACGGAAATTCCCCCTGGTAATTAAAGCATTTTCCCCTCCTTTTTCGCCCTCCTTTTTGCCCTCCATCCATCTAGCGGCATGCAATTCTAATAATATTCACACACCGACACGTTTTCTGCGAACGAAAGCAAAATGAAATCAAAATGAACGTTGCCACTGACATTATCACTCAAAAGTCATGGATGTTTACCCTTAATTAGACAGTGTTGATTATGTGGCACTAAATAGACATCCCTGATATTTGTGGGGAATAGAGGCAGAGGCCTACCACAAACTGAATTTGTCAGCATGTGATGTTCTGCTAAAAATGTTTAGAATTGCCTATTAATGGTACGGGATTATGGCAGAGCACTACTTTTATCGAAATTAAGTTTCTCAACTCATGTCGACACAGTTCCTTGGGACCAAGATGCCACAAGATGTCAGCAAAGCACTACTTTTGTCTACATGAAGCTCCTCACCTCTCATTGACATAGTTCCTTGGCACCAAGATGGTACAGGATTGCGAATTTGCAAGGGTTCACTGTATTTGATCAAAACAAAAAACAAAACAACAACAAAAACAGTTTTTTGTGTTTTTTTTAAGGTGGGAAAAGTGCTAAGAGGGAGGTTTTTCAGAAGTCCGCAAACCTGCAAAAGACAGTGGTGGAACCTCAATTTTCGTAAGGCTCAGTTTTTATGAGATGCGTTTCTTTAAAATTGTCAACACCAAACACGTCCACCCACTTGGGGGACTAGGCCAGTTATTTCCAAGAGTCAATCGCCCACACAAGGCATTTCCTGTACATGCGTAACTTTATGACTTCTCTTGTAAGACTTGTAAACATGTCAGCATGACACGTTGCATCATGGACGTCGGGCCATTTTTCATGCTACTGGTCATTAGTCATCCATCCATCCATCCATTTTCTCTAAAAATCGTTGTCATTGGGTTCATAGATGAACTGGAGCCGAACCAGCTGACTTTCAGAAAAAGGCAGGACACACACGTTACTGGACACCAGAACAACTGGTGAGGGCATACAATAGATGTTTGTGGGATGAGAGAATAAACTGGAGTAAACTGGAGGAAACTGACACAAGTATGAAGGGAATATTGAAGACTCTACACAGAAGGGCCGGAGTTGAGATTTGAACCCGGGATCTTTTGACTGTGAAGCAGAAATGCTAACAATCAGTCCCGCCCTTGCAAAGCATGCATTTCATTCTTTTTTTTTTATCATTTCATCCTGTTCGAGTCTTTATGAGAAAGTCAAAAGGCATGATTAGCTTTATGCATCCTCAAACATGCATTTATAAGAAAAACAACTTGCATTAGTAGCCTCTTACATATCAGCGTATTGAAGGCCAGCTCATAGGCAGGACGTAGCATCTCGTCTTTAACTTGTGGCAAAGGCAGCCCCTTCCCTTCACCATACCTCACCAGCTGGCGACCTGCAGGCTTCTCCTGGTGGCTGTTCTGGAAGATGACGGAAGCTAGCAGGTAAACACTGTCTGGGAAAGCAGCTTGACCTTGGCTGGTGCTCAGGAGGTTCAAAGGGACTTGAGAGGCACCACTCTGGAGGTCTGTTTCACCCTCATGTTGGGAAATAGGTTCATTTGTTTTCCATTTGGAAACGATACGACATCTCCCACTGTTTATTTTTGTCACTGGTGTTTCTTTTTGCTCAGACATCTGAAATCAGAACAGAGCAGTGTGTCCCTTTAACGAACTAAGGCACATATTTCCAGTATGTAAGGCACTTATTTTACATATAAAACAGAATTGTTTTACATATACAATACAATGAGAGGTCTTGTGGAAGTTCAATTAATCAAATTACGTTGCTGACATAGAGGTGAGCAAAGATACATTATTTGCACTCAATAAATAATGTTTAGCCCATTTAAGCGAAATCGGGTTATTTCCTGTGGCACACCTGCTGCGCTCTCATGTCACAATAATGTACCACAAAACAGTGATTAGGAGTTACTGCAATTAATATACAGTGATCCCTCGTTTATTGTGGGGGTTACGTTCCAAAAAGAACCAGTGATAAGTGAAATCCGTGAAGTCGTAATCTTTATTTTTTTACACTTATTATACAATACTTTACTATTTATACAATGAAATCAGCCCCAATTATTAAAAAAAAAAACATTTTCAACAAATAACTATAATAGTTTTTGGAAATACTGTACTGTCGACAAGCGGTGCCGCCGGCGCGTTCTGATTTAAAGGGTTAAAAGCATTTTTTTTTAAACTGCCCAAAAAAAATCTGTGAAACAGCAAAGGAGCAGAAAGTGAACCGCGTTAGAGCGAGGGTTCACTGTACCATACATATTGGGTGTGCAATTCTTTATTGTATCAATTTACACAGTATTACTGCAGTATTACTGTACTGTCAATCACATAATACTTGCAACTTTGTACAAAGTGTACACATTTTACAGGGCAAAATTAGACAAAACTCATTTTACCACATTCCAACATGCAACGCAATCTCCGATTTGTTCTGCTAATTGCTTACATTAGATTTAATTTTCTTTGAATTCCTTCTAAATGCATTATTTTCCTTTGTTGATTAATTCTCTACAACAGCGGCAAAAATATTTCAGTCGAAGTGAAATTCGGTTATCCCTGAAATTGAACGTAACGTTCTTTTCCGAGCACTGATTTCTATTTGACTCGTGTTGACAGAATACAATCAGATCGAGACATGCAAAACGAAGTTTGCATTTCCCTAATAGACGCGCAAGAATCTCCAAGACAACTCATTTCAAAGTCGCGTTTGCGGCGGATCAAGAATGAAACAGCATGGCCCCCTTAGTGAAGGCGCTGTAACTCGTTAGCGTTTAACCCGCATATTCGGACAAATGAGAAGTAAAGGAAAACAGCTCAAACCTTAATCGGATGCAGCAGATGGCGTTCACAAGCTTTTTCCAAACTTCTGGCGGAAAGGCGGATCGTTTAAGGTTACGCAGTAGAATAGGCGTCCCCTCCGTTAACACCTTGCACCGCACTAGATTCATTTGAGGACACTTTCTGTCACTCTGTTTCATACAAATAACTATTTGAAGGTGCATCAAAAACTTTGAAACATAATGTGATCATGTTTATTCTCTTTGGTATACTGTACTTATACTGTGGGTGCCTGGTATTTTTATAGCACTGAAAAGCTATAATAAAAATATGTGGGGGGGGGGGGGAATGATCAGCTCATCGGCACGCTCTGCAGAAGCCTGATATCGATCGTGTTCATTTGAATCAGGTGTGTTGCAACAGGGAGAGATGGAAAACATGAACGATGACAGTTCTCGAGGAACGGAGTTTGAAACCTGTGTGCTAACCAATCATCCTGCCTCCTGTATTTGTTTCTTGTTTTCAAGGTCGAAAAATACGAGTGTGTATGTAACTGTTGCTGCAATGACAATTTCATTTCTCTCTTGTGATCCATCCATCCATACATACATAGGTTACATATTTTATAGTGCCCTTTTCCGCTAATGTACTAACTAGAGTACAGTACTGTAATTCCAACTACCGGAGAGGAGATTGTGCAGTGCGTATTGATGCATCACTTCCACCAGACTCAGCTGCAAGCTCACAGCAGCATGACAATGTACATGGCAATATAGTGCCCTCTGCTGTTGAATAAAGGCAGAAAAAGAAACGACAGCGCGTTGAGCGTCACCGTTTTCCTATGCGATATATTGTACAGCAGAGTGGCGCAGCGGAAGCGTGCTGGGCCCATAACCCAGAGGTCGATGGATCGAAACCATCCTCTGCTAAAGGAGGTACAGCGTATTTTTTGGGACGCCAATTGGTTTGGAGGACACGTCTGCCCTTTTGAGGATTGATTAAAAAAAACTACTAGTGGCCTCTCTTTGTTTAAAGACATTCAATAGTTCCAGGCGTCAACCGTCTCGCGTCATGGGCACGCCCGTACCAAACGAGTCTCTCGAGAGAGCAACGTTGTCTGTTGGAGACCGGAGTGCGAGTCCACGACCGCAAATAAGCGTCACTTACGTGCCTAAATTGTTCAACTGTTGATTATTCTAAATTCAGATTACAAAGAAATTACAAATATTAAATACCCAAAGTAGTTTGGTACAGTATATCTTTTTTCCGTAATAGTTTCCATAGTATCAAAAATAATATATCATAATATCAAAAAAATAAAGAAATCCAAACAGTCTATGTGAGAATGGCCATTTTAATCTTATTTTCATTCTATTTGTGTTTATGTGTATGAGGAGCAGATGCGCCGTTTCCCCAGGCTTTGTGATTACAGCAATAGCCTTTATTTTAGCTGTATCACATTTATTGTGAACTCATAAGGGGCACTGAAAAATAAGGCATGTGGAAAAGCAGCTTATGGGTATCGGTTGGCCACGCGGAACACAGTTTCAGCGGTCGGCAACGCAAAAACTCGAGCACAGGAAGAGATCGGTGAGGCCACGGAAGCCGAATTCCGGGCGGCTTCGAAGAAATCATGGTCCATCATCCGACGTCTTAGGAGGGGGAAGTGGTGCACCATTAACACTGTGTACAGTAGAGATGGGGCGCAGCGACTCGACTCGGGACATTGTGAGTCGATGGGCGGTATACTTTGAAGACCTCCTCAACTCCATCAACACACCTTCCATTGAAGAAGCAGAGTCTGAAGACTCTGAGGAGGGCTTTCCTATCTCTAAGGTTGAAGCCACGACGTGGCAAAGCCCTGGCCGGGGGTGGATGAGATCTGCCCCGGAGTTCCTCAAGGCTCTGGATGTTGTGGGGCTTTCCTGGTTAACACGCCTTTCAACATCGCGTGGTCATCGGGGAGAGTGCCTCTGGATTGGCATCATGTGAACGGAGGGTATTTCGTGCTGATGTGTCATATCTGTCAAATATGTATGAACAGCCGTACATCCTGAAGACGTATGAAATAAATGAAGCTCTTTTCCAGTCAAAACCACACAACCTGCCTACATGCGCCCAACGTTGTACGGTATTGTACTCCTATTAAAATGCATGCTGTTTTGGAGAAGGGGGGTGTCAGACTGTGTTCCATAATTAATGCTCCATATTACCTTACATTCTCCAGTGGCCAGGCTGTGCTGCAAACAAAGCATGCTCATTTACCATTCACTGGGAGATTTTGAAAAGAAAAAAAGAAAAGATTCAGCTAGCTAATCCAATGTGTACGAACACTGTACTTTGGAGTGGCCTGGGTTTCTGATTTCACTGTGGTGAATGCAGGCGAACAGCAGATCCCCTTTCTTATGTGTATTCAAAGGTTGGGCAAGTATTGTAGCTGTAAAGTTGTGCTTGACCATGAGCATGGCAGCACTTTCAATGTAGGCAACAATCATATGCATGTCAAGACATATGCAAAATGTGAAGACAGAACAGTGTGCTTTAGCTTTAAGATCAATATAACATTTTTAAATACAACCATAAGCTTAGAACAATAGACTCCAATGATTTTTACAAACGTGACAGAAACGGGAGGAAGATTTACATTACTGCGCACAAGTCATCATTATGATCGTTGTTTATAGTGAAGTTATAGTGTCTTTTTCTAGAAGGTGGGCATCTATTAAAGTTTTGTTTGCTAAAAAAAAATTGACTAAATTACTTTTTGCGCACAGGCTAAATGTTCACTAAAGTATTGCTTTGGCGCCATCCTATGGCATCTCGATGCCAAAGTACTTTGTAGAAGTAAGTTGAGGAGTTTCATTGCGTACTTTGTTGCCATTTTGTGGCATCTATGGGCAGTATGGGGCTTAATTTGTTTCATGACCACTGACTCTTGGGCAACCCATTCTTGCCATAATAGGTTCGCATCGTGATTGTGATATGTCATTTTAATTTGACCACTGGAACATGAAAATGCTAAATTCTTTGTTCCTGAAAAAAAAGGCCTCGCGTGAGATTATCACGGATCTCAAGGCACCACTATATGGGCAATTACAAGCCGTTTTTGGGTGGTTATCATTTAATCACAGATTTTTGCTTCTAGTGAAAGGGTTCACACCTGCCCGGAAATAATGGCGCTTCACTGTACAGTTTTTATTTTTATTTAAGGCAGCCAGAGCTCAGTAGTACAAAACCAGATTGAATGTGTTGGTCACTGGGCCTTCCCAATGACAAGGATGCTCATAAGAAAGACCATGATGAAGAAGATCCACATAAAGAACCTGTCCATCACTTTAGCGATCTTCTTCCACTCAGCCCCCTTGGCGCATGTGGCCCTCTGCTCTCTGAAACAATTTGCAATGTACTCAACATTGCGCACCAATTTAGGGTCCGCACCAGGGATGCCGTTGCCATTATGACAGAACACACAGGGACCAAATGTTACCGTAGGAACTTGGACTGGTGTTTTTTTGTCTTCGGGGCAGCAGGGTGGGTTTTCGTCTCTGGGGCTACATGGGACCTTCTGCTCATCTTTACAATCCTCCCCAGTTGCAATCTTCCCATTAGAGCATTCATACTTCCCAAGCGGAAAAGTTGAGTAGAGGCTCCTCTCTGCTCTGGTGATGTGGTGCTGAGTTTTCATTTTGGGATGTTCTTGTGGTTTTGGAGTCTGGGGCTTGGGGTTCTTTTGACCCCGGCATTTTTCTCGACTACTGTGACATCCCGCTTGGCCGTTTGCTCCAATTTGGGAGGTGAGGTACTGGCGACTGACATCATTCTGAGCCAAATGAGTGGATGAAGAGAACGGGGATGAGGAGGAGGCGCAGTTCTCGCCCACTTCATACACACAGAAGATCTTGGACATGTAATCAATGATGAGGACTTTCGCCCAGTGGGGTACTGGTTTGGCCTCGGGACCACAGAAGTGGATATTCATGATGAAGATGGTGAGAGCTGTGGAGGCTGTGACCATCGTCATGGTGGCGATATAGTACTTGCCTGAGTAACAGACACACACACACACACACACAGGTAATTTTGCACCTTCTACTTGGTGACGTAAAATTCCCTTAATTGATTAAAAGCTAGTTTCTGTGTCTCAGTATCACTCAAAGGTATCTATCTATCTATCTATCTATCTATCTATCTATCTATCTATCTATCTATCTATCACATATGGATGTAGACTCCTAAGCTATCTCAGCCAATCAGCATGAATGAACAAATCTTGAGTTGAACTCGCTTGCTGTTGAAATCCTTTTATTAAAGGCAAAACCCAAAGTGAGACGTCTCTTACCTATAAGAGGCACACTCTCTGAGGGAGGCATGCTCTCGGCCACCATGAGCTGGAACACGGTGAGAGCCAGAAGCACCGTCACCCCCAGAGAAACCTTCTCCCCAGAGTCTGCAGGCAGGTAGAATCCAAGAGGAGCCAAGAAAGAGATGAGGAAGCATGGGAGGAGGAGGTTGAAAATGTAGAAGGAAGAGCGGCGCTGTAGCAGCACCGTGTAGGTGATGTCAGGGTACGGGTCGGAGCAACAGCCGTACATGATGATGTTCTTGGTGGCCGGCATGCCGTGGCACTCCCACTCTACATTTTCTACAAAGTCGGATAGGTCGCCGCTGTCCATGCCCATGAAGATGTCCACCTGCAATGTGGGGCAGGGATGAGATGGTGAAATTTCAACGATACTGTATATGCTGGGGTTCGCTGACATTTTCATTGTTGGTCATTGTTTTCTCTTGAACCAGTTGGGATGGTTCCATTTTGTTGCACTTTGTGGTACAGTGACAAGAAAGCTATCTATTCTATTCTGTTCATACCTGGTTTCCATTGTAGGTCCAGGATCCGAAGGTCAGGTTACATTCCTGGCTGTCAAAGGGAAAGTAAGAGACGTCGACCACACAGGAGCTCTTGGTGATGGCGGGAGCGTCCCAGGTGATCTCTCCATTATAGCGTAACTTCACGTTGGTGTCCATGGGTCCGGACAAGGCGTCATCAGCCCTGGACGAGCCGAGAAAGAGTAGCTAAACAGCTTGAGAGCATCTAGTCCCCAATTGTCACGTCCTCCTCCTCCTCTTTTGCAAAACTTAATACATTACTGTTAAGAGGTTAACATTTTATTTTGTTGGAGACATGAGTGATTGTACTGGAAGTGAAAACTGCCGATAAAAAATCCTGTAAGGTGAATTCTGAGATTTGATTTGCAATAAAATCGACTCAATGACTACTCGGATAATTGATTCAACCTCTGATATATCGTATACAGTAGATTATTAGGACAGGTCTCTACACATGCGATTAGATTGTTGAAATTACATGTAACATAGCCATATGATAGAAAGCACATTGTTTGGCAAAACAAAAAAAACGTTATAACCGCATAGCAGTCAACAAAGAGTGAGTGACATCTGTGCATACTTATTATAGAGGACAAGATCAGGTCTCCACACAAGGTTGCTGGGGATGTGGATGATCTCCAGTCCGTCATAGTCTTCCTTATTCCACTTCAGGTAAGCATCGTGCCACCTCTGTCTTATCCACAGATAGGCAATCAACACCTGGTTCCTCTCATCCTGAAAGCACGACCAGCGCACAAACACACTTTTGCTCTCAGTCTTCTCTGATGTGGGTATTTATAGTTATAGCACCACTTTATTGTTTTCACTCCTACACACACACACACACACACACACACACACACACACACACACACACACACGCACACGCACACGCACACCAAACAAGTAGTTGTTGAGTGCAAATTGAAACTGTAGTGGACCTGAATGGGAACCTGATCCAGCTCAGTGACAGTAGGCCTGGCCTCGGACTTTAAGAGCCAAGCTTTTCATTTAACTACATTAAGCCTCTGGGCTCTATGAGAGCCATTTGGCTTCCTTTTATGGAGCCATTTCAGCCGTGTTAATGTAAGTGTAATAAAAATCCTTAAGCGTGGTAAGTTTTTAATCTCCAATTTATGTTCTTTAAAGTCTCTGTAAGGTGACATTCAGTATGTCTTCCGCATTTGACACACCGCAATGAACACTTTTGTTAAACTTCCAGATTTGAATGATAAAAAAAAATCAGCAATCATAAAAAAATTCAGCTTCATTGTGTAAAATCAAGCCATTTTCCTGCTTTCAAGTGCAGTGTGAAACCACAGCGCTGCTGAAAAATGGACGCTATTTGTCTAGCATTTTTCTTCTGCCCATACACACAACCTAACATTTTTTAGCCACAAAAGTATACGTGTTTAAATCCTCCAGAAGCTCAAAAATATTCTATCAGGTCATTGCAGGGCTTTTTATCCTCAAAAAGAGGCGCTGGCCACCAGCTCTCTCAGGAACTAACAGGTGTAGCCCTATTAATAATAACTCAGTCACTTGCAATTGCACCAGGACACCATTGATGCGAATCAAGGTGCCGAAGTTCCAAAGTGTGGGCAACTCATTCTTGATGGTGAAGTGGGTCACCGGACCTTTTTTCAGCCATGCCCCAAAAATCAGGAAAGTGAAATGGTGAAAACATGTTAAAACACATTGAACAGCAAATCTATGTATTCACTTTACAGTGTCTTTAAATATAGCAACAATGTATGGTTTGCATCAATTCCGGCTCTAGGTGGTTAATTAAATAAAATATAGCTCATTTTTTAAAAATTATTAAAATCTAGGTTTTACGTGGACGATGCAATGATTCTAGAGTTTGAGGGAAGCAGGACTCACCATATCTTTGATCTGCGAGAGTGTGATTTGTAAAGTCACGTTCAGAGCTCGGTCCGTGTCCTCCACTGGCCGCAGGGCACTGGTATAGTTTTCCATCAAATCATGGAGTAGCTTCTGGGCATAGTGACCTTGAGCTGAATGAGACACTGCAGAAACAAAGTTTATCTTTAACGTCTGAGTTTTGGATAGACCAAACCCCAACACACTCCTTGCTTAGAATTTGTTCAAACTTGTTCTAGTTGGCAGTGCATTGCATCCTGCTCTGAGGTGCAGTATTTCGAATATTTTGAACAAATCAACAATTAGCAAAAACATCAAATAAAATTATATCCAATTACTATCCTATGTCTTACCCGAAGGTAGAAGCATGGCCAGGCAAAGTATTTGGATCATCTTGTCCAGGTGCGATGTGGGAGAAAAAAAAAATTAAAAATACATTAAACAAATACCCTATGACACATAATACCTCACATGACAATGTCCCAATATTGGTCCATGGGCCCACCTCAGGACCTTATGTGGGATCAGAGCTGGCACGGTGCTCTGCAGGGGGTGGACACTGATAATGACACTGGAGCTGCTATCACGTAACTCAGCAGCAGAAGACTGAGAGAAACAGGATGCTCACCTCGCCACGCACGGCTGATTCACCTGGCGGGCATCTTCACACCACAATGTTGAAAACATAAAAGCTTAGGACAACTGAGCACAGATCCAAGTTGTACAGCCATATTTTTAACAGACAGATTAATATAAGGCAACTATGAGGACAATGAAACCAGCCACATATTGGCTAATTGCTGTTTGCTGATTAGAGGCCAAGACCCTGTAACCTAGGTGGGTTACCTTAATTCACTATGTGAGAGGGCATAGCATATCGCAGTGCAGTCTGACATAACCGCATACATTCCAACACATATACTGATAACTACAAATGCATGCTTTTAATTAATTTTAAGTGTTTGTTCTAAACTATTATGTCCATCCATCCATCCATTTTCTGATCCTCTTTATCCTCACAAGGGTCGCGGGGCATGGTGGAGCCTATCCCAGATGTCTTCGGGCAGTAGGCGGGGGACACCCTGAACCGGTTTCCAGCCAATGGTAGGGCACACACAGATAAACAAACATCCACACTCACAGTCTCACCTAGGGACAATTTAGAGTGTTCAGTCAACCTGCCACGCATGTTTTTAGAATGGAGGAGGAAACCGGAGTCCACGAAGAAAACCCATATAGGCACGGGGAGAACAGGCAAACTCTACTCAGGGAGGCCAGAGCCAGGATCGAACCCACGACCTCTGCACTGTGAGGTCGACGCGTAAACCACTGGATCATCGGGCTGGCAATTGTACATGTTTAATATTACAGACAGTGACCTGGACCTGAAGTGCTCCATCTTTTTTTTTTTTTTTTGCCAAATGGTGAAATTGGTTTCGCACAAGCCCAATTGTTTTGGCAAACGAGGAAAAACCCATGCATTGAACAGCAACAGTGATGAACACAAATAAAAAATGTTAATATGCATTCAACCAAACATTTGCTCCAACTAAATCATCTTTTGAGTGCCATTGTATCTATGCCTTGTAGCTAATAAGTGGTTCGCAGTCTTGTGCCGTTGGCGTTTTGAAATATAGTACCCATTGCCAGGGTTTGTTGGAGACGATCTAAGAAGCACAACATGCTAGCTGGTATACCATCTGTTCATTACCCGCCCGTGTATGTGAGGTGATCTCTAATTTATGGTAATTATAACCCTACCCGAAGTATTACAATTGCAGAAGTAAACACGTGTATATACAGTATCACTGTATAAGATACACTAATAAACCTTAGTACATGTAGCACTTCCTCTACTAGACAGATATGCAATTCCATCTTTGGGATATTTTTACTTCAATGGCTGATTTTGGATTTGTACCTCCACCCTACCCCCTCAAATTAGGTGGCTCAAATAGCCACCTAACAACACACATTTTGGCTGTGACTGAAATTTTAAGACCTGTAGTGTTGGTTTGTGTTGTACTAGACACATCCATGCTCGGAAACACAATGAGAATACACACAAAAAGACATAGTATTAATTTACACACACTTTATCTTTATTTACAGATGAATCTTTTGACATATCTGCTGGCATTGTCAACGTGACGCAATACTTAAGCGTTTTCTTTTACTTTGGAGGTTGCATTTAATGTGTTTATTCGAGTTTTTTTAAAAACAAGAATCCAAATATAAGGTCAAAACCAAAGAATATACTTTTTTTTAGTTTCAAGAGGTGGTTTTATTCAAGTAATGAACCAATGGGGAGGATGTCAGACCGCTGAAGAAAGCTATCAAAATAAGAGCATAATTACACTGTAAATTTATTTTGGTGGGGATGACATAAACCTGGTTCTCAACTTGTATTGAGACAGCGTCACATGAATGTGACGAAAACCGGGGGTGCTTTGAACTGATGTGAGATCTAAAAGAAGGAATAAGCCTTCATTGTGTGTGTACCAGAATTATTTCCATGTGTCCTGTCTTCTTGGCCTAAACAATTAAATTGGATTTGTGGAATTTATTTACACTAGGCTACCCTCACTCATGCCATTCGTGGCGAATGATAATGTATATGGGTTGTCGTTGTCTATATTTAAAAATGACATTTGCTTTGGGACTCCAGGGAAGTCCAAAAGAGTCTGTGTGAATGGTTTGACTCTCGCTTACAAAAAGCATTTCCATAACTGAACGTGAATGCCTGCAAAGGTGACGAATGCCTGTCGCAGAGGATCAGACATGTGGCGGCCGGGTCAGAGGGCGGGGACTTAAGTGGTCGGACTTCTGATTGTAGCACTGACCGGAATGTTGAATGACTTTCAAGTGGTCCAGCGATCTGTACTTGCCAAGCAACTGATTGGAGTGTGTGGCACACCAGAGGAGAAGGGGAAGTGCGGGCGGGGCAGAGTCCACTGTGAAACAGAAGGTGTGATGCGGAAATAGACGCTGAGAGATGGCGGTGATACGAGGGTGTGTGAGGGAGGGGGTGGGTGGCATGAGGATGATGTCAAAGCTGTCGTCAAGATTCAGTTACTGATTAGTAGCTCCGTCGCCGACTCCACGTCCCAGGATTTTGATGACAAGGCCACTATTACTGCATTCTGGAGAAGAAATGCACATGGGAAATCAGACACAATCTAGCTTGGGATGTTAAAAATGTGACAGAGTGATGCTCACTTTTTCAAAGCCCATGGCACAAAGTTCGTCTATTTTGCGTGTGTACTCTGGACTGGAGACGGGAGCGCCAGCGTAGACATGAGACCAGAGCCTCGCCGTCTGTTTGAACATCTCTGGGTTCTGCTTGTACTGTGAAACAAACAAGCATTTGCATGAAAGGGGATCAAGCGTGGCAAGGGCGAAATATTCTCGTTGTCTAAAGAAAAGTTGTTCTCAAATTTTTTATAGCAAGAATCCCTGGAAAAAATATTTAGCTCTCCAGGTGCCAGCATCACATTAAATCGAAGTAATTAAATGCAGATGTATAGCATTTAAAGGTTAAACACAACTAAACTGAGGAAACATAATTTCTAGACTACAAAGCGCTGATTTAAAGTCCCAATGGTAAAAAAATCTGGACATTGATTGACCGCTTCATTTTATTAGCCGTAGGTCTCCAGACATAAGTTATTTCCAAAGTAAGGTGTCTCACAGATGGATTAAAAAAATAAAAAATATATCTTACAAACACCAGAAAACATCCAATCCAATATTATGCTCCATGCCATTCCCTTAAAAGTACTAACAATACCAAACGTACATAAAAGGACCAACAAATTGTGGAAACATGCATAGTGGCTTGACCTGATTGGCTACCACTGCATCCTGTGGATCATCTGGCTCTGCAGCTGCCAGTAAAGCTTGTAGTGACAAGAGGACTGTCCTCAGCGTCATGGCCGCAGCCCTGAAAGATACAAACACAGCTCATTGTTTGGATCACCTCACACATGATGCCCACATTTAAGAACAATCCATGACCAACGAAAAGTCTGAACTTTAAGATTTTGTTAATGTGTGTGTCTGTATGTGCGTGGGTGCAATCCAAATGTGTCTGGACAATGGAAAGAAAATTGATTAACTGGTTTTTTTTAAAAAACAAACCCACAAACAAAGCTTAGAAAAGTTGGGAGATGTTTTTCCCCCCTTTGAACAGCAATCTTAATAAGGCTGATAACTGTTCTTTTTTTCTCCCAAAACTATTTTCAACGATTTCAGTGATGAAATTCAGTGATCAACTCGGAACATTTTCTAGTTCACGTTACTTAAACTTTCACATCACAGCTGTGGTCAATTATATATTGCAAGAAAATAATGAAATGTAAACACATTTTTGTACATTTATGCTTGTGGTGCTCTTCCTTAATAAGAAAATGGTCAAATGGAAAGTATAGCTACATCAAAATGTAAGCATTTTTCAAACCTTAAAAACAAAAAAAATACATTCAAGCAGTCTCATAATAGATTTGAATCTATATGAATTAACATACCGTATTTTCCAGAAGATAAGCAGCTATTGTTTTTCACTTTGCACCCTGTTGTTTTAATGTGGCACGATTTATCAATTTTTACTGACATTTTGGCTGACAATATATTTATCCATTGTCAGCCATCTCGTTACCTCTGCGTCACATGTCTAGACGAACAATTTTCCCGCGGGACGCATAGTTCCAAATAATGTGCGTTTTTGGGACGCAAGAGTAAGGAGAGGAGAATTTATGAACTCAAAGAGTGAATGAAGCATGGGATGAAATAAGAACCTATTTCGCAGCAAATCTTGTATGACTTAATTATTTAAATTATTTATTTAGCTGGTGTGGCTTTTAATTGGGTATATATAGTTACTGTTAGAAAATGCCAGGTGTTGATAAACATGCTCTGCTAGCCGCATATGGCTGACTAGTCAGAGGCGCATGCCTGGTGTGGGCAATGCACGACACTGTTAAAACAGACTCACCACTGGTCTTTGAGAATGTCCAAACATATTGCACCTGTGACTGAACTGATGTTGGGATGCCAGATCTTTGTGATGAACCGTACCTGCGTGATCGAAAGAAAGAACAATGGACTGCTACAGATCATTTGGACATCTGGCAACTATTATAACAACATAATAAAACACCAATCTACCTTGGGTGGATTGAAAGGATATGTCTCTGGAATTTTAATTTCTAGTTGGTATCGACCCCCTGAAAGAAAGGAACAAAGATCATTCACAGATAAAAAGGACATTTTCATTCATCGAGAGAGAGGTCAGGCAGCAAGTGGCTATTACCATCTCCAAATTATAAGTGCGGGTTCATCTGTCTGTCACTCTTGATTTATCCATTGGAATTTATGATGATGCTACAATGTAACTCTACCGAGAACGTTCCTACTGAACACGGCAAATGGTTAACCTGACAAATACAAAATGACAACACTCACAAGTTGCAACAATAGGGTCACGTCCAGACACTTAAACTCAGACTAACCGGCTAAGTTCCTGATGTCACGCCAGTTCAAGGCACATAATCTTTGTTTAAACTAAAGACTTGTCCCAACATTCATTCGAGGTCCAGTGACATCAGATTTTCTTGTAGTCAATGCTAAGGATATGATAGTTTAACTTGCTCTGTACACTGGACCCACCCTGCCACTCCCTTCATCCAATAACATGCAAATTCTTTAATGGCCATGCAGACAGCTGGCACTTGTAAATGAACACCAATTCACGTTACTCAACGGCAGGGTCTCTACTTGATATAGTAGTACGATGTAGCAGCCTTCTCAAAATACACAATGTTTTTGTCATTTATTGCGGCCGCATTGTCAGACGACCAGATATACAGTGATCCCTCGCTCTAACGCGGTTCACTTTCCGCGGCTTTCGCTGTGTCACTGATCTTTTTAGTGCAGTTTTTTTAATGCTTTTAAACAGTAAATTGCGTTCTGCATCCTGATTGGCCTATTGTCCATAGACTCCCAGAGACGCTGAGCGTCCAATGGGTGGGACAAAACCAGCATTTATCCAATGAATTGTCTCGTTTCAATGCATTGGGACAACCGACACTGAACTCTCTAGACGTCCAGCGTCCGCGCGGTCGACACTCGGCGTCCACACAGTTTAAAGCACAGTGACGTTGTGGGAATGAATGAGAAGAGAGTTGCGTCGTAACTTGTAATAAAAAGCTGATTCGGAACAAAAATTTTAGCGCGTTGTAGCGCATATTTAGTCAATGACATGTCCACACAAGTGTACGTACACACATATGTTTGATCACTTACTTTTTGACATTTTAGGGGAAGCTTAGCTTCCCTCGCAGTCTTAGAGCAATCGCCTCTGCATTGTATACATAGTTCAGTATTGTATAATAACTGTAAAAAATAAAACTGACTCTCAAGTACCAAGTACAACTTTATCGTCAAATGTGCTGGATGTGAAATTGTCTTCCCTCTCACATATTTTTGCTTTTTTTTTTTTTTTTTTAAAAAAAAAAAAAAAATCCTACTTCACGGATTTCACTTATCACTGGTTCTTTATGGAACATAACCCCCGCCATAAACGAGGGATTATTGTATATTGTTCTGTGTCTTGGACCAGGCGGGACATCACACGACAAGATAAAGGCTTGAGGAAAACTAGTTGTTCATTCTCATTTCATAATGTTTCCTTGTTTTATGTTGAGGGGGAAGAAATTTCATCTGTGCTGTATGTTACACATACGTACAGCACATTTGACAATAAAGTTGTATTCCATTCCATTCCATAATGAAGTGTTTGTTAATCAACCATTGCTCGCTTCATTTTGTCACACAATATCTTTTCATTTTTACAGGAGTGCGATGTAGCATGTCTGTCAACTAGCCAAATTCCTTTTTCTTTCGTCCTGTATTATATTTAAGAACTTGCATATTGAGCAAGTGACCGTGCTTCCTATCTCATTTTTTTGTAACAATATTCCACACAATTGAGGCAGTGTTGCTAGTTTGCTGCGTCAACCACCTGTTGATTTCAGCAAGGAGTCCATGTTAATCCTGAAGCATGCGATGCGCAATGAATCATTTTCAAGATATAATCGTCACCGCGCAGTGGTAAAGTTGATTACTCAGCTCAATGAACAGAACTTATAGTTTGTTTTTTATGCATCAGCTGACTGTCAGCCTGCCCCAAGGCGGCTATGGCTGCATACAAAGTTTACCACCACAGTGTGAACGCTCAAGTGCATGACTGATATATCCATTGTGAGCACTTTGAGTGTCCAGAAAAGCGGCATACAAATCTGAGGTATTATTACATTACGTTATTATACACGATGTCCGCACATTCCTTCGAATTTTGTTTTATATGCCTTCCATACACTACAGTGCTATACTAAAATATTGTGGTAGTTTTTTAATTGTAAAAATCAAGATGGTTTTAATAAACAAAGAGGAATGAAGTTAATGGCTGGAATGGAAGAAAGACTGCTGTTCGCAACCAAGTCTCCGGAGGCTTTGCACTTTGTGGCATCAGATTGCATGTTCTCAAAAAGGACCCATTTTTCAGACTGCGCCAATGAATACCTGTTTTGACTTTGGTCCACTTGCGCCACTCAAGTTAAATATGGATTTGTGTACATGTGGAATTAAGTAAGATTGTTTTGCTGCAATTTTTTTTTTTTTTCTGCTTTTCTGGGCCTTGTTGTTCAGACATGTTGGGCATAGTAATAATCAGGGTGCTTTATTGATCATACAGGGCTACTTTGAAGTGAAGTGATATTTTGCGAGGCCTGATGAAGAATAAAGTTAATGGCTGGCTAATAATGCAAGCGGTCTCCTTGAAGTCTCCAGAGGCCTCTCACCTTCATACGGTGTGTCAGGTGGCCCTGCTATCTCCCCTTTAAGTTCTGTGAAGTTCTCGTCCACCAGATCCACCTTAATCTGGTTTTTGCTCGTCTGAAACGGTGAAGAAGCAAAGAAGCAGTGAGCAGGACAGACAGACTGGAAAGCGTTAATTGAGCGTGCTGTCAAAACACAAACCTGCCTATGCAGCATAAAAATGACACCCCACACGACGAGCAACAGCATTTTCAACTGTTACCGCCCAACTTTTTGAGAACCCTGAGCACGTTTGGCGTACAGAGAAACATACGATTTAGAACAAACCGTGACTGAGTCGATGACACAAGACTTTAACGAACTATCTTTGATGGCTAACTGAGCTAGCAGTTACCATACAGCGACAGTGCGCTAGCTCAGACACGCCATGTAAAATTGGGTTTAATTTGGCTCTTGAGGCGTGCTTGGTTGTGTTATACAGCTGCATGCGAGTCGCCAAGCTGTCCACGTGAGCTTAATAGCAGCGGCGAAGAGCTACTTTGGTGAAGCTGAAAAGCGGCTCGCAAGTTAGCTCTGCTAGCTAACCGCCGGTTAGCTGACAGCTGAGCCAACGACGCGTCAGTGGCGTTCTCCCTATCATAGCCGGCCAGGACAAAGGAAAAACCGGCAGAATCAAACGCTTCGACTGACCTCTTCGCTTTTGAGCACCTCCTTGAATTCCCGTTTTATCCTCTGGACTGCGATGTTAGCCATGGTTTTCAACCCGGTTTCCCAGTGCGGTTTGGGGCCTCCTCGCCGCTGTCTGTCCGGGCCTGACGAAGGAACGTTAGCTTGCTTGTCGTGCCCACAGGAACACACCGCTTTGTAGGAAACAACCTCCAAAGTAACCACTGCTTTGTTGTGCTCCTGGAGCGCACCGGGCTAACGGTCCGTTTGTCGGCGTGGCGTTTTAATTCGTTAAACCTCTCTCTATGTGTGTGTGCTACCATCAATCGGGCAAGACTTGCAAGGTTGAAAGGACCGAAAACATTTTAATGGCAAACTGCATCAAGTCCGTCTGAGAGCGAGCAACGTGACGCACACTGGCATCCTCAACGTCTCCTGTCATTGGTTAATTACTGCGTGACGTATTATTGTTTTAGTGTAGTAATAATAATCATAAGAATTATAATACCAATCCATAACGTTGCGTTCCCATATGCCATATTAAACTGCTTCTTTACATCCGCTAATCAAGGTTGTCACTAATCTAAAATCCAGGGGGAAAAAACATATTTTTAGATTATACATGTACAAAATACAGAAGCAAAGATTTCATAAAAAGTGCACCATTCATGGTTGAGATGGCCGAACGAAATCATATGATGGTGTATTACTTATTTAACTAACCTGGACCGTAAACGAAAAATGATGGTACCTAAATTGTCCTCCGCTTCCGGAATGACACATATACTGTAGTATATACTGAAATATTGATAGATACACAGGTCGACCGAAAGTGCATTTAATTATTCTGACTTTCACTATAGCCCATGTCACTGGCACAAAGAGATGAGCAAAATCATATGCTCCATCATGAATAAATAAATATTCATTTTTGTCCCAATCAAGTCAAATAGGGCAATTTCCTGCAGCAAGCCAGGTAAGATCTTTTGTGACACACTAATGTACCGCGGTACCATGATTGGGAATCACAGCCATAGAACACAGCCAAGTATCAATTTGCTCACTAATTTTCTTACTTAATTCTCGCCCTATTTAGTCAAACATAGAACTATTCTTATCTTGTATAAATGGCAACAGGAATGCAATTTCATCGTGCCTGCATGTCATTATAGATAAATAGACAAAGATACATCATTTGAAGTACGTCAATAAATAAGCATTTTCCTGAAGAAAAAAATACACACTAACATGCTACTGCGCAATGGCTGGAAATCACTGCTTTAACCTATTTGTTTTAAAATATATATTTTCTCATACACATAACACAAAAATGTGGTACAGCATAAATCACAAAAGCCGATGACATTCAATACAAGAGTGGTGTCAATAGTCTGTCTGGTGATGATTTCAGGAGTTTATTGTTGCTGTTGTTTTGTATTTTTGTGGTAGTTGAATAAGGTAACACAGTATTAGAACATTACAAACACCCTTTATGAAAGGTACCACATCGCGACTAAAATCACCACAATAACATTTGACAAAATAACAACACACTAACAGTGTAAAAGAAGAAAAAAAATCTTGTATTGATTACTTTTTGAGGGGGAGACTGTTTGATCCTTTGATTACTGTAGTTTGTGGTGGTGTACACAAACACCCCACCTCACCTGTCTGAGCTCCCCCGCCCCTACGCCCTTGCCCATTGCCCATTGCCTCAGGTCTGCAAACCAGACATTATTAGAGGTACAGAGCAAGAAGTGGAGGCACAGGGGGGATGGAGCCTTTTCTGTTGCTAGTCCCTCTCCTTGGAATGACCTCCTGCTGTACGTTAAACAAAACTTACAACTCATTCTTATTCTTAGGCTTTGTCTCAGCATGAGACTTACTTTTTAGCTTTACTGTTTTTGTGCTTTCTACTGTCTTTGTTTATTAATCTATTGTTTTATTGTTTGTTGTTGTATGAATCATGTTTGCTCCATGTGCAGCACTTTGTTTAAAGTGGTGATTATTTGAAAGTGTACAGCTGAGTTGAGTATTATTCAGTTTATTCCAATTAATCAGTTGTTGATTTCATAAAATACAGGAGATGAAATGAGATGTGTATTCTGATGATATGTAAGAAGCTGGGGCACAAGTGAACACTGAACTCTAGAGCAGTTGTTTCTGGAAACTTTTCTGAAGCAGAGAAAGATTTATGACAAAATGTTTGAAATATCAGTAGCTATGAATTCTCTTATTTTGAATAAAAGTTATTTACTTTTCTTTTGTTATTAAACCAGCCCTTAGTTTTCAATATTCCTCCTAAAACCCAGTTCCTATCTAACTCCGAAGGTCTTGCAATTCCAACAAAAACCTATTCATTTCACTTTTCAACCCTTAAAAAAGAGCTATTCGTATTGGGTCCACACGGGGGCGACATTGTTACATATCCAAGACGACAGTCATACCAGTCAGATTGTCTTTTCACAAACATGCAGTATGACTTTATTTTGGGATTTGAATAAGGCCCAGGGGCTATCCTTTTATCACCTTAACCAGCAAAGATTGATTATTACAAGTTAACGGTAGCCATCTTCGATGCCATCTTGGTCTTCGAATGTTATGTTATTATCATATTGGAAAAAAGGGTTACGGAAATAACATTTTTATATTTCCAAATTCACAAATTAACATCAATCAACGGCGCAAATGTTTTGCTCTTCCAAGTCTTCAAATGTACCTTTATGCTGTAGCTCAAGAACCATAATATATGCAGACATGCACTTGGTAAAATATCCACAATTCCACACTTTTTATATATATTCAATGTGAGTTTTGATTTATATAAAACAAAAATACATTTTGAGGTAGAAACTTTAGAGCCCCCATTCTGGAATTTTGAATGACCAGTAGTATTTTTTTAAAGAGTGAAAATTGGAGAGTTTCACTCTTTCTCTATTAGAACAATTCTTGCGAAAATTGCAATTATTTGCTCTATAGTCTGCATGTACACTAATGCAAGGTTTTGTGACTTTTTTGAGTCCAGGGACCCCTTATCAGGCAGTAATCTTTCCAAGGACATCATCATAATCCAAACATAAATTAAATACAACGAACACCATGTGTAGTCACTCCTAAATGCCATTAGAATTAAAAAGTTGCCTAATTTTGCAGGGCTGGGAGGTGGAGACCAAAGACATATTTCGTTGGGATGGTAATTCCAATTTTTCAAAGCGGAAGTAATGATATTGTTTTATTTTAGTTTAAATTCAACAAGAGAAGAAAGTTCTACATTCATGTGAATTTTAAAAATACCACTTTTTTCTTGAACTATTGTGCCTTTCATAATGGAAATATGCCTTTATTCTCTCAAAAAATTGGACGATATCGGGATCCGCCGGCATATATGCGATTTGCAAATTTTTTTGCAGACCCCTAAGAGCCTGTTTTAAAGCCCCTCCATCAATGTACGGTATAAGTTTGGCCTGTGTTTAATGCTTGACAACAGGCCTGCATGAGCAGACTACTGTCCCCTTCCTCCTCTTCTCCTGCTCATAATGTTCACTCTGCTCTTTCGCCCCTTCATGTAATTTCTCCTGGTGATGACGGTGGAGAAGACCAGTGCAGTGAAGATGACAGCCGTGAGCATGAGGCAGCAGCCAAAGACCGTCAGCGCCTTGTTTTTGGACACCCACACGCAGAAGGAACACACTGGTCTGACCTCACTGGAGCGACACGTGTGTAAGGTAGCGTCTTTGGGGAAACCGCTCCGAGTAATGATTTGTTTGTAGACGTCAATGGAGGCTTTTGCTTTGGACTGGTGGTGGGTTGAGCTGAAAAGACCATACTGAGGTATATGATCATCCTGTAGCTTCCACACATAGAAGCCCCCCAGGTTGACTCCATCCAACTGTCGTGCTGAAAAAAAAAAGATGGAGCGAAACAGAAATATGAATTAATTGTCAATTTACTCCTACATCTGGTTTGTCTTTTTGCTGTAACCCTACTAGTGTTTGCTGGTGCAATGTAGGCGAGCAAATGGCCATAAAGGGCAAGGTATGAAAACTAATCTAATTCCTTTCTCTATTGTTTCTCTGCCCTCCCACTTTTTATCATCTTTATGGTTCCTTAGGAGTTTATAGGAGGCGGCAATCTAGCCATAAAATCTATATTGCTTGTCGAGCTTTGACTTGGCGTCAACATCATTCTAATCCATGCTGAAAGTAAATTACACAAGAATGAAAATGAACATTGCTTCTGGCAGAGGAAAACACATTTCATAAAGCAGCACTTCTCAAACGTTTTACCACCACCAAGTAGAACTACCTAAAATACTTCGCTCTTCACCTGAAAACAAGAAAGAGTTTTTTTTTTACTCCCAAAATGTATATGTAGGGCTATTGTAAACCACTGAAATATAATGCACAGTTTGAACATTAGCATGACACCTAACAATAGAAAATTCAATTATTGCATGCAACAGGTAAATGAAAAGTGCTGTTAAAGACTTCTTTAAAACCATTACAGTTCTTAAAAGTGAAATGTAAATGTATTGAGCTTAAATGTTAAATACAACTGAACTGCACTTGGGCAATGATTCTTTTGAATACCACTAGAGGGAGCTCAGGTACCATACTTACTTCATATTCTGATTTTTAAGTAATTTGGGGATTTGTTTTCCAATACTCATGCTGAGTTGCACATCTTGAACAATTTGGTATTTGGGATGTCTTGATTTAATCACATGCTCGGAAATCATGGCTGTTGACGAGATTTTCAGATGAACAAGGATTATGGCAAAACGATTGTTTTTCTTCATTTTCTGAAATTTCAAAGGTCGGTGTGTGACCAAATAATCCAAAGCAAAGAACTTTGGTTTATTTTTATGAGAGTTATGAAAAGAAATCAGCTTGGCTTTTCTGTAATGAACCATATAATGTAAATATATACAAGAGCATAATTATGCATATTGTATGTATGTATATTTCTCTAATAAATTGAGATAATTTGGATGACCTCCATAATTATCAAAAGATCAATGCTCAATACCAATAGCCAATAGCCTCTGGTGTTTTGATATGATCGTATTTCATTAGCAGGCCTTGGATAATTGGTTTACAGTACCTTAATATTTCGGGGTTGAAATATGCTAAAGTTTGGATGTTTCAGTGTTACAGTAACCTTGAACTGGGAGTGCCAAAAAGTTTGAAGCAAGCACTCTTTAAAAAGTTCACATATTGTACAATTACTAATATTACAGAGGAACACTTCAAAATGTGTGTTGTAATAATTAATGTGTTTAATGCGTGTGGGAGGGAAACCCCTTTTTTTTTTTCAACAGATATAAACAGGAGTTGACTGTCCAGTAGGAAAAAGAAAGGCTGACCTTTAAGAGCCTCCTGCAGGTAAGTTTTTAGATAGTGTTGTCTTATGGAATCCTCGACAGGAGCCTGGTCATCAACCCCACTTGCTGTGATAATGATAGGCCGAGCCCCTCCATATCGCTCAGTCACCCAGCTCAGGATCTTTCGCAGCCCCCAAGGCACTAGAGCTTGGCCCATATTGGAGGAGGGCCAGGTAGGATCGGAGAGGATAAGACAGTCATGATTGCCAGGGTGGTTTTGCTGTCCAGTACTTGGAGAGACCAGGCGGGTGGTGAAATGATTTAAGGCAATGAAACTCAATGCACCTTTGAGCTCCTCCCTTTCAGATTTGGTAAAAGTAGGAAGAGGAGAGCTGTGTTGGCCCATAAGTCGGGCTCTCTCTTTCAGGTAAGCCTTCATTTCAAGTGGGTAGTCCCCTTTGCCCTGCTTCTCCTCATCATCAGTACTCAACAACGGGTCCAGGAAGCGAGCAAGTTCAAAAAGAAGGAATCGCTCCACCGCCGCTGCATGCGACTGTAGAAGGAAGGGGTTTGCAGGTTCAGCCCAGTCAGCGTGAAGCGCCAGTGACACCATAGCTCCCTGCTGACGAGAGGACATCCGCTCATGGAGTCCCCAGGCTTTTGCGTGAGCCAAAAGGAGGTTATGGGCAACCCGATGTTGCTCATTCGCATCGGAATAAATATCTGTCAGTCTGTTAGGCTCATTCACCGTGATCCAGTAACGGACCAAGGAGCCCAGCTCTTGGTAGCATAGTGATGCATATTCCTGAAAGGCCTCCACTGTGCTGTAGTTGAGCCAACCTCCAGAAGCATGCAGGATGCCAGGCAAGCCCAGATGTGGAGCTTTACGTGTCGGGTAGTAGAGGATAACGAGAGCCTCAAGGTCCAGTTTCTTCAGCTCGGTGAGGACACACCGGTAATACCTTTTAAACATAAGAGCCGGTTTATTTTTTATTTTCAATGAAAGAAAGTTATCAACAAAGTAAACAGTACTCGCAAAAACTGAGCCATATTTAACTTTTGGGTGAAATTTCTGGATGAACCTAACATGCACTATAAACTTCAGATCCATACCTAATTTGACCTCAGGTTTAGAAGGCATATGCCCAACTGTGTAATTGTTTAGTGCTTTTGAACAAATTACTGTTCACTAAGAAGGAGCTCAACGGTAACGTTCACAACAGGTACAGCAGAACCTCATCTTAACGGACTAGAAATCAACTGACTCCAGAATTAACAGACAGAAAATAGTGAATGATATCTTATTGGGTGTTTTTAAGCAATGATAAATCTACTTAAATTTAACGGACAATCAACTTTAATCGGTGACCCCTCATCTGGTAAGCCAAGGATCCACTGTAAAAAAAAAATGAAGTCCACTTCTATTCCTTTACTGTGACTCTTCCAGCCTTTCCGTGTCTCGATTGCAACCTGCTGATGACACTCTGTGACACTCTAAGCTCATTGGCCACTTCATTCTGAGAACATCCTGTTAAAAGCACTACACTGTTGATCAATTGTTAGTTCTCGCCTCGGTCTCATGATGTCAAAATGGGCACGAACAGAATATGGCTGTTCATTGTTAGTAATAAGTTGCACAAAAAGTGCTGAAACAGTTAATAGTTAGACATGTTCATTTCAAATCTATAAGAGACGGTCAAATGAAAATTCACCTTGGGTCATTCTGAGGTTTAGGTTCATCCTGAAATTTCACCCCTAAGCATGATATCGCTAACTGCACAGTATGATGCAAGAAGATATCATTTTTGGCAATGTCCAATAATGTCCACATATAGTGTCTTCATTGGTATAATTTACAGGCTGCCTGAAAATTAACTCCCTTTAGTCCTAATAAACTTTGATCCCCCCCCCCCCCCGCACCCCTACACTGCATTTTTACCTTAGTGCCTCCACATTCACACTAGAAAGGTCTCCATGTGGTAAAATCAGAGACCAGTTTAGAGCAAAGCGGTAGTGCGTCGCCCCAGTAGATGCAAACAGGTTAAGATGATTCCGGATGGCCAGATAGTCTGTGCACTGGGAACGCTTAGTGTGAAGCTTTACTCCTGGGATTGCATGCAATAATCCATCGCCTGTCCAGTTCCAACTGTACACATTGGGATCTGTGAATTGAGGGGAGAAGGGGAAAAAGCGGACCTAACAAGGGAGAGAGAGGAAAAAAATGGATGAGATTGGTTGCATTGGTTTCAGTTCATTTTGTCTGAATGCAGTTACCTGCAAGGTGGAGTCAGCAATACCCCATTGAAAATCACAGGGGAAATGACCTTTAACCTCGCTGGAGGGTTCCACTTGGGGGAAGCCATTGTCAGCAATAACCTGTCTGTAATACTGTGCACTGGTTTTGGGAGTCCTGGTTCGATTAGGATGAGTGAAGTCAACATAGAAAAGGCCACGGCGAACTGAGTAGTTGTAGTTCCATTCAAAGCCGTCTACCAGTGACCATGCAGTGTAGCCTAGCAACCGAATCCCATCCAACTGGACAGCTGGAACACAAAACACAGCACTCACAAGATGAAGTTACACATGTTTTGATCATAGAGTAAAGGTGTCGCAACTCTGCCCTGGGGGACATTTGCATGGGCTTTAGAAATAACCTGAGCTTCTAGTTGTTTTGATTAAAAAAAAAAAAAAGCGGAGAGGAGTAGTGGGAGGAATGTGGATGTTGTGTGGTTGCAACCAGCACCGTCCCTACCCAATGAGGTGCCTAATTCAGACGATCAGCTCATCAGCAAGCTATGTAGCAGCTTGAAACAATCAATTGAATCTGGTGTGTTAGAGTACAGAGAGATCTAAAACAGCCAGGATATGGCCCGATAGGACCCAGAGTTTCCTACACGTGTCAACGTCTTTTGTATCACATAAAATGACGTGGCCGGCCGGATCTGGCCCTCGGGCCTCGAGTTTGACATTAGTGTCCTACGGGGAATCTGCCAATCACCAATCCTGCAAAATTAAGTAAATCAGCGCCAATCCTGCCCAACTAATCGATGCACCCCAAGTAAGAACATGTCATTTAATCACACTTCAATGAATAAGGATAATTCAGCTTCAATAATATATGCTTCACTACTTACCTTGTAATACATTGTTGATAAATCTCTTCATCAAGTAAATGGCCACTGTGTCTTCTCTTCCCACACTAGCTTCAGAGAACCATCCACCCTCAGCCACAAGAATTTGCAAGTCCCCATACTCCAGTTTAATCCAGCCCAGGATGCGCCTCAGATCTGGAGACACAGCCTGGCCAAAGTGGGGCAGGTTGCGTCCCAAACGGAGGTTGTTTGGCCCAAAGGACAGAGAAAAGAAGTCTGCTGTTTTCTTCACCCACAGCTTCTCCTCGTTAGAGAACACAGGAAGAAGGCCACCGTGCTTGATTTTCAAAGAAAATGGATAATCTCCATCGCCTAAAATGGGATTGGCAAACCAGCCAAGAACAGCTTCCATCGACTGCTGACAAAGATGGACATTGGTGGCTGTGGATTGGCCTTGTTGAGGTTCAACCCAGTGGGAGCCCAAAACAATGGACACTTTACCCTTCTGCGCTGGGCGGTAGTGGGTATCATAGGTGTGCCAGGCTTCGGCATGTGCCTGGAAATCACAGAAAAACATATTAATATTTTACAATCGTGTTCAGCAATGGGAAGTAATCAAGTACAAATACTGTACAGTGGTGCCTTGGGATACGAGTTAAAGCCATTGACTACATTCAAAACACGGCGGGCCTGTTCTTTTGAGTCTCATGGAAGTGAACGAATGAGGATGTATGGTAACTGGCTGCAGCATCAGCCCCTGTGTGTGTAGAGCCATGGTGTCAGTTATCAATCATATTCAATTAGCGAACTATTCTTACCATAGAAGTGCAGTTGTGTAATTAAACTAGTTGTGCTTTGCAAAATGCACTTTAAAAGTTAAATGCAATTACTGAAGTGAATAGTTTATCATGTTATCAGGTTACAGGGTGCATGAAAGGGTTAAGAGAGAAATGATCACAAATATGGGACAGTCGCTGTCCTTTTTACACTCTTTCTTCATGGCTTATATGTGAATCCGCAGTTCTAGTTCATATAGAAAACCTCAAAATAGCGAATAATCACTGGTGCACTGAATCTGCAAAATGATAACCGTGATATAGCGAGGGTCCACTGTATTTTTAGGATTATATTTTAGAAAATATAAGCGTTTTTCATTGTTGAATGCATGTGTGTGCAGGTTGTTTGTGATTGTCAGAGAAGGTGGGGCGTGGGGGGTGCTGTTCTCGCTACGGTGCAATTCAAGCTCGGACCACCGCTGGTGTTGACCTGAGTCACGGATGTGGTAATCATATATTCGACCTAACAGGTACGCGATAATGATCTTTTTCTCATATGTGCGTCAACACACACCAGCTGTGCAGCGCACTAAACGGCAAAAACATGAGTGACGACTCCATGACTTCCTGTCACACAATGTACGAACGTGGTGGACTTTAGACCCCTAAGTCTCATAAAATGTCCTGATTATTGAGAAAAGAAAATAGCAAACAAATTAGAATACAGATCAACAAATCGGTGTTTTTACTGTGAACAAAATATGAAAATAGTTCATTTGCACCCAAGCACACATGCTGACGGACTTACCCTGATCAAGTTGTGGGCCACAACAAGAGAGGCAGCAAGCCCCCCTTTTCCCCCAGGAGCATGCACCCCCATGCCATAGCCCTGCACAGCCACCAGATAGGGGTTATGCATTGTTAGCCAGTACCTAACGCGGTCCCCAAATGTGCGGAAGCAAAAGTCTGCGTAGTCCCCAAACAATCTGATAAGTGTGTCGTTTTTCCATCCTCCATACGTCTCCTGCAGGACCAGCGGCAGATCCCAATGATGGATGGTAACGATGGGTTCAATTTGCTTTTCCACCAGCCTATTTATGAGGCGGTTGTAGTGCTCCACAGCAGGTTCAATGGGAGGACGTTTAGCGTTGCCATCCGGGAACAGTCGGGGCCAGGAGAGGGAGAAAGAGTAGGATTTCACCCCCAGATACTCGAGAGCCTGTACATCATCTTCCCAGTGAGTATAGCTGTCGCTGGCCACATTGTCCATCTTGGATTGGGTGAAATGGTCCCAGACGGATGCACCCTTTCCATCCTGATCCCAGGATCCTTCAGTCTGGAAGGCGGACGTCCCAGACCCCCAGAGGAATCCCGGGGGGAAAGTATCATGAAGAAGGGACTGTTCTAGACTGATAGGAACCGGCTTGGGCTTCTGCCACATGAGTCTGCCATCGCCAATAGAGCCAGCCACGCGGTGCCAACTGTTCACCAACCATAAGTACAGTAAGAGGCACTGAATCATGGGATGGTGTGGGTAGTCCAGCATGCTGATTCCTGACGGAGTCTAACTTGTTCCAGAAATAGACATGAAGGGTTAGGTAGTCTCAGTGGGAAATATTCTTTCGGAGAATAATACATCCATGTTGGTGGAGAATAGAGAAATGACTACAATCCAGAGAGAGGAATATGTGAAGCGGCATGATCCTTGTAAACCTGGTAAGACTTCCCTATCTTTCCTCTCGGTGCACTTGTGCTGCCACTCAGTCCCGCCCTCCCACCTCATGCTCACACATACAAAGGTTGACTGATAATCACGCACCTTGCTTGTGTTACTTTGAGGGGTTTCCATCTCACCTAGTATTGTATCGCCACACCCCACTTAAAAAAAAATACAAGACACAATTTGAAGACATAATTTAATTACTGCAGTGTCATGAGGTACGAGGTTAATTTGTTCATGGACAATGCTCTTAATTCAAATCTTAAATCATCTTTTCCCATCCCGTGACCCTTGTGTGGATAAAGCGGTTCAGAAAATGGATGGATGGATGGATGGATGGATCTTTTCCCATTTGAATGAATGGAAATGTCAAATGCCATTAAGCCCCCCCCCCCAAATACATGTATAAATAAATAAATTGGGACCATATGTTCTCAAGTTTACACTATGAGATTGCGTGGTTTATAACAACATATGGCAATGACATAAACAAAAGTAATCAAACTAAACCGTTTTTGAACAGCTCAATGTATATTGTGCTGCTCCTGATCACATGGGGGCAGCATGATAAAGACAGTGCTCACATTTACATTTTTGCTTGCAAGTCAAAGAAAAAAAACAGTCCAAACCATCACTTGCGTCTTGAAAAACTCCAAAACTGAGTCACTTGCATCTCAAGGAACATTATATTCATCTGTCTGTCTGTCTTATATTGCCTCTAGGTGGTCAAAGTGGGTACACAAGAAGATGCATCAAAATGGCTCTTCAGTTGATGTAATGTTTGACAATAACTGTTCATTTGACTTTTCAAGATTCTGTCATTATTGTATGTTTTTATAAAGTGCAGTATTTTAGAGTATTATTTTTCCTCATTTAAAAATGTTTTTTGTGCGGCTGCAACAGATTAATAGCATTTTTATTCATTTAAATGAGGAAAGATGATTTGCGACACGAGCGATTTGAGTGATAAGCATGCTTATGGAACAAATTAAATTTGTATCTCGGGGCACCAATGTATGCTATAGTGGGATTTTTTTTGGCATTGATTTCACTGCATTTTGTTCTTTCGTGACTAAACTCTATAGTGATATATTGTGCACTATTTGAGGGTCTCCAAAATGTCTTGACTCAAATTGCATATATGAGGTTTAATCAATTCACATTGTGATGCCTTAAGAGACATTTATTAAGGAAGGGAAGGAACGTAAATGGGATTTTCATAGCAACTAGATGAAAATCCATATTTCTTCTGACAATCTTGTGGCCCGAAGGCATTGAAAAACACTTGCAGTGTTCCCTTCAGATTCAATAAAAGCATGATGGTGAGAACAAGGTTACAGGCTCATATAACTTTATTTAATTTTGCTCTATTGTTCAGTCAGAAACCCAGGCTCACATTGCTGGAAAGTGTGTGTGTTTAATGTCCACCTTTCTATATGTGTCACTGTCTTTAATTCAGCCTTCAGGTCAGGGTAGCTTTCTCATTAAGGCAGTGTGTGTAGGTGTGGAGAGCAAACATTGGAGTTACTCGGGAAACACTGCGCCATGAGGTAAGAAGGTACATTGAGTTGCACAGCTGTTGCACAAATAGTGCGACAAAGTTATATAATACCTGTACAATACATGAATACACATGCTGTATCTACATATACAGTATATCCAGACAGACAGACAGACAGACACAGATAGATAGATAGATAGATAGATAGATAGATAGATAGATAGATAGATAGATAGATAGATAGATAGATAGATAGATAGATAGATGGATAGATGGATAGAGATGGATGAACATGGGCTATAGCTGTCCAATTGAGGGTGTGGACACTTGTGCAACCACAATAATGGTTATTTTGAATTAATTTAGGTACATTGTAGGCCTACAGCCTATAGCGCAGTACGGTGCGTTTAGGTTCATGACTGGTGAGCCACTACTCGAGTCAGATATAAAAATATGATCCGAAAGTAGAACATTATTTTCAGTCATTTCACACTGTTGAATAATGCAATAAAAACTAAAGAATATTTTATATCAGGTCAAGTTAATTGTTGCTGTTGTGTTTTTTCCAGATCTTTTTTAAATATAAAAAATTACCCAGGCTGTAGTATAAAAACTGGCTGTCTGATATTGATATCAAAATCGGTAGATTTGACGAGTTACGAGGAATTTATTGGAGCCAAACACAGCTACGTCAATACAAGTGAATGGAATAGATTGCGGCGCACTGCCTGTTCAAGATGGCGGCTAAATCTGCACGTCCACACAGCCCAGAGGCTACCTTTCGTGCTTACCGTCTGCCTGTGGGCTTCTGCACATTGTGGCCATGGAGCGCAACACTGCCACATGCTGGCTGCGGCACCGTACATACCAGACTCCAGTGTGCACTTCGAGTTGGTTTTCTAGCTGATAAGGAAAGAATAAACGTCACATTGAATATATTAAGACAGCCTGTTGAACGCCATAATTCGCTATACATTTGTGATAACCCCAATGTAATGAGGAAACCTAAATGAATTCAAGCCAAGAATCTGCAAAAATTCAAGTTCAAAGGATTTGCTCAGCTGTTAGTCAAACAAGGGGTCCTATGTTACAATGTAATTTCGCCTGCTGAGTGCCATTTGCGTGAACTAAAAATATTCTTAGAAAAACATCAAATGCATAATATTAAGGAACGCATATTGAACTGCACTACCTCAGAATGAGAGTAGTTACTTTCCAACACTTGCCCCCTCATTTGGGTGGCTTTTCAAACGGCTGCTGCCATCTTGTGCCAATGAGTGGGAGTGATTATGCATGCATCACATTAAACCAGGCAATATTGATAGTAAATATTTACAGTACAGAAACCAATGAATTGTTTTGTCACAACGATAATAAAAAAGCCAATTATTTGACCAATATTTGCTTTAAAAAAGCTGCATCATGGAAAATTATAAAATCTCTTTTCTCCATTCATTTCAACACTGCACTTAAAGATGGCCCAAATGGAGTTAGCCCACTCTAATTATCAGTGGTTTACTAATCATCCTACTGGTCTTCTGTGCAAGCAGAAGACCTATTCATTTTTTGGCTTGTTTTTTTTGTAGGAAATCTTGCAGGTGTAAAGGGCGGACTAAATACATTTTCTTCCATTTTAATGTCTAACGGCCACTTGGCCGCAACACGCGCACATACCTCATAAACTTGGATCAGGTTGTAAACCAGCTCGTCAAATTGGGCAGTCTAGCAACCTTTGATTTCAGTCACAAGATCTCAGGCCAGAAAAGAAACAAACAACAGCGTTACAAAACAAGAACCAAACTTTATTGAATTTGTCTCCCTCATCCCCACCACACACACGTTAAGACAAGCTCACCATCACATAATTTTCTTCTCGAGCAAAGCAACTGAACGGTGTCTAACGGAAAGGCACAAAACTGTGGTGGCGGGTTAGTGGTGGACTGCTGTGCAATGCAGTGTCTGTTGTTGATGAAAAGGCGTAAGTATTAAATGAAGAAAATATCTATGTTGAGATTTTGTTCCCTTGACATAAAATAACAAAAGTATCATCCATTGTCACATCTTTTTTCCCCATCCCAAAACATGGTTGCAGTGCTGGTAAGTGTTTCATTTCTCTTTTCATTCAACAGTTCATTTCAATATTGTGTGCATTTAGAAAGAAAATGAACATTTTCTGGCATACAAGTCAATGTGCTATAATTTTCTTGTACATTCAAGTCATTCAACAAGAAAATATATTTCATTATATTCAAGAGATTATTCACTTATACGTATAATGAAAAGGGCAGCGAGGGGAAAAGCCGTCCCTCTCAGTTTGGGAGTGAAAGTAGACATGCAGTCTTGAGTCAAACATTGCAATTTCCATTTGAAATGGAAGGAGGAGGAGGAGGAGGAAGAGACAACTAGTGATCGCTTGGATACAGGGGGCATAAGCTTCATGTTACTTTTGCAGGGCAAGGGCTGGAAAAAGAACATTTGGGCCTTGTTTGGGAGCAGAAGCAGAGCTTTACACAGACTGGTAGCCAGTGCGACTCTTCCTCCGGCCGATCAGGTAAGAGAGAAGGACAAGGACGATTAGGAAGCTGAGGGCCACGCCCACTGCTATGGGCACCAAAAAGCTCAAATCAGAGTCCAGGAAACACTCCTCGGCTGAGTAGCACACAAACACAAACACATACACAAGATAGTAAAGTTAGTGCTGTGGATTAGTGGGGGGAAAAAGAGCTTGGAAGGAAACAGAATGTTAAAAATCCTCAATGTGGTTTGAAGAAGCATAGATCCAAGTCTGGAAGATTATTAGATTTCCACAGAGAGAATTAACAATGTGATATTTCACAATCAAGAGAATTAAACTTAATTCTGTTCACACATGCATTAGAGGACTCATTTGATATGTTTTGGATTTAAAAAAAATTTTTTTGGGTGGAAAGTGCCACATGTGAATGTAAATAAAGTGCCTGGATGCTTATTGTGAAAGGAGAAATATCACTTGCTACACAAAAGTGAATCACTTGTAGACTAATAAGAGTGGCATGAGAGCATATTTCAATCACATAATTAAGATTTTCAAAAACACAAGTTTTAGAAATACTTTCATATGGATTTTACCATGTGTAATTTATAGCTATGGCATTCCAGAACAAAATTCCACCTGTTGCTGAACCTAACCCCTAATTCATAAATATTATTAAATATGTATGTTATATATTCATAACATTATATTATTACTGTTAGGAAAAACTGATGTGCTACAGAAAAAGTGAGGGTAGTTTCGGAGTCAGTGCAAAAAATATTCACACAGAAAAGCTTGCATTTTACATAAGCTTGTAAAAAAAAATGTACAAACTTGTTGAGCAGTATAATTACAATAGATAATAGGGTAGCCAACAACGACATAAACCCTCAATTAAGCATTTATGAAACAAATATGAATGCTTGAGAAGTGCTGGCAGGTGGATATTGTATTTAGAGTCTGCAACTTAGCTTCAATGCAATTGGTGAAGCTTAGCATCGCTACAATAGAAGCACTATTCAATTGGCACAAATACATAGGCATTCACAATGATTAGAGTTAAATGTTATGTTATGCTAAAATGGCAATTTAAGACGTTTTAGTGAGAATACTGCAGAGATTTTGGCAAGGGGACATCTTTAAAGCCAGATGGTTGAGCTAATGTGCTAACAGGAGGTGATGTATATTTTACATAATATATGTTAGGATATTTGGGTGGATATCTGCGATTTGGGCTATGTTTACATTTCAGTTGTGCCAAGTTTGGATTTTTTTGTGTACATGGTCACATTATAAAAATAAACGTGTCTGTGAATGCGTGTCCATGACGCATGGAAATAAACATGGGGGGCTCATCATCTTTTGATCATCTCATATCAACAGAATAGCAAGGTGGGAGGAGGTCGAAATATTTTGGGGAGATGATACAATGCTCCATCATCTCATGTGAATATAGCATTAGTTTCACTGCAATTGCCATTTAGGCTAAGCTACATGTAAAAAAATGAAAACTACACTAACCATCAGAAGAGTAAATATTGCAACCAAATGGCACAAATATATAGCAGCTCTTAATGCTTTGAATTTACAATTACCGGCATACTAACATAATATACTAATCTAAGCCGTTTTAATGTTTTTGTTTCAACACGATGTGAATACTGTAGAGATTCTGGTTGTCAGTCACAATCTCAGCAAAACTGAGACTTAAAATGATATTTTTAAATTTTAGGAGCAACCCAATGAGAACTTAATCGAGTCAAGGGGCCCATAAATACTTCCTTCAAATACATAAAATCATTAAATGACTACTCTAAGCCAAGGTGCTACATTAGTTTTTAGTTCCCCACAAGTGGTATGATTCCCCAAATTTCAAATGGTCCATGAAGAAGCAGGAAAGAAAAGAGTGTGTGAAGAGTAAAAGCTAACATCAAACAATGGTGCTAATGAAGGTGAAGAGAGGGGAACACAGGTGATTCTCGATTACAAACACCACCATCCCAAAAAAGGACAACTCTAGAAAGACTCGTAACCGCTGGCCATGTTTCTCTTTCTCCCGATGAAGTAGGCCAGCAGAACGATAAGAATGAGAACAAGCAGGGCAACGCCGACAGCTACGGGAACAAGGAAGCTCTCCGAGTCCGTCTGGCATTCCTCAGCTAGATGAAAGTGAAGAGAGAAAAGGTCAACGCCTTCATGGAATAAGGTGGGGTGAAGAACGGGTTAGTACTAAGAGAGTAGGCTCTACAGTCTAACAAATAAAACATTTACTCAGAAGAGCCAGGACAGCAGCACACTTTTATTTTCATAAACCTCCAGATTACTAAAACCAACATGTTTGAAACACTTGATAATCCAGTTTGTGAGAGCAAAGCAAGAAGGTTGCGCACACAGAATCCCTTTTGTTGAACATAGGAGTAGATGCTGGGGGGGGGAGAGAAATAATAAACCTTACGTAGGCTTTGTCATGGAAGTTAATACTTGTACTGAGCAAGGCACTATTCTCTATTGGTTGATGTGGCAAAATGTTGGAGAGTAACAATGCATTAATTGTTCAAACAGTCACACAAGGTCCTGGTTGAAGCAACGTGAAGGAGCACATTTTAAAATGGGGAGGAAAAAAACCAAAACAAACAACAAATAATCTTGCTGGTCCAGTTGAAACATACAAAGGAATAGTCGGGGCACACTGAAAAGATGAAAGTCCAATGAGAATATAGTCTCAGAATTATTGGGGGTGGGTGGGTAATTTGTAATATGACGAGAATTTGAGAATCAAATACTAATACTTTGTGAAATTATGTCAGTTTATGAGACTAAAGTTGAAATATGACAAACATATACGGTTAAAACACTGCAAGGTCACAGTAATTTACGAGAATAAAGCTGTAACACATTTGATAAAAATGTTATTTATGAAAGCTGTAATGTAAGAAAAGGGTGTCATTTTGCAAGAATATTGTCTTAATATGGCAAAAAATGTAATAGGAGATATTGATGTACGAGTAGTTTTGATATGACAAATTAAACTGAAATAAATTGATTATAGGAGAATGATTAACTGTAAAGTTAGAGAAAATTATCATTTTTAAGATCATGTGACATGCCCAAAAATATTTAGCTTATAAAATGTATATAATTTATCAATGTAATATTTAACCTCATTCTCATGAAAGAATGGCTTTTTGACTTTATTCTAAATTTTGGACTTTTCCTTTTCAACATGGCCCTAATACTGCTTTGTATACACAAGTGGCACACTGGCTTGTTATTGTCGCAATAAGACAGGAAATGGGGGGGTGGAAACACACACACACACACACACACACACACGCACACGTTATGCTGAGGTTCTGACATGGCTGCAGTGCATGTTGAGGAAAACGACCCTCGAACAGGAAGTCAATGAGGGGGGCCGGCGGGTACTGAGCGCTTTCCACACCAAAATGGTGGAACTCTGCAAGGAGAGTCAGTTGAAAGCTTCACCTGCAAATCTGAAGTCATCCAGGAAGTGATGCAAGAACAGATGCGCAGTGACAGCAAGTCAAGAGGAATTACCCAATCAGAATGCTGCCCACAGAATTTATAGAACTTCTTGCGCAATTAGGATTTGTCAGTGACCACCAATGAAACATGACCGTGTCACACATTTTAATTGAGGAGCACCTGCAGCCTTCAGAGCCTGGATCACAACACATAATTATCATGCGACACAATTTCCAAATACATATCCCTTCCTAACCCCCTCCAAAAAAAAAAGTAAAATTAAAGAGCATTTTAGTGCATTTACAGGAAAAAAATCCTCAAATGAAACAATACCATCCCTTTTATGAACCTAGTGTCTCAAACTATTGCGGAAGAAAAGACTCTTCGGGTTGATTTTTCTGACTCGTGCAAAGTGTTACAGACCCTTTTGAACAGAAAACGCTATGACGTGTCTCCATGCGGGACCGAAAAGTGATGGTGGTGGTTTTACTTGACATGCCATAACGTCTTGTGAGGGTGTGGGTGGGGATAAAAAGGTCTTTCACAATTGTGGAATTGGGTGTTTCGCCCGCTCTGCAGGGGCAAACACTGGCTAAAGCTGCTTCTATATGCGCCCCGAGTGGTGCACACCTTTCACCCTTTAGTGAATGATTTAGCTTAACAAGCTTCTTTTTCTGCACCTTAGTGAAAGATTTGCATCTGAATCCTGAGAAATTATTCAGCATCAATAAATTCAATCATTGCAGGGGTGGGGAATGTTTTCTTCCAAAGTTTTAGTCAGTAACTACATTTTGAACATCTGTGAGTTAAACGTTTTGGGAGCTTTTTTCAAACGGTTCCTCTGAGGGTTCATTTGTAGACTTGCATGGCAGGCCATAGACAGATCACATGACATTGGTTCCCCATTCCTGGATTATTGAGATGATGGAAAAATACAAACCAAACTAAATCAGAGTAAATGTATATAATGTGCAAGGGATGAAATCATCAGGCAAACATGGAGTGTCGGCAGAGCAAATGCAAAATTGCCAAAGTGTAGTTGAAGAATGTACCCCAGCGGTGTGATATCGTATGACACGGGTGTGTCTCAATAAATTTGAATATCATGGAAAACCTTTTCAGAAGGTATCCCAAAATTATTTTCTTTAACATTATGTATGATATACATAAGAGTTTCACTTTTTGAACTCCTGAAAAGATTTAACATTCAAATTATTCAGATACTTTATGTCTGCAGTCTGACATTATGTTTACATGTGATTGGGGCCAACACACGTGGATGTTGCATTTGCTCATTCACAAAATAAAAAAATAAAAAAACAAACAAAAACAAAAACAAAAGAAAAACAAAAACAAAAAGGAACACAAACACAGGGAGCAGACAAGTTTGGTCCTTGAAGGAAAAACTACCACATTATTGTCTCTGCAAACTCTCAGAAATGTTCTGTGTGTAATGCTCTGTTTGACACACAAAACAACTTTCTGATTGCAATGGAAAGGATTTGAATTGTCGGGAGCCAATCGAGTTCATTGCACATAAATCCAAGGACCAGGCTTGGGGGACCCCTGTCATATGTTGTGACTGATTTGCAAAGTGGCTTCTCAGAGGGTCTGATATCCAACATAGGTCTTTCTTCGACCAATCACGTATGCGATCACAACAATGAGAATCAAGCCAGCCAGGGCAGCGCCGACAATGATTGGGATTAAGATGCTGGTGTCGTCCAACGGACACTCATGGGCTGCAGACGAAAAGAGAGTCAGTCAAACACAGATTTCTGCCCTGTGTGTACTCACTTCACTGTGTTCTCAATGTTTTCCCAAGAATACCAGCCAGGTAGCTAGAATTACACTGCAAGGGCCAAGCAACAATTCCAATGTTTCCTCTCAAATGGCACGATTGCGATGTGTATCCTGGCAGCATGGGGGTGGGGGGGGGATTCGACGGATCGGAATCAAGCCCCTTTGAATTTTTTATTTTTTATTAATACATATTGAATATCTCCAAATTCGAATGAATACAGGTGCTAAGGGCTTAATCACTTTTTTCGATTTTTTTTTGTAGTCAACGTTAAAGGTGAAGACTGTTGAGTCTACATTAGTTCAGTAATTATGTCTGAGGGTTTTTTTTTTTTTCACCCGTCAACTTGCTGTGCACACCTTTGCCTCCCAATACAAAGTCGTGGATTGTTGCAAGAGTTTTAGAAAACCCGAATGACTTTGAGACAATGAGGGTGAAGTGGGATTTTTGATTGGATGGGAGAGTCAAAGGTCCCTTGTTCAACGGCAATAGAAAATATATTAGTTAAAATGTTTGATTGGGGTGGAGGGGTAAATCTGAAAGTAAATCCGACCCAGCATTGCTGTAGGCGAAGGCTACAGGATGATGGTCTACACTGCAGTAATGCATGTCCTCGCGTTGTATGAACAACGAATGAATGTCAATGTAACTGTACTAACGATACTGTTTTGAGGTATTGCATGTTCCACAAAAAGGCATTTACGGCACGCGGCACTGCTGGAGGGGAATGGATGTGAACAACATTGCACATTACGCATTACAATGTGCACTAAAACCGTGTACATTTCTGGAAAATCAATTTGATCTTTCATGAATTGTTTTTCTTACTGTAAATACTAGATACAAAAAATAAATTACAAAATGATCAATAGACTGATATCAAACACATACGTGATTCGCACAGCCCTACCAACTAAGTACGGGCACATTATTTTTACAAAGGTAATTCTTAATCTTTATATTGACCTGTTAAATGTGAATCTTTCATAGCTGTGTTAAGCTCTCCTTAAAAAGTTAAATATTAGATTCTGAAATAAAATTAACAGAATTCTGCCTTTTTACTCTGAATCCTTATTTCATAGAGTAAAAAATGAATAAAATTCAATAATAGACTGATATGAATTACTTATATCGGAATACACTTCTCAGCCATATCGCCCATCTGTATTTCCCATTGAAATAAGTGAAATGCAAATTCATGTATTCCTCCAGACTTAAACAAGAATGTGTGTGTAAATGCTGCTAAACGATTATTAGGTGAGCAAGGCTACCTGTACTGAAGACGCCTTTCTTCACAGCAAATGGCTGCACTTGAAGGTTGAAGGTGAAGAGGTTGAGCCGGCTGGTAATGGTGTAGTTCTGCTCCTTGTTGCACATGTACGAGCTGCCCACCGCCGCCTCCCACAGACTCAAGTTGCCGTTCGCCTCAGAGAAGACCACACCTTGAGACAAACACACAAGCCGTCATTGGCCTCCTCCTGCTTGGAGAATGTGTTCAATGTGTTTGGGGAAAACAAAACTACTCTTATTACCAGAACTGAGGCTTGCGGTGACATTCACAGCCTGTAGGCGGAATTTTTTGGTGTCCTGTCATGAAACATGAATACAGAATTCACATCAGAGAGAAGTAACCACTTGCGTAAACAGGATGATTAATCATCTTGGAATCACTACATTTCCCCAATGTAAATACACCCCTGTTGATACAGAGAGCTCAACAGACTATTAGTTACACGGATACTAATCACAACTAAAACCAGAGCTCTATCAGACATTGAGCTTGACAAAACTGCTTTAGCTTTACATTTCTGACAAACTGGTGCATCAGTTGGAAAAGTAGGTTTAATCATCTTTTAAAAAAAATAGGGGGGGGGGGGCTTATTCTTGAAAGTACACCTATCCAATCACAGAAAAAAAAATTCGCTGAAAAAATACATTTGTCAATCAGAACTGAAAATGGTCATGTCTGAGATGTATTAATTTAACAAAGCACAAGTCATTATGGTTGCAATTTGTGTTGCTCTAAAACTACAGTGCAAATTCCTGAAGTGTTTCTAATACTTTGCCCAGCTCATCCAAAACTTACGACAAAGCTCAGTATATAATTAAGATAGGAGAGGCAAGAGATCATATTGAGCTAGAAACATGTAGTTGCAGAAAACCACAATTTCTTTATGCCAAAATGTTTGTTCTATATAACGATCAGCTTTGATTTAAAAGGGGAAATAAATTAAACTGAGTTTTATATGAAAACAAAATTAAACAAAGGTACAGAAAATTGTTATAAATGCACAGAATTTGGAAGTGATCAGAAGGTAAGAAAATAAAAAAGAGCTTGACTTGCGTTTTGTGCCTTTCACAAACAACTATGAACCCAGCATCCATCAAAAGTGAGGATTATCTTCGTAGCAAAGTCTATTGGTACAGTTCTTGGAGTGGAAATGCAGGTGCACCTAATGTTATGGCCCGAGAAACCAGACATGCTCTCACAAGAGTCGGCGAGGACTCACATTGATGAAGGTAAGCGCGATGGTCATGGCGTTAGACACTAACACCAGCTCACTAGTGTTGACTCCACACGATCCAGAAACGGTGGTTATGTTGGGGTCCAAGTTGATCTCCTGATATTTCTAAAGCAGCAATAACCAAGAATCAGCGTGGCCTCGTTCCATCCGGAGAGTCAAGTGTTTGGCGGGGTCACACTTACCTCGCCTTGCTTGACACTGATCCGCAGGGCAAAGTTTGCCAACAGACAGGCCGTGCTGTTCTCATCTGGTTTGATGGTGAACCTACCGGTGGTGGGTGTGGGGAGGGTCGGGGCGGGGGCGGGGCTGGTCGTTGGAGCGGGCGTACTGGCGGTGGTGTTTGTCACTGGAGCCACAGTGGTGGGAGAGGCGGTCGGGGTGGTGTTTAGGTCGGCGGAACAGGTGGTCACTGAGAAGAGAGGGAGGCGCTCAGTGGTAGAATGTCTTTTAACATTAAGCTGAAATCGTCCTTACGGTTTTCGCTCTGTGTGCCGTTGCTGATGAATGCCTGGATGAGCACGTTCCACAGAGTCTGGTTGACCGAGTCAGACTGGATGGTTTCTTCACTCTTGCACGAGTAGCAGGTATTCATGCTTATGTCGGTGATCTGAGACCTCATGTTCACAGAGAGCGTGTCTGAAGGGGGGAAAAAAGAAATGAATAATTTGCTTTTTAAATGCTTGTCTACAAATACAGGGGAACCTCGGTGTTCAACAGAATACCATTTCTACAGCGGAAAGGTAACCACAATTTGTACAGGAGTCGAAATGTGCTGCAGCCTATCACAAATAGCCATTTTCTCTGGCCAATTTGGTCTGTCCGTGGCGAGGGCCAGGAGGTGGATTAAAAATTGAGCTACCTGTAGTTGATGGCCAGATGAAGCCTTGAAAAATTCCATTCAATTGGTTAACCCCCCCCCCCCCAAAAAAAAGTTCATCTGACACTTCACTTGCTTTTCATTTTGTTAACTATGTGTGATGGTCTTCAATACCTTACAGGTGTCTGCATGGAAATAAAAACAATTAGATCTTGTGTGGTTCATCCATCAATGTGTTTATGACATCCATCCATCCTGCATATACGTACTTTAATCCTCATCAGGGTGTGATACAGGCCAGTTAACTTTGAGAAATAGGTACGGGACACCCTGGAGTAATAACGAAGCCAATGCAGGACAGACAGCCAAGCTACCATTCAAATTCATTCAGATTTAAGGACAATTTAGTCATCAGTGAGCCCAACATCCATGTTTCTGGAAAGTGAGAAGAAGTCAAAGTAACTGCAGAAAACCCACAAGCACGGTGAGACCATGGAAATCCCACAAGGGAAGGTCAAAACCCACATTTGAACTCTTAACCTCAGACCTGAGGGAAATGTGCTAACCCAATGTGAAAATGTGTACTGCAAAGCATTTTATTTGAGTGTACATTGGGTAATGAGGATACTGCACATTTTCTAGTTCATACTTTTTTTTTTAATAAATTTGTTTTTGTGATCTCATTTTTTTTTTAATATCAGAAAAGCTTATTTTAACATCGGTGTGTTCACTTTTCACCTGTTTGTTAGATTCTTGTACATTCTCTGTCTCGTCTGCACTCACAAAGAGCGCCTGTGTAATTAACAAGCCGGCGATAAACGGAGCACGGCATGCTGCTAATTTGCTCACATCCTACTGCTGAAGGTGTCTTAATACACATCTTTGTGGATAATCTTGGAGACGCGAGGGTATTACCATTCAACACAGATTTAGGGAAGATGGTGGAGTCATTGAGGTTGTAGGAAAATGTGATGGAATCCGCCTGGTATATGTTCCCATCGAGGGTGAAGTTGATGCTCCAGGAGTGTCCTGCTCCGAAGTTGAGATTCAGTGTCGAGCTGGTCTTGTCACATTTGCTTCCGTTAGACATGACTTCAGAGGGAAGTTCAAACTCGGCCAGCTCAGTCTGAAGAGAGAAGAATCATTAAGATTGAAGCTGGGTACACACTTAGCCAACATAAATTTAGAGCATTTCCCCCCCCTTCTGGTATTGGTCAGCAAAGGCCAATTTTTGGAGGGCTCTGGAATATTATCCTGAGCAATTATTCTTGGGTGTGGTGTGTTAAAAGTAACTTTTGTCCTCCCAGATGAGCTCAGAAAATTGTCAGGGCCCACAATCGTAATTGTTAAACCTGTGCAATATTTACAATCACAAATCTTTGTGAACATCTAGGAAGTCAATCAGTGTCAAAAACGGATTGAGTTCCACTTTGGAGGTTCAACTGTGAAACCAATGCTACAGTTATTTGAGCTGCAGCCCAACAATTCACGAGGGCATGTGACAGGATGTGCACCAGGAAAATACAAGTGAAACGCTGACTAGCAAGAATTTTGGAAGCAACACACCTCATCATTTTCAGAGTAGCTGTGCGACACACGAGTAGAAAATTGCACGTGAAAATTTGAGATTATAATCTTACCTTGTTCTCTGACGTTATATACGACACGGAGAAGTTGACCATGACATTTGCGTAAAGACATAACTTGTCATCTTTGTCTTTGACCTTGACCTCAGCCCCATGTGATGGATGTGTCACTGAAAAGATATATTCCCATAATGTATGTCACTTTCATTTCCCTGTAGATATACTGCAGTTTTGCTCTACAAGAGTCAGCACAGAAACTGTATCTACAAAAATAACCTTCAAGGGAGGTATGCCTTGACCGGTCCTCGGTTGAGTTAATAAAGATCCCTTGATAACAATTTGAAAAAAAATCTGGTATTTTTATTCATTCATTTTCCGAACCGCTTTATCCTCACTCGGGTCCCGGGGGGTGCTGGAGCCTATCCCAGCTGTCTTCGGGCAATAGGCGGGGGGACACCTTGAACCGGTTGCCAGCCAATCACAGGGCACACAGAATCGAACAACCATTCACGCTCACAGTCACACCTAGGGACAATTTGCCATGCATGCTTTTGGAATGTGGGAGGAAACCGGAGGACCCGGAGAAAACCCACGCAAGCACGGGAGAAAAACATGCAAACTCCACACAGGATGGCCAGAGCTGGAATTTAACCCGGTACCTCGACTACCGGGCCGCCCGTGGTATTTTTATCTCTATGCAATTATACCAGGTTGAACATAACCCACCCGGAGCGACACTTAGCAAGAATCCACCACGTGTTGTCAGTGGTGGATTCTTGCATTATGTCTGCCGCCAGGGGGCATTGCTGAGGGGGTGACAACGCACCCCAAGAAGGGAAAAAAATAAATTACACTATGAAATGGTTGTTCTTAATAACACATGACATGTCAATCATTGGCATTTGTACGGGGACTTTGTGCCACCTTGAGGAGTCGCGCTCGGCAGAAAAGCACAAGTTATTAAAAACCCACTTAAGGTCCATGTCCCAGGAACATTTAACTATCCTCAGCATCTTCACATTAGCCACATAGTTGGGGAGCAGATGAAAGCAAGCGTGGCTTTGGGGATTCCAAAGAGGGATCTTGCACATGGCATCATTTACACCAGGACTGCCATATAATAAGATGTATCTACTTGTATCTATTTAAGATACATCTTATTCTATCAATGTATGGTTATACATATATCCATATTCAGGTGAAAGAAGAGAATCCAATCTTTGGTTGATTTGGTGTTTGAATGATCACAACAGTATTCTTTGGGTTGCGCAATATCTGCCGAAACGGCCGGCAATACGGAGAACTGTGGCAGAAGATCGCACAAAACACACCTATTTATCGATTTAAGTGTGATGAGGATTAAAGTTAAATAACGCTAAACGTTGAGAAAATCGTCAACTCGGAAACCCAAAATTAACAAATCAAAATTAAAATAATCTTTTTGGAGTCTGTATTGCAGAAATGACTTAACTTTCAGGTCGATTAGCCCTTCATGAGGTCGTCCCGCTGTTGGCACCCATACTGGGCTAAATGCTAACAAGCGGGCGCGACACTGTATTTCATTTTACATCATAAAAAGAACCGTTGTGCGGTTGACATTGTTACTTCCCGGAAAAAAAACAACCGAGAAGCAGAGGGTAGTTAGACAAGATATGGTTTAATTATTAACTCAAACTTTAGCTTTCAAAACTAGCGTTAGCCAGCCGTCACGCTAATATGACGCCACAGAAGTGGCACCAGCAAAGCTTACTTTTCACAATAGCTGTCACAGTATAGTTTGGCTATCGACTAGTGTTGGCTTGCCCGTACAAAAATAACTACGTTAATACACCAAGGCGTGTAATTTAAGATTCGCAAATGCTGTGATACCCGAAATGCGATGTTGTTGACGTCGACGGTAATTAGCATTAGAGCTAACTAGATCAGCTGCGTTGATTACGCATTCGACAGATGATTGTGGATTCGTTTATAGGTTTTGCAAAGTATGTTATTAAAATTTGTGTTTGGCTTGAAAAATACATTTCTGTTCAACACAACACAGTACCACTAAGAATACGGGCCGACACTCGTTCCAGGAGTTGGCGACACGCTCGTTGCATAACTAAATGCACATCAAAATAATAAAACTTACCACATCCAAATGCGAAGAGAAGGGCAAACACGGCATGTGGAAACATGATGCCCAGATGTTTGACGGTGGTGGGGAAGGGGAGAAAATAACAACGCCGAGCAGCCGGTGATCTTCGGACTTGACTGACGCGTTGCCAGTGCCCACTGTATGACGAAAGGCACGTTACATTGAGTCATATGACGGGTCCACTGGTCACGGGGTAAGAGGTGTGGATTCCTATAACCAGCCTCTGGGATGAACTTTCCACTGCACTTTTGTCATTTTAAAGCAAGGCTGAGGAACTCAGACTAATTGATTTCTGAAAACAAATACAATGAAAAGGACATTTAAAAAAATCATCCCTCAAAACACACACATTCGACTTATTTCGTCTCAATATTTTCAAACCATAGAATTGATCAAAGCCCCCAATTAAAATGTAATTTCATCCTAAGCAAGGAACCTAACATGTCTGTACAAAGATGTGTTTATTCTTTCGTGTTGTACATTAATGCACACTCATTACTTTCCGCAAGCCCCAGAGAACTCTGGTGTGTACTATGTAATATGGCCACGGGGGGCATAATGATGATGAAATGTTGTGCTTTTGGCATTTAAATTGAGTGGACGACGGTGGACTGTTAGCAAGTCTGATAGGTAAGGATTGTACAAAACAAAAAATACCAAGCATAGCATGATATAGTAACATCTTGAATAATGAAGTGCCCTTTTTTATGTCATGTGTTGCCATTCAGTTATGACAACCTTAATTTGACAAACCACCATGTACTGTAGTCCAATAGTTTCATATTTGACCCGGGTTGATAATACAAGAACATTTTAACGTGTTTGGAGCTTTTTTGAAGGTTTGTTGGCATTTACTTGGGCCTGGGGATGGTGGGTGGAGGAAAAATGGAAAAAGTGACTCGATAACAAAGAGCATGTTTCAAAGTGTGGACAAAGACTCTCGAGTTTGAAAATAAATATTCTCTGTCGCTTGGAGAGAGGAAAAAAAAAAAGCAAACTTGTGTATGTGTGCATCCTTTGTCCAATGAGATCGGAGGCACTGAGAAGTATGGAACAAAACTCTCTTTTGATGTAGGTGCAGTCCACACAATCTTTAGACCCCTCTGACAAACGTCCTGTGGAGCGGCATCCATTCAGCTCGTCTGTGGCTGGGTTCACGATGACAATGTTAACATCCACTGGGGCAAAAAGGTTCATAGAGGTGGATCACTCATGACCATCTGTACCTCGTTCTCTCCTCACACTTTATTAGTTTGTTCTCTAAGCCACATAGTTGTACTGGTTGGGATTCTCCTTGTCACGCTCCATATAGTCTCTGTCAATGAGAGACTCTATCCTCTTCTTCAGGTCAGCAGGCTGTGTGCAGAAGCAGAGAGGAGGAACAGCCTTTGAGCCACGCAGTTAAAGTATGTGTAAATAGTCTATGTGTTCCACAAATTTAAAATGTATGGGGCACCATTTTGACACATTTTATAGTGTTGTGTTCAACAATAGAATATCCATGTCACACCGAACAATTCCTCACATCAAAAACATATTTACCCATCTACATGTACTACTCTACTATATTGGAGTAGCTTACTGATACTCTAACAATGCGTTCCGTCTTGCGTACAAATTTGGGTTGCGTTGCCGCTGTAGGAATGATACAATTTTAAACTAAGAACCCCCTGTGTGTTGGATCTGAATTGTTTGTGTAGATCCATCTAAAGAAGTGTCCTGAATTAGTCTGAACTAACCAAAAGCACAGTATAGCAGCTAACTGAGTGATAAGAAATAACAAAACCTGGAATGTCCAGTATTGACCAACAGAAAGCTACTGAGAACTGCACAATCAGTGAAGCATTTTGTGCAAATGAACCGCAAAAGCACTTCTGTTTGCTTTGCAGCATTCTTCCCCAAACTAAAGGCCCAATCACCTTGACGGGGAACTTGAGCTGGTTGTACACCTCGGACATGAGAAGGTTATGGCTCAGAGTCTTTCTCATCTTCATGATGCGCACAATGGCGGCGTCAATCTGATACTGTCGATCCTGGAAGACCCTCTCTGTGGTGCTGGCCTGTTCCTCCACCTGCAGTGACACAAAAACTTCAGGAGTTCACTGCCGACATCCCCGCTGACGACCCCATGAGCATGAGACCAAAAAGCTGTACCGTCTCTTTCATCTGGATCTGATTAATTTTGATGCGGAACAGCCTGTGTTTGAATTCGTCATTGCAGGAGAACTTATCACCGTCCTCCACATCTTTGCTTTTGGGGATTTTGGTCAGGACACGCGCTTTGCCACATGCTAGTGACTGCAGAGTGCGACGCAGCTCACTGTCCTCTGCAAACAATGTGACACCTGTCAAGCAGTCGCTCTCAATCACAGGGACGCAACAACAGGCTGTTGGCTAAACCAAGCATACCTATTCCTGTGGCCAGTTTGATCTCCTCCAAGTTGAACTCCTCTCCTTCGTTGAACATCAGCAGCACTAGTGTTTGGAAAAGTGACACCTGCAGCTCCTTCTTCCCCTGGGGTGACACATAACATTAAGGTTGACATAAGAAGTTCATCAGAGTAGTGGTAAATATGGTCTATGTAAGATGATTTTCCATTCTACCGGTTTTACACTTAAACAGCCTTGCTCCACCTTGATTGGTCGCTTTTCCACTCCACTTTTTCGGGGCCATGCCGTTAACAATGGAACCGCTTTTCAAAACCTCCTCCGAGGTGGCTCCAAAACGCAGGCCAAGCAGGGCTCTGAAGTCACTGCTATCTGATTGGCCGACAGACTAAATGGTCGGTGTTTTAGCAATGTGGCAATAAACTCCGCTGTACATGCCCATTTCCTGGATTAAGAGTGCGAGACAAGAGGCGCAAGGTGTGCTTGCGCACATTTAGCTTCAATTACATTGAGAAATGCCTCCTATTGACCATATATAGTATCGGCAATTACTTTAAGAAATTCAAACATTTATTAGTGACAACAAATGTTTGAAGAAGCCGCGGGGGTTAAAGTTGTGGGGGGAAAAGTCACGGCTTATTGTCGGAATTTTGGGGTGTTCCTGAATAAAGGACCGACCGACCTCTTTGAATTCTGCTTTTAAGACACAGTGGCCGAGCGTCGACTGCCACTGCAGCTTCCTGCCGCTGTGTTTGCCCAGGTAGAAAGTTTTGAAGATCTCCTGCAGGCGCACCATCTGGACAGAGGCATTCAGTGCAACACTTTTGTTACACATCAGGTTATAAAACGGCCATTACTTAAATATTTGCTCACCTCAGGAGGCAGATGCACTTCCATGGGGATGTAAGTGGGCCAGTAGCCCATTGTCAGGATGTTCACAGTCAGTTCGATGTTACCGGGAATGTTTTGGCAGTGCATATACTGAAAGAGATAGGACATGGCAGTCGAAGAACATGGTCTGGTGAGGCATTCAGTCTTCTTGTGGATGGTTGGGGGCAAGATGACGATGTTCAGGAGTAGATATATGAGGTTCGAAGGTGATGACATAACCCAAATTTGTATGCAAGGCAGAATGTACCTTGATCTATCACTGAGCTTCGCTAACATCATAGCCAAGTCATAATTACTGTTGAGCTAAAGCACAGAAAGTGGGAAAAAACTACATTTCCCAGAGTGCACCAGCAGCAGAGGATCTCGAAAGGCAGGTGATGAGCTGCCATATGAGCCCAAATTTGTAGCTTTGCAGTGGAAAAAGCCAGAAGGAAGCAGGATTGACAACACTGAAAGGAACAAGTTCACTCGAGGGGGGTTCATCCCAGATGGTCGGTGCTACATTTGTTTGACTTCTATATTACTAAACTTGATTTTATCTTCTATCACCCTGCTAAAAATGTTAAATGCTAAAAATCTGTTTCATAAGCCCTGTTAAATGTGTTTCATAAGAGTTATTTAATCATGTTTGGGAAATTAAGTTAAAACATTTTGTGAGTCAAGAATTAAATTTGATTTTCTTGTGTTGAATACAACCTGAGAAAGATAGCTTTGAAGAAAATAAGTGATAAAGTGGGAAATCAGTTGTCCTCGCGTCCTTTGGCCAGTCACTTAATTACAACAAATCCTCTAGCACAGATGTCGAACTCCGGTCCTGGAGGGCCGCTGTCCTGCATGTTTTCAAAGTCTCCCTGTTGCAACACACCTGATTCAAATGATCAGATTATCAGCAAGGTCTGCAGAAGCCTGATATTGAACCTGTTCATTTGAATCAGGTGTGTTGCAACAGGGAGACTTGGAAAACATGCAGGACAGCGGCCCTCCAGGACCTGAGTTTGACACCTATGCAGTCTAGGCCATAAATATAATTAAATGAAAAACCTAAGCACTGTGGTAACTGAGCATGCGATCAGCCTAATTGCAAATGAACAAAGTTATTTCCCTGTCCAGGAAACAACGGACCGATATGTGCGTTATTACCTGTTTGAACTGCACCATGATGTCTTTAGAAAGCTCCATATCTTTGAACATCCCCTCCAGTTTGCTGGTGAATGCTGCCCCACATTCTAGGATGAAAACAAAGTCAATCTCTTTCCAAACTCCCTCCCTTGAATTGTTCATTTAGCATCCTTTCTGTCTTTCTTTTTACCATGTTTTAGTTTGGACAACATTGACTTCTCAGCATCCACAGAAGCACTTTTTCCGACCAGTAACCTCTTGGCGAGATCTTTCTTGTAGAAGGCCTCAAAAACGTCTTTGCCTGAAGAAAAGCAAATACGACAATGTACGGTAATCATAAATGACCACAAGGGGGAAACATCATCACTGTTAGAAAGCCTGTTAATTATTACCATAGATAAATCTAAATATAATCATGATCTTGTCCAGCATCTTTTCCAATTCTTCATCTGTTGCTTCTTTGTTTCCAGCTCGCAGTTTAGAATCCACATGTTTGGCTGGAAATTAAAACAGCATTTAAAAACAAGAAGTGGACATTAGGGACTTGAACTAAAATTTCAGAAAATCTCACCTATAAGCTCTGCGGGCTTATTTGGCCGCTTGTTGATGAATGTTTCGAAAGCCTCCTTCATTGCATTCACAAACTTCTCGTTCTTCATGAAGCATACATCGATGATGTGGTCCACCTTGTCTTTGAAGTCGAGCAACTCCTGCACCATCGTTTTGTCTTTTTCAGGGTTTATCACGATTGTGCTTCCAAAAGCCTGCAGGATGAGTTCGGAGTATGTTCTGAGAATCAAACTTTCAGAACAAAGATAACAGCATCACCCATCATAATCACAAAATGTAAACCCACATGTACCTTTATGTACTCGATCCAGTGTTGTAGGAGGACCTGAACGCCACCTCGCACTCGGCTGAAGAGCTGATAGAGGAGGGACAGATCCTGAATCCTATTTTCATCCAGCAGGTGCGTCAAGCCTGGAACAAAAATTCACATCCAGTCAAAGACTCCATCCAGTCTGATTGCTGTGATGGGTAATGTCACAGTAACTTTGAATAGTAGGGCTGGGAGATATGACCTTAAGATAACAACTATTATTTGCCCACCACTATACATGGTTTGGGTATAAATTGTTTCACTTGTGGCATTTTGCCTCAGTGAATAATGGGAAAGTAACACTACGTTTCGTTAGATCACATCAAGGAAATTCCCAAGTCTAACTAGAACCTAGCGGCATCTGGTAAAGCATGAAAATCTACACAAAGACTACAGTTGGTGTTGTGTATTCCGGTGCTGTTTACATGTCTTGCCACATTTGGCTGTGTCTGCTTGTCCTTGTGCACATGGTGAGGCAAACAAATCTGTGTTTCGGACCTCCTCTATGCCAAACATCCTTGCCCTGTGATGCTTCAGTTATCTAACCTCTTTTCAAATATTAATTGCACAAGTTTTTTTGTTTTTTAAATATGTGTTTTTTGGTCATCTTTGTATTGGAGCAAATCATAGTTTTCACATTTTAGCTACTGCTTACCTTTTTGCAGAGTTGCTGTGAGATGTTCACCCAAAAGCTGCTTCTCCACTGTGGCAATAAGAGGTTTTCTACAATGCAAAGAAAGAATGATTAGACGTGTTTTTTATTTATTCCATTGATTTGATCAGAATGAACTGGTAAAAGTGAAGTGGAACACTCACTGTGTGCTCTGGTCTAGGTAGGTAATGACTCGGTCCGCCTCCTCCTCCAAGCGTTTGTTGACGTGGTGTAAATACTCTGGTACCTGCAAGCATACAATGGCCGAGCAGTGAGATTTACTGTACAACAGCTCTTGATAGGCAGCGGACCAAATTTGGTGATGCCAGTCCAAAGGAACTCCTGGCAGGTCTGATTTCTTTCAACCAACTCCAAAAGACAACTAAGGATGATGGTGATAATGACAAAGTCAAATCTAAAATAATGACATTTATGTGCAATAAAATGATTACAATAAAATAATATTGGTATGTAGTAATTTTCTGTGGTAAACACTTCGATGAGGACTCTGAAGGTTGACACATATGAAACAGCGGTATCCTTGTCATGAAGGTACTTGTTGTGATTTCTTTCAAATAACTAGGAAAGAAGACTGATGATGATGGTGGTGATAATGATGATAATTTAAATGATGATACAGGTAAATTAAATGCAACATAATGAAAATCATTATAAATTAAGTACCGCATTTTCCACACTAAAAGGCGCACTGGATTATGAGACGCACCTTCAATGAATGGCCTATTTTGTCATTTTTTTTCCATATATTGGAAGCACTGGATTGCAACATGCAACCTACAATGCATCCACTCGATGGAGCTACGTTCAAGGAAATGCAAACAGAAGGACCGGATGTTAGTAAAACGTAGAGACTGCACAGTCTCAGAAGTGTTTGTTATTTATTCCTTTGTTGTGTATTCACAAACGAGGAAATCACAAAATAAATTCTGTAGGGGGGGCTAAAGAATTTAGTTTGTGATTTCCTCGCTGGATTTTCTGTTTTGAGGCATTATTTTCAATTTTCGTAGTTTCATTGAAGGAATCGTTAATTTACATTTTTCGGAGGCGGTCATGAACGCCTCGAATCGAACGGAAGAAGAGATGGCATGGAGACGGACAAAGACGTACCTATATTTGTTGAGACTGTGAAAACCATTAATAAAGTGTCGGATTTAAAAAACCAACACCACAGCTCTCCTTTTTTTGGAGCTGCAACAAAAACATATTTAATAAAGCAACGACACAGTTCACCAAACTAACAGCAAGTTATGACATTGACTCGTTAAAGTTGAACTCTCTTGCCGCTATTCTATTTCCGTGTTCGATTGCATGTCTCCAGCAAGGAGCCATTTTGGGGTCGACATATTACTGTAATGACCATACACAAGGAACACCGAATTTTAAGGCGCGCTGTGAGCTTTTAATAATAATAATAATGATAATAATAATACATTTTAATAATGAAAATGGAAGACTTTTAGGTGCGCCTTTTTGTGCGGAAAATACGGTACCATTAATGGTTTTAACAGAAGACTATTGTGATGTGCTACAGTAATTTTCTGTGGTATAACATTGAATATCAAGTATTGCAATGAGTACAGTCAAACCTCGGTTTTCGACCGTCTCTGTTCTCGACCAAATCGTTTTTCGACCAAAAATTTCAGGTTTTTTATGCCTCGGATTACGGCCGAAAATCGGTTTTTGACCAAACTGAGCACACTTGAATGCGCCACTTGACTCCTCTCGCCTTCCTTACACAAGGAAGTGACGCTTCGTGTAGCATTCCATTGTGAGCAGACGTGTTCAATAAAGATGTTTTTTTTTTTAAAAAGAGCGTGGTTTCAGTTTTCGAACAAATCGGTTTTCGAACAGCCTTCTGGGACGGATTATGGTCGACAACCGAGGTATGACTGTACTCCTTCCTATTTAGTTGCATTTTGTCAACTTAAGTTGTAATACACCCGGAGTGCGTATATTTCCAAAATTATTCAAAATCAAGGCATTCTGCCCCAGTAGACTTCTGCCCCCAACACCACCTGAACTGGCGCAAATAAATACCCTGTCAACTAGTTGAGGAAATACAGATTAGTGTCATGTTTGTCCAGTTCTTCATGCTGACAAGAATACAGTCACAGAGCTCACCTCTCGCTCTTGCATCAGCCTCTGGCCCTCTGCAGCATACAGGCGATTTGTCTCCTCCAAAAAGCGCTGCTCAAAGGAGTCTTGATAAATCTACGAGAGTCAGAGCACTTTCACTAAAGTCATCTGTCAAGAAGACGGTGGCGGAAAGAAGCTGCCAAAAGGTGACATGCGTCATCAGAACAACAATACTGGAAAGTTGGATTACCTGCAGGTCCGAGAGCATGCTCAGCAGGCTCCTCAGCAGGCTGCGGTCTATGGCCTCGCCGTTTCGCTCCCTCTCAATGAGCAGCAGAATGCCATCGATGGTCTTACTCTGGACCTTCAGGTCGCTGATGATGTAGAACCTGAAGAGCTCCAGACCCATGTCCCTACACAAGATAAACAGGCTTATGAGCAGGCGCTTCATTGGAGGTTCGCAGAAGGGAATTGGTCGCTGATCACTCACCAAATGGATGGCAGCATAGAGTTTTGTAAAACATAGGTGCGGTCCAAAAATAAAAATATACCCCTGATCATGATCTGTGGAGCAAAGTAAATCTGGATTAAAACAAATTCAGCAATTTTCCATCACTCCATGCCTCATTTGGGTTGTAGGCAACAGCCCTTGTACACCCTGGACAGTTCAACAGTGAATCACAGGGAACACATTTTCACAATTTCTATTCAATAAACGCCACAGGAATGCTTTTGGGATGCAGGAAGCATCGAGAAACCATACAAACTCCACACAGGAGGGAGTGAGCTGAGATTGCAACCTGGGACCCCTTGACGATGAGGCATGTGTGCCAAGTTGCTCACCATCAGGATTAAACTAAAATATAACAGAAATTCATACCAAGAGGTGTTCCTAATTTTTACTTAGTCTTAGTCTTATTTAGTTAGGTACATGCAAAATATTAGAAAGACGTCTCAGTGTTCTACGCCTCTAATAAATAACCACCAAAATAAAGTTCATTGTTCAATTGATAGCTCTGTCAGTGTCAACCAAAACTGGACATTAGCGATAAAGGTCAATAAAAGTTAAGAAACAATGTTATAGATGAACCACAAAGGTTGAGTATATTACAAACAAAGAGAAAATATTCAATTATAAGCATCTGCCCCTGGCACGGGTGATCCAAGAGTCATCAACCCACTTTCACACACACAATTAATGTTTCCAGATTTTTATATTGTGATCACTTGAAATTTGAGACCCAACCGGCCTGTATATATTGTGTTTTACAACAGCACCTAACAGTGTTGATAATTCCATCCTTATCAATGCATGAATTAGCGTAGCCCCATGCTTCCGTGAATTGGGGAGGCCCAGAAAGCCGGCTCACACAAACTCCTTTATTCATAAAAAGCAAATCGTGCTAGTTCAGTCATATGGCCGTGAATGTGGATAAGGACACATCCGGACTCTGATATTTATGATTTTTATTTTATTTTTTTAAATGGGAAGGATGTACCATGACCCGTGTTACAGAAGGGATGCCAACTTCTGTGGAGCCACAGACGCATTGCGTGCCAGCTCTGTCACAGAGTTGGAGCGCCTTCACGGGACTACCATAAGGTACTGGTAGTTAGAAATTATGATTATCATATTAGTTTTTACCCTCAAATTCAGAGTAAGGTATTGATTGGTAAAAGCACTTGGTGCAACACTACATTGGAGTAGATCAACTTGAAAATATTTCCAATCGGAAAAACTGTTCAAGAATGTATAGTGTTGAACCAACTGCAATTGAACAGAATGTGATAACAATGCCCACATACTGCTGTAAATTGAGGATTTCACCATTGTGAGACAAATAAAGGTTTTCTTATCTTATCTTATACTATATGAAGCAGCTTTAGGTCAAGTGAAATGAAGTAAAAAAGAGCATGTGCAAATTTATTTGTGAGACCCAAATGCATTAAAACCTACCATTTGTCTGCAGTGATCCTGCCAGCACTTGTCAATTTTCTTCAGGAAAAGCACACTGTCTAGGGCACCCGTGAGAATGGTATTAAGGCAAATGTCAGATTAGTACTACATTAATGATGCACTCAATGAATTTACAGTTGCGAGAAAAAGTATGTGAACCCTTTGGAATTACTTGGATTTATGCATAAATTGGTCATGTGTTCTGATCTTCATCAAATTCACAACAATAGACAGTCTGCTTGAACTAATACCACACAAACTGTGTTCGCTACTTTTATTGAACATAACATAAACATTCACGGTGCATGGTGGAAAAAGTAACTGAATCCTTGGATTTAATAACTGGTCAACCCTCTTTTGGCAGCAATAATCTCAACCAAACGTTGCCTGTAGTTGCAGATGAGATCTGCACAACGATCAGGAGGAATTTTTAGCCATTATTATTGACAAAACTGTTTCAGTTCAACAATGTTCTTGGCATGACCTCAACAGACCAATTCACACCGAATTGGTCTGTTGAGGTCATGCCACAGGATCTTTACCGGGTTGAGGTCAAGACTCTGACCGGGCCACTCCAGAAGGCGTATTTTCTTTTGTTGAAGCCATGCTGTTGCTGATTTACTTCTATGCTTTGGATAGGATTCTTCTTCCCCTCTCTGAACATTATGCACTGTGCTCTTGCAGTCATCTTTACAGGACAGCCACTTTTAGTTAGAGTAGCAACAGAACTGAAATGTTTCAATTTATAGACAATTTGTCTCACTGTGGACTGGTGGCCATCAAGGATACTTTTGTAACCCTTCCCAGCTTTATGCATGTCAACAATCCTTAATCGTAGATCTTCTGACAGCTCTTTTGTGCGAGGAATGGTTCATATCAGACCTCATCATATCATCTTGAGAATGGCAAACTACAAACTGGTGTGTTTTGTTTTTTTTATAGGACAGGGCAGCTTTATGCAACCCTGTCAATCTCATCTTATTGATTGGACTCCAGGTTGCTGACTTCTGACTCCAATTAGCTCATTAGCCTAAGGGTTCACATACTTTTTCCACCTCGCACTGTGAAGGTGACAACATGAGAACATATAACTATGTGTGTTATTAATTCAAGTACACAGTGTTTGTATATTGTTGTGAATTAGATGAAGATCAGAGCACATTTTATCTTCATTTTATGCAGAAATCCAGGTAGTTTCAAAGGGTTCACATACTTTTTCTTGCAACTGTAATAGGCTTGTCTTGTGGAAAAAAAAGGATATTCTCTGAACTGATTGATCTGAGACTTGATGTGATCTTCACACACGGCCCTCAGCTGTTTGTAAAGCTTGGCAGAGATCTTGTGGGAGCACAGGTTCTCAACGGCCTGCAGAAGGGATAAATGACAATACGAGGTTTAGGCATATGAAGAAGAGGAAAGAGCGATCAGTGGTAAGATGGGATGCACTACCTGGTAGAGCTCCTCCAGGTTGTACTTGATGGATGTGCTGTTCTGAATGGCCTCCACTGCCTCCTTCAGCTTCTGCCACGTCTCTTGTGTGTAGTTCTCTGGTAACTTGGGCTTTTCTAGGTGCAGAACAACACAGGTGTTTTCATCTGGCTCTTCAATGAAATGACAAATTAAGTTCTACCTTTTGAAGTCATAATGCTCAGTACCGACTGCCACTGGTAGAGAGGTAAATAATTGAAAAACATGCATTTGATGGAAGTTGTAATCTAGAGAGGTGTAGCATACCAATGTTTTCTACTGAGACTAGTTTGTTAATTGCCACATACAGTAAATTCATGTTATCACGTATTTCTGCTTCAGATTTTGAATTCTGTGTCATTAGCTTAAAATACATTGCTGCCTTGAGCTATCATTTTTCCAATGAGAGTCATATCCCCCATCCATCCATCCATCCAATATCTGAACCACTTATTATCACGAGGGTTGCGGGCAAGCTGGAGCGTATCCCAGCTGTCTTAGGGCAACAGGCAGGGTATTGAAAGTCATATTCTACCATATTAATTTGACACAAGAGTAAAAATAACATTACACAACGAGAAATCAATGGTTGTAGACACATGACATCCACCCAGCCATGTTGAAAGCCAATTTTTCATATTGCACACGAGATTCAGGCGTTGTCATTGAATTACCTTCGTAAAGGATAATGCCTTCTAGCCAGACGTGGGTGTAGTTTAAAAAAAATGAAACTTGTATATATATATGGGCGGCCCGGTAGTCCAGTGGTTAGCACGTCGGCTTCACAGTGCAGAGGTACCGGGTTCGATCCCAGCTCCGGCCTCCCTGTGTGGAGTTTGCATGTTCTCCCCGGGCTTGCGTGGGTTTTCTCCGGGTGCTCCGGTTTCCTCCCACATTCCAAAAACATGCATGGCAGGCTCGTTGGGCACTCTAAATTGTCCCTAGGTGTGAGTGTGAGCGTGGATGGTTGTTCGTCTCTGTGTGCCCTGCGATTGGCTGGCAACCAATTCAGGGTGTCCCCCGCCTACTGCCCGAAGACTGCTGGGATAGGCTCCAGCAACCCCCGCGACCCTAGTGAGGATGTAGCGGTTCGGAAAATGGATGGATGGATGGTATATATATATATATATATACACACACACACAGTGTATTTATTTTTTTCGGCAACAGCAAACAACTTCTACTATTCCCTCAAGTGACGGAGTAAGTGCATGGCATTTGTTACACATGCAATAGTCATGATGTTGTGGAATTATGTTCGCTTACGGAGATGGCGGCGAAACAAGCCTCCTCTGCATATGATTTGTGATTACCTCACCGACAATCACATAAATGTGTGATGTCACATCCGTTTAACTTTGCGCCAACATGGCAAATACAATGTATCGAGCCACTTCTCCACATTCATGATGTTGTGGACGCCTCCCTGGTGATTCCGGGCATGTTCGCTCCTGGGATTAGTCCCAGCTGGCATGATTCTCCGGGAAGAGCTGGAAAAAGTGGCAGTCTGGGCTTCCCTATAGCCGACCCGGATAAGCATGAAAGATGGCGTTGAATAATTTAACTACCGAATACACATGCCATATAACAATACAGTCAAACCTCGGTTTTCGTACTTAATCCGTTCCAGAAGACTGTTCGGAAACCGAATTGTTCGGAAACCGAAACCATGCATTGGAATCAATGTAAAATGTTTTAACGTTCCTCAGGAAAACAACTTTTTACACTCGCTTTCTTTGGTGCCATGATTAGGGGCTGATACACGAGCAAAAATAACAGTCCAATTACGTAGTTCTCACCAAACACGTCTGCCTTTTTTTATTTATTCTAAATTGAACAATACAACTCGTCTGCTCACATAAAGCTGTTTCTGTGATGCATAATAATGAGACACCACATCCAGTGTTCCTTATGTGCCGCTGCATGCAGCGGCAATGCAGGGGTAAACAAACGCACGCACTTCCCACGTGCTGCTAGGGCAAACCATTCTGAAAAGAGGGGGATTTCAATCCTCCTCAGAAGCGTCTCACCAAACACGTCTGCTTTTTTTTTATTGAACAATACAAACTCGTCTGCTCACAATCGACGCTACACTAGGAAGCGTTTCACCAAACACGTCTGCTTTTTTAAAAACATCTATTGAACAATACAAAAACATCTGCTCACAATGGTCGCTTCCTGTGAAGCAACGCTTCCCGACGGAACGCGGCTACACGAGGGAGCGTCACTTCACTCCTCTCGGCTACGCTACCTCTTCTCGGCTTCGCTACATAGCGAAGCCGAGAGGAGTGAAGTGACGCATTCAAGTGCGCTCAGTTAGTTCGAGAACCGAAATTTGTTCGTCATCCGAGGCATAAAAAACTCTAAATTTTAGTTCGAAAACCGAATTGTACGAGAACCGAGACGTTTGAAAACCGAGGTTTGACTGTATATGTAATCTTCATACAATTTAATCTTATATTGGTTCTATTTTTTTTATGTGTGGGACATTGGGTTAGCTTGTTTGATACACTAATGCACAGGTGTCAAAGTCAAGGCCCAGGGGCCAGATTGGGCCCTCCACATCATTTTATGTGGCTCGCGAAAGCAAATCAGACATGTTAACGTCTACCATGATTGCTAAAATCTGAATCTAAATTTCAACTCTTCATGTAATAAATAAGATATTATAAGCATTTTTATGTTACCAAATCCCTCATTACAGTAACTTAAACAATCATTGAATCAACCATTATTCTTGACTTCTTTAAATACTTTCACAGTCACAACGGCCCTCGAAGGAAAACAGTCATTTCAATGTGGCCCGCGACAAAAATGAATTTGACACCCCTGCACTAATGTTGCATCCAAGATGGGAATACAGGAACTGTCGCCTTTTAATTGGGCCATCCTTGTGCCTAACTCTCCAGGCACCTGTTCCGCGAATGTAATGGTCGGATAAAGTGTGAGTTGATGGGTCATCTCTGGGAAGTCGGTGCAGGGATGATGTTCATGTGGCACTCCTCTCAATCTCTGTGGCGAATCTTATCTCATGGTTTCTTGTAATGCAAGCACAAAGTTGATGTGCATAGTGCACTGTGCTTTTTGTCCACAAAATGAAAGGAGCATAGTTACAACGTTGATGTGGTCTTTTCATAATAAGATTCTCAGACTAATTATTCTCTGTTCCTCGCCTCCCAGAAGGCGTTGAACACTGTACCAATTATCTGAACAACATTCTCTCCTCGTCCGGGATGTAAGTTCAAAATATTCCTATTGTAGTCAAAAATTCACAGTGCAACAAGTTCCCAGGCGGCGCTAGAAATGTTTCAATGCTGCTAATTTGCATTTTTACACTGCGCATTTGTTTGTTACTCTATTTTTAGTTACCTTTAATTTTGTCATTTGTAAATTAATGTGTATTCTAACTAACTGGAAAAAAGAGAAAAGATTAGCATTCATTTTATGCAATTTTAAGGGGGAACACGAATTCAGGAAATGTACTTATCGAAATATAAAATTACCTAGACTGGGATGTAAAATGTTCTCCATATTTTACCATACTAGAGTAACTTATTTAACATGGGTGCATGATTGTGTACAAGCTGATGTTTTATGATCCTATGTTTGGGGTGTGTGTGTGTGTGGGGTGGGGGTGGGGGGCTACAAGCTCAAATAGTGTGCATTATGACAGTATTATTATGGTGTACCTTTGAAATTCTTGATGACTAGTTTCTTCGCGGCGCCGGGCTTGGTGTTGGAGAAGGTCCCCGAGCCTGCCGCGCTCTTGGTCAGTCCGTTGGCATGGTGGCCCCCCACGCCGGCGGCCAGCAGCACGGCTTTGCTTTTGTTGTTGGAGCACGAAGCAGCGGCAGCCTCCTCGGCCATTTTCACATCCAGTCCGAAGAAGTCCACGGAGTCCTCGAACCGCAACTTCTTCTGGATGTGCACCGGCGACGAGGACGTGGATGAGGAGGAAGTGAGGGTCTTAGGAGGCGAAGGGGAGATGGTGTCGTTGGTCTCTTCCCTGTCTGAGCCGTTTATTTTCCTCTTCTTCGAAGATATAATGTTGCCGCTGTCGTTTTTGACATCAGTAGCCGTTGCTCTTGCCTCCTGGGTTGGCGGTGGTGGGGGGTTAGGGGAAGATAAACCTGTTGGAAACATGAAAGAACGGGGAATACTAATTCTTAGCAGCCAGTCTTCTGATCGGAAACTTTCCAAAGCTAGTGAGGAGGACAAGCTCAATGTTGACGGGCGCTTCTTGAGCTACATGCGAAGCCGCCCTCAGGTTGCTTCTTTTATCCCGCGGAAGACAAAGATATGAGAGTGTAAATTGTCAAAGTACAAGCTCCACTTGCAGCTAGCCTGCTCTCTTTCTTGTTATTGCTACTGGCATCCAAAAGAAAAATGGTGGCCTATTGCTTCCTCTTCTCGCCCCGCTTGTCTTCAACCGCGTTGTCAAATCGTCGGGCGAACAACACTTGACTAAATTAGCCCTTTGAAAATAACACTTATTAAAGGACTAAAGTTAGGACATTAGTTGGATCATACGGGAGTAAAGAGGCTACTGGTAACCACGAGAAAAACGGATCATAAAAACTACTCGGTGACCCCACCGGAAGTACTTTGCCCGAAAGTACTTTTTCCACCAACGTGTTTTTAAAGGTGCTATTTTGGCCACAAGATAGCGCTATACAATCATTACAGTATACTACTGTATACAGAAGGGTACTCGGTTTACGACAGCGTTCCGTTGCTCCAGCACATAGTCTAACGAAAAGTACACAACTCAACTTTATTCAGTTGGTGGATGGATGGATGGATGGATGGATGAATAAATTAATCATAAATTGTTGTCTGATCTTAAAGAATAAGATAATAATCAGAGTGTGTTTAAACTAATAGCACACATGCAATTATGATTTAAAGAACATAGCATGCAAATATTCAGAGGACAATGAGAAAAAAGTAAGTGAAACACGCAGTCAACTGTCAAATTTGTAAGTTTGTTCGCCCCGACCCCAGGATAACAACAGGAACGACCGCAGATATGAATATGTAGATACGACACATCTTTGAGCTGCGTACCTATGGCCGTGTGGCATGTGTGTGACAACACTCCGCCACCGCATAGCTGTGCCGCTGCCCTATGGGGTGTTTTAATTAATATAATAAAGAGGATAAGAAAAAAAGAATGTCTTCAATTAATTAATTTTTACAATGATTATTTTTTAAAGATGAGATAAGAAATCCTTTATTAGTCTTGCAGTGGAGAAATTGCCAATTCACAGCAGCAAGTTATGAAAGGAAGAAGTAGAACAAAATATAGGAGCTGCTGGAAAGGCAGCCAATCTCGTGGCGCCATCTTGAAGTCAAAATAACAAAATAACACAACACAACAAGACGCAGACAACCGTGCAATCATAATCACTTTTCCTGCATACACTTTGTTGTTTGAAGCAGTTGTAGAATATATATATTTAATCCCTGTTGTCATATTTCTGAATGAAATATCACTTCCAGCACACATGTCTGCGATTCTCAGAATCGGTCTGGCTACGCCTTGATTAAATTCACCAAAATTGCACTGCACTATCTGCACCACAACTTAGACCTAATTTTAGCAGGTCTAAATTCCGGTCTACTTTCTGTCACCAAATTGTTAGGTGTGCCGGGGACTCGTAATAGAAAACGCCCCCGGCCCGCCAGAACGAGCAACGAGTCGCAACGGACTGACAAATTTACGAATGCAGTCAACTAGACTTGCGCGTCTAATAGACGTGACATTTTTTTTATGAGGAGCACATGAGCGCCTGTCTACAAAAATAGAGCCGTAAGTCTTTGTCATTATTCCATACATGTACAGCAAGGGTGCCTTGTGCTGCAAAAGGCTGTGGACAATAACGTACAGTTACAAGGAATCCGGGAGTAACATATACTGTAAATAGATAACATTCCAAATAAAAATCTCCATTATTTATTTGAATATGTGTATTTGAATATTACCTATTGATAGCATATGTTTTGGAGCTGTCAAAAAATAGACGTCAGGAAAATAGGTTGAGAAATATGAACGATTTATTTTCAATGTTTATTCATTTCCTTTGACGGGTATTCGACTCTGATAATATAGTCGCCACGGCGGAACGGCGACGTGCCCGGGGTTGTTCCACCCTGTGCTGGCCTCTGTATGTGCGGAACTGTCGTAAAAATACTCTCAGTTGTCTCACTGCTTTCCGGCCGTCGCAAAATAAGCGTGCGAGTACCTAAACCTGACGTTTTGTGTGCTATATTGTTGCCTCTTCGCGTTTTAAATACCACATCTGCTACAGTGAGTGCAAAGTAAGGGTTTTAAGTACTGAGGAAACGCAAGGAACGACGACCAACGAAGATGTTTAAAAAGTAAGTACTGTACCTATCTTTATACCGCAGCTAACGTTAACGAGCTAATGATTGGGTAGGTCTTCTCTTGTTGAATGTCGGTCTTAAACATTGTCGTTGCCTTCCTATTACATTTGGAAAAAGGATGTTTTGATGAAGCTACAAAAGTCTTGTAGGCTAAACGATATAATATGTTCCTATCCACGATTGCTGTATTCGTGTCTTGTGCTCATTTATTACTGAAACTCATCTTGTGATCCCCCATTTTAGATTTGACGAGAAGGAGAACGTATCAAACTGTATACAGTTAAAGACATCCGTCATCAAAGGGATAAAGAGCCAGCTACTGGATCAGTTCCCTGACATCGAGTCATGGCTCAATCACATCATGCCAAAGAAGGACCCTGTCAAAATAGTGCGATGGTACAATTTTTCTCATTTACAACCATTTAAACTCTGATAACTAAATCTGACAACTCCTCTCTGTTATTCACCTTTCAGTCATGAACACATTGAAATCTTGACCGTGAACGGAGAGTTGCTCTTCTTCAGACAACGGGAAGGCCCCTTTTATCCCACCCTCAGACTGTTGCATAAATGTAAGACTTTTACACCCCATCATGCTTGTAAACAATTGGGGGGTGAAAAACCCTCAAAGCACTAATGGAAAGTTTTATCTCACTGATTTTTTAATACCATGCTATAACACATAACTGGTAGCTGGCACATCTTTATTTCCTGCTAAGAAACAGATAACATGAATGGAATCAGCTTAACCAAAAAGGAGGAAGGCAATCACAGAGTCAATTGAACATATCCAAAGATATGAATTGAATTGAATTGAATTGAATACAACTTTATTATTTTTATTTATAATTTTTATTATTATTTATTGTCATAAGTTGGCAATGCACGAAAAAGAAAACAAACACGACAGGCAGAAAAGGAGAAAAAGAAAGTTGTTGGATTTGAAAGGAGTAACTAAATACAAATTTATGATGCCCCGACTGCAACCCATCAAATGTTTGTGCTCTGCCTCTGAAGGCTGTGTGTGTTCGCACAGAGGGATACAAAAATCGCTAAATTTCCTTGTCCTCAAAATGTGCGTATAGATTGTTTAAAGCTACTGTACATGTGCGCACGTTTGCCCGTCAATTTTTTTACGAGAGGATTAAATACTTAACACAGGACATTAAATACGAATCTTTCAAGCCGTTTTGTGCGTGCACTGCAGTGATAAGTCTGGCCACTTTAACACGTGTGCACTTTTTCTCCGTTTTTTTTCAAGGTTACACATTTTGCACAGGAAGTTGTGTACGCATCTTTCAGACCCCATTTTGTGCATATGTAGCGTTGATCAGTGAGACCCTAGGTGCAATAATACTTGACTTTTCATAATTTTATTGAGGTCGTGTTATGCCTCATGGCTAGTCAACCTGGCTGTGGCAGGCAGTGCCATGGTTATTGAGCGCGGGCCTTGCCCTCTCTCCAACCATCAGTCACTCATTAGTCAGGCAGCTGTATTTCATAAAGATAACCTTTATTTGTCCCACACTGGGGAAATTTGCAAAAAAGATTTACTGTGCAAAAAATTTAATTTGTCTACATGTTGGCGAACGAGCCGTTCATTTGAATGGCTCTTTTGGGTGAAGATGAGAATCAATTCAGAGCTGTTTGTTTTGTTTTTTGCCAATTTGGTATGCAAATTGGCCATGCTGTTTTATGTGTCACATGTCTGCTACATGAGTCTGAATGATATGGCAAGCCTTCTAAACCTGGATTCAATGCAAGTTTATGTTAAAATATTCACTAGTCCGCCCAAAAATTTAAGATCTCACTAGTCGTTGACTTTTACTGGAGTAGCTGAAAAAGTCCTGTACAATAATTTCATGCAAAGAGTGAGAACCCTGATGTCATAAATTCATTTCTGGTAACATCAAGTCTTCTTATTTCCTCACAGATCCATTCATTCTTCCTCACCAGCAAGTAGACAAAGGTGCCATCAAATTTGTCTTAAGTGGTGCCAACATCATGTGTCCTGGACTGACGTCACCAGGGGCCAAACTCTACCCAGCTGCTTCGGACACAGTAGTTGTATCCTTATTATCTGTTGTTGGTTTGCATGACGTTGCCAAACCTTTCAGCACCTTACAAGTTGCATAATATTTTGCTGTCAGAGCTGACGTAGTGGCTGGGAGCATTTATTTACTCAACAGCACCAGATGTGTATTAAGGGAGGAGGTTTTTATTTGTTCATATAATGTTGTCACGACACCAAAATTGGCACTTCGATAGTATAGCTGCATAAAATAATTTCGGAGCGATACTGCAGCAAAAAACCTAAAACATCAAAAGTGGTGGCATGTTCTGTTCTATTGACGTTTTGCTGTGTAGGTACTGATTTAGACTATTGTTTATTGAGCCTTGATTAAAACTTTTGGACTGTGCTGTTACAGTAGATGTTAATTAATCAAATATACGCCTGCGTACCAAACCTTATTCTCAGTCACGCTGTGATTGGCTGTTGAAGATAAGACTGGCCATCAATCAAACAAAAATGACATCACTGTTTCTTTATATTTTTAATGCCTCAGTCATAAGCAACTCAAAACACAACAAACAAAAAAAAACTTCTTTGATGAAATAAAACATTACTTTTAGAAATCCGTGCCTCAACTGGGGGGGCCACACACATCTTGGTGGGCAGGTGCTGAGAGACATACAACACAGCCAGCTTTCTTAACTGGCTGGATTGAATTGTTTTCAACTGTTCAAGTGTCAACCAAGATCGCATTTAGCTGCCAAAACAACTCGGTCAGAAGACTGACTGGCGAAGTGGAAACTTTTTTGCGATTCTCTTGTCTGCTTGAAGCAAAGTGAAGTCACTCTCTCCCACATACAAACACGGTGAAGATGCTCAAGACAAGCGGCACGTCACATTCGGTCTGAAGTAGCTTATTGCACACGCAAGACAGGCTGGGCGTGTTTCAGTCATTCGTGAAACGGGTGTGTCAGTCCTTCATGTTCTCCAACTGTACGCTATGTGGCGGTATTGATATAAAAATAGTCCTGAGATGAAAAAGGAAGGAGAAGAATTCTGTAATGGTGACTCAGTGAGTTGTACAAATTAGTGGTGTGCTGTTGATCGCCTTTTAAGGAAATACGGTGTTTGGCTACATTCTGGCCTTATTTTGCCTCCTGACGCTGCACACTTAACTCGGGTAGGAACAACCAAAGGGACAGACAGAAACCCCTTTCCGTCCTTGCTTTGACTATCCTTAAAAAAATAAATATAAAAAAATCTATCCTCCATCTCCAAAATGGGCATTTGTCCCAGCGACAGAATGCTCATCCCTGGGGGTTATTGTAGAAAGTTGGGTGCTCTTTTTTTCAAGTGTCACTATTTTAGAGTAAACCTCAAACGGGAGCAGTAGCGTAATGTGTATTCCATTTCCAGAGTTGCTTCAGGTGTCGTCCCACAGGGTTTTCGTTATAGTGATGCTTGGCCGCAGGCTGAATGAAATATGCTACAGCCTATACCAGTGCACTTGTCCGGCTTTTGTTCTTTTCACAAGCAAATGCGCGACATTTTTAAAGGACTACTAAAGCGTGAAGCAAGCACACTTATCTTCTTTTTGGAGAACGGTTCGCCCTTCCACCAAACTGCATACAAGTACCGGTACTGAAAATGTCTAATATTGTTTCGTTTTGATGGCGACTTCAATTTTACTTGACATAAATTGTCACGTTGTTTATGCAAAAGAAGTCCAAATAGGCCTCCCTCCCAGTCAGTCAAAAGTGTACCTTTCAAAAATCACATGTGAAGTGACATTATTTTTTGCAGCATGTTGTCCTTAACAAGAAGTTGTAGGCCATTATGGCAGAGGGTAAACAGCATGCGCTGTGCGTTGGCGTCATGAAGCTGTCTGCAGAGAGCATGTAAGATTAAAAGTGCATTAATCGGTTGTCGTAGACTGAGTCACGACACTCGTAATGACAATCATTTGTCTTTTTGTACAGAGAAAAAGTCAACAAGGGGATTGGCATCGAGAATATTCACTATCTGAACGACGGACTGTGGCACATGAAGACGTATAAATAACAAAAGAAACACCCAACCTCCCTGCCCAAATCTGTATGTAGTGCTCTTGAAGCAGACGTTTACATTGACTTAAGGCTTTGTACCAATTCACCACCGTTGTGCACCAATTAAAAGAAACATCTCCCTTTGAATGAATGCGTGTCTCTTTGTTCACACTGCACCTGGTTAATGTCAAACAGGATGTTTGCACAATGACCGAGGCGTGATCCAACCCTGCCAACAAGGCCAATCATTTGTCAACTGCATATCCATGCTCCTAAAGACCCTGTAAAAGTGAATTGAGTGATGTGTTCCTAAATGCCTTGTACTCTTAAAGGTAAATGCTGAAAACGTGCCAGGACTGAGAACTCCGTAGTACTGAACTGTGGAGGTAGTTTGCTTGTCACCACTTCAGTTCACCTTTTTTCTTTTTTGATTCATTCATATTTGACAGGGTTGTTAACACTTTTGCTGTTAAATTTACATAGTTTATTTGGACTTTAAGCTTAATTTTAGTTTGGAAGTAACACTACACATGAACACCTTTAATTCAGGGATGGTAAAATGGCCACCATAGCGTTTACAAAATGAACTTGATCATTGACAGGACATCGAACCTGTTTCCACTTTATTTTCATTTCAATCATATTTCACATTTGTCAAGTGCAAGTTGTTATTAATGGATCATTCAACACACACACTCACCCAAATTTAGTCTTGAATTGGTGCAGTGAACCTTCAAGCTTTCATCTGTTGGGCCATCACATTTTTTTGCACAAAGTCCTCTGTAATAAAACATAGATGATCAAACAAATGTGGGTTAAATAGATACATATTTTTTTTCAAAATGCATGGCTGACTGGATCAAATGCCAAAGGTTCCTCAGTCCTGCTCCCGAATCAGTTTTTTTTTCAGCGTACCCTTGTCTTTAAATTGTAAAATTGGAGCAGACATGAAATGTGATTTGCAAGGTGTCTCTGCATTTATAATAATAATAATAATACATTTGATTTATAAGCGCCTTTCAAGACACCCAAGGACACTTTACAATCAGGAACAAAAGTGTGTTCATGTAATGCAGCTTCAGGACAGCACAAAGAATGATTTTTTTTTTTTTTTTTTTAATCTGACGTTTCAGGTAACCTATTTCACATTAACGCAGTTCCCAGCTTTGCCTTCAAAGGACAGTTAGTGACCATGGACGTTTTTTTGTTTTTTTTAAAATTGACACCACAGGAACAGGGTGAAAAGTGCAAAAGGTACAAAACTTGTAAGAACTGGATTTCCTCCAGTGAGGATCCCGATGGAAAACATCTTCACACTCAAGCAGTTCGTATAAAAAGGCCTGGTGCAGCCTGTGATCCTAGTCATTGTCCGAACCTTCTGGCGGGTCAAACATGAGCAAGTCGTTGAAATCGTGGCCATATGGACGAAGCCGGTAGACGCCATACATCATCACCTGCATCTGGTTGGGGGTCATGCCGTTGAATGTGACAGCAAAGTCAGAGCAGCAGCCGTCCACCACATTTTTGGGGTTGTTTTTCATACTTTCCTTGATCAGAGCATCGAGGCTCTTCCCGTTGAACAGGCCCATGCCGCGCGCGTCCTCGCCGTTCTCAGCGAACACCCCTGTGTACTTGAGGCACATGGCCAGCTGCTTGTCTTCGCTCAGCTTCCACAGCCGGTTCACTTGTATGGGACACTTGCTCTTGTCGTCCAGTACACGCACAAACCTTTTCAGAGCCTCATAGCTGAGGACGATGCCACTCTCGTACGCGACATACTCCAGCTCCCCGGACTTCATGGCGTTGCCCATGTAGAAGGGCTCACTGGGATCCTTGGTGAGCAGCAGGTACTTGAGGTTTTCAATGATGGCAAAGGTCATGGGCTGCGCCACGAAGAACCAGCGCAGGTCCCCAGCGTTCTCGTAAGCATGCTTTAGAGCTTTACACAACCTCGCCCAACCATCTCTTTCCTGCAGGTCAACTGCCTCGAGGGCCTTGGATGACTCTGAAGTGTAAAACACGGCCTTGTCGCAGTGTTTGCTCCAGGTGGCCATGGCAGCGGCCCAGTAGACTAGAATCTTAGGCTGGACCATGATGACGCAATAGACGCGGACTTGATCTTTTAACTCCTGCGTCTGCGATTCCGAGAGCTGCTTCAGGTTATCTTTACTCTGCGCCTGGACGTGGTGGTGTTGGTGAAGGTCCTCCGGGCCAGACTCGGCATTTGGGCTGAAACTCCCCAGGAACGAGAGCAACAGGTAGAAGACTCCTCCCAGGGCCACCCCCTTGACGAAAGAGCCTCCTTCGGACCACATCTTGAAAGGACTGTGAATGAAGAACAAGAAAACTCAGAGGGCTTCTTGTAATTTCTCATATTGTTCATTTAACAGGTTAAGTTGGTCAATCAAATCATGAGACATCGCAGTGATGGGTGGAACGTTTAGTAAGCTTCATCAAAGCCCCATATGTATAGGTAAAACTTAACTTTGATGGCAACCACTTTGCCCAACAACAAAGAGGAAAAGTTAACATGAGAATGAGTTTCACGTAACTGTCCATCTCTTTTGTTTAGCTTTGTTTGTGCTTGCTTAGCAATTTCCCTTTTTGTAAACAGAAACGAAAATCTTGCACATCTGCGACACCTCGATGCATGAGTTTCGTCTACCATCTCTGGAAGATGGATGGCACTATGGTGTCTCAGAGTTGCATTTGGATGCAGTTTCCCACTTTTGACGTGGGAGACTGTTCTTCATTGTCCCATGGATTCCTGCTTGGACTTAAGTAATTAACTCTTGACCAAGGGAGACTGAGGTCAAAGAACTTCAGCCGTTTCTTCTCGAGTTAAGATCGGGCCAAAAAAAAAAACAGCCCGACCCGACCCCGACCAATTAACTTGATTTGCAGGCCGAGCCCGAAGCAAACCCGAAATTTCATATTTTATTTGTGAGGACTGCAGAGGAGGAAGGGTGATTTATGATAAATTAAAGCCCGTCTTTTGTAACGAAATCTAAGTTAAACAAGACTGTATAAACATTTACATATTTTATATTTCTGTTTCTGCAGATGGTACATTAACCGACAATTTTCCATTATTGACGATTTTTTTTTTTGAAGAGTTGACGGAATATTTTAAGGCTGTCCGTCATTTTGACGGGTTGAAAATTGGGCCATTATCCACAGTAGCAGCACGTCCTTAAGAATCTAGCGCGTCACTTTAAAAGAGAACCAAGACAGACCCGCAAGAAAAATGACGGGTGGATAATAGACAGACACACAAGGGAGTTCTTTGCATTGTCATTTCAATAGTTTAGTACAGTACGTCTTGTGATGAGGTGACTTCTGGGTTTTTTTCCTGCGAACCACGGTCTCTCGTGGCCAAAACTATTCACGGCCTCGAGACGCCTCGGCGCGATGTGATGTTTGGGTAGAAACAACACAGTGATATTCATTTTAAAAAAGTTAGCGAGGAGAAGCCCGGCCCGACCCGAAGCAATGATTGATATTTTAGGCTCGGGGTTTAGATCTTACCTCTAGTTTCTTCCCAGTAAACTGGCATGAAGCCACGAGTTGGTGATTACTGTATTTGCCAGTTGAAAAAAGTGGAAAACGGCACACACCGTCCATTTCTAGTGCGAGAGCCCATCCAATAGAACAGGGGTTGCCCATGTCCTCTAATTTCTCAAATTTGGAGCAACTAATTACTATCATGGAATAATAAGCAATTGGCCCATTTGATTGTTGTTCTGATCATGTTCACAGATTTTGAGTAAAAAAGCATAACGCAACAGAAAGGGAGCTACGTGAAAAACAATAAACAATAATAGTCAATGCAGTCATTCGCTGCATATATGAACTTGGCAGTGTACAAGTGGATTTGTCTCGTAGTCCTCTTAGCGTGGCCAAATTAGACATAAAGCAGATTCTATATCTTAAAGGAGCTGCTACACAACCACTGTTACGACAAGATACATTCAAGTATGGACGTAGACGTTCACTGGAGTCAGACACTGTCAATGTTAAAATTCGCCAGCGTTGATGTTTACGTTTGAAGCAAAAAAAAAAAAAAGATCTATAACTTATCGAAGCTAACAGCTAGCAGAATATTATCAGAAGCAAATTGGGTGACTTACGATCAGTCGTCCAGCGAGGGTGACGAGGGGATTTTTTTATGGCGCTGTTCTGTTCAGGCAGTCTATCAACTCTCACTTGTCCAGTTTGGCGAGATTTGCAACAAGAGAGAGGAATGTTGCGATCACTTGGCGATTCATGTGGACAGCTCACGTTCTACCTACTTTAGCCTCTTAAGTCACGTGTGCTCTTTTTAAAAAATGTCATAACTTTATTGACAACTACAATAGACACAAATAATACAGAACCAAAGGAAACGCACGCTTGCTTAACGCTACATTCCATGAAGGTGGGAAATCGGAATTATGACACTCGGATTGTTTCAGTTCCTACCTCTAAACGTTTGGGGCAAATGTAAACGAAAAAAAGATGGTTTATCCCGATGAATTGTTTGTTGCTCTGGTTCATCGTAACACATTTCGACCTCTATTAAAACGTGTTTATAATTTCCTGAATGTATATAAACACAGTTATATCTTATCTTCAAAGCATTACATTCAAATAAAAATGCAGGGGAATAAGGGCATATTTTCACGCAGTCAGCACACGTCGTGTTACATGAAGTTAGTGTCACCCATTGTCGAGGACGTCAAAAGTCTGCGTTCCCACCTTTTATTTGTTATTCGATCAAGAGACTAAATCATTATCGACCTCAAACAAAAATCTTTTAAATAATGGGATGAAATTCAAAAAATTACATTTATGGATGTGAAATGTTCCAAACAAAATGTATAAATTAACAATAGTACACAATTCTTTCTTTAGATTTGAACACAGTAATAATTTGTTTTCCAGTTTACGTAATTCTGTAATTTGTTTTTTTTCCAAATCTTTCCAAGATGCAGCACAAATGGGGTAGTCAAAAAACAAATGATTAACACTTTCAGGTTCAGCTGTACAAAAAGAACACTTATGATCAATATGCATAAAACGTGAAATGTACATGTATGGTAAATACATGAACAGTACATGTACATCAATGTATGGTAAATACAGTAATAAAGTAAATCAAGCTCAAATATTGTGTTTGAGCAAATATGTCGGTTTGACATAAATCCAGTTTGGGTTTCCCTTATGATCTCATCCAAACCTTTTTTTAAACCCTTTTAGCATATATTGTACCAATGGGAGAACTGCCCAAAGACAGCTAGGATAGACTCCAGCACACCCGCGATGAGATAAGATAAGATAAGATGAGAAGATAAGATAAGAATCCCTTTATTAGTCTCGCAATGGAGAAATTCCAAATTCACAGCAGTAAAGTTATGAAAGGAAGAAGTAGAAGAACAAAATATAGGAGCTGCTGCAAAGGCAGCCAATCTCGTGGCGCCATCTTGAAGTCAAAATAACAAAATAACACAACACAACACATAAGACATAGACAGTCATGCAATCTTAATCACTTTTCCTGCATACACTTTGTTGTTTGAAGCAGTTATAGATGAAAGAGGAGAGGATCAAAGTGTCCTTTCACCAGTGGATCAGAGACGTTATGCTGAAAATGTGCACGTGTCTGCTACAAGCTACGTTTTGAAAGCAAACGAAGCTGTAGCGTCCATTGATGAAAAGAGATTGGCTCACATCTCCTGTCCCACGTAATCCGCTTCAACTCCAAGCCTCGACTCCCAGTTACACAACGCATCGGCGCTCTGCGCTCCTTTCTTCTCATTGTCGGCTTTCCTCAAGCCTGGCTTCCATCCAGCCGCAGACCGTCCAACAGCACCGATCTCTCCGCTGAACAAAGTGGGGCAGTGTAAAATGCTGCCCATTACAGGCGCAAAAAAACCCACAAGCGCCCCGGAGCTGTCCAGCAATGACAGGCAAATGGCACCGACATTCCTCCCAATCAAAAACAGTGCTGCTATAACCATGCTGCCAAGAAGCCGCAACCACCAAGCACCGACCTAGTCTCCTCCTTGATGAATGTCATGGCCAAAAAATGCTGAATAACAATCCACATCCGGTCCACACGACGCAACAACAAACACAAACTGACGAAACAAACACAAAAACAACAACAAAAAAAGCAAGGCTCATGAGAGCACTTGCGGACGGCTGCCTACTCGGGCGCCATCTTGGACTTGGAGGATAAGCGGATGGAAAAAGATGGATGGATCGCTTCTTCGGTGTTAATATCAAGTATAGCTTTTGTTACCATAACAACTTAATGCTAAGGCCTGAGTCTAAAATGTTAAGTACAGAACATACAGAAGACCTTTTAAACAAATCTTTGTTGGTAATGCATTTTCACGTGAAGATGCAGCACTTCAACCCAAGCAGGCAGATGATGTTTGTCAATTAGCATGCATTTCATCTCTGTGGCACATGTTATGGACACATCAGCAACCGGAAATTACCCACCGGCCGCCAACACATTGTCAACTTTATAGAATAGCTAAGTATGCCCCCCTTGGACGGAAGCTAGTCTTGTTAACCAACACAAAGTTGCTCTTCCAATGTAAAATATCATGCAGCTAATCTTCTGGCTCTTTAAGCAGCTGTGCTGCCAAGTCAATTTCGGGTGCTGTTATGTAAATGATCTGCACTATAATAGGTGGACATAAGAATGATGAATCCATAACATGCCCCTTTCAAGGTTCGACGGCCCAAACTTGTTTTCTGTTGAAAACGGCTCAGCAGCAAGATGTATGAAATGTCATTTTCTCTATCAACTTCAGAGACGCTGAGACAAGCTAATACATCATCTGACACTATCTGGGGGTCATTATAGGGAGCTTTCACTTTGACAAAAGGCCCCGGCAGCCCTATAAACCTTCTCGAATCTCCTGAGATATTTTTTGAATGATCAAACTAGTTTACACTTGAGTAAATGGTTGTAAAATATCAGCCAATTCCCATCACCTAATGGACGGACAACAAAAAATAGAAATGTTCAAGTTTTCATAGTGCGAATTTAAAATGATTGATGTGAGAAAATATGTATTATAAGAATAAAATCAGTCTAAAATGGTGAGTTTAGAATCACTTATCAATACAGCAATAAAAATTGTTCACCTTCTGATGACCTAATTGAATTGAATTGAATTGAATTGAATACAACTTTATTGTCAAATGTGCTGTACGTATGTGTAACATACAGCACAGATGAAATTTCTTCCCCCTCAACATAAAACAAGAGGAGCCGCTGCGGGTGTCCGCGCCGCCATCAAAAGAAAAGTTGACCAAAAAAATGACAAAATAATACAAGACAACACATAAAACACAGACAATTGTGTAATCTTAACCACTTTCCTGTATACACTTTGTTGTTTGAAGCCGTAATAGATGAAAGAGGAGCGAATCAAAGTGTCCTTTTCACCAGTGGATCAAAGACGTCATGCGGCAATGTGCACACGTCTGCTACAAGCTAAGCTGTAGCAACAAGAAGCTGTAGCATCCATTAACGAAAAAGAGAGATTGGCTCTCTTCTCCTGTCCCATGTAAATCCGCTTCAATTCCAAGCCGCGACTCCCAGTTCCACATATGCATCGGCGCTCTGCGCTGACGCTCCTTTCTTCTCACCATCGGCTCCTCAATCCATGCATCCATCCAATCCATGCAGACTGTCCATCGGCACCGACCTTTTCGCTGAACAAAGCAGCTACATGATAGTCAAAATACTGCATTTTAAATACAGTATTGCTCAACAATATAAGTACAGTAATCCCTTGTTTATCGCGGGGGTTACGTTCCAAAAAGAACCAGTGATAAGTGAAATCCGTGAAGTAACTGTAAAAAAAAATAAAGTTCACTTTTTTTTTTTACAGTTATTTTTACACAATACTTAACTATATATACAATGAAATCAAAGACCAAACCCTGTTTTCAGGCCCAATTACAAAAAAAACACACAAACGTTTTCAACAAATAACTATAATAGTTTTTGGACGAACTGTACTGTTGACACGCGGCCCCGCCGACGCGTTCTGATTTAAAGGATTAAAAGCATTAAAAAACTGCACACAAAAAAAGAACAGTGAAGCTGCGGAAAGGGAACCCTGTTAGAGTGAGGGATCACTGTATACTGTACACTTTATTTAATGGAAGTGGAACTGTGATCTTATTTTAGGATAGAAAGAAAGGAGGGGAACCCTTATTCCAAACCTTGACACTTGTTTAAACATTAATTCTGGCTGGTAACTGTGATTTGAACAATTATTCCTGTAACTACAAACCCCAAATGGCCTTGAAACCCACATGTAAACACAGCCATGCCGTGATTTGAACTGCAACCCTTGTTTGGCTAACGCCACATTGAAACCCTAACCCTGTTTTAAAGCCAACTCAGAGGAAATTTTTACTAATCAAAGCTTGCTCATCAATGGCTCGTGAGACACTTCTGTCTCATTTTACTCTGTCTTTTGTCTCAAATGGCTTAAATAAACAAACTAAGTACGCTTACATGCATCGACAACCCTTTCAAAACCTGAATTTTGCAAGACCATGTCATCACACGCGAAAAAACTAATATTGTGAGGGGGAGGGAGTGTTACTGGATTAAATGCTCTTGGTGCACACACTGAACAAAGCATTTGTTCAGGGAATTCACCACACCATTTTTTCAGGGCACATTGTCTTTTTTTTTTTAATTAATTGACCTGTTTGCTAAATGAGATAAGTGTTGGGTGGGTTATTTAACCGAAAATGGCGTCAGATCTTGCAGTGACGTCCGTGGGGCTGCATTGTAGCACAAAACCATCAGACGTGAGTGAGCGATGACGCTTTTGAGCACACCAGACGTGAACCCGCGACGCATTAAAGCATGGCAGGTTCGCCGGACAGCCACGCGTTATTCGTGAGGAAGGGTAAACATTTGTTAGGCTCTCCTGTCCAAGCACAGATAGGCCGCAGCCGACTTGACAAGCATCCCCTAAATGGCGTCTATGACGCCCAATCCATTAAGGAGCGATGCTGGCTCTGATGATAATGTATTGATCGCTCGTGATGGATAGCCTGCGTGCGGTTATATAAGTGAAGTTCTTTGCCAAGCTTGTAGCAACTAGGCCAACTGCAAAGTCAACATGCTGTCTCTAGCTGTGCTTTACCTCCTGGCTGCAAGATGGACACATGCACTACCTCTCTATCCTGACTCCAACCTGGAGACACAGTCAGGTAAGATGAAATTCGCATTTTCAAAACAATTGTCGTGCTAAAATCTCTAAAATACGTGATTTTTATTTTCTACATAATAACGCTACTCCCTGCCTTTATGTGCTACAATAAGTGAATACTCCACGGTTAAAATGAGCGTTAAAATGAGCTGTTAAGGTTGTTTTGACTGTAAAAACAACAATGATAAACTTTTTTTTTTTTTACATAAAAGGAACAATATTTAAATCTTTTATTTTTCAGACTACCTTTTATTTTATTTAAAAAATCAATGGTGCTGTCTTTTTGACACATCATACTGCATGGAAAACCTCCATTTTTATTTCTCCCTTCCCTTTTTTTGTTTTCTGTTGACTTCATTTCATTTAGCGAAATTGTTGTGCCCTCTTTTTATTATATCCAGATAGGAAACTTATTTTAATAACTTTTTGTATTGTCTTTTTCAGTTGAATGGTTCATTATCTCATTTTATTTTATAATTGCTCTCTTGTTTTGAATTGAATGCTACAACTTTATTTCAAAAGAGGTGTGTTTCCAATAATAAGAAAAAAAGAAAACCCAAAATACCGCTGCAGTCTGGCTGAGACCTCCAATCACTCTAAAGTGATAAACATGGCTTGTTCTCTTTAATGATGGAATATTAATGCCTTAATAAACATACCAGGGGTTTTTTCTTCCCTGAAAAGTGATGGTTTTGCAGATACGAGGTCTCTGCACAATGCCAGCGAATTATGTATGGTAATATGAATGTGATTCTGCACAGATTTCCTTCAGAAGCTGGTGTCAGAAGATGCCTCTTACACTACAGAAGGGGAACAGAGCGAGGTGAATAATCTGTATCCTCTACTGATGCAGCACAATGGGCAAAGTCAATCCTGGAACAAAGGTAGTTGAACGTATATTCATTTAGTTAGTTTCAACTGTAGACATCTGCAAGTGATGCATTAAAACATTTATGTGGAATCTTCCGTTTTTGGTTCAAGGGCCTGGAGATTCAGCACAGCAGGATAACTATGCAACCATGGTAAGTCTGGGCCAATCAGTATAAATGCAAAAAAAAAAAAGAAAAAAACCTTCCCGTGGATGTGGCTATCATGTTTTTGTGTTTCTGTTTGAAGATTGAGGGTCTTAAGGCAGTGGTTCTTAAATTGGCTGCAGCTGACAAGCTTCGCTCTCAAGCTTTTGTCAGGTCAGACCAAGGCGTGCCCAAAACCAATAAGAGAGGTGAGTCAAAGCTACACGACAAATTAGTCATTTTAACACAAGCAATAATTTGTAGGATGCATATTATCTATTACATTAATTAGGGTCCCATTTTATTTAGGTGTAGTCTTTTATGTGACAGGGAACCACATTTGGGAATTTGAGTCAAAATGTGGCAGCACAGTGTAATAGTGGTAAGCACATCTCCCTATGGGGTTTGCTGTTTCAAACCCTCAACCTATCTCTTAATTCGTGAATATTACTAAAAATATTATATATTTTATATTTTATTGTTACAATACAATAGTATTATTATTAGTATTACTGTTGCGAAAAGCCGATGTGTTGGAGAAAAAAAACAAGGGCATTTTTGGAATCAGCACCAAACCCCCCCCCCCCCCCTCTTTTTCAAATTTTTAACAGCCATGACTGATGCAATAAGTAACAATGAGCTGGCTAAACATTGCGATCAGTAGATATTAATGTCATGGAACTTTTCATTCGTGAGTGATACACTTCTTTCTGCAACAAGACATTACAGCAGGGGCACCCAAACTTTTTGGACCAAAGATCTACTTTTCGATCAACCAACCTCCCATGATCGACACGTCACAGCGCGCGCGCACACGTACACACGCATGTCATGATGAGCAATAGCCTGACGCTGAGGCATGCGACACACTTAGACAGCATGTTAGCGATCATAGCTCTCGTGTACGGTTTTAAAATGCTTCTCTCGGCCCTCCAGATTCCCATTCTTTGCCTGTTCCCTCGGTGAATTGCACAAAACAAACTCTGAATGAGAATAATGATAACGAAAAAAGATATAGCGCAGCAACTCTGATCACAAGCTGCAACTGCAGACGGCTGAGCGCTAACAACTTCCAGTGTCGCAGTCACACGTCACCGTACCATGACCTGCTATATTTTATTTTTTAAATACTTTTTGTGAAAGTGCGACTGATAGAATGATTAGGGTGCAGCAACACAAAAATATCCCTGACTAACATGCACACAGACACAAATGTTTTTGTTTTTTTTTCCCCTCTACACCTCTCGGATTGACTTGGGACCAGCCCGCGATCTACAGGTCAATCGCGATCGACGTAATGGGTACCCCTGCATTACAGTATATATTTTAAACAAAACAGTCCTACTCAAGTTTAACTCACCTAATTTTCACACGATACTATCTAAAAATCATCTAATATTTCAATTTTGAGCCAATGCAATGTTGCAAGGCTCATGCAGAATGAGGAAGTGGTGGATTAATACAAAACCTCTCAGACAAGTGTCCAAGATGGTTAAAGCAATTGTTCTCGAGTTCAACACATTCAATTAGTAATGTGTAAAAGTAATGACTAAAAACAATGTGTAAAAACAAAAGACAATGTGGGAAAAGACCAATTGGAGTAATTTGTGAAAAACATAAATCAACCATGAGATAACCAAAATAATTGAATCAGCTTTCAGTATGACACGGCACTATTTTAAATCACGATATCCTACAACCACAACATCAACCTATTGTTAAATAAATTCCTCTCTTACAGTGTGATTCTTAACTGAATATTATTATCTTTGTAAAGGGAGAATTTCGGATGCAGCTCTTACATTAGATTTTATGAGATTGTATAGGGGTACTCAATGTTGTGGCCAGTTATTGTGTTGTCATTTTAGCATTTTCGATAAGACAGTACTATGGCTCAGCATTAATTTGACGAGTCTGATTGAGTACTTTTATTCCTGTATATCTGTCAAATTCACATTATCAATACTGTATCATCACTGACTAAAATCTCCCATAGGACAAAGTTTTTCAGGTAAAGAAAACTTCAATGATGATCAGAGCAGAAAATACCTTTGTTTGGTACTGTTTGTTACAACGCTAGCTACATTTCCTGGTTCCAACTGTCTTGACTAATTCTGTGTGGCTTTAACAGCGTGTTTCTGGAAATACTGCGTGACCAATTAGACACCATGGGCGACACCACCACAAGACTCCTTTCAACACTGAATGAAGAAAATCTATTTTTTAAAATTGTAAAAAATGTTTGTTTGTTTTTTGTGACTGAATAAACTATTAGACAAGTGATGTGTGTTTAATTTGGGAGATTTCTACAAGATGGCTGCCCTCTGTCTTCAGCTTCGAGGGGCCAATTGATCGTAGATTCATATAGAAATCTGTGCTAAAGGCTCATCTCATGTCTCTTAATTGCAACGTTCCTTGCTTCTCGCTCCTCCAAACATTGAAAACAACTGTATTAAGGAGCATCTCAATTGACTTAAATGCACATTGAAGTATGAAGATCGGTCATTGAGGAGTTTCCACCGGCTAGCTTAACTCAAGGGATGTCTGATGTATTTTCTGTGGAAGTCTTTCAGCTCCTTAATGGTGATGTATGACATCGGCCGAGTACCAGCTGGACAGTATATGACACCGGACTTTAAATTAACGAGTCATAATCCATGTTTGTGTCATTTTTGGATCGTGTTAGGTTGAATATACATATTTTGCTGAGTTTCTGTTCTGTTTGGGGCTGTAAATGCCACCAAAAAGACTTGGCTCAAGCTGAACCTACGACCTGTTTCTCAGGTTTGTAGTAATCAGTGTGCTATTTCTCAAATGCATTTGGCAAAAAACAAAATTAAAAACGTTTTGATTGTTCTTCACAGTTTTTTGCATTAATTCATAAACAACATATCACCTTTTTACAAATTCACAAATCATTCCAAATATGCACTAAGGTGGGGGAGACACATTTGGGACGCACTCGTCTTTGCATCTGCAAAGTTATGAAGCGGAAAACTGTTGGTATTTGAATTTAATTTAATCCCACTTGAAACACAAAGGGTAAAGTGCACATTTGTGGTGTTAGTAATAATTCTGACATGCAGATGGTCCATTTGTGACACGCGTCAATGATGTGACATCATCTTTAGGAGACGCCTCCATGAAATGATGACATCAAGGAGTAATCGTCTCATTACCCCAAAACATTTCTACCTTCTCACTCCTTGCCACTTTAGCAATCTCCTCCATCCTCAATGGGATTTTTGGTGGGAAGTGTTAGCATGTAAACAGACGAGCGAGGACCTAGGATTAGACAATTAGACAAATGAGATGAGCCCCAACACAGCATCCCTGTTAGACGAGGCAGCACACCTTTACAAAAACAAATGAGTAAAGTCAGAAATAATCACAGACTATGACCAGGTAGTCTGAGTAAGAGTAAATTATCTGTCTAATGGAGCGAGGACAAGTAGAATTGTTGACTTCTTTGATTAATAGTTTGTGCCGTAATTTATACATGAAGCTAAACATTGTCTTGGAAAAAGTCAAAGTAAAAACACATGAGAGCTTCACAATAGTCACAAAATATGAGATTTTAAATACAAACACATTTCAATATTTTATTAGTATGGTAGTGGCACACTCCCTATCATGTTAGTTGTGTTAGTACAGAATAAGATAGACAAGAATATTGATTTCCTGCATTATTAAAAGGAACAGTTTTGAAGGGTTCTGATTGATACTCACGAACAATCATTGAAAATATACTGTATGTATGTACACTATAAACACAAGTCTTGTAAATTAAATAAACAGTCAATGGCACAATTGGTCTTGTAGAAGACTAAAACAGTCAAAAGCACTAAAACGCTGCGTTGTGTGATTTAAGTTCTAAAGGCAGTAGTGGGAAACCAATGGCAGGTGGGCCATATACAGCAATTCTAAATAAAAAAAAATACAAAAAAAACAAAAGGTTCCCCATCCCTGTGTTAAGATGATTGATGGCTGTTACATCTTTGGCACCACACAGCACCATGTACAGATGGTGAATGAACATTTTATTTCCTCTTACTGACCACTCCTAAGTAAGCCTTCTCGATTTCGATTTCGGCCGGACACGTCTGTTTGAACTCCTCCCGCTCATTGGCGCTGTGCAGGTATCGCCACACTCCTGTCAGGTGGGCCGGGATGTCAAAGCCGCAGTACTTCTTGGAGGCAATCTGGATTGAAACGGAAGCATTAAAAAATATAATACGCTGGATCCTCATGCCGAACCACGGTGTACCTTCACACATTTTAACCTTTATATACTGTCCATTTTCCATCACAGTTTTGATTGAGGCCAGGATTCTCATAAATGTACAGCCGTTCCTTGCCATATCCGTCACTGTTTGCAGTTACACTATGTTGTGGACGTCTCAATCGTACATCATACATCTAATTTTATGTTGCAAATTTCTCTCTACCTTGCTGTGATTTTATGGTGACTCCTGTATCGATATGTGCAGGAAGGGATGTGGAAAGAAGATGCCCAAAATTTGGGAATATCTCCCGCTTAATGAAAAAAAGAAGATGAAGTGCAATGCGTCTAGTGCAAAGCTTGCATAACTGCACATCTGCTGTTAAGTAAACATCGTTAGCCAGTTTGCCATAACATTACTGCTAGTGCACTTTCAGTGGCTGTATTGAACAAATAGTCGGAAAAACAAACACTTAATAAGCACATTCTCTCACGAGCTACCAATGGCTACAACTTCCACTGAATTACTCGTCAAGCAGCCTGGCAAACGGTTAGCTATGGTTAACTCAGACTCCTGAGCCGACACGTCCTACTGTACATTCTCATTCGCTGACTTTGGCATCACTCAACAGGCAAGTCCACATCTTTTGAAGCCACACACATTCAAAGTCACAGATAATCCAGTCTACAACATGAGGATGGTGACCCAGGTGCACAGAAATAATACCTGCGCCTCACATGCATATTTCATATTGGTATTATGTACCGATCATATATGGTAGATGTGATTTTCAACTGAGGTGGGTGTTCTGGAATGTAAAACAAGGGACTACTATGCAGTAGATTTTCAATTATACATTACACATGTTTGCAAAATGTATTCATAGCCACTCTGGCATTAATAAATGATTCGTCCTTCATCGATGTTTCTGAGAAAATGGATGGTGTATTTTTATTTGCGACTTGCAGGTACTTGTTTTTGCAGGTGCATCTCTTGACCCTCTGGTCTGTATCATTTCTTTTCTTTGTCGTTTAGTACAGTATGTATGTTGATTCCTCTCTGCGATTGTCTCACCCTGATGACGTGCAGTTTGGGGAGAAGATTGCAATCGGCTAAAGTGAGGCGGTCCCCATCCAGGAACTTCCTCTTGGAAACGCCGACTGTCTCACTTGAGTTGTGGTCGATTTCTTCGGGTAGCGGAGAGTTCAGGTAGTTGTCCAGACGCTTAAACTCCCGTAGCAGGTTTTTCTCCTGAACTGAAAGATCAGACATCGAATTTTGTTCTGATTGTTTAATTCCTGGTAAAACTTCAACGGTGCCCAAAAGGAAGCCCACTCACAGGCATTGTTCGGTGTGTTCTTGATGAAGGCGGAAAACTTTGCAAAAATGTCAGCGCCCACATCAAAGGACTCTTTGTTTAGAGGGCTGAGGTGAGGATACCTGCAAAGGGAGGACATGTTTGTTTTCAACATGCTTCTCATTCTTAGTTTATGCACGCATGGGACACTTTATTAGGTACGATGCAATTTGAGTGATATCCCAAAAAGATATTGACATGGCAGCAGGGCTTCGTGGGGAACCTTGGATGCTTTTCTACAGCACTAACCTTTTCAATAACTTTCCTACTTATCCTTGTAGTTTGAGTTTCCCCTCTTTCTCCAAGATTCCCTGAGGTCAGAATATGTCAGTGTGAACTACAGTACAGTAAATCCAAAGCACCAGTTGGATTTTCACTCACGAAAGCTGCACTGCCTATTGCATGTGGTGTATACAGCAAATTCATCGAGAAACACTTTGTAGTCTTGTAAATGGACAAAAGGGGTGGTCCATAATTGTTGTTTTCTTGTGAAACACTTAAAGGAGGCCTATTGTGCATTTTCAGATCTCCGTGTCAAAATAAGTCTGTGATTTCATCAATATAAAGTAACTCAAGGAAAAAGACTCATAGCACGTTAAAGCTTCCTGTTCAAGCTTCCCTGAAATCCGCCTGCTTTGAGGAAGCAGTTCTGTCTCGTGCAGATGAGCCACATACCAACTCCTGAGATTGGTTAATTGTTGAACCCCAGGTCTAAAAACATGAGTGCAAACTGCTGTGCAGCAAATACAGTTAGAGCAGTGACAGCATTTTTACTCAAGGAGGCAGCACTTCATTACCAAACCACTGAGTAAAACTTGCCGGTTAATGTACAGATGTGTGCATGTTGCACATACAGCATACCTTGACTTCGAGAATTTACAGCTAGCAGTCCATTTTCATCAAGTCTATGTGTGTGTATGCAAAAGAAAAAGACTTTCTCTTTTTTTCCATTTTGTTCCCGCATTGTAGCTGGTGACCTTAGAACCGTGGTACACACTGAACTGTGAGCGCTGTCACACCATCACACAACGTCTTTTAAGATAGCAGCCCCCAGCGAAGATCTCACCGGCTGCAACTAGAGGATAAATTGGTCGATATGTTGCCTTATCTGATTTCAGGAATTAATAAAGAAACAGATGAAATGGTGTTCCTCTTCATTTTGTGGCTGGTTCTTGGCCCTTTTTTCTTTTAATTGGAAGATGTTATGTCATATGCAAAGGTATAATCTGGCCACATTTCAACCAATTAATCCTCAGTCTAAAATGTAGACACTGACAACCTTTTGTGGGTCATCTTGAAATGATCTGATGTGATTTGATTGCCATGCTACGTTTGATGGAACTCTTCTATTGGAGCTCATCAGATGGTATTAAAGGCATACGTGTAGACTACCTGGGAGGGGCCAGTGTTTGCTCGAGGAACTCCTCGATTTTGATGAAGTCTGTTTTGAGGGTGCCGTTGAAGAGCAGGAAAGGCGGATTGGTGCCGGGGGCCAAGTCCTTCAGCTCTGTGGGCTTCCTGAAAACACCAGGATGGAGAAATAACTCTCTGGTCTGTTGTGTATATATAAAATAAAACAAAATAAAACTAAACAAACACACAAAAAAGACTGACTTTGCAACAGGAGTAACGCCCCACTACTACTGGGACCTGTTTTGTGTTTTGAAACCCTCAATTCCCAGCATCCATTACAGGCTTCCTGATCCTGCTTTTCCACCACTAATAACAAAGTTCACACAATGCGGGGGAAAAAAAGGTGTTTGTTGGAGGCGATACAGACCTCTTATTACACACCAATGGTGTGAAAGGTTTTGAGAGGGGGGGTAGAACCACGTCCCAGTTTTTTTCTTATAGAAGGTCTTTGATGACATAACGCTGACAGGAAGTGGAGGCGTGCTTACTTCCTCATGTCAACAGTGGTCACGGTGAACTTGACTCCTTTCAACCACAGCACCATGAAGAGCCCCTGGCAGAAGGGACAGTTGCCCACGTTCTCGCCGTCATGGCCGGCCTGCCGTACAAAGAGAAACGACACCAATTTCTTTCTTGCTTGGTAATTTTCCAAGGCACATGTAGGGTGGGGTGTTTGCTGGGAACTGGGATGCAGGCATTATGTTGCAGCAGAAGAAATGAACATGTGCTCACAATGTGACCACACGGACTATTTTAAGTAGAGACTGTGGATCAGACCTGCCTGCGAGAGGCTTCAGTCAGACCTGCAGGATGAATTTGAAAGTGAAAAAATACTGGAGTGTCCCCGCTGTTTCGTATTGTGTTCTATAATGTTGATGTTAGTTCCTATTTGTAAGGACAGTGGAACCTCTAAATTTGAATGTCCCTTATGGTCATACTACTCAGGGTGTTTTAATACCTTTGTCCAGCATCTCTGCTTCATGATGTCACCATTAATAACTCAGTCAGGGTTTTAATGTTGGTTAATGTTTTGTTTTAATCTAATAACAATGGTTAGCTTTTTTTTTTTTACACCGACAGGTTTTATGATCACGATTCATAAACTGCTAAAAAAAATGAAATATGGTAAGCTATTTATCACGGCTTATAATAAAAAAATTCTGATCAATTAAAAACACCCTTTATAACCCTGGACCCCATTTGACTGTCTGTGTATGAAATTGGGTGTGCCTGTGTCATGTTTGAAATAACTGTGATGCTCAAGAGTCAAACACACCATAACTCGGCTTTTAATGCCAAATAAAGCCAGATAACATCAGTCCCTCCTTCCCTCTCACACAGCCAAGAAAGCACATTTCACAACTCTTAGGTATTTTGCAGATTGGGGCCTTTTCGGGATAACGTTCCAGGAACATACCCCACCCAAACTCAGCTGCCCTGTGACCCGGTCGAGTGGGCGTGCCTGCTTTGGGGGCCCGTCATCACACAGCATGGTCTCTGCTCACTAGGGCCGTGATAAGGTTGCGCCTGTGCTCTGATAAAAACAGAACGACTGCTCATCTGATGTATACAAACATGAAAATGTCAGGAGTGCATGCAGCCAATTTAAAAGGACATGTCCTTTTATTGATTATATGGATTCTTGCTTTGGCCTTTTACATTTTTAAAGTAATAGTGTCTCTTTCATGGCAAAAAGCCTTTTTTCAAGTGGAAAAAAAAATCTGTGGGAAAGTACCTTTTTTTTAAAAGTTGAAATTGTTATTGAAAAATGAAAATACTGACCTTAACAAATAACTCAATGCTCGGCTCCGTGTCTGAATGTTGTCGCAATGCCATGCCGTCCCCAAAACAGAGGTCAAAGTCAAAACAGCCTAAAAAATAAGTCAAAAGAGCGATAAGAGAAGCAAGCGGAGAACGTCAGGAGAATGAGGGACACCTCAGGGCTGCTGGTTGCTTGCTATCGCCCTCAACACACTTGACAAGTCAGTGGAGGGGGAGGACCCAGAGAAGGGGCGGGGTTCACATTCTTATAAAATCTGTGAGGAGGGCTTAAAATAGCCACTGTATACACAAATTGCAATACGCAGGAGTTGATAAAGCCATGACTCAAAACACACATTTGATTGTGGTCGACTCGCATTCCAGTACCATTAGACAAATAGAGAGGTGGGGCGGGATTTGCTGGAAATATTTTCACCATTTAATACAAAGACATCAAATCTTATGTTTAAAGTAGTGATTTTCCAACATTTCCACCTCCAAAACAAAGTTTTTAATTATAATTTTTTTCTACCTCTTCCAATATCACGGTATTGACAATCTGATCAAGGCTCAAGTCTTCATAAAAAATGAGGGAGAAGTTTTATTCCTAAAAAGCATTTTATTATCATTCTAAGCAGGAGGAAAAGCCATTTTCTTTCTCAATACCCTTAAACATCTGTGTCAGAACAATCAAGGCCCTATTTTTGTTCCCGGCGAAGTTGAGCGCAAAGGGCAGTCTCACTGTGCACATGAGTGGACTTTTCTTGATTTTGATATTTTGCAAGGGGTGGTACGGTGATCGACTGGTTAGCATGTTTATACTGCCCGAAGGCAGCTGGGATAGGCTCCAGCACGCAGACGCTAGTGGCGCTTGTGAGGATAAGCTAATTCGAAAAATAGATGGATGGATGGATATACTGCAAGACCAGGGGTCACCAAACTCCTTGAGGCTGAGAAAAAAATTCTCGGGTACTGATTAATGCAAAGAGCTACCAGTTTGATCCACACTTCAGAAATAACAAATGTGGTGAAATTGTCTTAAATAATGGTATTATTAGTGTCTGACCAATCTAATTGGCCAGTACGACTGTAGCTATGTTAAAATAGGTGAAAACCTGCTAAAAATCAATGGTCACCCAAAATTAATGTTGACATCTTTACTTAATGCGCCTAAATACCTCAGAAAATATTAGAATGAAAGTCCAACTATTTGGGATTTTAGGGTGTTTTCCTCTTCATAGAGACACTTGCTGCAAAGCTTATGTTACTTAATGAGAGAACCACGTCATCCACAATGCAAAACACATGACATCTTGCAACTTTACACAATGCCACACTTTGAAAAATGTGCAGAACTCTCCCATGCAAACATGGGCGTGTTCATCGCATATAGACCTGCCTACCGAACCTTTTTTTTCCAGTCACACCGTGTTTGGCTGTTGCAAATAACACTGGCCATCAATCAAACCAAAAATGACATCACTGTTTCTTTATATTTTCAAGCAGCTCAACATTAGTATTTCACACCACAAATCAAAAAATCAAAAAAAAAATTGAAATCAAAAATTTTTTGAAATCCTTGCCCTCAGCATGGTGGATGGGTAATGAGAAACATAGTACACAGCCAGCTTTCTTAACCAGCTGGATTGATCGTTAGGGAAATGGGTGTCCGTAGGCACTTTGTTATGTTCTCTGACCGTACACTGGGTGGCAGTGTTGCTATAAAAATACTGTTGGTATGAAATAGCCTGTTAAGAAAATACAGTGGCTACACTGTATTTTATGATTTTGTGTACTGCCTTATGATTTTGCCTCCCACATCTCATACTTAAGACGGTTAGAGATGATTATGACGAAAACCCACGACCTTGCATTTTCCGTCTTTTTTAAAAAAACGTCTTGTCCTCCGTCCCAACAGTGGGGATCCGTCCATCAAGTACGAAAAAATACATGATTTTTGGTTGTACAGTACAAAATTAAGATTTATCAAACCAACACACATTTTTTTATTTTTGAGGGAATTACATCAGTTTACCACATTTCAGGTAAGCATGTTAATAGTACAATGTAAATATACAAATGGTATTTTTCAACATGAAATGACACAGTTCTATTTTGGGGATTTGTGAATTTAAAGTGGATTAGTTTAGATTAGAATAATTAGTACGGCTTTATGTTATAAACCAATTATTTTGATCTTTTTTCTGATCACAAAAAATGTAATTCTGCAAAAGTTGAATTGAGTGGCAGTCAAAACAATAATAGTACGTCAATGGGACCAGAATGGAGAAGTACACTCAGTTTGGGCAATTATTGTAAGTGTGTATCCTTCTGTAACTGGAGGAAGTGGAATTTAAAACTCCCTTCCTTAGTGCTTCCTCTCCTTACAAGAAATTTGAAGACATGAACACACTAAATAACACCAAGTGCCAAGTAAGTTCTGCTTATCTCCCTCGATAAAGATTTGGGGAGTTTTTATCACTTTATTGGAGCATGACGAATATGGACATATCACATTGAGATTCCAAAGAAAACCTTAAAATTAATGATCTACTGCCGGAACTCGCTGGGAGGGAGGGTTCCTGTTATCTGGATTATGTGGCTCATAGTATTCCAGGACGGACGAACTTGTAGGGTTTGACCCTTCTTAACAGAGGTGAATGGAATTTACCTACCCAATAATGAGGGAGTGCCACAAATATTGAATGAAGTGACAAGCCATCATTATTGCGTCCACTCCGTTGCCATGGAGAGAGTGTTTATTCGTGATTGTGTGACAAATGATTCCATTCAACATTCCGCAAAGGAAATGTACGGGGGGTGTACATTTACAAGTGTTTGGTCACCATGACAACAGCAGGCTTTAGGAAGAACATCAAAACAAATGTTCAAATAGAAAATGAAAAGTGCTGATTTTGGCATTGCTGTAAGGATATTCCCCCAATTGGAATTTCCACCGTCTTCCTGGAAACAGCAGAGAAACGGGAAATACGGGAGCTTGCCATTGACCTTTCACTTACCCACTGCCCCCCTCTCTCGCCCTCTCTCTCTCTTGCTCTCTCTCTCTCTCTCTCTCTCTCTCTCTCTCTCTCTCTCTCTCTCTCTCTCTCTCTCTCTCTCTCTCTCTCTCATAGACAAAAAGATAGGGAGGCGCTCCCTGATTAAGAGGCACACACATATCTCTTCTGCGCACACACAGTAACTGGAAGAAACATCCTGAAAAAAAAAAAAAGCCTTATCTCAGTGAACAGGGCCTTCTATGTTGACAACAAGAGGAACTGGATTTTTACCGCAACGAAAAAAAAAAATCCTGCAACCAAGATAAAACTAAATTGTCTGTCAAATAAAAGCAGAACCATTTTTATTCTATTTTATTTTTTTTACGAAATGCACTAAGGAATGGCACCCAAATTTCGTTGTAAGCTATACAATGACAATAAAGGAGATTCTGATTCTGATTCTTGATTCTAAACATGTTAGAAAAAGTGTAAAAGAGCATATTTATGCAGCAGCAGGATTATACATCTCTCACCAACACTCAGCTCAGATATACTCCAGTTACCAGCATATCCTAAAGAACGGTAGAGAAAATGGTCATAAGATGCGTCTGCATTAGGCACGGAGCTGTTGATGTTATGTAAGCCTAGCCTGACTTAGCTTGCCATCAAAGACTGCACTGCAAACAGAAAAACATTTCTAATTTGCTTCAGCACACAGAAATAAAATACTTCTGGGTAAATAGTGCAATGAAATATAGTACAATGTAAATATACAAATGGCATCTCTTCACTGGCAAGCGGTTAAGCACTGCACATTGACCGACACACTGTAACGGGAAAACTGCAAACCTCTATCGGGTTTTGGATCCACATATAAGAGGCTGTGCTGAAATCATGTTTATTGAACCATTAAAACATGGCGCGATTGTCTGGCAAACAGTTCAGTGTGTAGCTGTCCTGGGATAGGCTCCAGCATGCCCATGACTCGCATGAGGATAAAGCGATTCAGATACTGGAAGGATGGATTTCTGTTGTATGTATCTGCTCCATTTTCGGTATTTTAGTGAATACAGTTTGTTTTATTTGTTTGTTTGTTTTATGGAGTGATGGGCCAAATCTAACTGAGGGACCTGAACTCTGCCAAGCAACAAGTGGCCAAACAAAGCAGATGACCAGGAAAATAAATGTCAACACTTTTGTTAATCTAATTTGGACGATAATATAAAATCACAATCAATCAGGATTTTAATCTATATGTTCTACGTACTTCACTCATTTCGGGTTCCAAATTTTCTGTTCAATGTGGCCTTATGGTTAAAACAATGGCATCATTGATCCAAAGCTCTCTCTGCAGGGCCATTAACAGAAATGCAAGATGTGATTACAACAAAAGAGAGCACAATGACAGAGTTTAGGAGGTTCGGCTGGTTTCTCTCTTTTTTGGCTCTGGGGATCAACACTGCACATTCAACCCCTGATTTCTCTTGTAAGTACTCTTATGGTCATCTTTTCTTTTTCAAGTAGAAAGCAGAAAATGGATGGAACTAACACAGAAATAAGCAGTATCAAGTTAACCTTACAGTTATGTTGCGGGTGCAAATGAGTCATTTTAAAATTGCAAAAAAATAAGCTCATCTAGAAAAAAAGGTTTTAAAATTGTAATACAAAAATGTTTAGGATGAAATGATTAAAAAAAAAAAAATCTACTTTGTATTAAATGTACAGGATCTCTTTTTCATTATTTTTTTCCAGCTTTATTATTGTCCCTCTTTTCATTTCTCATTTCTTTATGTACTTTTAAATTCTATTTTCATTTGGAAATATGTCCCAATGCATCATTTATTTGATATATAAATCCAGTAGCCACACAGCAGACATACAGGGGAGCAGAAATTTATAAAATTTCTTTCCCGTCAAAAATACGGTTGAAATCAATGCAGATTTTGTGCTCTCAAAGTAACATGATTGCACTTCTTTGGTATGGCTCATTTCCTTTTTCATTTGTATTGTAAATATTGTTGTGATATGCCTATTTGTTGAAAAGGTTGCATTGCGTGTGTGTGTGTGTGTGTGTGTGTGTGTGTGTGTGTGTGTGTGTGTGTGTGTGTGTGTGTGTGTGTGTTCTAGGCCTAATAATAGTTCATTGTGAGCTAGTGCCTGGTACTGCCCAAAATAAACATACACACAAACATGCACGTGCTTGTGTATTGTTGTGCATGTCTAAATGTGTTCTCAGAGTTCAATAAGTCTCACAGCTCCACCCAACGACTGGGACACCGTCAACCCATTTGGAAATTGAGATTTCAAATTGTGTTTTTATTCATACTTAATACAGTAAATGAATCATGCAATATACTCATTTGTCATCATTGACACAAACCCTCTTACTAAAACCTGAATACTATTTTGAAGGGAGTGAGCACAAATATTCTTTCACTTTCCTCCAAAAGTATATCTCCATAGTGTTCTGAAAAACCACACGGCACATGCTTGCGAAGGGGAAACGCTTACCATCGAGTGTCCTGCCAGGACGTCCGTGGCCGTCTTATCAGCCTTCTTTGGACGCCGCGTTCCTCAACACAATTTGTGTCCCAGCCAGAAGACAAATCAAACCGAGGACGCAGAGTGTTCATCTCCAGTCGCTATCAAGGTGATTGTTGTGCCAGTGAGGCACATTCACTCATATGAGAAAATGATTGTGTTTTGTGTTGTTGTTTCCTCTGGTTTTCTTTTTTTCGATGCAGAAGGTGCTGTCAGAGTGTCAGGATGAGCGGTCCTGTCAAATACCCGTCCTTGGCCCCGTGTTTGGGCATGACCCCTGCCCTCTCACCAGCAAGTACCTCCTAGTGTACTACAAGTGCAGACCAGGTAGGTGGAAACAAGTCAAGAGGTGTATGGCAAGTTATCAAACTTTGCTACCATGGCTGCAAGAACAAAAACTCAAATGGTTCAAAATTTCGTGTCTGGGGGCAGTATAAAGCAGACATAAGGATATCGTACATGGAGAAAGTCCCAGCTACTCAATACGTTGCAGTAGTATTCGTCATTTTTCACAGAGAATAAAAAATAATATTCCTGTGAGTATTGTTACAGGTCTCGTGTCATCGTTTGTGTTCAAATGTCTGTTCCTCAAAGATGCCATCCATTAGCCAACAATGGTATTTTGCATAATTGGAACCATTAAACTCAGCGAAGTTAAATCAATGCTGTTGCTTCTAATCCACAACATGTTATTTTCATTCTTTAATGGGTAGCTTGGGTGTCTTCCTGTGTTTTCAGAGCATTACCGCACAAGACTGGTGTGCGAGAATCAACGCTTGAGGCTGGCGTGTAAAAACGACACCATACTGGCCATCTACTCAGCCACCTTTGGACACCTGCTGCATGGAAGCCCCCTGTGTCCTCAGGGAGGGGACTCACTGGTGGACATGGGTCAGCAACACTGACAGTACAACAAACCGAGTGGTGTTAATTTTGTCATTGATGACTCAGAGCTCATTGTTTCACTTCTCTTACTCTGAAAACCAGTGGCGGGCTGTTCCTTCGATTCTTAATATCACCAATGTCACATTGCAAATATAAAAACACCTGAACAAAAAAATAAATAAAATATAGAACTATGCAATTGTGCCAGATACAACGCCTGGAGCAGTTAGAATCAGCTCTGGCCCTGTGAAGATGGATTTTAAATAGGATTAGTTCAAGCCAAATTTGTTCGTGATACAATTAAAGTTAGATTGAACAGCATTTCTTATTCTGAAGCCGCTGAAAGCATACAGAAGCTGTCAAGTGTCCGGAATGCTCCGGACAGAATTGGATACCACAAACATAGGCACAGACAAGATATTTGACTAAAAAATAAATACATGAAAAAATCAAGACAAACGTAAATTGCTTGTCAAGCTCAAAGGATAAGAAATGTCAGTACACCAGAATAGAAACCGAAATAAAACAACTACCTATGTGAAAACATACTTGGAAAAATGTGGCGAGAGGCTATGATGCAAAATGTTCAACACGTCTAGAAACGTAAGCACCGGGAGATAAACTGACGGCCAGTTGTCTTTGAAGCAGAGTATATATAGACAACTGGAAAGGAGGCACGATTAGTTTCAGGTGCGGCTCATGAGGGAACGCCCACTCTCTAGCTGGAGGTTGAAAAAAACCAAAGCAAACAGCACAGGATCATGACAGAAAATTCAACATCCACATTCACATATTAGAAGCAGTGCAGTCAAGATGAAGAGAAAAGTTCAGCCTTTTTGAACTACAACTGCATTGCACAATGCAAAGGGCTATAAAGGGCAGTTCAATGCACACTTCTGAAATAACAAATACCTGTACACTCAAATTGCCACAGAATAACAATGTTATTACGTGCTTCATTAATATTTAATGATACACATTATGCAAAGACAGTGATCTTGCTAATGAGTCCCCCACAATAATTTGCTGTTAAACTTATACAATTTACAAATATTCAAATTTAGGTTGTAAATGTAGGTCAGTGCGTCTGATAAGTATTCCCACCACTGGTAAAAACACAGCAATTGTCCATTTCAGAATGTTTGTCACCGTCCGCTCTGAGGAAGGTTTCACGTCGGTGTCATGGCCAAACGAACTGTTCAGTGCTTGCTGACACTCCAACCTTTGGGGACCCGTGTTTCCCCGGCACCAGGAAACACCTGCGAGTGTCCTACACTTGTGGTGAGAAGCCAACTGTCATTTGCTGTATGCTTTATGTAACTGACACTTGTACATGACACTTTACCTCCACCAAATGCAAAAGGGTGAGGTAGAATAATGTATTATTTTGATCCATGTTAAGATCTATCTATCCATCTAGTTCCTAGGTATCTTTTGGAAGACGTGGGTAGAGGGACAACAGATCCTTTCATGATCTCAGATTACACACATGGTAAGAGTAAACCGTAACACCACTTCTACTCTGCAGCCTTCAAGTTTTTGGTCGTACACATGACTTTGATTGGCATCTGAGCCGAGGCCCCTTTCGCCTGCAGGTGGATGGTACACTGGCCCCACCTACAGGCCTCAAAATGTGCTACTAACCAACTCTCTGGAAATGGTAGAAAAAATGTTGGGTATGTGCACTGATTATCTTACAGTACCTGACTGAGTATGCTGTTTATGAAAAAGAAGGGACTAATTCAACATCATTGTATTAATCTATGTGGCTTGCTCACTGTGAGAGCTTGGTAACAGCGTTAAACAAATATTTATCCATCCATCCATCCATTTTCCTAACCGCTTTATCCTCACTAGGGTCGCGGGGGGTGCCGGAGCCTATCCCAGCTGTCTTCGGGCAGTAGGCGGGGGACACCCTGAATTGGTTGCCAGCCAATCGCAGGGCACACAGAGACGAACACCCATCCACGCACACACTCATACCTAGGGACAATTTAGAGTGCACAATCAGCCTGCCATGCATGTTTTTGGAACGTGGGAGGAAACCGGAGCACCCGGAGAAAACCCACGCAGGCCCGGGGAGAACATGCAAACTCCACACAGGGAGGCCGGAGCTGGATTTGAACCCGGTACCTCAGCACTGTGAAGCCGACGTGCTAACCACTGGACTACCGGGCCGCCACAAATATTTATGTATTTGTATTCTTATTTTTGCCATATGATAGCTGTTTTTTTTTTTTTTTGAAGGAGCGCTGCAATGTAGAAATGTAGAAATACCTTATTTAAATACCGGTACTCCCCAGGCATGTTAAAAAACATTTGATTCTTCTATGGTCTTTGAAAACAATTCCAAAATAAAACAAATACATTAAAACACAATATTAGGAGAGAGGAAGAGCAATCGATAACACAAAAATATTGTTCAATGTAACAATATAGTGTCAAACAAAATACTGTGCCTCCATCTACTGGTCAACAGTGCAATCACACCCAAAAATAAAAGGGAGCCCAAACAAAATGAGCCTTTAGCCTTTACAAAAACAAGGTAGTGTGACCGTGAACAAGGAACCTGTGAAAAAAACATGCGATGTGTCCTTTCAAATGCTGAACAAATTTGAAATCCTAGTGGTAAGATCTGAAGGCCGTTTTGTTTATATCAGGCTGCATTAGTTTTTTTTTTGGGTGGGTGGGTTCGCACTTCCTCGTTTATTTGGTTTTACAGTTGCATGCATCAAATATGTGTCAAAAGTAATTTGAGCTTTACCTGCATTCCTTTTCAGGAGTACCTGAACGAGTGGCTCTGTATTTTGTCTCTGGGATCTGTGCTGGACTGGTTTTCTTGCTCTGCCTGTTTGGAGTACACTCCACGCTGGTGAAGGACGTGAAGGAGCTCGTGTCAGACCTGCACGATGAGTTGAAAGCACCGAGTCGGCAGCACAAGGACCTCAGAGAGGACCTCTACGACGATGATGAACTTTCGCTCTCGGATTTTTCATCGTTTCGTCGCCTCACTCAGTCATATAGCACGGCAGACATGCTCGCTGCCCCCATGCTGACTGTGGAGATGATGGCACAGGGCGCTGAACACAGTCGAGACCTGCCCAATGGAGACATTTGGCCACATCCAGACACTAACCCTTATGCCATTCATCAGATTACAAATGATAATTACCGGTAATTTGAATTTGAATATAATGTTCGAGTCAAATGTGACCCATTTTGATGTTTGACAGCAAGAAAATCACTCTAAATCCATCCCTCCATCCATATTTTAATCCGCCTATCCGCACAAGGGCTGCGGCCGTGCTGGAGCCTGTCCCAGATGTGAGGCTAACCACTCGACTACCGTGGTGCGCTGACACCCTGAAATCTTTTCCTAAATGACCCAAAAGAGAACAATATTTGTACGGTGCTTTCAATTCACACCGTAGTGTTTAATCAAAGGCAAGCGGTGGTAATGGTGGAACTCTTAAAATTGTAGAACTGCACATGCCATAAATATTTGTATATTTATGGCATGTATATTTATTATAGTACTCAACAGGGATCTTGAAACAACCCTCAAAACTGTCTGTATTTCCACCACTTTTGCACCCGGTCCTGCAGAAACATGATCATGATCATGATTTCTTGTGATATGTTATTATGAAGTGTATTCTTCTCAGACAATAGTAACAGTCCTCAAGAGCGAACTTGAAACAGCTCCGACAACTTGTCTTTGCTCTCAGCACAATTGTACAGGATCCTGCAAAAACATGCCCACGTTCAGCAGGTAATGGGGGAAATCTTGAAACAGCAACATATATTCTTATTCTTATTCTTATTCTTATTATTATCGAATTAAATCGAAGAGAATAATACAGCATATCCACACCTGCAGTTTAAGATAGTGTCACAGTATTTGCAATATACTGAAGGTATTATATAACATGGGGCCTAAATATTGTTGTCTGTGGCTGTTTTCCATGTTGTCTAACTCTTGTCCTTATTAGGGTTGTGTGTGTGTGGGAGTTTATGCCATCTGGGTGAGAGGCGAGGTACACCATGGACTCCCACCACTTTTCCTGACTTCTGTTTGTCATACACAACATGTGCTGCTTTCGTTATTTTAGTCATTAAATGATTCATTTTAGGCGTCTCTTTACATTCTTATTAAAGACATGACATAGCTGTTTTTTGCGATTGCCTCAGTGAGACAAATTCATGTCAGGTCCATTTTTTCGACCACATTCGGGTCATGTGTGAAGTAGAGCATTTTCCAGCAGCCTTTGGGTAAGAGGTGAAATGCCCCTGTACAAAAAAAAATAAATAAATTGGAGAGGGGGAGTCAAAATAAAGTACGCATGCTTCAATCTGAGATTTGAACCTTGAATCTCAAAACTGTGAGACAGAAGTTGGAACCAAGAAATCCACAAACCTGCTACATTTACACAGGAAAATTGGAGTTTCTTGAAACAAGTACCGTAATATACAATCTTACAAGCTGACAAGCATCAAGGTCAATAATAAGGTCTGTGTTTTGGGAAAAAAGAATACTTTGCTACTGTATATTATCCACACACCGCTTCACTGACTAGAATGCATCTGTAGCATTAAACCAGAAAGAATGAAACCATCTTGTTTCCAGCCAATACTATTAAATAAGTCTATCGAGTGAGATTGCACTTTTGCTGTAAAAGATGCAGTGCCCGATAGCCTTTTGACGACACAAAATAGATTTTTGGGAAGGAGTAGAAGTGCCGCAGATAGCATCATGTCTGCCATGTCTTCGCTCGTTAGAGATGTATGGAAAATGCTGTAATTAATGCATGCTCCTACCTCACTCACATGAAGGTCAGTGTGCCATTTTGGTCTCATCAACCTAATTTCCAAGTGTGGACTGTATACACAACACCCGCAATGCTGCCACCTGCGCCAGCCAGGAATTGCAAAGATGTTGAGAGAAAGCAGATTCTCCCTCAAGCAGTTAGGCTCATCTCCCACTTCTTGCTTGTTAAATATACTCGGCACTGTGTTTGTTTTTAATGTCATGGGCGTGGCATTTATCCTCTTCAAATATATTTCCCTTCTTATCCCGGAAATGTTCCCTGCGTGTCTGTCTGTTCTTTCTTTTGCAGTTCGACAAAACACGTCTAAGTACACGTTTTGTAAAAATGGTGCAATAACTTGTCATTGAGCACCTTGTTTGCTGTGTCTGGTCGACCACTTGCAGATTTTTGCTATGCATTATGCCATTGTTTTTCTTTGTGTCATCCTTGTTGTCCAATGTGTGTCTGTTCCCCAGCGGTAAATTACCAATGTTGGGCCCATCATAGATGACGTGTTAAAAATGTTGCCATAAAAGGGAAATACAGTACTGCATATCAATACAGACACATATGTATCAGCTCTTAGGCATTTTTCAAAGCAAAACTAATTAATTACGACCAATAAATCCACACATGCAGGGACGGTGCTACATGTTGGCCAGGGATGGCTTGTCACTCTCTGGTTAATGCCCTGTTCAGCCTCACACCTCGGGGAAGCTTCAATATCTGTGATTTTTCTATTTTCAAATGGATGCAGTTGTCTTAGATGCCTTCATACTCTGCCATGTTTTAAAAAAAAATTATTATCAACTGCGTCTTTAAAGAACAAATGTACAATTGATCTGAATGCAAACTGTAAAAGAATCTGTCGTCAGTTAGGGACATTTAATTCTTACAGCGAACGTCAATCAAAATAATAACTTTCACACGATAGCACGCAAGTTATGAATATCATACCATCAGTCATGGTTTCATGAAATAAAACTCACACATACAATGTATGTGTGTATGTATATATATATATATATTTCACTGCAATGCGCATGCATATATATATATATATATATACTGTATATATATATATATATATATGGCCTATAAAATGTTCTAAATAATTTTCAGTGTTCTTGGCCTTCACAGATGGAATGCGCATTGCAGTGACATTAACACTCGATAATAGCAATAGTGTTATGGTTGTCATTTTCAGCGTTGCATCACTTCTAACATCAATTTTCCAAATGAGGAAACTGGTACACAATTGCACAAACCATATTATAGTTTAATTTCACAGCACTAGCTTAACAAAGCAAATGACTGAAATGAATACAGTTTTCAACATTTTACTGTACATCAGTCTGGTCACATTCAGGCGTTACAGATAAGATGCGGATTTTGTAGCACAAATACTTTTTGTAATTTCCCAAGTCTCTGCTCTTTATCACCCTACCTCAATTATGTCAGTGTCGCCAAACAAAGACAAATCCCAGCAGCTAGATGTGTTGACCACAGAACCATTATTTTTCTACAGTGGATGCAGTCACACGTTGTAAGATGGTTCCATACAGTCTTTTCCAACCACTCCTTTGTCTTTTTCCTTTCCAAAGGAGAAAGAAAAAACTCCAGAAGTCATCTCTTCCTTAACTTCCCCTCCCTTCACAGATGTGATGAGACAACCCTGCTGGCAGTCTGTGTGGCTGCCAGGCAGTATGTTGGGAAAGGGTGAGGGACTTGTAGTCCAGGTGTACAATGCCTCGCCCTCGGGGCACGATGGTAGACCCTTGCTGAAGTAGCTGGGGCTCGGGCTGGCAGAGGACGGCAGAGTATGCTGGCTGCCGTTGAAGCAGCCAGGGGTGTGGTCATTGGATCCTTTGCGTGAATGTCCAGAGGAGCTGAGCGTTGAGGAACGGTAATTATATGAACTCCACGTAGGGCGTTTGCGCTGCTGACACTGGCACCGGAGGATGCGAATGAAGGCCAGTTTGAACTCGCGGTTATAACAAGGGTAGATGATGGGATTCAGGCAGCTGTTGAAGTAGCCCAACCAGAAGATGACCTTAAAGAGTAGGTCAGGTGGACGCAAGTTCACATTGAAAGAACCTGCAAAATGAAACAGAGAGTGAAACATGTCATTTCATACATAAACCACGCAAAAGGCCAAATATTAGTCATTGGCTGGCAGTAGATCAGTGATACTCAGCCACTGTGCTGTGGAATATTGTTGTGCTGTCAGAGGTTAAGGCTGTTTATTACTGCTAATGGTATCTCTGTCCATGTCTGTGAGCGATGTATAGGCAGAACAATTAAAATGCTCTTCCACTAAGTGGCAGTGTACACAAGTAAACTATTTTGTGGGACCATTTGTTTGTTAGTATGGTATGACATTGCTGTAATTAATTTAGTAAATTAGTAGTTACACTGTTTCTCTGAAACCTCGTAAATTAAAACTGAAAGTCTGCTTGCCAATAACATTTTGTTTTATGCGAAATATATGGTGCTGGTGTATTTAAAATAAATATGTGTATATATCTTTTGTGTCACCACTGGGTGGGAGCGTTGACATATAAAGCGGATCAGTGCATTCTGAACAATCCAGGGATCAATCTCGTAGGTATTTGTCAAGACCACACAATGTCCGGCAGTGTTTCCAAACAATGCATCATGGGAGGAGTGTCACAAGAATGGCCTGCAGAAAAACACTACTCCACTAGATGGCAGAAGGTACAAATAACCTGGGTAGGCTACAGTACAGTAGTTCAGTGAATCAATGAATCTGATTTCAATTACTATGAGGAAATGCAGACCTCTGCTAAAGTTTGTGTTGCATTTGCTGAGTAGTGAATTAAAATTTCTGGCACTGGCCCAAGTTGTAATGGGTTCTTTCATTTGACCTGCTACAAACTTGATACAATAGCTGTCTGGGTAATTTTGTGCAATTTTGCTGTCAAATGGAAATAGATGCTTGACCTCAGTAGAGTTGCCGATGCGAGGATTAATTTAAGTAATAAGGCAACTTAATTGAGACATGCACATATAGAGTGGCCGTTGTTCTTTTCTTTCAAGTAAAACACTTTGATGCACCTCCCTGCATTTTACTCGAATGCAGGCATGTCCACCTCCGGTCCTCCAGGGCCGCTGTCCTGCCCGTTTTAGACGTTTACCTCTTTCAACGCACCTGATTCAAATGATCGGCTCATCAACAAGCTGTGAAGAAGCCTGATTCGAACATTACTGATGTCATCTTACTCAACGTAAATTCAATTGTGTAATGTTTCTTCTAACATTCCCCTTGTTAATTGAATACAACTTTATTGTCAAATGTTAATGCTCATCCATATTTTGGAAAGTATCTAAAAAAAAACAAGCAAAACTAAAACCTCCAGGGCCCTGTTTCAGTAGACTAGTGGCCATTTGCTCGGCATGAAAATGGACGGAAACTTCATTTTCGTGCTGGTGCAAGTCCAGTGAACCATGTTTGTGCCTGTCTGACCCTTGCCCCTGACTCATCCAACAATTTCGAAACAAAAAATGTCTCCGCTGGGCATGAAAACGGGCACATCGTCATTTTCGTGCAGGGGCAATGGACTTGTTCAGCGTGTTTGTGAATTTGCGAGGCACACGCCACCTCACTGTGAGTTTCTGGTTTGCCCCCCAACACATCTGCAAATTTGTCAAGGAGACAATGCAGATGGTTTAATGAGATTTTGCTGTGTTTGATCAAGCAAGCAGACAAATACAGCTCTCCGCGGATGTGTGTGGTCGACGTTCTGGTATTTCATTCATAAATATGAAAACCAGGATGAGACAATGCCTCTAAATAATGGTCATTATGACTATAACAGATCAAGGGTGCAAGGTGGTCTCCAATTTCCCACGTCACATCCACAAGGGGAGATCTTGCAGTTTACCTACCTATGTTATACACGGACCCCGATGAGTTTATTTTTTTCCCACAATGCCAAGCATGGCATACTCAGGCATACTGCACCTCCAAATCCCTGAGTTTGATGCAAATGACGGATGCCACTCGGATTTTCCGGCAAAAGACTACTTTCATTTCACATCGGTGAATAAAGACACAAACGCCCTGTTATGACCAATTTTACCTGTGCAAGGTCTGGCAAAATACCAAATAAAAGAAAACTCTATGAGCACAGTAAGACTGCCCATTGTGCTAGACTCGCACTTGGCGCAATAATTGGACCCCCAGAGTTAATCCCTTGATGATGGCGTGCATGATGTCGTCCCTGGCGATGGTTCAAACTATATGTGACTTTCGTGGTCTAGTATTAAAAATTGCACATCTTATGAGTGTTACACTGGATTTGGCTTTTGTGCTGAATCAGATTGCAGTGATGTCATTTGTATGATGCCCACTTCCCCTATGGCTGTGGTTCTCAAGTTCTAACCGTGGGTCCGCGGGCTTGGGGGTCTGGATATATATATATATATATATATATATATTTATATATATCCATCCATCCATTTTCTGATCTGCTTATCCTCACAAGGGTCACGGGGGGTCCTGGAGCCTATCCCATCCATCTTCGAACAGTAGGTGGGGGACACCCTGAACCGGTTGCCAGCCAATCGCAGGGCACACAGACGAACAACCATCCGCGGCCACACTCACACCTAGGGATAATATATATATATATATATATATATACATATATACATATGTATATATACACACACACACACACACAAATTGTCAGATGTGCATGCACATGTCAAAGAATCCACCCTCACCGGAAAGCCCACCATGGTGCAGATAAATTAACTTTCCAAAAAGGCGCAATGAGGCTTGCAACGTTAATGAAAATCAGAACACTGCAATTTTTACATGTCAGCCCGACTGAACTGTCGATGAAAATAGAGCCCAAGTTGTAATCTAACAAGACATCCTTTTAGACATTTTACTCAGACTTTTCTTTTCATCTTTTTACTTTTTTCTATAGAATACATCTACCTCTCACACACTGTAACAGTTACAGTGTAACTGTTATTCCTCTTGTGGTGTTACCTTTTCTCTTTGACAAAAAAAAACAACAACACTACTTTTCATTATAATTACACTTTGCTGTGACACACAGAACTATTTGAACCAAATAAAGATTTATGGAAACATAAGGAGTGGCCATTATACAATTAACTTTTTTCTAGATTTTGTTATGATGCAGCTGTACACCAAAATACAGATAAAAAAAAAAGTCCCCTCAATATTCTAGACAACAATGAGCAGTTAAAAAACAAAAAACAAAAATAACCCCAAACAAACAAACATAAGTTTTACGCACTCCACACACAAAACTGCTGAATTTAGAATCAAGAACTTAGCAACTAGGTTTCATAAACATACCCTGGTTACAAATAATCCATTTAATAATCTACCTTAATCGAAAAGGACAGAACTATTTTGGCTCCTCAAGGCTGCTCTCCAATAAACCACAACATGATGACATTTAGGGAAAATTGGTTTTAACGTCCCGATAGCCTGTCCTGTCAACCGTGCAGCCCTGTGACCCGTGGCCAATTTCTCTTCATTGCTTTGTGACATGCTCATTAGGTTTCCTCCTTCTCTGTTTCTATTACCTTTGGAGCACACAGAAATGAACACAGATGCAAGGAATATTTCTTCCAAAAATGCATTTGTAGAGATAAAATTGATTCACACGTTCAACTGTTTCTGTCACATTTGGAGGCGCAGTGCTTGCACCATTAAAGGCAAGACTTTCACAGGACATTAGTGCCTTGTTTGGGGTGTTAAAAAGCTGCGAGGATGGCGTGTTGTGAAGTAACACATGTAGGCTATCCCCTGAGGACTAATGATTCCTCTCTTACTAATGAGAATTATATAGCTCATTGAACGTAAATATAGAAATATCCTTCCTCTATTTTATAGAGGAAGGATATTTCTATATTTACGTATATATTTACGTATATATATATCATATAGAGTCTATATGATATGTACAAAAGGCTTTATTAGAGGAGCTGTTTTCCACTTGGAGTGGAATCTAACTACAAAAGAAAAACAATTTTGCATAAAAGGTTTTGCTTTGTACTTTTATCAAGACTTTGTTGTTGATTCCTTTCAACATGCATTTGTCGTCATATAATGATGATGAACGGAGTGAATGACTTGTTAGCACATCCGCCTCACAGTTCAGTAATCCCTCGTTTATCGCGGGGGTTACGTTCCAAAAAGAACCAGTGATAAGTGAAATCCGTGAAGTAGGATTCATTTTTTAAAAAAGCCAAAAAATGTGAGAGGGATGAAATTTCAAACTAGAACGCGCTCAACTTTTGTTCCGAATCAGCTTCTTATTACTGGTTACGACATGACTGTCTTCTCATTCATTCCCGCAACTTCACTGTGCTTTAAACTGTGTGGACGCTGAGCATCGACCGCGCGGACGCTGGGCATCTACAGAGTTTAGTGTAGGTTGTCCCAATACATTGAAACGAGACGAGTCATTGGATAAATGCTGGTTTTGTCCTGCCCTCCGGACGCTCAGCGTCTCTGGGAGTCTTGGACAGTGGGTGTTTATGGGCGGGCCTGGACGCTCAGCTTTTCTTCATGATGATCGGATGCTCTCGCTGAGGCTGAATCTCTTTTTGATTGACAGCGAAATGAGCCAATGATCTTACGGTGAAGGCATCCTTTTCCTTTTCATTTTTTAAAAAAGGAACGGAGAGTAGAATTCATGTATAAATAAACGGACCCATTTTATGCCGAAATTGAGCTTCCCCTTCTTGATAGACCAGCATCTGCCACTGATACAATGAAACCGAAGACCAAAACTTTGCAAAAGGTAAATTTGGCAAACTGTACAGAGACGAGGTGCGGAGACTGTTCACGTTGGTCAGTCCCTTAGCCAATCAGGATGCAGAACATAATTCACTGTTTAAAAAAAAGCATTGAAAAAACTGCACTAAAAAAATCCATGAAACAGTGAAGCCGCGGAGGTGAACCGCGTTAGAGCGAGGGATTACTATATAGGGGTACAGGGCTCGATTCCACGCCTTACTGCAGTGGTTCTCAATTATTTTCTGTAATGCCCCCCGAGGAAGAGGAAAACATCTCACCCCCCACCCCCGCAAGACTATAAATAGTATCAATTGTCTATAAAATTGTTATCAGTACACCTAATACTGTATCCTTATTAACGTATAAGAGAATGAAAAAGAAAGAAATATGGACCAATTTACAACAAAGAACAGCTTTAGTAACTGTAACAGAAAAGATTTAAAGTGCATCTGAAATTCAAAAATTTAATTAAATCCTTAATTATCGATAACATTTTTTTGACTGACTTCAAACCATACGACACTGAAAAATAAAATTACATATAATCAAAAACTAATAATGCATTCAAACTATTCACCAACATTATCTCAGAGCACAATATTATATAAAATAATTTGTGCTGGTTTAAAATTTTTTTTTTTATCAAAGATGATGTCTGGATTAATGTCTACGAGTAGCAGTCACAAAGCGGGATGATTGATGGCAATATTCGGCATGTTTTCACTGAAAAAAACTCAAGCGGCTTATCAGCGTGATTGGGTTGTAAAGTCTTTAAGTGACGCCTAAATTTATTTGCCGTCATGCTGTCCGCTGCCAACATTTTTAGGCACAGTAATTAGACACCGGTCTTTCCTTCTCTCCCACCGTAGTCACAGTGAAGCCAAGCGCTGCATACGCATCGTCATATTTCCTCGTCTTAGCTTTCGGGAGACTTTCGTTTATCTCTTATTTCCGTCTCTCTCTGCCTGTCGACTTCGTGTTTATTCATACTCTGTGCTGTGTGCAAAGCGCGCATGCTCAGTGCAAACAAAACACAGAGTGACTGCACTCTGCCATTGAGAGCGCCACCGCCCCCTAATGTAGTGGAGGTGCAAAACTGGTTCGATTGGACACTCTATATCAGAGGTCCCCAACCCTTGGGCCGCGGACCAGTCCCGGTCTGTGTGTCATTTAGTACCGGGCCGCACAGAAAGAATACATAACTTACATCCGTTTTATTCATTTCAGAATCCGAAAGATGTTATATGTTGAAAAATTACCTGATCCTCTGTTACATCCGTCTACAATATGTCACTCTTGACGCAGGAGAAGGCGCACTTCTCAGTCAGATGATAGGTTACCGCTAAAATGAAACCCAGAAGCTAGCAACATGGGTAAAAAACAAAGTTGTATGGAAAGTTTCTTTGGGAAGGGGGACAGGCCCAGCCAGGAGACAGAGGAGGAGCCTATGACTTTGAAGAAAAAGAAGGCTACATTTAATATACAGTGTCAGGAGTCCTACTTAAATACGGATTGATCACAACGGGAGATTCCCATGCACCAAGCCTACTCTACATAATAAGCGGTGATGGTGAGTCATATTTTTCATGCACTTTGTATTTGCGGTATATCTTATTTTGAAGGCATGTGTAAACATTACCTGAGCGACTAGAGAGTGTTGCGGCCAGACAGGACGTTCGTCGTGTCGTGATTCGTGTTTATTATTATGTTTCGAAAATACCACAGTTTTCATGCCCGTCATATCATATTATTTTGTTATGTTTATCCGGCCTTTCAAGGCCGGCCCCTGAAAATATTGTCTGACATTAAACCGGTCCGTGAGGCAAAAAAGATTGGGGACCCCTACTCTATATTGACCCTGGTGGTTGTGAGTGTGAATGGACGATGTGTGCCCTACGATTGGCTGGCAACCAGTTGTGGGTGTAACCCGCTGAGAGATCGTGACATAATAGTGTTCCACATAAATGTGTCTCAGTGAACACGAGAGCAATTCCGATGATGATAAGACTCATCTGTGGTTGAATTCTTGTGAATAAGAACAACATATTGAACATTAGACTTTCATGCGTGTACGCATTTTGTCACATCAATTGCATTTGTAGGAAAAATGCCTATTTTGTGAGTGCTAATTAACAATTCTCATTTGCAATCAATTGGCTATGTTGTTCCAATATGTCATAAAAACTATTGACTGTAAAAGGAAAATAGGCTTTCTGACAAATCTGGTTGTGTGTGTATATCAATTTCTGTTAAGGCTAAGTGAGTGTGTTTAATTTTCAGGAAACTTGCCTGAAGTAACGCTGACTTGTTCTTTAGAATACCGACAATTATATATCAAATGTTGCTCCAGGTTATTGCCATAAAAGGACACTAATTGAAAATTTGATAAGATGCGACTTTTGCCTCCTAGATCATAAATATTTAATCTTTTTTGACAGCTAAGTAAAATACAGTGAATGACTCATTGAAGGGATTTTATTTTCCTTCAATAATCTCATATCAAGGTCAACAATATGACAGCGGTACTGGTTAGTATTATCTGAAGTCTGAATAAATCGACAAAGGTGTCTGCAGCACAGTAATACAATCACGCAAGTGTCACATGATCAAGAAGGATTTGTGAAATGTAGTTCAATCGAACCAATACACAGGTTGAACCAATGCAAATGTGATATGAAGCAATTCTCACAAACTGTGGTGAAACATCTAAATATTTGTTCAGTGGTTCATAGGAAAGCAAAAACTTCAAGCATTTTATCCAATAAATGACTCAGCTTGTAAAGCAAAGTGCAGACATGCTCATACTTATTTATTTCTCCTTCCCTTACTTTTTTAAAAGGAATAACCCATTTGATCCATTTTTTTTCTTCATGGTTTGATTTAAAATGGAACATTTGTGTGTAACTCGAGTCTTAACAGCACAATATGTGAATGAGCTGCAAGATTGTTTGTACAGCCTTAGTTTCATCCAAGTTAAAAGTGGTCACGATGTCAAAACGTTTGATGCCTTGTCAAACTTAATCAGTATGCTCCACCAGAGATGGCACTGAGAAATGCTCTCAGACGGGGTTTTTTTGGCAGTTGGTCGGTCAGTGTTACGTAAACAGTCCCCTCTTGTCCCCTGAATGTGTGCTCCGTGAAGCCACTCCCATCTTGAAATCACAACTTGAGTATTTGTTTCGTACTTTTAGCTTCAGACAATGAATGGAGGCGAAGTAATCCCTGCTACGGGACTTAGCTATGGGAAGCTGTGGAAGCTACACCGTCCTTATGTGACCACGGTGAATTGTAGCACACGGGGAACTTACATGTTTACAAGCATAACACAGTGCTACGTTAGGTCAACGACCTGATTTGATATAATCTTGGATATGTCAGTCTTGGAATGCTTGTTAACCTCATTTTGTTGAGTGTGCACTTGTGCATGTGCCTATTTTAAATAACAACTTGATATACGGTACATTTTTAGGCCACAATGATTTATCATCTGGCAAACCTTTGCATTAATTTGGTGAAGAATGACATTCACAAGCAATGAGATGACATTTTGTGTGTTAGAAATTGGTTAAACACAGTCAAACAAGAGTGTGTAATATGTTTTGGAGGAATGTCAATAAAGATACACCAACTAGGAAAGCCCATTTGGATATGCAAAAAAGAAATTGTGTTACAGGCAGTGCACCTATTGAAGAAAGGGTAGAGATTTCTGAAATTCTTTTTATAATCTACCAGTATACATCCTTGACACGTTGTTGGAATTTTGATACATTTTTTCAACATGAAAATTACATCACATAATTTCATTTGCCATGTCAAATATTCAGATTTTAAATTATGTCAAATATTTTAGAATTACAATTTTTTTTTTACACTCCATTGTCAGCCACATCAGAGAGCTTTGGCGGTGTCCACAAAAAAACAGTCAGAGTCCACTGTCTCCGCATTGTTCTTGCATTTGCTAATTTACCCAGTAGCTCATGGAATACTCTGTAGTGCTAACGAAGTCCAATGGAGAACTGTATTACATCACCCAGACAGGCATTTCAATTATTTTGTTATGTGGCGAATCGAACATTATTATCTATCCTTCATCATTATAATTCGAAAAACAACTCAACAAACGTGCCCTGTTCACCAGATGTGTGAGTTGGTTTGGAGAACTTAGGCAAGAAATAAAGTGAGGGTACAAATTTTGATTAGACTTTTCCATCATAAACTATGCAGAATATCACACACACACGTGCAGACACACACACACACACACACACACACACACACACACACACACACACACACACACGCGCGCGCAAACACGCGCACACGCAATTACACACGCGCACGCACACACACACATACACACACACACACACACACACACACACACACACACGAACAAAAGCGTACCCAAAAATGGAAAATTACGCTCACAAGTAAACAAAAAGTTATCTTGTTATTCATGTTTTTGGGTGAGTGTGATAGGCAAATGTTATTTTTGGTCGATGTGGCACATCCCAAGTCCAGAAATGAAAAATGTATGCTGCAAGACTAAGAAAAAAAAAGGTATCGTCTTGGATTTCACAGGATAAACCACAAATAGAATGAAGAAGAAGAAAGAAATCAACTCTGACGACGAGAACTCACCTATGGGCAGGGCGAGGAAGAAGGGCAGCCAACAAAGTGTAAACATGCCAACGACAACTCCCAAAGTCTTCGCCGCTTTCTTCTCCCTGGAGAATTTGAGCAGTTTGACCGTGAGGGAGCTTCTGGCCTGATGCCCGCGGCCCTTGCTGCCGCAAGCTGCCGGCTCGTCGTGCCCCTGAGAGCCCTTGTGGATCCTCAGGGTCAGCTCGCCGGAGTTCATCCTCTCGCGCATGACCCCGGCCTCCAGGTTCTTGGTGGTCCGTTTGGCCACGATATACACCCGGCAGTACATGGCCAGAATGACGACCAGAGGGATGTAGAAGGAGCCGAGGGAGGAGAAGAGCGCGTAAAAGGGCTCCTCGGTGATGGGGCACACGGTGTCGTCCGGCGACGGCGGCTGTTTCCATCCGAGCAGGGGTCCGATGGAGATGACCACAGAGAGCACCCACACCCCGAGCATGGCAAGCAGTGCCCGCTTTTCCGTCACGATGCCCGGGTACTGCAGCGGGTGACTCACGCCGATGTAGCGGTCGATGGAGATGACGCACAGGCTCATGATGGACGCGGTGCAACACAGCACGTCCACCGCCGCCCAGATGTCACAAAAGATTCTGCCGAACACCCAGCAGTCGAGGATCTCCAGGGTGGCCGACACCGGCAGCACCGTGGTGCCCAGCAGCAGGTCGGCGATGGCCAAGTTGATGATGAAGTAGTTGGTCGGGGTGCGCAGGTGCCTGTTGCACACCACCGAGAGGATGACGAGGATATTGCCCGCGATGGCGAACACGATGAAAGCTCCCAGCACCAAGCCGAGCGGGATCGCCCGGCTAAGCTCCACTTCGGCGGGTCCTGTGCGGTTGCCCCCCGAACTCTCATTTCCCCATAAATTAGTGACATTGTCAGTGCTCATGCTCATTTTGACCGAACGGCTCCTCCATAGCAGGCTTCACATGTCCGGCGTGGCTCGCTGCAACTCACCCAACTTGCATAGTTGAAATGCTCGCGTGAAGCGTCGTTCCCGCTCTGCTGCGATCCGACTGCTCGGTAGACAAGTGAGCGGGGGGGGCGCGGTGGGGGGAGCCAGCAAGTCACCCACTCAGCCAACACATCACCCCGGCATGATGCCGAACACAAGTTCGAGGAAACTTTCAAGGATGTTTGGTGAAGCACCCCTACATGCCCCTCTATTTGTGCATCCCCATTGTGGGAGGGAGCTTCATCCAAATAGCACAGGAACTGGTGTCCAAACTGCAATTGTCTGTTTCAGGCCCTAGATTGCAAAAATACAATGAGAAGATTGATTAACCTTTATTATTCACTCTTTATTGAGCCAAGGCACATATATTGCATTTAAAAAATAATCATATAGCACACCAACAACACAAATGTCACAAAGAAATGATACATAGTTTAATTGCCATCTATTAAAGAGCATTTTGTATTTTGGGCTATCATTATGTGTCATAGGCACACATAGCCTACAAAGTAAATCAATGATCTGTCACATACTTAAATGGTTTGTTGTCGTCAACGCTCATGTTATCAAAGTTGAGTCAAAGTCAAGTGATATCATTGATATTTTTCCAGCACAGAACAGCGGTCCCCAACTTTGCAAGGCAAGTTTATTTGTAGAGCACAGATCATACACAAGGCAATTCAACATGTTTTACAGCCACATTACATGAAAGTACAAGAACACAAATAAAATCGTTGTATAAAGCCTAAAAATGATCCTTGAGTTAATTTTAGTTTTGCTTTATTTATCTTGTGTAAGGGTCAGTGAAGCAAAAGTTGAAATAATGAAGCTTTCATTGCGGTCTAAATTTTTCTTTTAACTCCTTTTGGCTTGTATAAACCTCTTACATCAAAACAAACATGACACCATGAGTCATATATCTTTAACAATGACCTCCATGCATATAAAGTGTAATTCATTAAACGCAAATCCTAATCACAAACATCTATCCATCTATCGATAACTAAACACAATTACTGTATTTACTTTTTTGACACTTTCAACCAGGCTCATTAATTTTAAACTGCTAAATGTTTCGTCTTTGAATCTCTTTTACCTCTTCAGAATCGTCTTGATATACACTGTCAATTTAGCCGTGTAATCCATATGCCTATTCCTTTAAAGTAAGATTTACACCTGAACAGCAAGTTAGAAAGAAATGATCTTAAGGGACAGTTTTGTAAATGTGTATTGTATTTGACAATAAAACCATTGTGCTTTACAGTCAGGGCCGAAATAAATAAAAGCCACGTAAAAGCTAAAGTCCTATTCTTTTGGTGACATGTAAGGGAGCAGTGACATATTTAATGAGAAATATTAATTGTTACTACCGCCACTGATGAAAACAGTCAACTTCTTGAGCAGCAATTTGGGCAAAGCAAGCAATGTTCTTGGCCAGGAATGTCAGGTGCTCAGGAAATTGTGAGCATGGGTTTATCATGCGGAAGCAGTGCTGACTTAAAAAAAAAAAAGTGATCAATTGATGAAATCAAAGGCAGCCTGGTGGTCGACTGGTGAGCGCGTTGGCCTCACAGTGCAAAGGTGCAGGGTTCGATGCCGGCTCTGGCCTTTCTGTGTGGTCTTAACATGTTCTCCCCGTGCCTGTGTGGGTTTTCTCCGGGTGAACTCCGGTTTCCTCCCACATTCCAAAAACATGCATGGCAGGTTAGTGGAACACTCCAAATTGTCCCCAGGTGTGGGTGTGAGCGTGGATGGTTGTTTGTCTGTGTGTTCTCTGCAATGAGCGGGCAACCAGTTCAGGGTGTCTCCTGCCTACTGCCTGACGACAGCTGGGATAGGCTCCAGCACGCCCCACGACCCTTGTGACGATAAGCGGATCACAAAATGGATGGATGAGTGGAAGTCAAGTGTAAATAATAGAATGCATTTCTCAGTGTAGGAAACACATATGTACGTTTAAATAATGAAGTTGTCAGGGTATGAACTTTTACACAGTAGTTTGTCATTTTTGTTTAATCCATGCAACATTAATAACCTTGATCAAGCAACATACTGTTTTAATGTTTTTTTTTTCTTGGAATATGAGAAAGTGTATTATTTGCACCACTCACATTTAAGGGACTGTCCCTCCAACTTGAGTAAGTGAAGTTTTATTTTAGCTCTAAGTGGCTCCCCATGATATAAAGTAAACATTTGCTTGAGTCCTTTCCAGATCCTCTTCATTGACCCTTTTTGGCTTGTTCCTCCGTGGATACATGCCTTACTTGTTGTCAAAAGTTGAAGGTGAGAGGTAAGAGTATCAATCAATGCAACGAATATCAATCAATGCAACGAATACAGCTAATTTGGTGAGAGAATGCATTTTTACGATAAAAAGCTGCAAAAGCATATCTTCATAGACATTTTCTATGTTTAACCCATACAGGAGCAAGTGATTGCATCGATGCCATTTATACTGTATGTAGTATATTTTTGGTTTTTTCTCCCTCGAATATCCATCTGAATGCCAGTTGGTAACAGAGCCTGCTTGCACACAAATAGATAGCAGCCCACCTGGATGAGTGGGCTTATGGTGGAGTCTACATACTACAGGATGTCTAAAAAGTCTGGGCACATGGTAAAAAAACCACACACTTCTTGAAAACCAAACACTTGTATTTGTCGTGTTGATAAAACATATTTTCAACATGATTTCCATAATTTTTAATGCATAGTTTGATGTACTTTGCAAAATTCAGGTGAACTCGATGGAATAGGTCTGCATTGCCGTCAATTTTAGCACATTGACTGGTTATTTGTTCTCTCATGTGGTTTGAATCTGTAATCTTCATCGAGTACAATCTCTTTTAGAATACCCCAGAAAAAACAAATAAAGGGGAGAAAGGTCTGGTAAATGTGGCATCCCTTATGTACCCAGACTTAGTGGATTCCCTGTGCAATCGCCGTTCTTGTGCCATGTGCTCAGATTCAAAAAACTCATTTGGTTGGAAATAATCCAAAAATGTCAGAAAAAAATGATCATGATATCATTTATAGATCTATGACTGTTGTATGAATAGTAACAGGCGAGTGTGCAAGTTTACTGTATCTTGTGCCATAGAATGGAGCTAAATTCCATTTCCATTTGAAAAGAGCAAAGATGTACTTCGATTAATAACTCATCATTTTCAGACAACGTAAGTGACATTTTTTATTTCCTGTGGTGCCCCTGAGGATCTGTCACTGTACACTAGCATACCACAGCACCCAGGTTGGGAATAACCGGTTTAATATGAGTGTAACATGTCAAATGGTTACATTACACGCCTGAATGGAAACAGTCAACTGGCAATATGGTGCCTTCTCCCCTGACAGAACTGCAAGTCAAGCTCTTTCATTACCAGTATTTATGTTGGCCAAAAAGGGGTTTGGGGGCAATAATGGTCGTGAGGCATCACTTGCATTTGATAAAGCTCTTATGTGGCTTTTGGCTGACCTTACCTCAGATAATCACTCCTACAGAATCAATATGTTGGAGCAGCTTGCTTTGACAAAGTAGCTGTGTGAGAGTGTAGTTGGTTGATGAGCTAGGGGGTTCCCGCGGAAGTGAATTTTGTGGCTGCGAGCGGCCTCTGGCTTGAGCCCAATGGTTCTCAACACAATGCTGCTGAGTAGACTCCTCAGCGGAGCATTAGTTGATTGTATCCGAGGATTTGCGAGGACAGAGACACTTGTGACTTCAACATCCAGGTTGTGAGTGTGTGTGTGTGTGTGTCTTTGGTAACTCATTGTATGTCATAAAATGTGTTCTACATTTGAGGCACAATGAAAAACAGGCGCAGGTGTGGGTTTGAGAAATATTCAGTAAAAAAAGGGCTTGGTAAAAAATACTGATGAGGGCTTTATTATTTAGGTAAGCCAAATGAAGAAGTAGTAACAAGTTAAAGTAGCAAGTGAATGAACCTAGCCAATTAAGCTGTGGCAAATTAGCTGTCCAAATATTTTTGAGCATAGGCAAATGTACTCAGAGAAGGGAAATGATAGCAACTCTGGCATTTTCTAAATTTTTCCACACCAAACTTCACACCTGTTGAGATAAATTATAGCGTTTTAGCTTCCTTTGTTCCTTGAGTTGTTCATTCGTTGATTTGACGGGACATAAAAAAAAATACTGGAGCAATCAGCACCTATGTGCAGTTGGAGTGTACTTTCATCTGCTCCATGACTGCCTTAGACCTTCAAGAAGATTAACAGGGGACCCATTGAATGAAATGTACAGTCCATGCATCATGTACCAATTGAAGCATGGGCATGTGTTTTCAGAACTAGATATAATTCTTTTCTACCAAACTCTGGAAACGATGCATGGGAGCACTGGTGGTTTAGTCCTGGCTGGGAGCGCTTTGGCTCGCTTACTGGAGTGAAGCACGTTTGAAAACCTCAGTGAAAAAGAAAAACACAGTCGTCGTAATAAGTTTTAACTCAAATTTCATGTTTTAGTAACTTGGCTGCTTCAGCTTTCATATTTGGGATTTGCATTGCTTGACCTAGTTTAAAAAAAAAGAATGAACAGATTCATCTGAATTCATGTTCTAAAGCATGGCCCTGGGGCAACTTTTTAAATACTAGATTTTTGCAGATGCTTAATTTATTTTCCCACAAGGGGTCTTTCAGAAAATTGCTCTGTGTATGGAATGCATGTAAAATATGATTTCAAAATGCTGAGGCAGACTATTTTAATGACTGTACATACAGACCAAGAAGTAAAAATGTGGACTGGCTGTTGGACGCACACGAGGGATCACGTCCAATATTCCATTTTTTATTCATGCAAGTTTATGTTGCCAAAATGTCTCTTCTGAAAAATTGAAAATTTCACAAAAATCACACTTAAAAAGTAATATTTGTGATGTAATAACTTGAAAATCCATTAATTAAACATGCAGAAGTAAGTCAGGAGCCTTACTGCTTTGAAATGTTGCCAAAATATCATCTCATGCAGCCAGAGAGACATTGAAGTTGCAGGAAAAGTGTGCAGTATTAGTAATATAACGCTTAAACGTTCATACAAATGTTAACATGATCATAAAAATACTTATTAAGAAAAAGGCTTGTGTTTTTGCGTCTGAATACTTATTACTTGCAGCCACCAATTTGTGAGAAACTAGCAGATTCATTTTCTAAGTTGAGAGAAGCTTACCAATAGTTCTGTGCTGGAGTATTTCTTTCATTGCATCACAACTTCACAAGAACATTTTTGACACATTTGTTTGGAGATACCATCAGATTGTCTTTGTTGCCTAAAAACAATACAGACCCAATTATAGGGAGATCCCATGAGCCAAAGCTTAAATAAATGAAGGTTGACCCGCTTGCGCAGTCTGTTAAAATCGACCTGTTTCATTGATGAATTCCTTCTATATATTCAAATGTGCACAGCCTAGTCGATAGTCATTCTTGTTTGAATCTTTTTTGCCTTGACCTGCCAAAACACATCAAGCAGTTCTTGCAAGTTTTCCGTGATTATATTTTGGATCTATCAGCTCTCTGATAACAACGTTCCAGTTGTTGCATCCAAACTCTTGGATGACAGTGATGGCAAAGTGTTCAGTATAAACTATATGTTTCATTTTGCTTTTACTTATAAATAATAGTTGCCTTCACCCCCCCCCCCCCCCCCCCCCCAAAAAAAAAGGAAACAAAAAAAACATCCCAGCTGTGGTTTGGTTGGTGTTTGTTCAAGTGGGAGGTCATTGGCCCGGCAAGTTTTCCAACAAATTCCAAGGAGCTCGAACATCCTGTGTCATTTAACTGAACTCAGTCTGAAGATCATGGAGCTGACAACTGTCTTTGCTCACCCCTTAAAAATACTGGTTATTCTTATACTGACACACAAATGGGATTGTCAACAGTCCTGGGCCTTCCTGTGTGGAGTTTGCCTGTTCTCCCCGTGCCTGTGTGGTTTCCTCCCACATTCCAAAAACATGCGTGGCAGGTTAATGGAACACTTTAAATTGTCTTTGGGTGTGACTGTTAGTGTGAACAGTAATTTTGCCTATGTATGCCATGCGATTGGCTGACAACCAGTTTAGGGTGGAACCCTAGTCTACTGCCCAAGCTGGGATAGGCTTCAGCACACCCAGTGACCCTTGTGTGTGTGTGTGTGTGTGTGTGTGTGTGTGTGTGTGTGTGTGTGTGTATGTATATATATATATATATATATATATATATATATATATATATATATATATATATATATATATATGTGTGTGTATGTATATGTGTGTGCGTGTGTATCGTCACAAATTTATGGCCTTTTCAAGCAAAGGGACACTTTCAAGGGCCAAAATAAAAACAAATGACTAAAAATGTCACTTGCTATTAGCGATGCTTCACAGACCTGTGACCATTTGACGTATTCTAGAAAGTACTATGACACTGACAGTATAACAACACAGTGAAGTATCATGGCATTTGTTATTCAATGATAGATGAAGTTGTAATTAGCACACGGTTATTCTCTGTGAATTAATGAAAACTAATTTGCCCAAAGTCACCTGAGATGGGTTCCAGCTCACCAACCACCCTAATTTTACAGATAATGAATGGATGGATGACATTGCAAACATACTGAAAGATTAATAACTCTAATACTAGATCTTTATGATCAAAAAATGGAGTCACAAATCAAAATATTGACACTTAAATTGTTCAAGCCTTGATGTACAGGAAGTTATTAACAGCAACACAGTAGAAAGTAAGAACTTGGGGCAATGATGCATGGTTAGTGGGAATGACTTTTTTTTTCCCGTTTGGCCGCTTGAGTAAGTGTGAAATGCATAAGCGAAGCAGTACGCCACCCTGCACAGTCAGACTCAGTGTGACTCTGTACAAATGCATTATGAGTATAAGGAGCAATAAGTGTATGCAGAAAAAGTGGTTGAAATTGCACGACTGTCTGTGTCTTATGCATTGTGTTGTATTATTTTGCCGTTTTATGTTAACTGTTCTTTTGATGGCGGCACGGGCACCCACAGCGGCTCCTCTCCTGTGGTTGAGACGAATGACATTTCATGTTTGCTGTATGTTGTACATGTAGCACATTTGACAATAAAGTTGACTTGAGCTTGAATAATGAGTTGTGCTATTTCAGCTTCAGACAGCCAAGATGCTGTTTGTGATGTTTATGGAAAAAGGGTCAGATATTGTGGCAACACAACAAACCTTATGAAATACCTCAGATTAACCCACAGCACAGAATACGACACATTTGTGATGAGGGTATGTTGTGGACAGAAGAGGAGATCACAGTGTTGTTCCTTTAATGTTGCAGGTAAGCACTATCCAGGTACAAGGAGAGATAATGTGGCGCTTTAAGTGGTGTTAGGCACTCTTGCTGTTGGAGATGTAAAGAAAATGAATACATGCTCCAGCAAACAGCTACATACATTATTTATTATCCGTAAGGTTATCTCTCATAATTAAAATCGCATAGATTTATTCAGAGAAGGTTTTCTAAAAAGTTCATAATTTAAAGTGGATAATATAGACTAGGTGTAAGAGGTGTAAGAGGTGAACTTGGAAGACAAGACTGGACTAAAAAAAAAAAAGATAAAATACACCAATTCCAAGGTATTATTTACAGTCAATCAGGAAGAAAATTGCTGGTACCAAACATCATCACTGGCAGGGACCAATGAATCGAATTCTTGAAAACAATCAGTTTTAGGATGATTAATAATCCAGAATTATTCTTGATTTTGTTTTCATAACCATTTGTTAGGTGTTACAAATATGATTCCCCGAAAGCACCAATTGTTAGATATTGTGGGGCGGAAAGGTCGACTGCTGTGATTGGGATGACTCTCGGCTGAAAGGTCCTCGTCACATGACCCGACAAGAGCCGTGTTACCATCCCAAAGATAGTTGCTTCATTTTTAGGCTCCTGTGTTTCTGCTCCTGCGATAAATCTCAATGCCTGGGCCTCCAACGAACAGAGATATGAAGTGGGTTCTCACAGTGGGAGATCGATAACACGCATATTCTCCAACTGTGCTCCAGAGGATCAGATACTATTGATTTGTAGCTTATTTTAAGGTAGAGAAGCATCCTGGTTTAAAACTTACATGAGTATTAAAAGCATAACATAATCATCTCAGAATCTTTGTGGAGGAGATTCCAAATGGGACAAAGTACATGAGTCAAAATAAACTTTGCATGGAAGTTTGTAAATAAGTCCCAAATAAGGCCAAACAGATCTTTTTCTTGCCAAGTCTCTTAGAGAAGGGAGATATTTTCATCATGAGAATTGTAGTGAACCATGAGATAGTCCAACAGGGAAAATGGAGGACATGAAGTATTTTTGTAGATGATGACAAAATAAGTCTGAGCCCACCAAAGTCATTCAAGCTTTGTAAACAAATCAAATTTGACTTTCCTGTGAGATGTGAAGAGCGTTTTCATTTGTTCACGATCCATTTATGAGTTTCGGTGTGATTCCTTTTTCTGGTGTTGAAACAAGGATGCACTTTGTAAACAAAGTATTGAGACCCCTTAGTTTCCTCTGAATTGAAATTCTCCATCTTATCGAGACATTTTTGGATACATGTAGGCTTTCAACATATGGGGGATGTTCTATCACGACTATGACCTGTGCTCAATGCAAAGTCTATAAATGTAAGCTTGGATGAATTTGGGGTGGGAGAACTTGAAAGTCTTCATCTCAAGTATCGATCTTGTTTGTGCCTGTTCATGGCACATCCTGTTGATAAAAATAGAGATAGTTTATGAGCAAAACGGCAAAGCGGTTTGTGTGTTTTCCACTTGGCAAGAAGGCGGTCTCAGTCAATAAAGTGTCAGAGGAAATATACCATTGGTGTCCAAACTACAGCCCGGGGCCATTTACGGTTCGCCCGCGGGATACAGTAAATAGAACATTTGGCATGACCTGCAATACAATTTAAAAACATCGTATTTAGATGTGTTGCTGTTGAAAAGTGGGGAGATATGCGTGACGGGCACTGCAAGTACCACTATTAATAAAGCTTTTTTAGATAAGCAAATTTGCAGCTAACACAGGAGAATAAAGATAATACAATTTCAAAACCAAAATGTTTTCCTTGACTTTCTGATCTGTGTCAAGTTCTGATTTGTGAGCATATCACATGAAAGACACTGAAATATGATCAGCGGACTAAAGATTGCTCTATAGGGATGTGGAGATGGCTTTGACCTGCTGCTCAGTGGAAGTATGGATCTATTCTCGGGGAACACAAACACCTAAAGAAAATCATGCAGTATTTGTTTTAGCACCTTTGGCAGAAAGCCTTCATATAACAGTTTTTCAAAATAACAAAATTATATAAACAATGTGTAAGCATCCTATTGATTAAGTGGTTTTAGTGTGATTAATACGCGTTCAAGTAAATCAAACTGGCCCTTCCTTGCTTCTATCTTTCTGCCTGCGTCCCTGAGAGGAGAAAGTTTGGACACTTGACATATACTGTACAGTACAGTATAATGCCTCCCGACCCCCAACACCCATACAACATTGAAAACAGTTCCCAGATTTCTGTGATACGCTCTTGCGTATCTTCCCACTTTCAGAAGCAAGCAAATACTACTACTAGGCATACTCCAGACACAAAAAGTTTTATAATTGATTACAGTACATTCATTCATTCATTCATTTTCCGAACCGAGGGTCGCGGGGGTGCTGGAGCCTATCCCAGCAGTCTTCGGGCAGGCGGGGCTACTCATCCAGACCACAATTTAGAGTGAAAACTAGTTTTATACAGCACCCGGAGAAAACCCACGCAAGCGGGGAGAACATTAGATGGGACCGAAGTGCACTGTATTTCCATTACAGTACATGTCTCCTTTAACTAAGTCCTACAGTAATTCTTAAATCCTTCATAGCAGGGGCAGGTAGCAATCCGGAATTTCGGGTAAAAATTTTAATTTTTACAAACGATCAGTGTATTTGCGGGCTGGTCTGGGTCATCCACTCCTCCCCCTATCCCCCACGCCAGGTACATTTCAGCATATGACGGCCAGACTAAGATGACTTTTCAGCACATGAAGGCACAGTTGCCAAGCCAAATTTTGGTCTGAGCATGACCCTGTACAGACTCTAAAATGGTTTTGAAAAGTGTCAATGTCTCAACTTGGTTTCCTTGGCTGCTCTGCTTCACTTGACTGAGTCGTGTAACAAATTAAGTGCCACTTGTAGTTAAGCTTTTCCTGCTCTGCCTCTATTAGTGAAGCCTGGCAACTCTAAGATCATAATCTTAGCCGTGCCTTTGCCGATCTGACTGACACTTTCCGATACTCATCGCTTTGCAAGTTCTCTGCTTTTTATGTTATAGCTTCCTCACCAGGAGGTACTATGAAACAGTACATATTTCACAATGTTTTTCAACCTCCCTATGAGTTGCTCTGATGATAAAAACACCCCCCAAAGGATATAGTGGCCTGACCTCCCTGAGGAGAAAACAATACTGGAATAGCATCCGGCTTCCAACTGCGGAAATTCTTCAGCGTGTTAAGCATCTTTGCTCATGCTATCAAACAGTGTTGTGGACAGCTTGACAAGGCTGCGATGGGTGATGTTCTGGTTCATTGGGAAACATTTCCCTTCTCTCGAAATTGTGCCTAACAAGCATCGCAAGGACAAAGCTCAGATCACATAGGAATACCGTTCCAAGCTTGACTTGGAAGATTACACTGTGCCTAGGGAGAGCGCAGTCTGGCCTTGGATCTATGCCTCACAGTAATTTACTTGAGAGAATGACTTGAGAACGCAAATGGATTTAACTGAAGTTCAACCTGTAGAGACTCTCAATGCGCACTCAGGCACTGGGGATTTGTTTGCATGCTTTAAAAAGCGGCCCGCGGACATTTGACCACTTGGCCGATGGGTAATTTAAACATGTTAATGCACAGTCTGGTATGCAAGAGGTTATTTAAAAAGCTTCTATCTGTCTATGTCCTCATCGCGCATGCAGACTAGAAACTGCTTCCCATGTGAGGAGGGACGGGACTGTTGCTCCCCTTCGACTTATATATGATTAATAGCTGCAAACATTTCTGACTAAAGGCAAGCTTGGTGAAAGGTTAATTTAGAAGTGGGAACATGAGGGTCAAAGGCAATCTATTCTGGAATTCTGGTCGATGGATATGGGGGGAAAATTGCATATTGTATAGTGTTATAGTATAGTGTTATTCCAGGGGAGAAAAACATCACAGTAAGTCCAAGAAAAAGCAAAACGTGAAGAGGTCTTTAAGCATCACTGCGCTTCGAAAACTAATGTTTTGTGTAACTTCAGGGGTGTATATTTATCATACATTTTGGATGGCTTCTGAGTTGTATGTAAGAATCCTCTGTCCAGAAGAGTATTTGAACAAAAAGAGATAACACCAATTTTCGACTTTTCACTTGGGAGGATACAAATAAGCATATTTCCAAACATTTGGTGCAGAAATGAGCCACCACTGACATGACTCACACCACAACTCCACATCTTTCAAATTACACATGACAATTATTAACTACTTTTAATTGGTTCTCAACGTTCCCTTTTATCTTGTGATGTGGCAAAGGCTAGCAATCAGCCATCTGACCGCTTAAAGCTGCCAATGGCGTGCGTGTGTTTTTTTTAAGACAATGCAGGAAACACTTAACGCCTGAGTTCCACTCGCTCCGTCTGCGATGTGATCCACTGATGACAAGTCTGTCAGAACCCCCTATAGCCACAAACAACACATCTATCATCCATTATTGTTTTATTGTTTTTGTTCCTGATTGTAAAGTGTCCTTGGGTGTCTTGAAAGGCGCTTATAAATAAAATGTATTATTATTATTATTATTATCTTATCAGTCCGTCTTTCAGAAATGCATCTGTGTTCTGCATCCCGTAGGAGCCTCTGCTGCTCTACCAGTTATTGATTTCCAGATCGTCATCCAAATCAGAGGTCTCCAACCATTGGTCCGCGGACCGGTACCGGGCCTTGGCCCATTTGGGATTGGACCGCACAGAGACAGACCCATGGTCTTTGAGCAAATTTACTCCACCAGACATGGCGGGAATGTACGCAACTCTAGCCAATCGGAGTCCCCCTTCTAACATTGCTTTGCCAGTTGAAATAAGCAAAATCTGCCAAATGAAAGAAGCAATAAACAGAAAGTAAGAAATGCAGTTTAATATGGCATGTGAGAACATTGGAGTATTAGTCATGTAGCCCGGGCTTTGGAAAGACTGGACTGAACACAAAATAATTTTTATGTGGGCTTTATTCACGACTGAACAATAAAAATTTGTACAGCATTAAGAGGAAAGACTGAGATGTTAACTGAATTTTAAGAGTTTAAAAAAAAAAGGATCTAAGAGATCAAAGAAAATTATCTAACAGATTAAAGAAAATTACACAATAATAGAGTAAACAACAGCAGTGGCCTGCTTGTTAGGGAAAGAGGAATAAAAATGCATTATTGCCAAGCCACCACACTCCATGAAACTTAAAAGTGCAGACCGACTAATCATTACAATCCAATGTGTTGAGAGGACACACTTACTCGACACTTTCTGGCGTGTTGGGTGCATACAAAACACATGGAAAAACACAAATGATCTCCCCTCTAAAGAACAGATAACACAGTTCATAATTTCACAGTAAAAAAAAACATATTTACAACTTGTAACGTTGCGAACACTTACGCTGTACAGCTGTTCACACGACTCATTAGCAGCAGATTTCAAACTGCCGCTAGTTTTTTTTTCCAAACAAAAATGCAAAATCTCGTAACAAGTGTGCAATCAAGTCAAGTCAAGTACAACTTTATTGTCAAATGTGCTGAATGTGTACATGACAATAAAGGATTCATTCATAATACTGAGGTAAAGTTTAGACAATTTGATCAGTAACACAATGAACAATTAGGGTTAGACATCTGTTATAAAAAGGGGTAAAAAGCAAACATTTTAATTGAAAGCAGGAACAATAGCAGCTGTTATTTGGTTTCGTCGTAATTTCAATTGGATATTTCTTTGCATTTGAATCTATATTAGCGTTTCTATTTCCTATCAGGTGCCCTTAACATTTGCCTGCATTTAATTCAAATATCTTCCATAACAGCAAAACAAAGATATCCATTTAATTATTGATCATCTTTGGCACATTATGCACCTCATCAAATAGTAATGTTTGACTACACTGTCAAGTATCTGCCCACGATGTGGGGCTTTTTCGAGTTGGCCATCTGTCTTTCAATAGCAATTAGCCCTTTAGCAGCAGAGATAACTATGTAACATCAATGTAACACCTGCTGGCCGTATATTTTCCTGCTTGTCTACATATCTCATTTGGCTGCACAGTGCAAGTCATAGAAAGTTCTACAGTAACAACAGAGGGCATGTTTTGGTCATAAAACCACAATAACCTGCTACCATGTAGAAGCAGCTTGCTAGATGCTGTCTTCACTCATTACCCTGATTATATTTTGTCAAGTCAGAAAATCTCAGGATATGTACAGTATGAAAATTACAACCCCTAATGGGCAGGGCCACCAGGATTATTTATAAAATAACCTTTGTTATAAGAAATGAAACAGAATGACAATAATCAGAAGTGATTCAACACAACAAAAGGAGGAGTGCACGTACAGTGGAGCAGATGGTTGGCAAATACTCATGCCAAGCGGAAAACGTGAAGGTGGCCCCTGCTTCTCTGGCACAATATGCTGGACGTTGCCACCCTCATTGCCTACACTGACTCCATCAAACAACGCTATGATTAGATGTATTGCATGGGTGGTGTGAACAATGCACACTAGCTATTCAAGGAGATGGGCAAAGAGCTTGTTGTATCACATATGAAGAGGAGTGCATGCTCATGCTCCAGAAGCAGATTAGTGAGGCAATGGCGTCAAAAACTAAATTTTGTCACCATCCTGCCACAAAAAGTCCCAGACAGCAGAGCCAAAGGCAGAGGAAAGGGTGTGACAAAAGGCATCCACTCTTTTTCTCAGTTACACCTAGCCTAAACTGAAAAAAAATAAGAATCCTTTGGATTTACTTAATTTGAATATCCCCCCCCCCCAAAAAAAAACAAAAAAACAAATTATGTGTGTGAATTTGACACAATTCAATTCAATCTTTTTTTTCCAGTGTAGCATCTTGTGATCTTTGTGAGTCATGTAAAGATTGAGATAATGAGATTGAGGTAATTTGTGTTCCGAATTGATCATATTTTTACCAGATTACAGTGGTAGAAGCTCTTATATTGCTTTATAATTCTTTTGTAATATTTGTCATATTTTTCATGCAGGAAGGCCTGTCTATGTGTTGTTGCCCAATATGTGTTCTGCTAGACTTGCACTCGGCACAAAGTAGGGCCCCCCAGTCTGTAATGAAATGTCAATACAATAGCACCTGAGTAAGTGATGTGCAGCAAACATTCTGCATGTGAGTCTGCAGCTGCGCTCGCTCGTCTTCTTCACGTTGGCAGCTGCCTCATTCTCATCCCACATGATTTCACACCCACCTTGTTTTGTTTCTGGTGACTTGAGCAGCGCTTGTTTTGTCAGGTGTGAAGACAGCATGGGTGCTTTTTTTTTTTTTTTGGAGAGGGGTTCCTCATCTCGCCCTCTTCCTTTATATTTTAGATATATTGTTGACGTTTGAACTACGAGGTCAGCCTAGAAAGGTTTCTCAAAATGAATTGTAAGCAAATAGATTTTGCGATGCGGTATTAATTGGCCATTTAATCCCTGTGGCAGGCTGCAGACACAATGACACATCTTTCTTTCTCACCACGCTTTGTGGAAAACACACTCACACTCATAATGGATATTAGCAGCCCATGTGGGAGTAGAGCCGCTATCTTCTGCCTGTTTTAATTAACGTCATCACAATGAATATGCGGAAAAGACAGTCAGCTCTTAGACTGTGGCATCATTCCTTTCCATTGACATAGTTTATTGTTCACCTTCACATTTGTCCACCTACAACTCTTCAGGGTTAGACACTGAAGCCCTTTTCAGTTGATCTGCGGAGGTAATAGAATACACTGTACGGTTCCTCCTCACTTTTCCCCGTTCACTAATTTAAACCAATTTTTAAAAAAAGTCGACAGTAATGTGTGTCACCACACAACTCCCCTGTTTCACCCCAAATAAAGTTCCACTGTCCTAGCAGAATTATTATTATTTTTTGCTTTGGTTTTGTGTTAACATAGAGAGCTATTACGACATTTCCCAATGCATTATCTCAGTTGTTCATTTTTACTTGCCTTCTTTAAAATATCTCTTTTTTTTCAATTGAACTTGAACATTAGTTCACTACATTAAATCTCATTCACTGCCAGGATCATTTTTTTCTGTTTTTGTCGAGTGGAATCCGAGTGTCGTGACGTAAATATTCATCAGGTATGTTTTTCAATGGATAGGCCGTCATGAAACAAGGTCTTGCCCAACTTTTTGGTGAAATTCATGTTTGAAGATCAATAACTCGCATGTCGCTGTAGAACAGGGGTCTCAAACTCAGATCCTGGGGGGCCGCTGTCCAGCATGTTTTCCCAGTCTCCCATTTGCAACACATTTAAATGAACAGGTTCAATGTCAGGCTTCCGCAGAGCTTGCTGATGATCTGATCATTTGAATCAGCTGTGTTGCAACAGGGAGACTTGGAAAACATGCAGGACAGCGGCCCCCCAGGATCTGAGTTTGAGACCACTGCTGTAGAATGTGGCATTGCAGCATTTTGGATTTTAAAAAGTACACATTTTGTTTTCCATCATATTCAACATCACAAAAACAAAAATATTAGCTTTAAACTCACTGCTATGATTGACGCTTGTTTTGTTTTTTTAACACTCATTTTTTCTGCTCTGTCGGAAATCAGTGTTTTTGGTGTAACCAATTCATATCCTTCTGCTGATTACCAAAAAACAAAAAATGCTAGAAACAAACTTTGTTCTGACAAAAGAAGAAAATCTTCTTTCTTTGGGAAGGTGAGGTGCTTCCATGGCCACAGATCAAAGCATTCTGTGGGTCTGGAAAGATCAGTCAAATTGCTCCGCAACGGCTCGGGATATGGGCGACTCTGTTTTGAAAACACATCGCAGTGAATGAGTTGCGGGGTAAAAAGTTCAGAGTTCAAACAATCCCAGCAACTGTGTGTCCTTTATTTCACCCAAAGACATTTTTAGTGACTGCCTGAATGGAAAAATAATGGAGCAAACAAGCATACACTTTTCCCCTTTTGAAAAAGCTGGGCAACAGAAGTCAAGGTCAGACCACAAATGGTCAACAAACAGTAACAAGTTGAAAAAAAAGTCCCCCACTCCAGCGCTGTGCTCAAAGAAAAGGACTCCACCACAAATAGTGCTCTAGCTACATGGAAGACTGGACCGCTACTTTGGGTTCTGATTCGTTACTTGTGCTGAGCGTACGCAAATACAAAGAAAATCCCTGCCGAACAGCCGAGCATTTTGGATGGTGTTGCACCAACTGCTGCTGAATATTGGGATTTCCACAAGTATTTTAAGTAGTTGCGTCCGAGGCTTTTTTCATGCAAAAGGATTTGACGCATTTCTTACATGGTCAAATCAAAAGTACAATACATACTGTGGTTGTGGAGTGTGTTCATTGCAGGGGTTGACACATTGATGTTCTCATTGTTGTAGGACAGAGCATTTCCAACTTGGTTTGGAATTTCACATCTTGATACAACCTGTTCTGAAAATTACTTTGATGGATTCCTCATATATGATTTAAGCTTTCAGGGATTTCTTTTTAAAAATATAGGGCATGAAGAAATGAATCAACATATTCACTATTTAAAAAACACATGTATCGTATAATTAAAAAAAAGATATAAAATGCAAAACAAATTCTTGATTCAAATATTCCATCTTACATCAATGACAGGGTTATATCTGCTCTGTTTTAATAACCTCATCAAGGCTCTTTAACACAACAGCTGCTGAAAATGCATAAAGTCAATTGGGGTGACTTTTATTTCAAACGAACATCTAGCGACCTTCCAGTTAAAAGCAAACATTTCTGCCTCAACTGCTCTGAGCAGAAAGGCTTACTCTGTCCCTGCAGCACACTGTTAAGATCCACAAAGCAACGCCAAACCAAACGTCAGTACAATAGAAGCTAAAGATCAGTGCTACTCAACCTTTCATTGTTGGTCATAACGAGCGGCATTTGCAAGGTGTTGCTTCCTCAAACATCTTACATTCCTGGAAAGCCATCGAATTGTCGCTTTTGTTTCTCTGCCTCATTGTAATGCAAAATGCGTCCGTGAGAGCTTGGAGCCGCGGGGCCAAGAGAGCTGTACAGTTGTAGCCAGTGTGTCTCCAAGGAGACGGCAGTATGTTTTATAGAACTATGTCCATGTTCTGTCCACAGCAGGGAGCACAATTGCATTATGAGAGGTCAGCGTTTCATAACGGGAGTCATTTCACTGATTGGCCGTCCTTTTCTGTGCCAGTAAATGATCGTGTTTACTTGAAAGCTGTGTGCCAAATGGGGGAGAGAGAAAGTTTGGAGGAGGGTCCAATCAACATATCCTTTCCTCTTGGGTAAGAGACAACTTTGAAATCACTTTGAAATACTCATCTTTTCCAGTCTTGTATTGAGGCAACAATTTGGTTATATTAGTCTTAAAATAGCTAATCCGGGATCTTCATCGAGTAAACAAAGCAAAACATGACCATTCATGTCATTTTCTGTTAACATTACATTCATATGACATTTCAACTGTTTTGGTGAGATTTAGTTGCTCATTTCTACCAAATATATTGTCTTCTCACAAACAAGGTTAATATAATATTGCAATGGCTAAGGTTTCCCACAAACTCTCCCCCTGCTTGAGATTTTAGGCAATTCCTTGTGTCATGATTCAGTTCTGTTCGTCTCCAGCAGGTGGCAGAGGTGGACTGATTTGTTCCAGCTGCGCACCTGTCTCTCATCACCGACGGCTTAAGGATTCTCACGCTGACCATTCGGTGTCAGATAATTCGCCTTGCTCCAGCCCTTGTTCAAAGTGCAGTTTTTCACTGTGATAAATCTATAACAATTTTCCGAAATGAGTTTCAATAAATGCTTGAAAAAAACGATGGGGTGTAAATGTCCTTGAGTCCAATCAGTTTACTCTGTGATGCAATTTATCCATTATTTTTGTCAACTTACTCCTTAGTTAACCCGATTGTATCGAGCAACCTGGACATAGAATGCATCAACCGACCTGAGGCTGCCTTCCTTATTTACAGGGACAGCCGAAAGAAAATGAGGAACACACTGGTTGAGTTCAGCCTCCGACTTTCTGAGGTGTTGCAGAGATATAGAGGTCTATTTTGTTCAGAATTTTTGTGTTGAACTTCTTATGGTATTCAACTATTCAGGTTGCACAGTAGATGAAATTGCACAGCTCGCTGACTGCAACACTGAGGTTATGATGATAAACTGCATTGATGATAATAACAGTAATAACATAAGTTCATATTTGGCGGAAAGTAGAGTGAGTTGACCCTGAGACATGATCTAATCTCTATTGACACAGGTAGGGTTATTTCCCAATCCACGACAGCGTCATACAACAGCCTTCGACGTTAGTCTTTTTGTATTATGATAGTTAGGATTGATCATCGTCTGTGCAAGTTGTTTTCACACCGCATAGCAAAAATATTCTTACCCATTTCAACCAGCCAAACAACACCAACTTGTTGCCTCAGCGATGATCGATGAGATCCTCGATTCAATCACAACATGTTAACAAAACCAATCATCGCTCAAATATGGAGTTAATTTGTCTTTATATCTTGCTCGTAAGAGGAGGCATTGGTCTTGTGAATCATTTATTTGACAGCACTCCCTTGCCTTCTGGCTCTTAATATCCTGAAATTCTGACACCATTCTGCCTTTTTTTGGGGCCTACGCTGCCACTGATTTAAAGACGAGTTATATGGAAAATGCATGTGACAAATGACTCTTTGACAGACCAAAATAAATTAGGCATATAATGACAATGTCGTCACCAGTGGAATAATTGCTTCAGGGCGATGTCAGCCTTGCACCATTTCAACGAAATTAATCTATCTCATCTTTGATCCAGTACAATGAAACCTGTAATGATTAGATTTTCTTAGTATTCTTCAAGTACAAACTAATGGAACATTCCACGGTCAAACAGTCCCCATCATCACTATCAAATCAATGCTCAATGTTTGAAGACGGATGGCCCGATGTTTGACTGGTTAGCGTGTTGGCTTCACAGTGCACCGGTGGAGAGTTGGATTCCGACCCTGGCCTTCCAGTGTGGAGTTTGCCTGTTCTCTGGGTTCCTCCCACATTCCAAAAACATGCATGGGAGAATAATGGAACCCTTTAAATTGTCCCTATGTGGGATTTTGAGCGTGAATGGTTGTTCATCTAGGTGTGCCCTGTGATTGGCTGGCAACCAGTTCAGAGTGTACCCCGCCTACTACCTGAAGAGGCTGCAGCACGCCCTGCGACCCTTGTGAGGATCAGCGGATCAGAAAATTGATTGATGGAAGTGTGAAGTAACACTTTAACATTCTTAACTGCCATGTACTGTAAGTGTCAAAATAAGTTAAGTGCACTTAATATGCCCGCTAGAAGAACAAATGTCCGTCAAAATACTCGTAAATATGTTGAAATTCATTATCATTGAAGTATAAAAAAAATACAATTGAATAACCATTTATACAACCTTATTGTTGTGACTTAGGGACTCTCCCATGAGTGGTGAGCAGATTGACTTGCTGTCAAGATTTATTTGGCAGACTTTTTACCCCGGCTTCCTTTTCTACTGCAACCCCGCCATTTCCAGGATTTGCAGTCCTGCCAGCATTTGAAATGCAGGAACAGGAACCACTTGAGTGTCAGTAATGCAAAGTTTCAAACGCATATCCCATATTCCACGCTGCTTGTCCTGTTCAGAGCTGTGGGGAATTGAAGCTTTGTACCAGCTGACTATCATTTGTGGTTGAGATTTTCATTGGTTGTTCCGTCAACCGGGGTAGGGAACTCTGGTTCCTCGAGAGCCATATTCTGCCTGTTTTACATCCCTCTCTACTTCAACACACCTGGTTCAAACGATCAGCTAATCAGCAAGCCCGGTAGAGGCCTGAAACAATCATGGACGATTGAATCAGGTGTGTTGGAGTAGGGAGGGATCTAAAACGGGCAGCATGCAGCTCTTGAGGAACTGGAGTTCCCCACCCCTGCTCTACAATGTATTTGTCTATTCATTTATATACATCATTAACTATTCTTATTAGTTCATGCTTTATAAGGCTTAGAAGCAGTAGATATTAAATTCTTTTGCAATTAGTTTCTGACACGTTTGACTTTTTGGGAGAATTTAAGGCAGCATTCGCATTAAGTTCAACAGTTTTTTTTCCACTTTGGATGATGTTTGAAATACAAATACTGTATGGTGTGAGCTACACGTTTGGAACACAAATCTCCCTGAGTAACGCTCCAATTGACCTTCCGGGTGAGTTTTTCTTCCACCAACTTGGCTTCCTCTCCACTCCTCGCCATTGTGTCTGCCTGTGCACACAAGCTTTCCTTCCGTTCCTTTCATTAAACAGCAATCTGTGCTGAAGATAGACTCTTAGCTCAGTGGCTAAGGTGTATGTGTGTATATATAAATTCCTGACATTCCTCGAGTCAGTAATTTGGTCTGAGTACAGATTCCGACGCTGACCCTGACTGTGGTGCTGCTGCTACATTTGCTCAAATGTGATTAAGTTACAAAAGTTGCAGCATTGGAAAAACATTTTTAATCCAATCAATTTAATCGATCAAACACAAATAACATTGAATGATTAAAAACAAGCTTTGCTTCAGATGTGACTGTTTCACTGCCGCTGTAACTCTTTTTACCTATTTGTATCAAAGGCTGGATTGGATGCCACATCAATGTTTTCGGAAGAGGACTGATTCCTTTCCATGGATATCCGAGTCCATGAAGTTATTTTTTTTCTGTTTATATGGCGATGGCACATAGCCCACTTGAAAGCAAAGAATAAGAATTGTGTAACTTGAATCGGGCAGTGTTAAATCCAGTCTCATGCAAGTATTTACAAAAGCTCATGTCCGCTTCGATTTATGACTTGGCCAGGGTGGCAGTAGGTTGCCTGACCTCTGTCATGACCAAGCATGCAATCTGCGTCCGCTGCTGCTCCCGCTCTCATGCATCCATTCATTGAATTCTTGTCTCTGCTGATAGCACGAATCAACAATTAGTACACGCATGCACACAAATCATGATGCCGTTGGGGAGTCATTCCACAGCTAACCTGGCCTTGGCATTAGAACGGAATCAACTTCTTCCTCCGTTTTCCAGTTGTTGGTGAATCCTCAAGAAATAAATGAAAACTTCATACATTCATTCATTCATTCATTCATTTTCCGAACCGCTTTATCCCCACTAAGGTCGCGGGGGGTGCTGGAGCCAATCCCAGATGTCTTCGGGCAGCAGGCGGGGGACACCCTGAACCAGTTGCCAGCCAATCGCAGGGCAAACGTCATACACTTTAGTGTAAACAATTGTACGTCTTAACGATGTTGGTTCTGGAACATTGACGAGACCTTCACTGTAAACCAATAGTAATACCATTAGCATAGTTATGTTAAAAAAGGGTAGCCCATCATTATGTCTAATCATCAAAGCATCCATCAAATTGCAATCTTCCTCTTTAGTATGGCCCTCTGTCTTTCGTTTCGAGGCAAGATGGTGGATCAGAAGGACACTCCATAATGAGGTTTCTTTCAAAGGAGTTTTTCTTCGCCCCCATCACCATAATGCTGGCTCGTGCAAGGTTCAAGGCCTTCTCCATATATTAAGTGCTCCATTGGTACTACATTCATTCATTCATTCATTCATTTTCCGAACCGCTTCATCCTCACTAGGGTCGCGGGGGGTGCTGGAGCCTATCCCAGCAGTCTTCGGGCAGTAGGCGGGGGACACCCTGAATTGGTTGCCAGCCAATCGCAGGGCACACAGAGACGAACAACCATCCACGCTCACACTCACACCTAGGGACAATTTAGAGTGATCAATCAGCCTGTCATGCATGTTTTTGGAATGTGGGAGGAAACCGGAGCACCCGGAGAAAACCCACGCAAGCCCGGGGAGAACATGCAAACTCCACACAGGGAGGCCGGAGCTGGGATCGAACCCGGTACCTCTGCACTGTGAAGCCGACGTTCCTAACCACTGGGCTACCGGGCCGCCCATTGGTACTACAGTACGATTAAATTAGATCGATTTTTACATTTCCCTGCTTTAAAAAAAAAAAACTTGTCTTGTTGCAAGTTTGAATTTGAAACTTTACAACTTTTCCCTCAATCTTAGTTTCACCAATTTTTTTTCTTGTCATTGTGAATGCTTTTTGAAGAGCGCATTTTTGACCCCCAAAGTATACATTTTCAACACTAGTTTGCATGTGGACTTAGTCTGGGAATCTTATTATGGACTAAAAAAACAATGGTCATTGCATGGCCATCGTCAGAGACATACACACATGAGATTGTGTGCCTCGAGCAGCTGTGACCAACATAAAAATGACATTTGGGTAATGTGATGTTTTTCTATCCATGATTGTAAATTTCACATTCATTTAAAATTCATTATCCGAGAAAACCCAGTGTCCACATGTTTCAAATAGGCCTTACACATAATTTTTGATTGCTTTATGAACATGTAGATCATAAAGTCACCTAACGGCTATATGAATGCGAGGAATTGACGGATTCTTCCCAGGGTAGCATTTCCAACTGCACAACTTAATTGAACTCCCGTTGTGCAGAATGGCAGACAAACATCCGTTTTCTCATGACACTCGACTCATGCTCTCTTTGGTGCCACAGACTCGAGACTTGTTGAGATTCGCTGTATTGAGACTCAGCTTTGTCAACAGGAAAAAACAGTCTGACAGAAGAAATGGCAGGGATAAGATAATAGCCTGGAGGAATGAAACCTCCAACCTGCACTTGATTAACTTCTTTGACCCCAATCATGTCGTTGTTTTGCTCTCATGGTTCTCTCTTGAGCTTCATGAAGCATGGAACCGTAAAGCTCAACCAACAGTGAAGAGGATATTTTTCTCCCAGTGGTCTTTTCCTCATATTGTGTTGTCTCAGCATCCCTCTGTCCTCATAATGCAAAGGCGGCTGCACATGTAAGAATCAGAGCAGGATATGGATCGGTGACAAGTCAGGAGAACTCTTCTCTACCATGCGTTCCTAGACATCTTGGTAGCATCTGGGCATGTTTATGTTTGCAAATGATTCCAGTACAAGAGTTTCCCTGAGTTGTCATTATGTGAATATATCGTGTCTACAATATTATGCAAGCCTTTTGACATGTTGTTTCCATTTTTGGAATACGTAGTACCGCTTAAGAGGCAATGGTTCTTAACCTTTGTAGAGGTACTGAACCCCCCCCCCACAGTTAATAGGTGCATTCACCGAACCCTTCATGAGTGAAAAATAAATAAATAAAAAAAATTACAAAAAAAACAAAGCGGGCGTGTCATAACTAATTAACATGTTGAGTCGCATGTGTCTTACCGTCCATGGCTCTGTTGAAACCCTGAGACAGACTCGCCAAACCCCTGGGGTTCGATCAAACCCAAGTTAAGAACCACTGGTCTAAGGTAAAACACAAGCGAAATGTAGGTCGATATTTTACTAACGGCAGTCACCTGTGACCTGCCAGTGCAGCCCATTCGCCTCTTTAAGCTCGTGGCAGAATAGGGTGAGTCATTCTAAGGAAAGTATTGCTAACACATCAGGAGCCAGTGCCACCTCATTTCACTGACAGGTCACTCAACATCTCCTTGAAATATGGATGGTGATTAGAAACACTCACAATGGAAACATTAAAGCCACCAGGCCAGCAATAAATCACAGTCATATAAACGAAAAGGGCATTTACTCAAAAAAGGGGGTGGCCTCCTGCCGGACTATATCATCTGCGGTACACTTGGTCTGTGTCAAGGACTCAAGGCTAGTACTCAAACGAACAAGCTCACATGAATGTTATTCAACTTTTGCCAGCACGTGTTCCCCACTGCCAAATCTGGCTCAATATACCCTACTGAACTGGTTGCCAGTCAATCACAGGGCACCTAGATGAACAACCTTTCATGCTCACACTCACACCTTTGGAGCGTTCCATTAACCTGCCATGCATGTTTTTGGGATGTGGGAGAGAACCGATGAACATGTAAACTGTACACAGGAAGGCTGGAGCCAGAATCGAACCCTGCACCGCTGCAGTGTAAGGCGGATGTGCTAAACAGAAGGCCACTGTGCCACAAATACTACTACAGTACTACAAAATAATAATAATCGTAATAATTAATTAAAAACTAAACTAAATCGGTAAGTCTTGGGCCTCCTTTTAAAAATATCAACAGTCTCTGCAGTCTTGATGACCCCTGTCAGGCTGCTCCAGAGGCATGGGCCATAACGGCCGAATGGCCCCTCTAGCTCTGGGAACAATTAAAAGTCCTGTGCCGGAGGACCTCATGGCCCACAAGAGTTGAGATGATAAAAGCATATCAGATTAATATGATGGTCGAAGACCATTGAGACATAAAAAAAAACAAAAACGAAAGAACCTTAAAATCCATCCTGAAACTAACGGGGAGACAATACAATTATTTTATAACCAGTGTAATGTGTATACCCCTCCTCTGGTCTTTTCACTGAGTTGCTATTAATGCCCCGCCCTCCAATCATCTCTGCTTTTGTCATGCCGCCGCACTTTAGACTACAAGATCTCAGTGCAACTGATCAAGAACCTTCTGACATGGCAGTGGGGAAAATCTTGAGCATTAAAATCTACAGTCCATGAAATGTGAACATGTCTTCCCAACAACACCACAACAAATTACTTGTTTCCTGAAATTCAGTATTCTCAGTCCAGCTTTTTCTTTCCCACTCTCATCCGACTCTCGTTTCCAGGAGTGAGGTGTCTCCACTCCCAAACTCCTCAAGGACTCCGGTACCCCCTGGAGGGATATGAATAGGAGACAAGAGGGAGATATTCTGACACAATCCCAGGAGGGGTAACGGTGGGAAGTCAGGAAAGGGGTAGAGCCATAAACACACACACACACACACACAGGTCACAGGCCACCATTTGCTCAGCTGTTCTTGTGGACATTTTTTTCCATTTTGACAGCACGTAAATCAGTAGCAGTTAGTGGAACTGTTCCACTAACTGTGGAACCACAGTTGAACATAAGTCCAAGGTGGTTCCGAACCACCTGGGCCACCTGACGTCGTGGCCCAGGTGGTAGAGTGGCTCGCTCCCGACCCAAAGGTTGTGGGTTCGACCGTGAGCCCTTGTGACCATGTCGCAGTGTCCTTGAGCAAGATTCTAAATCCCAAGTTGATCCTGATGCTGCGTCATCAGTAGGGGAATGAGCAGTTAATATGAAAAGCATCTTACAGGTGCAAACGTGCTCTTCAATTGCAAGCTTGATTCTTCAGATTGGCAGGGCACTGTTAAGAGGCTTTTTTTTTAAATCTAATGCAATGGTTCTTAACCTTGTGAGAGGTACTGAACCCCACCAGTTCATATGCACATTCACCGAACCCTTCATTAGTAAAAAATAAAAATCAGATTTTTTTTAACATATTCAAGACAGAAAAACGCATTTATTCAAAACAGAAAAAAAATGTAAATAAAATTTCAAGATGAGGGTATACATTTTTTTTTTAACTGTGCACAAAATGAACCAGCCAGTGATGGCCGAGCCTGCGTGTCATAACTAATTGACATGTTGAGTCGGGTGTGCCTTAACCTCCATGGCGCCGTTGAACCCCTGAGACTGATTCACCGAACCCAGGTTAAGAACCACTGATCTAATGGAAAAAGCAAATTCACTGCAGGCTTTTTGACCACATTCAAATGGTGTCATAGTAAAAGGGAAACCGTCTCTGTTGCAGTAAGATTAACCTCCACATTGTGACATCCAGCAAATTTAACAAATGACAACATTGTCGAATGATTCAGAACTAACAGTAAGTCATTTCTGGCGGCCTCCTCAGAAATGTTATCGAATTGATGATGCAGAGGTTGCAGACAAGTGTATTATCCTTCAAAGGCTGATTATGATGGGCAAACCTTATTTGTTTGTGGTCCTTGAAATGTTCAATACTAAATCATGCAGATTTCTTTTTCTGTGCTTTTAAGGATTTTCCTGCGAAAGCTCTTCATTGTTGGTAAGCATAAATATTTAAACTAAGGAAGTGTCTGCTCTTGGCTATTTGGGATACTCAAAACAAAGACCTTTTCCTGCGGCACATAGTGTGCTGACATAACAATGCAAAGAAATGTTGAGTCAAGCACATCTTAAGTGTTTTTCTATCTTAGGTTGTCGTGTTGTGCAGCATGATAAGTGCATGTGGTTCATACGAACATGAATGATGACAGTTTGTTATGACAGTTTTGCACCTGACTGACATCAGGTGACAAGAACTCTTATTGACGAAAGTCGTTGGCAGCTCAGCATGTTGACCATATCTCAGATCAAAGCTTTTTTTTCCCTTTCCTCACCTTTGCAGACCTTAACTATACACTGAATGCAGCACGTTTTCTGCACTCGCCAGAATGTGAACGTGTGGGAATCCACCTCCTCCAATGCTAAAATTAACTCAGACTTGACCTCTGGAGTCTCACTTCTTCTTCTCTGTTTGCTCCGTGTTTTATCAGACATCAGCAGAAGTTGCTCAGGCATTGATTTGTGAGACACTTTGGCTTCTTAGGACCACTTTAACAGCAATGAACCCGAGTTTGAAGCTTTATCTCTACAGAGGTGTAACAGTGTCTCAAATTTTCTATTGGACAGGAAATGAAAGTAAACAAACATCTCTCCAGCTAAAGTTTGGGGCAGGAGCTCGAGGTTAAAACGAGGACACCAGTGATGGTTCTGCAAAATAGCAAACATTTGCAGACCCAGTGACAGGGTCAGATGGGATTTGGCCTGAGTTTTTCATTTAAACCTCCAAGGATTGGACATCGATGTCAGAGAGCGAACCATACATAAGTTGGTTATAAAAGGCAAAATGCCTGAGGTTCCCGAAAATGAAAGCTGACATCTCAACACATTTTCTTGTCAACACAGAGATCCTGAATTGTCCCCAGACACATTTCTACAGGGACCTATTATTAAACTACCTCCATGTGAACATCTCATGTTTTTTCGTCCCTTGCATTTAGGGTTGTCTCATTTTAACCTCACCGCTCTTCTGGTCAGATGCTTTGCGAGGAGAGAAGTCCAAGGAAGAAAGTTAGGAGTAAGAATCTTAAGTTCAGGTTAAGTCTGAAACCTCGAAACAGCAGAGAAAAGGCGATTAAAGCCAATGGGTTGTTAATATTACATCAGATAAAGATGTAAAGGTAATTGTTAGGAGAGTAAGAGTAAAGGAAATCATACATTTTATTACAAAGTCAACACTAATGAAAATATCATTTGAAACTTGGTAGCGATACCATTTCTTGCAATGACAATACACATATATATGTATATATCCATGTATATATATATGTTATATATATATATATATATATATATACACACAAAAAAAAATCCTCGTCTGTTTATATATATATGTATATGTATATATATATATATACATATATGTATATATATATATACATATACATGCTTTGGTTATTTTATTTTAGCGTATTATTTAGTGCTGGCAACCAGGTCACTGCCTGAAGACAGCTGGGATCGGCTTCAGCATGCCTGCGACACATGTGAGGATAAGCGGACTAGACCGTGCATTGATGTATTATTTATAAAGGGTTTTTTTCACTATTGATTGAAAGAGAAGTTGAAAGTTTATCGAAGTACTCGTTGTCCTTCTTGATTCTCAAGAAAGGGGAAGTTGAAAATAGATGACACATCATGCCACATTGCCGGGGAAGATAGGTTGCCTCATTTCAGTATACTCTATAGTTATACAAGAGTCTCCACATGCCTGCTATGTGTTATTTATTCCTGTCCGCCCTGAGCCAAGGTAAGTCAATATTTGGTGCTTGTTGTAGCTCTGTGTAGGTGCGCTGTGAGGGCTTCACATTTCAGAGCTGTGATCCAGTGTCGTCCTATGCAGTTCGCTCCGAGGCTCTCAAAGTCAGTGGTCATGTAGGGCACAATGTCACGATGCCCTGTGCCTACAGTGCCCAAGCTCATGGTCTCTTGAGCTTCTGTTGGGGTCGAGGAAAGGTCCCCACTTTTAAATGCTCAAACAGGATCATCTACGCGAAAGATGGGGTGGTGAGCTTCATCAGTGAGTCCAGGTACCAGCTCCTGGGCCACCTCAGTGATGGAGACGTGTCCCTGACAATTCTGAATGCTCGACCTGGCGACACTGGCGTGTACGGCTGCAGGGTCGAGATACCGGGGATGTTCAACGACTATAAAGTCAACATATATTTGGCTGTGGAGGAAGGTGAACATGTGGCGTCTTCTCTTTAATAAGCACTGTCACTTGCGGCTTCATCTCTGATTTATCTCCCTCCCTTCTGCTTAGCACAGCAATGGAAATATGGTCATGAAGATGTTCATATCGGCTGCTTTTTGCTCACATTATTATAGATCGACTGTGCGCAGTCTAATTTTTACGAACCTCTAAAGTCCTTTTTTTCCATGCAAAGTAGCACAGTATCGCATAGTACCTTTTAATCTCGTTGGATATATACCGTGTATGTGTGTATGTGTGTGTGTGTGTGTGTGTGTGTGTGTGTGTGTGTGTGTGTGTGCTTCCCGGTATATGTATATATATATATATATATATATATATATATATATATATGTATATTGCCCTGTGGTGGCAACCAGGGCGCACCCCTCAATTTTACATATCAATCATTTAAGCTTTTTGAGAATGTTGAGTTTGACTTTTTTTTCCATTATCTCTCCGCAAATGTTTTCTTCCTTGTCTAACAGATCTGGTCATATTTTATTTTTACATACATGATCAATTCAGAGATTGTTAAATGTCAAAGCGTTGGTCTTTGCACCGTTCCATTCTTGTTATCTGTGTTTTGCTATTTTATTTCTTGTGTTTGTTTTTAGGCCTTACAAATCAAACTTCTCCAGCTGAGCCATTTTTTTTTCTTGTTCTCTATTTCCACAGTACCTTTGCAACAACCTGTTACTCAGGTCAGTCTGCCAGTGACAGCTAAAAGACAACAAGGTGAGCACAGTAAATCAGGAATCATTGCATTCAAAGAAAATATTGATCATTCATCGGCATGTGTCATCTTCCTTTCAAGTCATTTCAGATGTGTCTGAATTTGAACATGCAGGAGGAGATGATTTGACATTAAACACGAAAGGCAGAGCTGAGGTATGACTCTTTGGTTTTGTGTTTGCGAGGAAACATGACCAGAAAACATCAGTTGGGCTAAATATTGCAGCGTGCATACAATTGAAGATTTTTAGACTTTGCAACAAGCTCTATTTAATAAATCATACCTAAAACTTAAGATACAATATTCACACGTTTGGCAATTAAGAACGATGATTGTAATTTAAAGGGCACAAAGCAGTTATTGCAGGTTTTCACCACAAGATGTCACCATATTTACTGAATTGAATTCCTTTTGGCAGTTTCCTCCAATGATGCAGTTGGTTAACTTTCATTGCAGGAGGCATTCAGAGCATTCCAGGCAGTGGGCAACATTTGCAGAATCGCAGCAATCGTTTCCCTTACTGTGCTCATAATCCCAATCTTTATTGCAATCTTTATTGCTTGTAAGTATCACGTGGTCATTGTAGTTTGTAATATGTCTTGTAGATGACAGAGCTAACGAATTCCTATGTTCATTTTCTCACAGCAGAGAAACGACCTCGGACACACCTAAAAACATCAACTAGAGAGAATGTATATGAAATGATCTAAAAACACTTGCTTTTTCTGTGTCTTTTTGTTGTTGTAAAGATGAAATACAAAGAGTAACAACAACATTGACGTCGATGAACATACGATGCTTGACAAAAAGCTGCAGGAGTTCTGTACCGTACATGTCACCCCCAAACTATAAGCTATGAGTTTCCCCCTTCATTGAGGGCCAGACTGCGAAGACATTCTATGATATTTTATGCCGTTGAAGAGGCAAAAGTTGTGGCAGGGCAACCCAACGGCTGTCTCGCCACGGCAACACGTCTGCTCACAATGCCCTGAGCATCCAACAATTCTTGGCTGAGCAGAACCTCGTCATGTTGGACCAAACTTCCGACTCACCTGACCTTGACCAGCCCCCCTTTTACCAAGTTCAAGGGAGTCATCAGTGAAACTTTTTTTGAAGATGGCTGTGATGACAGAGCTGAGGAGGATTCTGGACAAATCCTTCCAGGACTGCATGAAGGCCAGGCACAGAAAACTGGGAATATGTACAAAGAGGTTGCTTCAATGAAACTCGTAGTATGGATTTCAAATAACTTTTGTGAGAGGAGTCCTAGAACTTTTCTGACACACTTTCTTCTGTACATACTCTGTTTTATTAATGCGCCCTACAGTAATTATAGGAACTCTATGAATTTGCTTTCATTAAATTATTCTCATTGTAGTTTGTGCCATAAACAAGGCAGAGTCTGTTTTTTGACACATGTAGGTTAAAGGTTGAACTATTAAACTGATTATGTAAATTTAAAAAAGAAAGCTTTTCCTTTTGCATGTTTCATGTTATGTCGTGTATACTGTACATAATGCGGAATTTATTCTGTTTTCATTTCCTGCTGTTCATATGAAGTTGTGAGCGCTCTCTCATTCAGCAATCGATGGCGAGTCATTGGGAACCTAAAGTTAATGAGGATCTTGAGATGCATTTTCATTTTATAGTGACATCACTCCCATGTAATCTGGTATTCTTGACCGATGCATATCATCCTGGCGGCCCGGTAGTCCAGTGGTTAGCACGTCGACTTCACAGTGTTGAGGTATCGATTCCAGCTCCGACCTCCCTGTGTGGAGTTTGCATTTTCGGGTACTCCGGTTTCCTCCCACATTTGCATGGCAGGCTGTGATCACTCTAAATTGTCCCTAGGTATGAGTGTGGGCGTGGACTGCCCTGCATTGGCTGGCAACCGATTTAACTCTGGATAGGCTTCGTGAGGATGAAGCGGTTCGATGCATATCATCCTCCTCTTGTAACTCTATGTGGCGGTATGCTTTGGCCATCAAAACAAATCAAAGAAACGAAAAACCACACCTCTTGTCTTTAAGTTATGCATTATCTCACCTCGCATCTCATTGAATTGGATTAAATACAACTTTATTGTCAACCTATTTAACCTACATATGTTTTTACAAAGCGTTTCATTCAGTTGATCTTGCAGCCCTTTGTGATATCCTATGCTAACCTGCAATGACAGGCAATGAGTTGTCAGGCATTAGCATTTATGCTATTGGCTGTTTATTTTTGAATGCCAAAGAGGAAGCGTTGTCTCAGGGTAACAACACTTTCAGCTGACTAAACGTAACATCTGATCGCCCCTGAACAACTCACACTCTCGACATTTGAGTTTCATCAGAAATCTGTTACTTTTAGGAGATTGATTGTGTTCCTGAAGCAAGAATGACTTTCCCTCTTGACTTCCAAGTAGGCAGCATGGTTTCCCTTTGCACTCCATGATGCTGTGAATGCGAGTGTCTCTCCAGGTGCCCCGTGATTGACAGGGCGCCAGTCCCCGATGTTACAATAAGCTCCAGCTCCGAGTGTGTAAGGAAAAAAAAATTGGCCTTGCACTCATGAAAGGTATTCTGTTTTAACTATAACCTGAAATAATCCTGCTTGAGTGCTCCCCGGGCCTGCGTGGGTTTTCTCCGGGTGCTCCGGTTTCCTCCCACATTCCAAAAACATGCATGGCAGGCTGATTGTGCACTCTAAATTGTCCCAAGGTATGAGTGTGAGCGTGGATGGTTGTTCGTCTCTGTGTGCCCTGCGATTGGCTGGCAACCAATTCAGGGTGTCCCCCGCCTACTGCCCGAAGACAGCTGGGATAGGCTCCGGCACCCCCCGCGACCCTAGTGAGGATAAAGCGGTTCGGAAAATGGATGGATGGATGGACCGTGTTTCTCTCGCTCTGATAATATATCATCATTTCACGAGCGACAAAGCAACATGGTAATGGTTGGCAGGCGGCAGTTGTATGAGGCAGATGATAACTGCCTGTTCATGTGTGTATATTGTATGCATGACTTGCCTTAAGGGGAAATAGCCAGACACTTCTTCGAGCCAACGAGTTATATTGGAACTCTCCTTGCATGCACGCTTCTGTCAAATTCCATTTGCTTTTTTTCTTCTTTTTGTGCGTGTCCTGTCTCTTTTCTACTTATGGGTTAAAGTCATTCCCATGACACTGTGACCCTGAATAGAGTATGCAGTGTAAAAACTGGATGGATGCATGGATGATTGCCGTTTTGTTTTTGTTTTTTGAATAACAATCTCTCCCTTTGGCCCCCTGTTCTATACGAGGGGTGTTTTTGAATGGGCGATCAGAACACGCAAAGGTTCTGGAACATTACGTTTCCTGTGTTTGTGTAATTTCTTGTAAAAGTGAAGCAAAACATTCTTCTTCCAAAATAGGCTTTCAGAGTTACACTTTGCAAAATTGTGTCAAATGGCCTCTTCGAGATGGATGGGCGCCCACGGAGCAGCCAAGGCGCTCGCTGAAATTTGTAGCTCCTATTTCAAGAATGACTGATTGATTTCTAATTTGAGATTGCCTCATTTGTTACCGCAGATGACAGTCAAAGGGTCACATTAGCTGAGCTCCAGAGTTTGTTGATAAGTTCAATTCTGTCTATTCGTCACTTTGAAACTGCTTGCCACTTGAAGGAGAAGGAACCAAAACCACAAAGAAGGAAGCAGACCTCTTCCACATCCCACCTTGGCCTGCAAAACTGTTTGTGTGAGCACATCGAAGACAGCAGCATGTGACTTGGAAACTTGTCAGAGCTGCAACCTCTCTGCGGTCCACTTTGATGCCCAGCAGCAGGTGAATGAACTTCTTCACTGAGCTGATGTTACCATGACTTACTTTGCCAGTCGATACTTCAGTTTGCGTTGCATCCTCTGCCTTCTTCTAGGTAAGAAGAGAGGTAATAGGCCGATCAGTATTGTCATGTGTTTAGCATGTTTCACTCTTTTCTTTGCCTTTGCAGAGTGCAGTTTTGCAGTAAACGTGGAGATTAAAGTTGGGGCAGACATCACTTTAACGTGCAAGTACGACGCTCGATACTATGGCAAGCTGTCAGTGTGCTGGGGCCGGGGGCCTCTCCCCAGCAGGGGCTGCGCCAACGAAGTCATCAAGACGGACGGAACATCGGTCACCAGCAGATCATCAGAGCGCTACCTGCTCATGGGTAACATCGTGGAGGGAGATGTGTCACTGACCATCAGACAGGTTGTGGAGAGCGACTCGGGTGTGTACGGCTGCCGTGTGGAAATCCCAGGCTGGTTCAACGACCGCAAACATCAGATGAGCCTGATGGTGGTTCCAGGTGAGAGCCAAATTGCTGTCGATTGTACTGTGAAGTGAGGAGGCAAAAGTACTCACACTCTGTACTTCAGACATACTGTACAGTGGCTCTGGTACAGACAAAGTTACTGATTCAAGTCAAGTTGCATTTATTTATAAACACCGATACAATCAAAGACTTCGTAGTTCGCAAACATCCATAACAAACCCTGTTCTAAACAGCTCATCCAGGCATGGAAAAACTCATAATATTAAATAGTACATGATGATTGAACTCCATTGCTGAAGTAAAACATAAATAAAAAACGACTGCCTCTGAAATGTATTTGAGTCAACTATACAGCAGGGTTTTGCACCTTTTAATAAATTGGTGTAACAATAAACTTTAGTTTACCTCTTTTATCAACTTATATCATACAGAGGTGAAAAAAAATACTGGTCACGCTATCCAAAAATCCATCATTGACTATACCTCTTTATGTACCTGTTTACCTGTTTTATGTTGTATAGTTCAGAAAAGAACACATTTGGACAAAGTGAGGTTTAGAAAGTATAGATATCCGTTTTCAAATGTGAGGAGCAAAATTAAAACTTTGTGAGAATATGAGCCTACTAAAGCACAATGATTATTTTTACTGAGTTTCTTCTGTCTTTGAACCATCCTCGAGGACCACCTTGGTCAAAGAAACGGTCAGAAAATGTGTGCATTGTGTAGCTCACCAGCCAAAATGACGGCAGCTTCATTGTGATTGCGTATTTAATAGCAATTCTACCTCCTTAGCGCAGCCTGATGCTCTCAAGGTGGAGATGCAAGAGGTCAGAGACAGAACTGTCACCGTTAGCTGGTCTCATGTGTTTGACGGCGGGAGGCCCATCAAGTCCTACAGGATTGACCTCAAGAGCAAAGATGGTACTCCAAGTCTTTGGAGCATATCCTTTCATTTCCTTAGCACAGTTTATACTTGACGTTTTGTTTTTTTTCCCCTGTCACACAGCTCTTTGGAATTCCGCAGTGACAACTCGCATGACAAATCCAAACCTGACTCAGGTCACCCTCGTGGACTTGCGACCAGCTACGTATTACAGCCTTCGCATGTTTGCAATCAACAGTCAGGGCATAAGTGATGCCAGTAATGTTCTCACAGTCGCCACAGAAGAAGCAGGTAAAGTAGAAAGTTACAAAGTAGCATTTTTGGTTCATTTAGGTGAGATTTTCTTCCATTTGATATCACTGTTGCCCTTTCATTTCTTTGCTGCATAGCACCAGATGGCCCGCCACTAGACATGCATCTCCAAGCGTTCTCGTCCACAAGCATTAGAGTGTCTTGGAAGGTAGCTATTCTTGAGCGCTTGACATACAAAAATCCCTCAAAAACAGTCAGATTCATGGGGAAAAAAAAAAAAACAAAAAAAAAAACAATTTTTTTTTAGTAAATTGCTGGCTACTCTTTGAAAATGTCCCAATGGATAACTGATAAGATTTTGAAGGCCCATTTCAAGTACAGTACTTGTCGATTCTGATTTGTAAAGTTGTTAACAACTACCTGATGTGTCACATTTTGATGAAATATATTTTCACTTTTAGAGGGACTTTAAACGTGGTGATAACGATAACGATTGTGTTAACTGTAGCCTCCTAGGGCCGACCTGAGAAATGGTGTGATACAAAGTTACAGCGTCAGCTACAGAGAGTACGACCCAGTCGGCAGACATTTCAAATGGTGGCAGCGGCAAAGTGTCATGGCCACAAAGCCGCAAGAGAGCCTCTTCCTGAGTGGATTGAGGCCTTCCACCCAGTACAGTGTGCTGATAAAGGCCAAGACCAACGCAGGACTCGGACCTGCATCGAGCGCACCCCTCTGCTCCACTTTGGCTGAGAGTGAGTTATTATACAATTGTAATGTACACTACTGTGCAAAACTCGAAAGCATCATTACATTTCTTTATTTTATGCAATTATACATGACTTTATACAGGTGCATCTTGATAAACTGCAGTGTCATAGAAAACTCTATTTCAGTAAAAACGTGAAAGTGAAGTGAAAGTGAAAGAATTATGGGCCTATTCTCCCATGTGCTTAATTCAGAAAAGTTACATGGCTTCACACTTTCTCACAGCATCTAAAAAGTGTCACTTATGCACCTTCATGAAATGTACATACTGAGCGTTGGAGCAACCTTGACATCTGGATGTAACGCGAACAAATCCGTCAGTGCCCACATTCTCTCATACTTAAGCGTCTTTTGGCATCCGCCCTCCGGAGGCTATACTGAGGTCCAGCGTCTTTTGAATGCAAAACATCATATTGCATGTTTTGAGTGTCCCTACTATGTTCCAGTGATAGCTGAACGTTGACATGCGATTTATGGTGAATAAGTTGGGGAGGAGACTCAGGAGGAGGAGCAGTAATCATATCAGATTTTTTTATTTTTGGTGTTTCTTGGTGTATAAAACTGTGCTGTTTCCCTCACAACCAAATTTTCTGGACGGTCCTAAAATAACTGTGACGACTTGTAATTTAGCGATGACGGAAGCGCGGTTAAATTAACAATGACAGAATGACGGACTGACGAATCACATCCTCAGCCGGTCTGAAATAATGACCGACTGATGATGATGATGGACTGGCGAAATTTACAAATGAATCCATCACTGCCAATTAATAGAATTTTCTGTTGTTGAGTCTCTCTGTTTGATAGCTTTCTTAACCCCTGTGGTTATGTTGCGACTAAATCCAAACTTCATGTGCAAAACAGCGTGATGTTTCGCCTTCCCTGGGCGCTAGATTTACAACGGCTTCATCAAAGTAGAGCGGGGAATGTACATTTACACAATGTACATTTACATTTTCAGGTACAGAATGTGTATCTGGCATGAAGTTGAATGCAGTCACTGTTTTAAGGTGGAGTTCTTCAGTTCTGTTTGTCAAGGGCCGCTGTCCTGCCTGTTTTTCCATTTCTTTCTTCCATTTCTGCAACACGACTAACTCAAATGATCAGGACATCCTGATGAGTAAGCAGCATCTTTTCAAATGATCAGGATATCCTGATCTGATGAATCAGGTGTGTTGCAGTAAGGAGAAATCAAAAGCAGGCAGGACAGCGGCCCTTGAGGAACAGGACTGAAAACCTCTGACTGAAAAGGACGGGAAAATCTTCACAGCCATGAAACTGCCCTTCCTGACTTTCCATTACAAACATTCAAATGATTTTTCACACCATATAGGAACTCATTAGTAATTGTCCTTCCTTCTTTTCAGCTCTTCCAACATCTACCCAGGCAACAGTCAACACACTCTTCACCATTACATGGCCGATGCCTGACACCACAAGGTTCATCTCAGGTACTTATGACACATACTCGATTGACAAATTGATGATGGGAAATGATAAAAAAAACACCATTTTCCAATTCAAACCAAAAAAAAAACTAATGAAAAAAGGTACAGTGTTCAGTATAGTTGTCAGAGTTGTTCACTCGGACAGTTGAACAAACAGACTCAGGAAGAGATTGTCTTTTCTGCCGGCAGGAGGCGCAGTTTTCTACGAAGCCACCCCGTGTGCGCTTCCCACTGACACCTGACCCCTGCAACCTCTGCCGGCCTTTTTATTGGTTGTGTATGCAAATTACAAGTGATATATCAGAAAAACACTCCCTTCTTCACATGTCACACCTCTCAACCCAGCCCACCGATACGCCCCTCAGAGGCCAAAACATCTCTCGCTACAAACAATGGCTTATCATGCTGCCCTCCCAAAGTTGAACCTTCCTGCCGACATTATCAGTTAATGAGGACTTGGCTTTATTCAGCTCAAGTTGGCCCTTCTTTCTGTGTGCTCCATTGTGTACAAGTTGTGAGAACATACCGTTCGAGGTCAATCAAGCATATACTGAAATGAAACTTTAAAACATGATAATATTAAGTCCGCCTTTCTCCATCAATAGTATATTCTGGTAAATCCCTATGATTAATGGAACAATTCTGATTATGACCGAGTTAAAAATAAATGCTGTACTGTGTTACATTGTTATGCTGTGGCTAAACTTTTCAGGTATTTCCAAGCACGCTGCAGTTACATATTCTTTCTGGTAGAAATCGACATGGATCCTTTTCTTTTGTATTCACAGATGTCACAACTCCAGCAGCAAATGCGAATCCCAGCACAGCATGGGAACAAAGCGCTACAGGTTTTTCCTCAGGTACCGCATTAGCCTCTTCTGCAGGAAATAGAATTCATGATCAGGCAGAATAATTTGATTCAATCTGAATATATGTTTTTGGCCACCTGTGTCTTTGTCAGTTCCTCCAGATCCCCCCGTTGTTGAGTTGAAGGAGGTTCGAGACAACACAGTTTCTCTATCCTGGATTCCTGGATATGGCGGAGATGCCCCCATTTCCGGATATTTTCTTGAGTATAAAGCCTTGAATGGTAAGATATAGTATAACCAGTAAAATTACTCAAACAATATTTATAAAGCAAATATTTACTTTTTTGTTTATCTAGTGCAAAATTGACTTCTGTTCCAACAATGACAGGCTCATGGGATGTTAAAAAGACAGTCGTGGACTTCAGCCCAAACCAGACAGAGGCCACCATCATAGAGATCAATCCCTCTACATACAACATCCGCATGTTTGCCAAGAGCAGTCTGGGTACTAGTAAAGCCAGCAACATCTTGACTTTCACGACTGGAGAAACAGGTGACATTTTCTGACCAATGTTACCCATGTTGAAGATCAGTTTCTCTTATGAAAGGAAAACTTTTGCTTTCTTCTTGGGACTACTGGCTGATGCAAAAAAAAAAAATAATAACCTGACCTCTTCTGTACCAAGGGAAATTTGGGAAGAGAGGGAAAAATGTTGTACCATCACAAGATTTGTATTAGTTATTCTAAGAAAAAGTTGTAATGTTACAAGAATAAAATGTCCTGATAAATTTTTCAAGAAATATGAAAAATATTAGAGAAGAATGTCAACCTTTTCTAAAGTGAATATCAAAACTCTCACATGATTGTAAATATCTAATCTCAAACTTGCCTATTACAATGTACAATTAATATTTTTTTTCTACTTTTTTGCTAAGCAAAAAATAAAAACAATAAACATGACTTTATTTCTGCACGACACAATTTCAATCCCCTAAATTTACTCTGTAATTTTCTATGTGGCTTCCACAGGTCACCAGCAGGATGTTTTCTCTACACCGACAACCATTAATACTCATGCTGCAGTAAGTATGAATCAACAAATTTAATTTTTACACTGTGTGGTCAGGCCTAGAGTGGCCCATCTGGAGCAGCAGGAAATTTCTCTGTGCGCCAGGCGATATTATGGGTTGCCGGTTGCCGAGGTACTGGCCCAAGAGGTTTCATTTTGTGGCCCGCAATTTCATTGTGAAATCAGCAAAGAAAGCCTATTGTGCAGTCCTAGTTGATTGCCGGCCAATCGCAGGGGACACATAGACGAACCATTCGCTCTCACAATCACACCTAGGTTCAGTTTCCATCACAATCACGACCCAGCATGTTGCCTCTCTCATGATGTGTTGTGTTGCGTGGATGACACAAAAGCTCTTAACCCTATCGAGTATAGAAAATGCCACAAAGTGGTTTATTCTTAAACAGAAATTTATTTTTTTACTTGTTAAATTAATCTTAATTTGCGTGCTTTGGTATAATGTCCTTACATGAGAAGTTTTGCTCATGTACTTTGCACATGCACAGTGGCTGAAAATTAGTCCGTGTGTGGTAATACAATCTTTTTTTTTAAATTGTGGCCCACTGCCTTACAAATGTAAAAAAAAAATGAACAGCTGATCTGCATTGCATTGCCCCATGTGGAACAAATGAATGAAGGACAGGTGTTTTTGTTTGTTTGTTTGTTTATTTTTAAACATGACCATTTGTCTTCTAGACCAGCTCTGAGGGTGGAAATGGCCGCCTTGTTGCCATCGTTTTTCCACTTGTGCTGGTGTTGTTGATTGTTGCCATAGTGACTGCATGGCACCTGAGACGTGAGTATGCTAAGTGAGCGAGTGATACCTGGGATCCAGCAAGCTCATTTTGATGAACTGTCCCCCGTGTGTGCCCTCACAGGAATGAAAGTGAAAAAAGGCAACCCCAGCCTGTGAGTGTCTGCATCCTCGTCACTAAATTCATTCTCAAAAGCATCTTTGACTTGATCAAATGCTTTCTCCTTTACAGGTGGCTGAGCCGTGGAGCAATACTTAGCAGAGGATCTGAATCCATGCAGGAGCTGTGAGACATGCCTCTTTAAAACATGTCCACATGAATCCAGCAATAGCAATATACTTTCCTTTAATTTTGCATCCTACTGTGAAACATGGAGGAGTATGGCCTGTACAAATGGCTTGCCATAGTGGAGCCGTATCAGCACGTTACTGTGTCCCAGTGTATTAGTGTGTCATCAATGAATAAATAAATAGATAGGACGCGTTTTATATTTTACCACTGAGGTCATAGGCTTGCAAGTCATTGATAACTCAAGCTCCTTAATTTAAAATAATAATAATAATGATAATCCCCCGCTACCCTCGTGAAGGAGAAGCGGTTGGATGAATGTGGATAATGACAAGCCCGGTAATTTGTAACGCTAATTCTGCCTATAACGGACATGAATTGCCATGTTGTTGTTACCGAACGCCAGCAGAGGGGGTTATGGCCCCACAATAGAGTGCGTTGCAGTTTCGCCACCATCAGCGTCACATTCTCATGAGGAGCAACTGTTGCCAAAGTCGAATTCTGTCCATCTGCCTCATAATATCTCAATCGGCTGAGGGAATTTGGAGATTTGTGGAAGTAGTGTGCCAGCATGTGCCCCAACAATGAGGGAGTGTTGGAGTGATTGCAAGTACTGTTTTTTCAAATCTTACCACATGGCATAATATTTGGTCATGGCTATATATGGAAGAAGAGATGCATGGGTAAAAAAGCTGCTCATATTATCCCTCCAGTTCTACAATAGACACAGGAAGATGCTGGTGATGCTACTTAGAGAACAAAGTCCATCATAAACTTCATATCTAAAAGCCATCATGTAACTTTCGAGTGTGCGCCGTATGCTTCTCCTCTAGTACTTAAACCTTGCACAAACAGCAGGCTTCGTAGTCTTTTGCACCATGTCCACAACTGTTCTTTCATTTGTCCCTTCAAACATTCATTGCTCTGTGTGGCTCTTAAATAAGAAAAAAAAAAAATCAGTGATGATTGTGGGTGGGAATGGTTGGATGATTTTGATTACGTTTCTTTGATTGTTCATTCGTTAAAAAAAATGATATATGTACATTGGTAGACAAAATGTGTCTGAAGACCTTTTAACACATTTTGCTGTTGTCATCATTGAATAAATCATTCATGATGTTTAATGAGCCCATGTCAGAAATTCTTTTACTTTGCACACAAAAGGTTTGGTTCTTCTCTCGGGCATCCAAATTGTTGTACTTGCCATGTTTGGTGTTTGTCCTCTGGCTCTGATTGATTTTCCATTTCCTCTCAGCAATACAACAGGTTTCCATGTTACCTCTGGCTCTAACTCGTAAAAATTGAATACAACTTTATTGTCAAATGTGCTGTACGTATGTGTAACATACAGCACAGATGAAATTTCTTCCCCCTCAACATAAAACAAGAGGAGCCACTGCGGGTGCCCGCGCCGCCATCAAAAGAAAAGTTTTTCAAAAAGGATTTCACAGGAAAAATCCAAATCTGAAACCAAGTGTAGGCATTGAGAACAATTTTTTTTTCCAAATGATCGAATCAATAGGATGGATCTGGCCCACAAATCTGACAGTCACATGATCCAATACTTTTTTTCTCAGATGAAGTAGCGTCTGGGTTCAAATAAATGATCTCAAATAAATGTAAATTTAAATGTAAATTTCAAATAAATGTTGATCTCCCGTCTCATATTCATCTGAAAAAAAAAACCTAAATATTTTCAATAAATAAGAAATAATGTAATTTAAAAAGAATGTAACATTTGCATGATTTCACAGTGTCAATTTCCACTATTATAGCTTTAAACATTTGGCAAGGCAAGTAAAAAAACAAAACAAAACAAAAAACCGTTTTACCTTATCTGAACATGGTTCAACTGTAGTAACCTTTGATGCAAATGTATTCCATTTTGTACATTACTGGTTTGCCAAGTGGAACTAGGAACACCAAATCAATGCAAATTCCCCTCTGAGACAAAGAACCCCCCTACTAAACCATTTCAATATTAATACATTTGTTTCTACTAAATGGTGTCTGATTACAGAGAGAAAGTGTATTGCTCGTGAAGACATTTGGAAAAAAAACCTGCCACTTCAGACTGCCTGCCTAGTAAGCCACATGCTTTAGGTTAGCACATGTTTCAACGTAGCTCAGAATGCATGTGGCAACTCCATGTAAGTGGCCTTTTGCAAAGGTACCAAATACCGGTGCATCTGCATCGAGCTCATCATGCAGGCAAAGCAATGTCAACACTGTTGGATACGGGCTGCAGCATAACACCACAGGTGGGAGATCGAAAAAGAGGCGAGAGTGCGTATGGCCGTAACAATGGCAGTATTAGCGACCGGCGCAATAAATCATGCACCAACATTCTGGCCACATCAAGGCACCGGCACTCAGGAAGTGGAGACTGAACGGTACCACACACACCAAAGGCTGAGCTCCACAGGAGGGGTTGGTCTGCAGACCACGTTGCCACGATGAATGTAAGGCGCCGCCAGATGTTGGCCCTTCATAGAGCACATGACAGCATCAGAGCTGAAAATAAATAGGAGGTGAATTAGAACAAAAATGAGACGAGACACGGATGCAGTTTGTCAAACCGTGCGCAGCCAGTGGCTCATTTGGTGATGAAAGAAGCACTAATTGATTCAAGTCTTGCCAGGCACCCCCCCTACTGACTGAGACAGCTCAAAGGGAACATTTCATCCTATTAGAGCCATAGCTTGTCAATGTGCAAGGGAGAGCAAGTTAGAGCAAGAATCGAGTAACAGAGTCAAATCTAAGTAAAAAAAGAAAGATGGAAAAAGATAAAAACTGGAGACGGGGCGGTAAAAAAAGCAGTCTACTGTAAAAATCGCCTCCAAGCCCGTCAATTTCGACAAGATCTGACATTGCATTTGTATGTGTGATGTCATCTGATTACCCAACCTGAGTGGGACAGAAAGCAGGGCTCATTTTTGAAGGTCAGACATACAGTAACAGTTTCCATGGAGACACCAAGTAGACCAAGTAAACCATGTGCAGTGTTGCCACTTTATTGAGGCATCTGCATCAACCCATGTGGAGTGCAGAGTTCGGAAATTTGCCTGGTTTCAAATACTTATAGCAAAGATACCGTCTTTCTGTTTTCAAATTCATGAACAAAATGCACTTAGGTGACTCTTGATTTGACACACAGTGTATTGAGAGTCAATGTGGGATTCAATGCCATCCTAAAAATACATAACATCCGATGAATGATAAAATGATCGTTTTCTGTGGTGACACAAAAAGACAAAACACACTTGAGGTGTGAAATGAGGTGTTTATCCTTTACATGCTAGCGAACTGATTTGAAATCTCAAGAGCTAGTCCCAGATCTCGGGGAACGATGGCAAATTGACCCCAAAATGTTTCCACAGGCATACTGTACATCGGTCAAATTGCTGTGCTGATTCAAGTTTTGTGTTTTTTTTTTACTCATTTTTTGTGCTGAACGTTTCTGCTTATTCGAGCAAACCTGTTACAGAAAGTGCCAATGAATGCAGGATGCAATATGTAGATTGACAACTTTAACCACATTTATTACATGTTATTGTTGCGCACACCTTGATACGAGTGGCAAATTTTAACCTTCCTCGCCAAGTTTCCATAGAAACCCGTTGGAGTTCATGTTGATTTCCTGAGTTCATCAAATACTGGAGAAAAATCATTTGGCAACCTGTCATTGGGGACAAAAATAACTATAACGGCATGCTTGTTGCATTTCTGAGCACTCTCATAATCTTCGACGCTCGCAGACATTTCCATAAACGTTTGAACCTCCTGAACCACACAGCTTGTACGATTCATATCACATGCCACCTCTCATTCAGAGAGCATTAAGTGTCAGCGCTTTGAACACAGGCATGGCTCCTAATCTCTTTATATTTCTTTGCATCCGCTCAGCTAACGTCATAGCTTTTTATACACCTGCCCAGAGGCGAGTTCCGCTCAAGAAAATCGTCAAACTGGAAGATCTCCATCAGCTTGGCAGCAGAACACAGTGGAAGTCTTGGATCAGTTCAGGGGATTGGAGCAGCTGAGCTCTGCCATAGAAGACACGTGACGTGCACTTTTGAATAAGAGGAGCGTTTAAGGATGGAGGGAGCGAGAGAGGGGTAATCACATCAAGGGATTAGTGGCTGTTATCAATGGAGGACAGGGAACCTGCTTGGTGACATATTCAAGCGTGCTATCTATCTATCTATCTATCTATTTATTTGTCTGTCTGCCCGTCTATACCCGATGATGATTCACTTACACAGCAGTCTCTCCTCGCCCCCACCTCGGGGCAACAGTTATGATTTTGGTTTGTAATATTCTCTCTTCCTACTTCATACGGGAAAATAATATTCTTTTCCCCTGAGCGTTTGTGTTGACATGCGCCCTCCCTTGAATGATGGCCATTCACTGGTGAACAAACAAGACATTTGTCTGTATCACCGAAGGGAAGCGTTTGCAGCTTATCCTTTGCTTCAATTTTCATTTTGCAAGTGACTCATAGATTCCAAACTTTGTTGCGAGGACTTGGGCATGCTGGATGTACTCTACATGGACAGAAATGGTGGGAGACGTGGTTATTACACCTACTGGAATGAAACAATTAACACCGCACGATATTTGTAAGATTGAGGTTGTAATTTGCTGTGGTGTACGAGGTGTGTCACAACAGTTCATGAATAGGTGGCAGAAAAGATATAGTTTAGACCAAAACTACAAACTATGGGCTCTTTTTTCATGAGCGCAGAGAGGCGCATGTGCGCTTAGCGTAAAAACGGGCGTATTTTCATTTTTGTGCCGGGGCCAATCTAGATTACCGTACTTGGGAATTTGGTAGACCACGCTGCACCTTTCTGGTACACAAAGGATATTTTTCTGTATTATGTTTTATGTTGAGAGGGAAGAAATTTCATCTGTGCTGTATGTGTAACAATAAAGTTGTATTCAATTCAATTCAATTCAATATTACATGCCGCTGGCGCACTAGGCAATTTGGTGACAGAAAGTACACTAGACTTTAGACCAGGTAAAAGCAGTTCTATGTTCTGGTGCAGATGGAGGAACATGATTTTAGTGAATCTGATCATGGTGCAGGCAGACAGATTCTCTGCTCCGTTGTTATAGGTGTGGTGGATTTCATTGTATTTCATTCATAAATATGAAAACACCCTCTGGACCGCAGCACAGCTATGTGGGGTCATGGGCATGAATGGTCATGGGGAAGGGGGTCGCACCCTCCACAGTGGTGCTCTGGCTGAAACCAAATTGACATTATCTGCAAGTGAAGATCTGTTTGCAGTTCCTTTTAAAGTTTATACCTTGCATGCTGTGATCTTCTGCAGTGACTCCAGTGCACACCTCTCCTGAATTTAAAGGGAATGAGTGGAGCCGTTTTCAGTGGACTGGAAACAAGTCGGCTGTGTTCACTCCCACAATGGCGCAAACACTCCTTTCTAACTGCGGCCAACTACAAAAATACCACCCCCCCCCCAAAAAAAAAACCCCAAAACAAAACGAAACCAAAAAAAATCCACCCTTGCTAGGGGAAGAAATTTCATCTGTGCTGTATGTTACACATACGTACAGCACATTTGACAATAAAGTTGTATTCAATTCAATTCAATTCAATTCAGTTAGACTGCACCTTGCACATTTCTTGCGCTGGGCACAAAATTAGTTTCAACATCAATGTGGGCCATACAATCAACCGGCATGCCTGCAAAGAGATCCTGAAGCTTTTGCCTCGTTCAAGTGCATGAGAAGAGGTGAAAGTTGTGGCAGGGCAGTTCATGGCTGCTTAACCATGACAAAGTGCCTCCTTACATTGCCCTGAGCATCCAATGTTTCTTGTTTGAGAAGAACATTGGTGTGCTTGAGCAAGGTCTCTTAGTCACCAGAATTGGGTCTGTTTGATGTTTTTTCTCCTCACTCCCAAGTTGGGCAGCACGGTGACTCACCGGTTAGCACGTCCGCCTCACAGTGCAGAGGTACAGGGTTTGATTCTGGCTAAGGCCTTCCTGTGTAGAGATTTGCGTGTTCTCCCCGTGCCTGCATGGGTTTTCTCCGGGTGCTCTGGTTTCCTTCCACATTCCAAATACATGCATGGCAGGTTGGTGGAACACTCTAAATCGTCCCTAGTTGTAAGTGTGAGCATGAATGGGTTCGTCTCTGTGTTCCCTGCGATTGGCTGGCGACCGGTTCTGGGTTTACCCCGCCTGCTGCCCGAGGACAGCTGGGATGGGCTCCAGCATACCTGTGAAACCTTTGTGAGGTTAAGCGGATTAGAAAATGGATGGTGTCATCAAGAAGACCGATTTTGAAGACGTGGACGGCATCAACATGACCATGGTGACAGAGATGTGGAGGATCCATGAGAAGCCCTGCATAAATTCATGGCAGGTAAGGCTGAGTAACGGTTGGATTCATTCCTAGGGGGAAACTTGCAGTTTGGTGAGGAGTATGAGCAGTGGGAACACTTTCAGATTTTGTCATTGTCATGAGTGGGCACTCTCAAATTTTGAAAATCACTTTAAAAATGTGTTTAAATAAAGTCATCAAAATACTTTGGTGTCTAGAGATATGAGTTTATTTCATTCTGTGACCACGCTCATTTTGCACATTTATATATCAAATCATTTATCCCCAATGAAATTTCAGTCCCACCCCAAAACACCCAAATTTGCTTTTTTACCTGTTTTTCACAAAAACACATGCTCACAACATAATTGCACTGTAAAAAACACATAATAGCACATGCAAACGGCAAACGTAAGCAAAAATCACAACTTTGCCTACTTCATTTTTCAGGGTCAATTGACGGTTGTCAAACGATTTTAATGGTTCACTGCAAACTGATATTCACCTTCCACTGCAAGGAAACTAATTTGAATCAGTGGTGGCCAGATGTAACATTTGTTGGCACAGGCACGGAGTGGGGTATCGAAGCGCACTCTTATCTCACATTTTCATTCATATATCAAGACAAAAACAAAAAACCAAACAAAAAGAATCGGCCAAGTGACGACTCATATTTCCAAAAACTCGATTTAATGTGCAGTTGCATCTCACCACTGCATTAGAAGCATCTCTTGGTAGGATCTCACCAATTAGTTTCCTTGACAAACTTTACATTCTTTTTGTCAGGGTATTTTTGGACACACGTACAATATCGCTTTCGATTGTGCAAGTGGTCGTAACGATGTGGCCAGCTGCTGTATGTAAATCCCTTTAGACCGGAGACACTATACTATGACATATCCAGTGATTCTGGAAAGAGGCACATTTAACTTTCTTTCATCAATAAAAAATGTGCCTTGGTATTACCACGGAGTTACTGACCTCCTACTATGAGCAGCAGACACAGCTGCATTACGGCTGTATCGTCTTACACTAATGGAGTTTCACAGCAGTGGCAAGTGAAACGAAGACACAAAGTCATAACAGATCTTCCAGGGGCTAAGTGGAGGTGCAGTGACCGTGCCACAGATCGAGGAGACACAGATTAGCACATGGACGGAATCTACATGCAAAGTAAACTGTTATCAATGCTGGAGAGTTCGGAATAAAAGGGTGTTTATTTGTTTATTTTTTTTTGTGCTTTGGACTGTCGACTAGCAAACCATGGGCAACTTAAATGCACTAAAATGCCGAAAATGGTTTCTGTATGCATCGCATACACTAAGATCAGTGATTCTCAAAGTCTGGTGTGCGCACCACTAGACGTATGTGGGCTCTTTCTAGTGATAAGCAAAAGAATCACTGAATTGAATGTTATAACAGAGGAGTTCAAATGTAAAAGTCGACAAGCGCCATTTCAACAAAAACAGCCGTGCTTCCCAATCACAGCATTGATCGTTGGTGCAGTTCCTCATCCTTGCAAAACGATTGAGTAAAACTCATCCAAATTAAACGTGGATTTGCAGAAAGTGACAAGTATCAAACACATTTTGCTCCAGATTTCGTCTTTTGCATTTACCGTAAATCAATCACGAGCCCATTTGTATTAACGTCATCACCAATTCATCACTCGTCACACGCAGCCTCGAGCATGTCTGCGGCCGTTTTTTTCTCGTTAACTTGTGCCAATTATAGCTTTCAATGCGCCCGAAAGTGAGCGTAAAACGTGATGAAGAGAGATTAAGTCATGAAACTTAATCGACTAGTGATGTGTAAATCGCAGTCACAAATAATCCCATCGTGAACGCTCCCATCTTTCACTTCGAAGTGCAAGTGATAAGGTCTGCAGATTCTCTACAAGAACGATGAAGACAACTGGCTCCGTGCAATCGGTGTGACTTGTCTGTCCTTTTGAAGGGTTAAGATTAAGGCTTCATTCGATTTACGCTTCAGGGTTAGTTCAAGAGATTCTAATTCTTGTACACTCACCTCATGTTAATTTTGTATTCACAAAGCACAGGCTAATAACATTTTAGCAGATTTTCAATAGATCTATTGGATTATTTTTTTTTTAAATTGTTTTTTTTTACTGGATTTATCAGGTTTTGCAATTAAATGACATCTGTGACCTCTTTGAAATACTTCAATAAAAGTTAGATTTATTTTCAAACAAGCTTTGTAATTGCTTAACATATATCAGCGTTATATTAAATATATATATATATATATTTAAATATATATAATATAAATATATATTAAATATCCTCAATAAAAATTGTTAGCGTCAACCTGGAACCACAAATAATGATGAGAAGAAAAATACTTGTACTCAATTGACAAAAAAAGGAGTTGTCTACTTTTGCATTAGAACTCTTTCAGTGTTTAGATACAGTACCTTTAAGTTGTATTAAACGTGAAAGTTCAAAATATTTGCATTTAATCTTTTACAACTGTTTGTTTTCAAACTTCTATTTAGGTACAGTTTTTATGTAACTCTCTTTATGCAACACATTTTAATTGAGTCGGCCTCAAAGTGCAGAGATCAAGTGTTTGATTCTGGCCATGGGCCTTCTACTGTGGAGTTTGCATGTTCTCCCTGTGCCTGAGTGGGTTTTCTCTGGATACTCGGGTTTCCTCCCACATTCCAAAAATATGCGTGGCAGCTCAATGGGACACTCTAAATTGTCCCTAGGTGTGCGTGTGAGCTGCGATTAGCTGGCAACCAGTTCAGGTGTACCCCGCCTACTGCCTGAAGACGGCTGGCATAGGCTCCACTGCGCCTACGACCCTCTTGAGGATAAAGCGGTTCAGGTAATGGATGGATGGATAGCCAAAGCTGTTTTTTTTTTTTATGTTATTATTTTTTATGTGCAGTCTTAATGTTTAAATCTGTGTGTAATATTACGGTAGTTTATGATAATATTGATGATGGTTTTTTTTTTAATAGTACCTCGTATTTATTTTTGATGAACATTTGGGCTTTCTATGCTACTGTACTTTAATGTTGATTGTGATTGCGGTAATTGGAGATTTAAGTATTTCTTGAAGTGGCACGTGGTGTCAAACGTTTAATGACGACTGCACTCGAAATTGCCATTCAGCATGCGGGCGTTAAATCGTCTCTGCATAAAATTATTCTATGCAATTGTGAATAACAATAATTTTCAAGACAACCAAAACAAATTTGCTTTATTGTCAAGGCATTGCAAATCAGGCAATAGTTTATCAGAGTCGTCAGACATCTTTTGCTTTTATTTGAGTGGAATGTTTTGACGTTGAATACTGGACAGTGTTTTTGGAACTGGAGAATAAAGAAGCAGCCATTATCATTAACATTGTTACTTTGGTAAATCTGCACTTTGTTACAAGTCTGGAGGCTGTGTTATTAATTTGGTCCTGAAAAGCCAAAGAGTGAGGATACACACACACATATATGTATGTACACACGCACACACACACACACACACACACACACACACACACATACAGTCGTAGGGCGTCTGTCAACTGTGTGCTCATAATGACATCCTATCCCCTCGCGTTCCCTGGTATCACCGTTGAGGGAGAGAAAAGAGTGATCCCTCCAAACGCTCTCTAAGATTAAGGCTTTGTGTTTTACATGCGTTATCGTACGGCTTCCCTTCGTTATCCCCCTCACTTTTGTCTCAGCCTCCCCCCTCTAATTAGGACCGTGTCCCTTTCATTCCTTCGTCTGCGTCTTTCTTCCACCTGTGAGAGCGATAACAAGAGGAGCGCATCGAGAGAAGAAGTGGGAGAGGAAGAAGAAGAAGGAAGTAACGCGTAGAGGAAAGATGAAAAGCCCGCCACACCGAGCTGGTGGCGGAGCGTTGGGGAATGCGGTGTCTGAGGAGAGGATGAAGGCGCTTGTCACATCGCATCACACGCACACACATGCACACACTGAGGCGCGCACAACCTGTGGTGCAGTGGAGCCACAGAGCCCCGCTGAGCGGAGCTTTGAAACGAAGAAAGCACAAAGAGAATGAAAAAGAAGAAAGAAGAACAAGCAAGAAGAAGCCACTGTGTTGGATGCTTCATTTTGACCCATATTTGTCCTGACACATTAATCAAACAGTTGAATCTGTCGTGGCAGAGTGTTGGGAAAAAAAAAAAATCCAAGCGGATCCCACCCGACGCTTCAATTTGAAATTGACATTTTTCCGAAAAGACCAAATAATCATTTGAAGGCATGGCATTCCTGACTAGAAATGCGAACGACTCAAACAACTCTCGCCTCATGCTCTTTTGGCCTCTTTCTTTCCTGGCCCCGAGCTTCACCCCCCCCCGCCCTCCTTCCTCCCTTGATGCCACCTTGCCTGCAGCCAAGTTCAGAGCTGGCTGTCCCCTGGCCCGCAGTGTGGCTTCCTTGGATGTGTATACGCAAGGTGAGGGCTGGCCTGCTTCTCTGAGTGCGGTCAGGCCATGTTTACATCTGTCTGGCCCTGGAGCCTGGAACCTGGAGCTTTGCGCCGGTGCATCCTGGATTAACACCCAGAAGACTGCAGAGTAACCGAAGGATCGACTCTTACTCATAGCACAAACTTACCTACGCATGAATAGCCTCCAGTTTTACAGAGCCATGTGTCGCTTTGCACAACGCTCTCCGGTGTTGTGGATGTCTAAAGTCAAATGCAATCCCAAATTCCTATCGGAAGGAATAAAATAAGCCATTCCAGGGTCAAAATGGTGCTATCATATCACCCCTATTAACTGTAAAGGCAATGTCAAATTAATTTCTGAACATTCTTAACCGATAGCGACATTTAGCGGATGTATTTTTGCGGCTAAAGCATGTAGCGATATGTCATGAAAAAATGAGCTTCGAAAAAGTAGCATCCAATGTTATTGATTGTGCAGAGACATTTTATATTCTAAGCTGAATTGTTTCAATTTCAATTCAAATTTGGCAGCGTTGCTAACAACACACAAAATGCTTATTTTGATTTAACAGGGAATTAAATGATTACTGTTGACTTACCACGCAACATGGTGTGCTAGTGTTTCAAAGGTCTGTCTCACAGTTCTGTTTTTTGAGGCGTGAGTCCGCTCCGGCCTTCCTATGTGGAGTTTGCATGTTCTTCCTGTACATGTGTGCGTTTTCTCTGGGTTCTCCGACTTCCTTGCACATTTCTAAAAACATCCTATCCTATTGCTGTCAGTTTTTGATCTCTGGACTTTCTTTGCGAATCTCACACCAATTTGAAAGGCTCCTGATGTTCTACTTTTTCTTTTTTGAAACCGGCCAAAGCGACGAGCTCTTTCCCAGCCTTCTCAGTGTCCTCGTGTGAGAGAAACTAAGGAGATTTTCCTGCATGTTAGCAAAACTGCAGATTGTTTTTTTTTTCTGAATGCCTGCAGTTGGGATTTGTTTGTCTGAGATATGTTTAACATGCGCTAATCCACAACAAGCAGCAAAAAAGAGAGACTATTGAATAGCGACGGTTGCTGTACATGACAAACAGTGTGATCTGCCTTTTGTTTTTGGGAACTGATGAATATGCATGTGGTCCCAGGAGTGACAGAGTTTGGGGTGGGGGGGGAGCTGAGAGGAGCATGTTAAACAATGGAGTTACATCTCTGACACGCATCCACTGCAAGGCTGGGATTAAAGTCAGCACAGAGAGCCGCGCAAAGGGGAAGGGAAATGGATAGAGATGGAGAGCGGCGCGATAAAGAACGCACTGGCTGCTTATCTATTGAAGAACGGAAGCCTCGGGGAGGCGCGGGGAGTCAGAAGATGAGGAGGGAGGCAAGGGTGGCAACAAGATGGGGAGGAGGGGCATATTCGTCAATCTGATGTATTTAATTTCTTCTGCTGTTAGTGAATCATCAAGGGGATGATCCAAGAGCGGATCAAAAGATTGAGTTGGGGAATGAGAAAAAGCAGATTAATGTATCAGAACAAAGGAGCAGTCCCTCCAAGATGCTCGCGATACTTCTTCCTGCCTGCACCGCCGCACCTCCTCAGTATTTGCCCGCTGTATTTTTTTTTTGCCCACTGACAACCCTGCTTATATACCTTTAAAGGTACTGAACGACCTAAACATGGAGTAAAATGTCCACATGCTGTGCCTTGTAAACAAATTCGGTGGGGACCCGCTTGACTTGAGGGGATTCTGTTTTTTCAAATCCAAAATGTTCCCGCATTTTTATGTGCTTCATCCCTGTTCTGTCATGCAGCTCCCCACGGGACTGCAGGCAGACCACTTGTTTAGTCTCAACTGCCCTTCTTCACTGAATCCTGTGGAATTTAATATGAAAAGATCCCACAGATCACGGCAGCGAATGTGCGACGGACAATTTCAGTTGGACCTGACCAGACACATGGAACCCAACTCTGGACCGTTTAGTGTATAGCCATAGCATAGTTCCCCTTGAGTGGCACTGACATGTACGGCTGGCTGGCTTGTTTGGATTTACTGTTGCTGTTGGCACACGTCTGTTCCTCGCAGAAGTTTTAATGGCTCCAAGGGAACCTCGGGTTCACTGTGAGGTCTCCTCATCCCCACCCATGCCCTCCAAAGGAAATCTGCTACATATGTACTTGACATGTGTGTGTATGGCCAAATGTGTGATGAGTGTCGGATTTTAATATGTCCACACCTTCCCTCAACCCCATTTACAGCAGAAACCGCAGAAGTCTGTAATGTCGTCCAAGCTCACGAGTGGTTGAGAGTCAATATTGACAATAGTCTGAGTTGTCTCTGCAGAATTGGGCAAGAAACCCACAACCACCTGTACATGCGCACCTCGATACCCACTCTCCGTCTCTATCTCCAGTTCACACATTCACGCACCCACTGCCAGAGGCTTGACCGAAGCGCTGACCCCTCTTTGGGTATTTTCTCATCCTCCTGCTGCTTAAGGAATCTGTTCCCAGTTCTGCGTGCCAACATGCAGTGATGGATAGAAGTGAAATCTTGTCACTGATACTTGAGTTTGAAGGTGCATCGCCAAGCGCTCTTTGCCAAATGACTGGTACTCGTCGATTAAACTGTCCGTTCTCAGAGTTTGCACGTCTGGAAAGAGACAAAGAGTATCACACGCATGTGCATGCACTCACGGGTCCGTGCGCCTCCGTGTAGTTGCCTTTGTGCGTTTGTCAGCATAAACACCTAGCATTGAAGGAGACAGGCTGCCTCCTGACAGTTATTCGCTAGTTTTAGTCTCTCTGCCCTCTGCCGCTCTTCCTCTCCCAAAATTATCTCTGGAGGACGGAGCAAGGGTAAACCCAACCATTGAGAAAAGTCTCCCGATCAAGTTGTTTTTTCTTTTTTTCTGCTTGGTTGATGAAGTTCAAATGCTTTCATATTTGTAATCTGTTCAAGTCCTGGGGTGTATGTTATTCTTTGGTGCATTTACAAGGAATGCAACTTCTATTCAAAAAGCAGCACTTGATTCCCCAGATGGACAATACATGAATGCTGGACATTGTAAAACAGATTCAATGGTACATTGAAGTAAATGACTTGAGCCATGTTGGATTGAAAATATTCTCATAGAAAATTATTATTTTCTATGAGAATGAATAATTTTATATCCGAATTATAAAAGCACCATTTTCACCGCATGGCGACAACAGTGGCTCAACACTTTCTAACTCGAAACGCGTGCTACCATACCTGTCAACTTCGGCTAATACCTGCCCTTATAAATGATTAGGTTTCCCCTTACAAAGCAACAAAAACCCGTACACCGATTTACCGCGCATGCGCACATCATGCTTTATCAATCCGACCGTACGCAGTGATGAAAAAAAAATATACGATTGAGGATTACTGTCTTTTGCTGGTTTGCCGTGACAATAGTAGCGATCGACGACGGCATTGTCGTTGGCTACCAGCAGGGGAAACGATCTGGATTTGAGCCAAAATGGTCTTTGTGAGATCAGTTCACAATTGGGGTTTTTTTGTTTGTTTTTTTTCCCCCGTATAAAAGTTGTAATACGCCGTACATAATTTGAAATGATAAAAAACGTATAAAATACGGGGAAAACGTACAATTTGACAGGTATGTGCTACTTTCTGCACAGGCGTGTGCAACCTGATCATGGGCAAGCGGTCTTCATTGGACGGTCTTGATTGTAACCCGGGCAGGGGCATTCTCGCCATCGGGAAATTCTGGTAAATGTGATGATATATACCTTGACCGGTGGTTCATTTGTGGGCCAGTCAAACAGCATGACGGCTGCCCCCGATCAACTTTTCCCGACGGTCAAACACAGCCCCGGCCATCAAGGAATATTACCGGGCAGAATTTTGGTCCCAGTACATCTCTGAGTGTGTCCATCGATAATCTCACCCTCTGTTGGAGATGGTTGTCACGTTGCGAGATGGTGGCGGACCCCAAAAAGCAGGCAGGAGGGAGGAGCAGGGTGAACTTGAATTGTATTAAACCACAGAGAAAACTAAATCCTAAACAAAACAAAGTCCTGAAAACAAAAAGAATCCAAAGTAGCAAACCAAAACCATGGCTGAAGCAAAAACTATCACTAACCGGAACAAACCTGACAGCAGCAAACAACAATGACCCGACAATGAGTGATCGGGTGGGAGTCCTTTTATACAGCTAATTACATAACGACCAACAGGTGTGCAGCTGCAGGGAGAGCCCTACAGTGCCACCTGTTGGTCACAAACCGAAACATGACAATGGTGTTGTCTTTAATGATCAAAAATGATCTGTTGGGGGCAGAAGTGATATAATCACCTTTCCACAGTCTGCATGGAATGAATATATATAAACAGTAAATGCACCGTCTCTGCATGCACCAGAGCAACGAATAACAACAACATCAATTGACGCTTGTTTTGAGGAGCGGCGGTATTCCCTTCCAACATAACAACAAACACAAGAGCTTTGTTACTTTTCACTTTGGCGGCGTTGCCATTTGGATGTCAACTCAAAGTGTTTCTTCACAGGCATGCGTGGACCAATGCACTTGCATTGAATGTGTACCAATGTAAACTCTGAAATGTAGTAAGGATGCAACTGTGTACGCACAATGCAGAAATTATGGAAGGTTGGAAATGACTTTCAACCACAATATCTTGTTCAGCGCCTGTGTCAAAAAGCATTTGTAAACATATGCACTTACACAAAAATTGACCCGATGAAATTCTGACACACACTTGAGAAAAGTCGCATATGCAACCATTTTGATCACAGTCAACTCGCCCACACAGACTTCTGATGTCAAACATGTTGAATGATTAGAAACCGAATCCCAGTCCCTATGGGTGTCGTGGTCAGATGTAGGAACAGTCGTTCTGATTGTGTAGACGATAGATGAGAACACATGCATGAACACATGTACTGTGTACACTAAAAACATTTGCTGTGGGGTTGGGGTTGTATATGGGGTCTTATAATACACCTGCACTCAATATGAGCCCTGTGCCCTCTCCACCACATCACTCGAACGCAGGCAAACACACACACACACACACACACACACACACACACACACACACACACACACACACACACACACACACGACCTGCTCATGTGTTCTTGAGCAGTCCACCAGAGCACCACCGTGTGTAATGCCTCCACTGGCAGGCATTACACATGAGCACCCCCCTCATACACGGAATCTTTTTGTCTTTCATTCAAGCAGGACTTTCAATTACAACAGGATATCCTGTATGTTTACGTTTCCCTCACTTGTGAAACAGATGTGCTCAATTGACTCAAAAAGGAAAGCTCAGGGCTGGAAATGCTGTCAAAGTAACACTGGAAAAGGGTACCAGTTCTCATTGCTGTGCCTCACACCGGGTGCCAGTATCTTTGGTGAAAAGTCCCCCTCGGGGTAATTACACCAGACTCACCATTCTAATCTTAAAATAATAGCTTACCCGTAAAAAAAATAAAAATACACACACACGTGTATATATATAGATAGATCTTTTTTTTCTTTTTACTGATCTCGCCTACTGCACATCTTGTAAATATGCCAGTCTATAATCCTCCCACTAGACATGAAGGGAAATAAAGGTGTTGAATTATGAATTTGAATTGGGCAAATAATATCTGATTCGGCGGTTGATTACACCTGACTCAACTGTCCTTATGAAGTAATCCAGTTCAATGAGCCGACTTTTTTAGACTGTCTGTCGACACCGACACAAGTCCATGTGTTACCTCTTTTCACTTCATGTTAACTCCCACGTCTCTTTGCTTCCACTCTGCTGCATCTCCGAGGTGACGGCTGGCTTGGCCCACTGTGGTTGATGCCTAAAGGCTCCTGGACTTATGGGTCCTCTGTCCTCAGAGGTTTGTGGTCAGAGGTTGTCCTTCCATATTGATTCTGACCAAACCGAGATTGCTTGTTTTTTTCATGAGTCCTGTCTGGATATGTTAGCCTGTGATGACTTACTCTCCATTTCGATCAGAACTCCCCGAAGCCTAGAGACGAGGGCACGAGCACAGCTGTTCTAAGAAAGGGAACCTCTGGGGCTTTCCTGGGAAATAACATTAAACCTCAAATATCACATACAGTATGTGAACAGACACCCTACCTACTGAACAATTACAAATTTGCTGGAATGTGCCGAGAAAAGCACCCAGTAAGCCCCAGTGTGTTTGTAACCCTATAAATAAAGATGGCGGTGGGACATGTGGTTGACTATAATTGCAGAGGGCCTGTTAAAGCCAAGGGACGATGTCTGCGTGTGTGTGTGTGCAAGCATGCGTGCGTGTGTGTCTGTGTGTGTGCCTGATTGTCCAATGTAATTCCAAAATCATACTCAGATGGGATGTGTGTTAAAAAACATTTGACGGACATGCTGTTATGTAACTAAATTGTTTGTGTTTGATGCAGATCTTGTCCTCTACCAGATCCAGTGTAAAAATACAATTCAAACAGATCATATTTTGCTATTATTCAAGCACACATGGAAATGGAGAAGATGCTCGCCGTCAGACCTGATCAGTGTGCTGACACTCTGTTTTTAGTCCCTTTCGCTATGTGTATTTTCATCACTGGGGAGTGCATGTTCACAAGCTAAATCTCCATCTGGCTACTGTGAAATGAAGTTCACAGCATTGGAGTTGAGATGTAAACACACATTCACACAGTGTTCTCTTTCTCGCTAAGCTGCAGAGACAGACATTTACCAAACTGTGCTGTATGTCGCATGTCTGTACCAGCCAAGAATGGTTCAATGGTGTGTGTGTGTGTGTGTGTGTGCGTGTGTGTATGTGTGTGTGTGTGTGTGTGTGTGTGTGTGTGTGTGTGTGTGTGTGTGTGTGTGTGTGTGTGTGCGTGCGCGTGCGCGCGCGCGCAAGCACAGCCAAGATTTTCTTTCTTACACATGAGGCATAACTCCCTCAAAGCATCCAAAATAGTGCTGCAAATTCTATACTCAGCCGCATGGCACAATTTGTTCCAAAGGCTGTTGCCTTGCTGTACAGATCCCAGCCACACAGACAACTCACAGCAGCTCTTCCCATTAGCGTCAACAGGCCAACTGCCATCAGAAGAAACACATCAGAGTTTTAATCTTGTTTTCACACAAGCAAGTATTTTGTTCCACTTAAGAAAGCCAAATGGCAAAAGCATGTTTGAGACAGCCAACCTTTTTAGTGTCAACACAAGTCGTCAAGTTGTTGTTATTGTAGCCATCATCCCTGGTCCCCCACCCTCCTTATCCTCCTCCTCTTGCGGTTTGGCATAGGAATCCAGCGTTCAGTGCAGCATAATTTACACAGGGGGTTTAGAATTGTTTTTCTGTATTTTTCAAAGTGAAGACAAATTTTTTTTTAAATCATGCCCCAAATTACTTGTCCAGTAAAACATAAAGATTCTAAAGTTGTTTTCACCATTGAGCAAAATGGATATGTAAATAATCTGATCCAAGGTGAAACTGTTGCTGTCATAAAACTGGCCCCTTTTAAGAAACTTGTTGACATGACAAAGTTCACCAGTTTTAACAGTACTTAACTGAAGGAACTAATGATGAAGGTGCGCCTCACCTCTCGTTTTTTCACATTCTCTATCGGCCGTCTCTACTCTCTCGAGTGCCTGATGACAGTTTTTCCATGAGATGTTGTTTACTGTGAAGCGGCACGGTGTTCGACTAGTTAGCACGTCCACCTCACACGGCAGAGGTGCAGGGTTCAATTCCGGCTCTGGCCTTCCTGTGTGAAGTTTGCATGTCCTCTTCGTGTCTGATTTCTGCAGGCCCTCCGGTTTCCTCAGAGCGAATGGTTGTTCGTCTATGTGTGCGCTGTGATTGGCCGTCATCCAGCTCAGGGTGTCCCCCGCCTGCTGCCCAAGGACAGCTGGGATAAGTTCCAGGACACCCGCGACCCTTGCGAAGATAAGCGGATTAGTAAAGAGATGGATGGATGGATAATAGCAAAATGTAAAAATAATAATACAGGTACAATGAAACTTTACTCTGATAACTAGTAACAATCATTTGCTGGCGCTGTAGTCTCACTGCATTACTTAAATGTCAGTTTACTCTAATTCTTAACGTATCATCAGTAATTATTTTTATCACTATTTATTATTTTACTTATTTTATCGCATAATTTTGTAGCACACTATATAGAAGCCAGACACAAGCAGGCATGCAAGGAGAGAGAAAGAGTGATGGGCAATGTTCCCTCGAAGCAACTGCGCACTGCTGTCACCCTCTCACACGGTGACGCGTCACGCACACGCATTTCATTTGGGCACTAATTCCTTCATTTCCGCCCCAGTTTAATTGATAAACAGGACACTGCACTTCCCTTATAGTTTCAGTAGCGTGCAAACTTGGTTGTTCTACTAGAATTTGAACTTGGAGCATACAGCGAAACACACAGACTCACTCACTCACACTCACCACTGACGAGACGCTGCGCTGCAGACTACGCCGGACTCCCACCAGTCAGGAAGTCCAAATATGGGCGTAGTTTACGAGCCCCTTAAATGAGGCGCTTTGTCTCCTTTCAGAGATCGGAAGACTCGAAATGTTCGTTTTATTAAAAGATGCATTGAGGCTTAATTAATTATAATTCAAATAAAAGTTTACATTTTGGTCTGGATCTATTTGTGTCACAAATCTCTCCTATTTTGATATGTAGGTGGTTTGATTTTTTTGGTAACTTCCCGACATCATGTGTCGTGCTATGCTTTCAGGCTTTGGAGAGGTGTGACACTGGTTTGGTGGCCATGTGCATGCTCACCGTGGTTCAAGGAATGCTCAGGGAGTGTATGTGAATGTTCAGGCGCATGACAAATAAGAGAGAACATTGATGGGGCAAACATTTAGCCTGAAATTGGGGGGTTGGATTCGAGCTTTGCTCAAGGGAACCTCAACAAAGTCAGAATGCAGACTATCTTCTCTTGCACAGTTTCAGGAAACCCCTGTGCATCATGGGTGATGCGTTCCAGGCATACATCGAAACCTTACAAAATGCAGGACTCTTGCGAGCTATCGGAATACTTGTTGGTGGGCTCGTCATTCACCAGCGGCCTGAGTACCCGTCCGTCATTATCAGTTCGTCATTATTTCAAGGCGAACCAACCTGTCATCGTCAGTCCATCATTATTTTAACTATGGTTACGTCAGTATGTCAATCATCAGTCTGACAAAAAACAAACAAACAAACAAACGCAGTCAAACAGATGAAAAATCCAATTTGATTATAACGGTAAACTGAATGCTCTACAATATATGTCAATGTATCTACATTGACATATATTGTCAATGTAGATACATTGTCTACTTTCCAAAGAGCTTTCCAAAGCCTCACAGACACTTTGAGTATTTACCAACTTAATCTATTGAACTGTTCAGTGTTGTGGGATGCTGGTAGCTGCCGACTGCTGTTTTAACTCAGAAAACAGCAAAAAGTTTGACTTGAATGCATGGGTCTTCAACCCTGTTCCTCGAGGGCCAGTTTCCTGGATATTTTCCATCTCTCCCTGCTGCAACACACCTGATTCAAACTTCCAGGAAAGCGGCCCTCGAGGAACAGGATTGAAGAACCCTGCTTTAAAGCTTTGTTTGCCTTAGCCAGAATTCTCTGTCACATTGTAGACAAACTACAATTATATTAAATGAATGTGCCTTGCATGCGCGGCACTACATTAAAAAAAAAAAAAGAGATCATGTAAATATATTTTTTTTAGCCCTCCATATATCAACTAAGCCCCTCTCTTGCCCAGGGAGAGAAATCCTTGTGGTGGAAACTTGAAACCAAGTTGCTATGACTATGAATGCTTCTTCTTCTCCTTCTTCTCTCGACACCTTTTGGACAAGAAGTGGGGGGGGGGGGGGTTTCCAGATATTCAATGTAGTCCACTTAATCAACCACATTGTATTCATCCCAGTGAACAAACACAAGAGATAGGGGTGGCGTGTTTCTGTGAGTCATCAGCGAAATGGCCGTCCATCAGTGACAGACTGAGAGGTCCATCCGTACTTGACCTGGTTAGTGGTGATTACACCGACTGACGAAAACCCACTTCGGTCAGTGCATTGTCTGTCTTTTTATTTATTTATTTATTTATTTTAAGTTTCTCGTCATTCGTCAGCAAAACAGGCATCTGGCAGTGATGGACCTTTTGTTAGTCCTGATGGAATGTCTCCCGCTGCTTCAAACAAAAACAAAAGTGTTCATTCTGAAAGTGCTTGATTTTACCAGCAGCTGATCTGACTCCAAAAGAATGTACATCCAGCGAGGTATTTTAAATGGTTATTATTTTATCTACATTTTGATTTTTATACTGCACCGTTTTCTCTATCATACACTGTATATATATATATATATATTTATTTATTTTTAAAGATGTAAAAACGAATGTGACTTTTTTTTCTGCACCACAACTTGAATCATCAGCCTCCAGTTCCAAAGCCCAAGTCGTTACAGTTGAGCAACTGCCACCCTCTCGCAACACACCTCACTCTTGTTGCACTCTTGTGTTAGAATTTCTCTGATGTGGGCACTGGACATTTTATCTTAGAGGTAGTCCTGAACTGTGATAATGTATTTCAAGCCAACAAGATAAAAGCTAGCCAACTGCAGCCACACATGTGCCACACTTACATCTCCATATTTTCAAATCTTCCTATGCACCCCTGGGCCTCATTAAAAATTCAGAAGAAACAAATGAAACACTCTCTTAAAAGCTTGAACCAATAGGCTTTTACAAGCTTCCCAGGCTCCATTCGATTAACAGGCTCAACTAAAGTGTTCCAGACAAGAGGAAATACAGCGCTGAAAGAATGCTCAAGTAAAACACTTTCCTTCTGCCGGTACAGAATGATATGGAAATATATATAGGTAAGAAATATATAGTTTATTGCTTGCAGAAAATTTAATTGTTACTACATATGTAATATTCAGATCTTAAAGGGGCTGCACGGCCATGAAAAAAATGAGTGACAGATGAAGATTGTGTGGCACTATTGATGAACAGTAGGGCTTCATCACATGCCTGAGGAGTCTCCAACACTTAGTAGCATCATCTCCACTTACTCGTAACATAGGACACTGCCTCTCGTCATCTGGGATATGTGGAAAGATATGAGCTTCTTCCTCGGCATCGCGTTGTGCATCAAATAACAGTAAAGATCAAACGTTGTCCCTTGTCTGTCCATGTTGGTCTTTCTGCTTCTGTCCGAATGCCTCTAGGTGTCACTAGAGATGTTCATGGACCAGATGGGTTCTTCAGGAAGCAGCAGCACTTTTGCCTGTGTGACAAGTGGTCTCCTGAGCCGCACGGTTGCCGTGGTGATCTCATCTCCCAGGTGCACCAGTCACATTCATACACTTGTGTCTCTCAGGCATCAACTCAGTTTGCGCACATGCCTAGACACGGGCATGTGCTCACTGCTCCCGACTCCCCACCTCAACCCTCCGAAAATATAGCTTTGACAACCATCATTAGCACCAGGTCCCCATACAGCACGGGTGTCAGTCCCCCCGCTGCACAGAGCGCACCTAGCGCTTCCACAGGTGTTCCACCATTGGAGCCCCCCCACCCACCCACAGCGCGCTCGCTAATGAGAGTGAAAATGAGAACAATGGGGAGAGGAGCTCATGTGGGCTTCGTTGATCTTGTTAATTGCGTCCATGGACGCACTCCGCTCCCTTTGAAGTGTGTCTGAAGAGGCTGACAATTACAGCCCATCATGTCCGTGCTGCAAGACAGGCAGCCATAGGAGAGAAGTAATGCTGCTGTGGCCTGTGTCTGTACGTGTGTGCATGTGTATGATGATGATGATGCTGAGGTCTTGTAAGGTGCTTAAAAAGCATGACAAGAATCGTCCTGTCAGGCTGTCACACAGGCACAGCACAAAAACAAATAGTAGCAGCCTGATGTGCGGCGGTGGCATAAGCATGCACTCACACTGCACGCAAATAGATGTACAGATACTTGTCTAAGGTAAAAGTTTTGTGAAAAAAATTGCAGACTGGAATATGCTTTGATACATAAGTAAAAGGAGTTGTTGTTTTTTTTTTACCGTCAATTGTTCGGTTATGTAAATGGTGCAGCAATTTCAGTACTGTAACAGTTGCTCACTTAATGGTAAGTCTGACTTTTTAGTGTTATCGCAAAATGTCTTTCGTCCCTTCCACATAGTGGCAAAAAACAGCAATAAACAATGTGAACACAATGATTACCTTCTTTTTTTTCCACATTTGCCTTAGTGTGCCACTACTTGCCAATTGTCACCCAGACTGGCAACACTTTCTAGATTGTAGCAGCTCCTATTTTTTTATGAGCTAATTGCTGACAACTTTGTTTAATGGATGTTATTTTTGAGCTTTAAAATGTTTGAACTTGATATGATTGGTGCATGCCAGGAAAAATCTCCTTTAAAAAATGAATTACATTAAAATTACATTTCATTAAAAAATGAATTACATCGATTTCAGTGTACGTTAAGTCTCTATCTATCTATCTATCTATCTATCTATCTATCTATCTATCTATCTATCTATCTATCTATCTATCTATCTATCTATCTATCTATCTATCTATCTGTCTGTCTGTCTGTCACTCATCTCTTATTTATCCATCCCTCTGTCATTGTATTCATTCAGCAGCCTTCCATTGAACACAGGTGAATGAATACATTGACAGAGTATTTATTGCATTAGTCCTCTTTATTTCAAATACAAAGCTGCATCCTGTCGAATAGATGGAGCTGATGTACCTGCTCTGAGCAGCAAAAGCTTTCATCGTTATTTTATTTCGTTATTTTTGTCATAAATCAGATCATGTTACAGTAGCAGGCAGCTGTGTTTTGTGACAGACACATATACAGCAAGAGAGCCCCCCCGTGCCACATGTCTGAATACAACTGAGTGGCACAGATGAAATGCACCACTCGGGGCTAACTACAGCTCTAAGATAAATACTGAACCGCATACTGCTTTGGTGGCAGACAGGGATTTGTCTCTGTGTGATAAAGTACAAGTATTCACACTTTCACACACTCGTCTTAAACTTAGAGTTATGACAAAGGATGTGACTGACTGGGGAACCATATAAGAGGCCGAACGCTCCCCTCAGTGCTACATTTTCTTCTTTGTTCCAATAAAACAGCCGCAGTCTGCTCGGCCAGTGTTTCACTTGTTATTTACAATCAGATAAACGAGACACTCAGAGGGAACATAAATGATGAGGAATGCCACTCAGAGCCAAGAAAAACTGCTCAAACGATCGATATATATAATCAACAGGTGGGCGGACCTTCAGTGAAATGTCAGGAAAATCATTGTTATGGTATAGACATTTAACAGGCATATAAACAATTGAAGCGCAAAAAAACCCCCAAAAAACAAAACATAATTGTTCCATCAACTCAGCAGGCGCTTGTGAGGCAGTCTTTACAGTATCACGAAAGGAAAATGGAAACGTAGTGCAAGAAAAAACATAAACACCGTGGGAATGTTTGATATTACAATCGTAAAAAAAATAATTTAAAAAATGCAGTTTTAAATGGGTCGAATGTGCACAAACACACCTCGGAAGAGGTCACTGAACAAGAATGATTGCACTACGGCATCTTGTCAAAGTGCAGACAAATGAGAAAGACACTGAAGGAGCAACAGGAGGCGGAAGAGGAGGAAGGAAAGTCCTTACATAGCCGACAGGAAGAGCTGTGTCAGGACAGGAAGCTCCTTGTTTGGGCATGGAGGTTTCCTGGCAGACTAGCAGACTGACATTTCCTCTGCTGCTTGGCTTCTGGAGAAGGGATCACATGAAGGCTGGAGGGAGGCTGCGGGGCGCGGAGCCCACAGTCGGGCCGGGCCCGCTCTCTGGTTTCAGCTCCCACCCTCTCCTTCTTCCTCTCCCTCCACTTCTCTGTGTAGTGTGCAGATGAGTGCTGAAACACAGTTGCGAGGCCAACATTCAAACTATGCACTTACACACACTCCTGTGCACACACATTGTTCTAACATGTGGATAAGGTCTGCTGCACTCAAAACAGTTTTGGGATTTATTCTCACGTTGGTGGGGAGGGTTTATGGTTGTGTGTCTTTCTACTTTGGAATGAATTACCGGATTACATGAATTATGGGATTTTTTTTTCTCAAAGATGAATACTTGAACTGACACAGGAAATATACTGTATTGCTTTTTTTTTTTGCCAGGTAGAACTTACCTCCCAGTCCCTCATTGAGTTTAATATTGTGCAAAAGAAAAATTGAAGAAAGTACTTTGGACCAAAGATTGGCAAGTCATTTATAAAGTTGTTCTGTTGTTTTAAACAGTTTGGTTGAGGATTTTGTGGTCCAAAATGTTCTAGTTGGTTTGCATTGCAAAGTGTTTGATAGCTGAAAAAAGTTGTGCAGTTTTTTCATCAGCACTGTTGCGCCAGTTACCTTGAAAAAGTAACTTTGTGAGGATAAAGTGTTTCAGATAATGGATGGATGTATAGTTAACTGTTGATAATGTACTAGTAATACTTAACATTTGTACTGAAGAATGTTTACAAAATTTCACGGACCTCCTGCATTTGTCACAGCTTTGCTTCACACAACCTGTTGAGATTTTGTACCGTAAGCTTGACTGTACCATTTTGCAACTCCAAATGTTTCTTCAAATTTCATTTACTATAGTACGGAATTCACAACCAACCTGAATATTTTCATCTTTAGCTCCCATTCACTCAATTTCGGGACTTTATTTCCATCTTGAAAATGCTAGCATCTCTTATTTCCTTCATTAGTATGGGCATGAGATATCAACGGCTGTGTCCATATTCACAGGCTGTGTCCTCCATTTTCAGCCTGGCGCAAATCGACCGCACGTGGTGCCCAAATTCTGGAAAGACAATTTGCAGCCCGGGTTCTTCAGTGGCTTCAAAGGCTCCTATTTATATAGCGTCCGTGGACTGCATCCACCGTAGCGAATTTGAAGAACACATTAGCTGCTTTATCATCTACAGCCATGTTACTTTTTGTACTGTCTCAGACACGCACAGAAGCATGAAGACTCTGTTGTTTTGTTTAGCTGGACATTTTGCTGCTCCATCATAGTGTGTTATAGTGACGGTACCGAACATCCGGTCGCAATTTCTCTGTAAATTGGCTGATTGGAAAATAAGCTGCCAAAAAGAAATGATGAGCGATTAGTCAAGTCCGAAGCGTCAAAGTGAAGTAGTGAAGTCGACTAGTCTGATCTCCCCCAATCATGCAGCCTCTCATATACTGACTCTGAAATTCAATCAGATTCTAAAAAAAACAAACAAACAAAACACATTGATTCAATGGTGCGGGCCTGTGTGCAAAAATTGTCTATGTGCTACTTGTTGCTTGGACACTGATAAGGATTAAGTATGTGAAGAAAACAACAGCGAACCCAAGCAAATTGTCACGTTGCGAGGTGGTGGTGGACCCCAAAAAGCAGGCAAGAGGGAGGAGCAGGGTGTATTTGAAGCGTATTGAAAAAACACAAAACTCAATCCTAAACCAACAAAGTCCAAAGTATCAAACAAACAACATGACTGAAGATAAAACATAACCATGACCTAGACATGACTGAACCAAACATGACAGCAGCCAACGAACAGCAACAAACAATGACCCGACAATGAGTAGTCGGCCGGGAGTCCTTTTATAGCCACTAATTACCTAACGACCAACAGGTGTGCAGCTGCAGGGAAAAGCCCCACAGTGCCACCTGTTGGTCACAAACCAAAACATGCTGCTTCATCCTCACTAGGAGCCTATCCCAGCAGTCTTCGGGCAGTAGACACCCTGCCAGCCAATGCACACAGAGACGAACAACCATCCACGCTCACACTCATACCTAGGGACAATTTAGAGTGCCCAACGAGCCTGCCATGCATGTTTTTGGAATGTGGGAGGAAACCGAGCACCCGAGAAAACCCACGCAAGCCCAGGGAGAACATGCAAACTCCACACAGGGAGGCCGGAGCACAAATTCCCTTAGAGTAAATTCATCTTAGTCTCATTGTCAGAGAGAAAGCAAAACATAATCAGCCCCGTTCCTACGACAGCTTTTAGCCTAGTTTTGAGGTAAGAACACCAGCAAAGAGGTTGGGTCAATCCACATGATGGAGGCAGCAACATACTGTACTAAATGTGTGCATACACACATGAGGATGTTCACTCACATTCTGACATTGTGTTTTGCATGTGTGTGTGTGTGCGTGTGCGTGTGTGTGTGCGTGTGTGTGTGTGTGTGTGTGTGTGTCTGCGTGTGTGTATGTGTGTGGGTCTGCGTGTGTGTGTGTGTGTGTGTCTGTGTGTGTGTGTCTGTGCGTGTGTGTCTGTGTGTGTGTGTGTCTGCATGTGTGTGTGTGTCTGCGCGCACGCGCATTGGGTCAAACGGTTGGCATTCTATGTGTGAATTACACTTAACTACAGGGAAATCTCAGCCATAAAAAAAAGCTTGCATGAGCTTCATGCACTCTTTGTAATAAAACACCATTAATGGCAGCTTCACATACATTAGAGGATGAAAATGATTGGAGGGTGAGCGGTTAGGATCTCGCGGGGGTAATTTCACTGAGGTATTTATATCCAAGCCATTGATAGCCCAGCGAGTTCATGATCTGATCACAGAATAACTGAGTGGAAATTAAGAGAAGCTTGCAATAGACTTAGTTTTCAAATAAATGCTGTTTTTCTGATGGTGTGAGTATTGAGATACACACTCATGCTTTGCTAAATGCAGGAGACACATTAAGCATCCTCTCATGTTTCCAACACATTACATGTGCATGATACTGTATTGCTAGGATAGGCTGTGATTGTGGTCTAAAATACAGTATCTCACAATTTTAAAAATGTTTTTTTTTTTCATAGGAAAGAGCTAAAGAAATTGTTGCAATGTAATGAAGTCTGTGTACATCGTGTATCTTAGTGTAAATTTGCTTCACAGCCAATCATGTCTAAACCGCTGACAATACAAGTGAGTACACCACTCACTGAAAATGCACAAGTTGGACCCAATTAGATATTCTCTCTCGCTGGTTTTGTGTGACTGGTTGGTGTTGCAAGGTTTCAGATGTGAATAGGGCACTAACAACAACAACAACAAAAGTTTTATCTTTCTCACACTTTCATACTGGTCAATGGAAGTTTAATATAGGACCATGTGGTGTAAAATAAAATGCTGCTCACTTTTGATTCAAATGATGAGTGTCGTATAAATTGAGTATTTAATTGGTTACATGCATTGATAAGAATGTGATTGTTCAGTTATACCATGCACAGAAGAGTAATATTGCTTCCAGTAAGTATGATGTATGTTATGATATGCCGTGATGTTTCAACAAGCGTCAATGACTTCAGTCCCTCATGTCTTTGTCGAGACAGCATTTATCAGCATTCACACAATTTTTGAAGAAAGTTAGTTTGGTGGTGGGGGAGAAGCATTTTGTCACTCAGCTAAAATGTCCCCCCGCTCACAGTTGGGTTACAGCAGCGGTCAAGGCTCATGACTTCAGTTTGCCACTAATAACCCGTCAAGAGTTTCACATGAGGGAGGCTAACAGTCCCCATGCAATACATGCTGGGCAAAGCTGACAGATGCTGACGTGCCACTGCATGTGGTCATGATGACTAAATGAGCATGTGACAGGGATGCGAATCACTCCATGTTGCTAACTGCTAACTAGCCACTTGGAAGGCAGCGCGATAGAAATACTCCAGATTGATTTGAAGGCTCACAACATGGAATTCTGACCATTGATGTTATGCAGAGTGTGTGTGGGCAGGAGCAGTGGTCACACTATCACAAAAATAAATCGATAGATAGATAGATAGATAGATAGATAGATAGATAGATAGATAGATAGATAGATAGATAGATAGATAGATAGATAGATAGATAGATAGATAGATAGATAGATAGATAGATAGATAGATTTATGTTTTTGTCCTTGTGGTGTGTTTTGACAAAGAGTAGAGGATGTTTTATCGTAATACAGTCAAACCTCGGTTTTCGTACTTAATCCGTTCCAGAAGACTGTTCAAAAACTGAATTGTTCGAGAACCGAAACCATGTTTCCCATTGGAATCAATGTAAAAAATTTTATCCGTTCCAAGTCAAGAAAACAACTTTTTTAAACCACCTAGTTTTTTTTTACAATTTCACACCATAAACTGTACACATGTAATAGGAGAGCAGGTAATATGTAAAATACTGTACAAACAAACTGTAATATGTTTTATTTTCACCAATTTTAACATTAACATAAAAATTGAAGGAACATCTCTCCCTCTCTCTCAATCTGTCGTGGGGCGTGCGCCTATCCCAGCTGTCATCAGGTAGTAGGCGGGGCATTTCGGCATCCCGAACTCCTTCGCCAACACAGACACACGTTGATTATGTGCCGCTGCATTGAAAACTGCTGGCCGTAAACAAACGCACGCACTTCTCCCGTGCTGCTGGGGCAAACCATTCTGAAAAGAGGGGGTTTCACTCCCCTAACAGAAGCGTCTCACCAAACACGTCTGCTTTTTTTTTTTTTATTGAACAATACAAACTCGTCTGCTCACAATGGACGCTAGACGAGGAAGCGCTTCACCAAACACGTCTGCTTTTTAAAAAAAATCTATTTAAAAATGCAAACTCGTCTGCTCACAATGGACACTAGACGAGGAAGCGCTTCACCAAACACGTCTGCTTTAAAAAAAAATCTATTTAACAATACAAAAATGTCTGCTCACAATGGACGCTACTGTAGCGTCGCTTCTACACGAGGTAACGTCGCTACACGAGGAAGCGTCGCTACACGAGGTAGCGTCACTACACAAGGTAGCGTCGCTACACGAGGAACCGTCGCTACACGAGGAAGCGAAGCCGAGAGGAGTGAAGTGACGCATTCAAGTGCGCTCGGTTAGTTCGAGGCATAAAAAACCGAATTGCACGAGAACCGAGACGTTCGAAAACCGAGGTTTGACTGTATATATATATATATATATATATATATATATATATATATATATATATATATATATATATATATATATATGTTCTAGCTGCTGAGTGCAATGACAGACATATTGTATAGTCTGATCAATAACAGCATCTGCCATCTTTTCAGGCCCAGTTCATACAAGAAAACGTGTTTATTATTATTATTATTTTTAATAATGGTAAAACAAATTGAATAACAAGCACACTGGAATGACTGAATGATGGCAGGTGGGTCTGGAACATACCCGCCACAATAAAAGGGGAGCTCACTATAACAGATAATAGTAATCATGAAATCAGGCTGCTTTTGTAACATCTTAAAAGAGAACATGTCCTGGCAAAAGAGGATGGTATGGTATCTCTAAACTGGTGGTTGTGCTGAAAGGCCACAAGCAGTTCTTAGCGGGGGCCCTCCTGCTCCCTAGGCGCAGCACACTGATGACATCAGCTGGTGTGAAAGTATCCATTAGTTCCACCTCATCATTGTGGGACAAATATAGAAGCCGAATTGGAGGACATCTGTACTGAGGAGGTGCAAGAGAAAACCTGGCCAGATGATAATACACATTTACAGTTTGCCTCCACCTCCCCAATTCTCACTTCGCCTACTCCCTGGCGAGCCTACTGTCACGCTTGAGACTGGTCGCACCATATGGCTGCAGCATATTGGCACGTGTGACATACATCGTGCAGACACACGCACCTGTTTACCAAAACGCGGCGCTCTACCCGCACAGGAATATCCCTTTTTTTTCCCCCTGCGCCTCCATCTTTTAATGAGGCTCAGCAACCGCTGGATGACAAGCTGCGCTTTTGTTAAACCTCAAGTTGCAAAATGAAAGTGCATCAGCTCCAGCACCCCCACACACTATGTCATCAAAATCCAAAACGATAAAACACTGACACAAAGGATTATTCTTCTTACCTCTTGTCCCCATTCTGTTATCTTTGGCCAACAACTGGCTATTGTATTTTATTTCCAGCTGTGTGACTGGAGCTTCTTTTTCATGGCAGATTACATTTCAGTTTTACTATTAGTGCAGGTTGGAGATTATTTGTGGTTTTGTATGTACAATAAAAAGTGGGGAGAAATATGCATTTGTTGTGCATGTTCTTGGTGATGGTGCTGGTCATATGGTGCGTGGACAAGTTTCTGCAGGATGGTTGTGGTGTGTTGATGTGGACCAAGTCTGTCCAAACTACTGACTGGGGGGCCTTCTTTGGCCTGCCATCCATTTTTTAGATACATGCGGCATAGGCTAAAATGATTGTTTTGCCTGTCTGGGTACTACTGACGAACTCCTACAGCTCCCACTGTTACTACTACTTCTACTACTACTACTAATAATAGTAATATTGATAATGATCATAATAATAACAATACTTACAGTAATACAGATGTCTGAAATTATTTGTGAATGCTTTTAAATGCTGCATATTTTTCATTATGTTATTTGTTTTCAAATCTCTAAATGACGTTCGCGCCACCTTATCTCTCTGAGCTCATCCGCCCCTACACACCTGCCCGGCGCCTCAGGTCTGCGGACCAGACACTATTAGAAGTACCAAGAACTAAACTGAGGCTCAGAGGGGATTGAGCCTTTTCTGTTGCTGGTCCCTCTCTCTGGAATGACCTCCCACTGAACATTCGGCAAGCCTCCTCGCTGCCCATCTTTAAAACCCGCCTCAAGACTCACTTGTATTCTTTGGATTTTGACTCAGCATGACACAGATTTGATTTAAATAAATCTGCCTTGCCTTTCCCATTAAATTGTGCAGTTGAATCAGTTACGGGAAAAGCCACTTTTTTTTTTTTAACAAAGCAAATGCTAGCTGTGGCGCTACACAACTTGTACCTCTCTTCTTGTGAACAATTCTTAAGTCATATGTTCCTGAATTCGACCGGGGTACCTAATGTCGCGTCTCTGCATGAAACCTATAACAGTCAGACTTCCAGGGAAAAAGGGATACAACTTGAGCCCTCTTACTAGCTTTGACACATAAGGTCTTATGAAGGCTTGTTTGCATTTCAGAGCGACCCAGGTGCTTTTTGTAAAGCTGTAGTGCACTTGATGGCGTGTTGAAAGGGTGTCATATTTGGAGGTACTTAAGCATGCAGTGTTTTGTTGTCGGTTCAAAGTCATGTTCTTCAAATAAGCATGGCTTATTAAGTCGAGCTAAAGTTGCCAGGACACCTGTAGATGGATGGGGAAGTGATATGTCAAGCGTCTCTTTTGTGTACCGCAAATAATATCAAAGAATCTCAGTTGTGGCGCATTCACATCTCTCGTGTTTTTTTGAACATGCAAATACAAACGCTTCACACGTTTTAACTCAGTGGGTAGTGCAATTCATTTTCTGGATGTATTTCTGGATGTGAAAGTGGAGCATCTGTTCTTTGGGGTCAGAGATGCAGAATTTAATTTACAACATGAACATTGTGTATAGATTCACTGGTACATTTGGTGAGAGCTGGTCATTGAATTGCTACACTTGATGAGTGTGAGTATTGCAAAACAAAACTTTCAGTAGATCGATGCTAAATGCGAAACTCATTCAGTAGCTTCATAGAGTGAAATATTGAATGATTTCATTATTTGGCAGGAAACTTTCATTTTAATGGGCTCAGCTTGTCCTTACTTTTGGCTACATGCTATTTTCAGACAGCATCTGATTAAATGAATTCCTCCAAGTGCATGCCAATGACATTTACTGAATTGTATTGCTCAGATAGCCAGACACATTCTGTGACGCGATATTTTGAATTTCCGCTTCTATGCTTATTGACGCAACATACCTGTTGGCCATGACTGTTATTCTTCTGTGGTGGCAAAAAGCTCCAGAAAAAACAGAACACACTTGGGCTGCTCACTCCGGAGAGGTCGCACGAGTCACGTTTTTGTGTGACCCATAATTTGGTTGGCTGCATTTACTAAATTGGTTTCAACAAGTTCTGCTGAGCACACACGGGCTTAGCACTGTGAATGGGTAAGTGTTGCAGTCTTCCTGAAATGTGAGTGAGGGGGATGGAAATCAAGTATTTTAAATCCAACCTACTTCTCCCAAATGGATCAACAGGTGTCGGATTTAAGAGGCAGAACAGCAGAAAGCGCAAGATGACTGTCTTGGCATTCCCCACTGGCAAGAAAATAAATGAAAAATCCATTGAGAAAGAGCAAGGCTCAAGACATGAGACCAACGAAGCATATTGAAAAAAGATTACAGAGCAGTCCTTGAGATAAAACAGAGGATTGTAGCCTCCCAGCGTACCTTGTCTCCGTGAAGGCGACCTGCCCATGTTTCATCTTCCCAAGACAACATTAGCGTCAGGGCCATCCGAGCTAACCTCGCTCCCCGATGGCCCGAGACATGTCAAAGAGGGCCGACACAAGAGAACGGATGGCCGCTGGCCCTCGAGCCCTTCACTCATTCTCTAACTTGCTCACATTAAAGAGCGCTCTAATCACTGCGGGGACTTGGCCAACGATGTGCTTATCAAACAGCATATTTCAAAAAGCCGTGTTAAAAGGCCTGAGGGCCAAGAGGCAATAAGAGCACATTTGTATGTGGATGAAAGGGAAAAGTGTAGACAGACCTTGCATCAGAATATGGAGAAGGGGAGAGATCATTAGCATCTTACGCGCTAGCAGGGAGGAGGAAAGGAAAAGGAGAGGCAGAGTGGTGTGACTGGGATGGGATAGGATGGGATAGCTGAGGGAGAGAGAGTGGTACTTTTACTCCCCGCTCTTCCTTTTTTGTCTTACACAGTTCCCAAAAAGAATAAGAGAACAAATACATTTTTGAACAAAGGCATTGCTCTTGATGTGAAAGCCCATTGGGGCGCGAGGTGGCTCCGCTGTGGCTTACAAAAACGAATTGATCCACGACGCAACTTTCTCCCTGAACAGAACCGGCTCAGCGTGAGGATGAGCCGCCAATCAGAGGGCGAGCACAATGATGGCCAACGCGCTTCCCTCACGTACTTGATGTGTTGGCCGTCCATCCTCCGAGGGGTTCACTAATGGACTGTGACACATCAGGCCCCCAGCTGTAACGCGCACCAGTTGAAATGTTTGTCCCTTCCCATGAAAAAGGCTGAAAGGAAACGCAGCCTGTTGTTTTCACAAAGAACGACCTGCTGCTAAAGCAGCAGAATGGCGCTTTAGCAGCAAACGGAGACCAAAATAAGTCCACGAACAAAGAAGGAAGCGGCACATTTCTGCATGTTAAGCAGGCCACATATTGACGATTCAGGTCTGTCGATGAATGCTGCACGTGCTTCAGTCAGGTTCATATCAAAGCGCCGAGCCGAAATAGATTCAAACGGGCTATGTACGATCTTCTATTAAGCAGCACTTATCCACTGTTATTTCTGTAATGCTGTTTCTCTGTGCCACCGCAATATTGTACAATGGTACCTCCAAAGTTGTAAGGTCATACAAACTGAGTTTGACCAAAATTTGGGGAGAAATATGCACTAAAGTCACATGTAATCTCAATGTTGAAGCATGACATCATGTGAGACCTCAGCAAATCTTGTGAGACTTCAACGCCACATGTGCTTTGTTCTTTCTTTGAAGTTTTGCTGATGGTCATGAATATGTACGAAAAGATGAAGGCAGTAATTAAAAAAGGAAAAAAATGTAAATACATCTGTCCATAAATAGTGTCACCGTAAAAACACAAAATCAATTTCAACTATTTCCACTGGAATTCATATATATTCATAAATATATATATACCTGTATATATATACAGTGATCCTCGTTTATCGCAGGGGTTACGTTCCAAAAAGAACCCGTGATAAGTGAAATCCGTGAAGTAGGATTTATTTTTTTAAAAAAAAAAAAAAATATATATATATATGTATATATATAATGTGTTGTGTATATATATATATATATATATATATATATATATATATATATATATATATATATATACACAACAAATCAAATGTCAAATGTGTTGTGTGTATATATATATATATATATATATATATATATACAAAAAAAGTCAAATATATATATATATATATATATATATATATATATTTTTTTTTTTTGACTTTTTTTTGTGTTTTCCATTGAAACCAAAATGGTGGCAGAACACACACAAGTTAGACTCACCTCCATTTTGCTGAGATCAAGCTGTCGTTGTATGGTGCCCCTAGAAGGTCAAAGAGCAAAAGCACGCTTCCATGCACTCCACATGGCCAAATCTCAACAGCGACGCATTGTAGCCGCTATGTATCTCAGTGCCAATTCTGTACACACTACACAGACACACACATGCTGATACAAACCCAGAGAAGAGTGCAGGCCCAATTTACAGGGTTAATTTGGGATCAGGAGACCAATTATCTTAATTATTTTCCATTTACCGCCATCAGCGTCATCAACTTGTTTTCCTGCTTCAAATTTAGCCCTGTTTGCATTTGTGACTATCGTTTTACTTGATGTCACAACACTCCCAAAAAAAAGCCTTAAAAAACGAGGAAGGCTCTGGTCTCCATAGGTTTTTTATTTAGGTAGACATAGAGGAAGTTGAAAATCATTGTTAGATGATGAACTCCAACTGTGTGCTTTGAAGGGACAGGAGGGGGGGGGGGGAAAAAGGACAGAGGAATCCTGGGAAAATGTAACCATGTACATTTCAGTGCAGTCAAGATCCTCATTTACTGCCAAAAACATTTTATAACAGCATGAAGGGGGGCGGGGGGGGAGTCTTCTTCTTTTTTTTTGTGGGGAGGGAAGGATTGTATTGCTGGAAGGCGAGTGTGCAAAATGTATGCAACAGTTTGGGAGCATCGAGTGTAAATCTTAAATCTTAAATGAAACCGAGTTTTAGATAAGCTGAAGAACGTCGTGGAGAGCACATTGGATGAATCAAGATAAAATGCTCAGCGTTCATAGGCATGCAAGTGTCATGCATGAGTCTTATCGCTGTGATTGGGGACCAGCAAACTACGATGACGCTGAGCAAATGTATTCTTTTTGTTTCAATAAATGAATGTAACGCAATCTATAGACATGCTTACAAATGAATAGGTCTAAATAATAAAGCACCAAAAGAAAGAAATGTCTCTCTATATATTCACATTTTTATTTATATTTAAAGTCTGGGAGGATATCTTTTACACCAAATATCCCATTGGCAGTTAAGCGCATTCGTTGTGTTCAGAAGCCAGGAACAGTCACTTGTTTCGACAAACACAAATACAAAATAAAGAAAACCACAAAATAATGAACTGCATGTATCGAACATACAAAAGAATCCCGTGCCTACTCAGTAGGTAACGTCAACATTCCGGCTTTTGAAGATGTGGATATTTACACTTATAAAAATAGACTTTAAAATGTTCTCTCTCTTTTTTTGTTTTTTTTGCTTACATTCTAATTAAACAAAGCAGTGCCCTCATCCCATTTTCTTCCCTTCGAGTGTGACTTACATTCTGTAACAAAAATATTCCCTCAGTCCTTAAGGCGAGATGCAGCGCATCCTCTCTCGCGCACGCAGCCGATTCACAATATCAGCAAGGCTTCACAAAAGGCACCAAATAACATGAGCGTTTGTCCTTTTTGTTGTGGTTTTTTTTTTTCTGGTGGTGAGGAAATGCTCTTTTACTTTTCTCTACTCAACGATATGTCACATGTGAGAAAGAGAAAAAGAGTACCGGTGGATGATATTTACAAACAGAAACAAACATCACTCCTACTCATGCTTGAATACGCAAGTGCTTTTTTTTGTCTTTCCTTTTTCGAAATAAAACATATCACAGCAGCATCACTACATAATAGAGAAAGTATGTAGAAAACGTGGCCCTGCTCACTTCAAATAATACAATGCAAATATGCAAATCGTTTTTCACATCAATAATATCAAAGAATGATAAGAACGAAACATGGCACAAGTAAAATATACATATGGTAGCTTATGTATATCAGTCATTGTCTCTTGTACTGTATGCATGCCTACAAAAGGCGGATGTGTTTGAGCACTGCAGCTGCTGGCAATCTTCACTTTTTCTCTGTTTTGTTTTGTTTGTACCTGAGAGTAAAGAGCCAATGGTGCTGGATCCAACTCTTTTTGTTCAGTCCTTTATGCATGTGAAGTGCTGCATTTGTTTGACAAAGCTGTGGCAGAAAAGAAGCAAATCCTTGCCCAGTTCTTGACATGCGTCCTTTTTTTCTCTGGTGAAAAAAAACCAAAAAGAAAAAATCTCAGGATTGACCCAACACTGCACAAGAGAGCAGTCACAAAAGTGCTTCTTTTTTTATTTAATTTTTTATTTTTTTAATTTGGGCGGAACAACAGTCTCCGGAGTCTTTAGATGTTGTCGCATCTCTTCAAACGATCTATGGAAAGTGATCTTAGCAGATCTCGATTGTCCTTGGGGAGAGGGTGCTCTGCAGGTCTGACATTGGGGTTGGCACAGGGGAGCTGTAGAGGTTGGAGGCGACGGAAGAATGGAAGGGAGAGGCCACCTGGGAGTGGAAGGTGCTCGACATGGATACTGAAGGGTAGGTGGTTGCGATCGAGGGAGACGGATAGGATGTGTGAGCTGGAGAGGAGTAGCAGGAAGTGACAGGGGACGGGTAAGAAGACACTGGGGAGGGGTATGCCGTGATGGGCGAAGGGAAGCTCGAGGCAGGCGAGGCGGCCGACACAGGGGCCGACACGGGCACCGCCGCCGCTTTCTCTGCCTTCTTGTCCTTCTGCCGCAGATGGATCTTCGTGTGCCTCTTCCTCTCGTCGCTGCGAGCGAACTTGCGTCCGCAGATATCGCAGGCGAAGGGCTTCTCGCCCGTGTGCGTGCGGATGTGGGTCGTCAGGTGGTCGCTGCGGCTGAAGTTGCGCATGCAGATGCGGCACTGGAAGGGCTTCTGGCCCGTGTGGATGCGAATGTGGCGCGTCAGCTCGTCGGAGCGCGAGAAGCGGCGGTCGCAAGTCTCCACCGGGCAGGCGTAGGGCCTCTCGTGAGGGGGCGTCTTGCTCGGTCGGTTGGGATACTTGCGCATGCGGCTGGGCTTAATCAGTTGAGACTGGTAGACACCCTTGAGGTCTTGAGAGCCCGTCTGAGTGGCGAAGGCCTTGATGGTAGACAGAGGGGTGAGAGAGGGCTGGCTTGACTGACTCTGGAACGGCTTTTGGTCAGGTGGCACCAGGCTGATCTCTCCCTGCTGCTGTGGGAACAGGTAGTCAGGAATCATGGGCACGGGAAAGCTTGCGCTGCAGGTTTTACTGTTAGGGTAGGCAGGAGGAGGGTACTGCCCGCCTCCATTAGAACTGAGGAAGGCTTGGCCCTGGTCCGGGAAGATGTCTGAGTTGGGGTTGGAGTAGGTTGGGGCGGCTGAGTAGATGGGGTTGGGCTCGTTGTGGTGAATGGAGGACGTAAGGCTGGAGCTCTGTGACGAAGAGGAGGTAGAAGAGGACGAAGAGGATGAAGTTGGGGCGGATGAGGATGAGGAGGATGAGTTTTGTGAGTTTGCAGATGAAGTGCTCGAGCTCGCCGGAATGTTGCCCATCAGACCAGTGAACAGGCCCAAAATAGGCTCCGCCCAAAGGCTGTTGCTGCAAGTGGTGGCCGTTTCGAGAGTGAAGCGACCCGTGTAGGAGATTGGAGGCAGTCTTGGAGTGGGGTACGTCTGCTCCCCAACTGTCTTCTCACAGTTGAAGGCGATGTCAGGGAGGGTATCTGCCAGGAGAAGAAGATACAACATTACTCAAAGTGTCAGAGGCAACAAGTCAAAGTTGTATCCACCAATGTTTAAAGATAACTCTCACAGAGACTCCAAACCGCTGGTTATCTCCATCTCTTTCAAATCATCTTTTATTTCACTACTTTCCTTTGCTCTACCATAGCTAATTCAGTTTGCACTATTTTGTTTTTCCTGTTCACACACACACACACACACACACACACACACACATAGGTGTACACGAATGCACGTTTTCTTAAGCCAATCAAAGCTTGGGGGTGATGATTTACGGTAACTGCAGCTCAACTGGTTTTTGGAATGCGATTTTAATGGAGCAATTAAAGTGTTTGTGGAAGCAAGCGGTAACATAGAAGTGAACTAACAATTGGCATCGAGTCGGACACTTTGTCACTTAACCATCCGGCAGTTCTATGATAACATAAAAAATAACATTGAGAGCAGCTGTTGGCGGAAATGTCCAATGTATGTAAGTATTACACAAATAATATACAGTATTCTTAATGCTAGACAAAGTTGATACAAGTAATTCTATTAACACTAAAGGAATATGCAATATATACACACCACAATTCCAATGTACTTGCTCAGCCAACACAAGACATTACACGGTGAATTTCAAAAAGCAGCCCTCTTACCCCCAGCAAGGTGGTCGTACGGCTCCCCTGGCTCCCCGGAGCCAAAGCCGGCACCTTCGGGCGCGGAAGCCGTGAGGAAGGGTGTCCCCGCAGAACTAAGCATCATCACCTCCTCCAGCTTGGGGTAGTTATCCATGGGGGAGTGAGGGAAGCTCAGAGGCTCCGAGATCTGCAGTGCTGGAAGGAGCATCTCAGTCTTGGCTGCAGCCATCCTCTTCTGGTGCCGCTCGAGCTGTTGCAGGGCTGAAGCTGGAGCCTGGCGCCCGGTGATCGAAGAAGCGTGCAGACCGGCTGTCTGCTGCACGCTGGTTGAGCGCAGGTGAGAAGATGCTGTGCTCAGCCTCGTTCCTTGCCTTTCGTGCTCCACGTGTCGTTTTGTTTTTCTTCTCTCTTAGAGAGGAGTAAACGATCCAGTTGTCTTTTTAGTAGTTGATGTTGTTTTTTTTAGAGAAAATCCAAAATGTCCTTTTTACTCATTTGTAAAAACAAATAAACCAATTGGGTTTTTTGTTGTTGTTTTTTTTTATAGGTATGATAATAAACTAGCTTTCCAGACAGGTATAAACCCTCTTGGATTGAATTTTCTTTTTTTTTTTTGGTTGACTTTTGTACTTTTGGTGCGATGTTCTCAGTTTGGGAGTGCTATGTGTTTCCCTATCTGCTCTAATGCTTGCTCTTGTGGGCTCTCAGGGCTGTCTCTGAGCGGAAAGGTTTCCCGCAGAATATAAACCCTCTCTCTCTGTGACGTAGATGTCCATATTTGGGGAGGAGGAAGCCCATATTTAGTCACTGGGGTGGAGTACGCGAGACGCCGGCCAGGAGGGAGAAGAAGAGCGAGCAGAGACTCCAGCAGTAAATTGCAAAGACAACGCAGCTTTTCGATCAATGTGTCTTCATTTTGTAAAAACTACCGAACACAGCGGTATAACTCTCGCTCTTGCCCAGGATACCAAAGATTTTATTTGGATTTCCCATGTGTGCGGCAGGCAGCCTGCGCAGCTGCCGGAAAGCCCCGCTCCACCGCGCCTTATAAGGTCATGACCACATAAGGACTGGCTCCGGTGGGGTTCCAGTTGCCTGCCCTTATTTGGGACTTCCTGAGGCGGCGCTGTTTTGGCACGGAGGGAAGCTGCAGAGTAAAATTATGGCCAGAACGCTCAATAAGTCATGTCAGCAGCAGAGTCCCGACTCTTCTGATTTATTTTCATTTAAAGCTCCACTCGTTCAGGAGGATTAATGCACTTTGTGTGAATATGAGGAATGAATGTATATAAACAATAGTAAGAAGGACAACATACATAACATACATGTCTGCATGCACTCATACATACTTTAAGGATATGTTGAAGGTATTCCCTTTTGTCTGCACACAACTCTGCTCTATTTTAAGACATTCATCCTCTCTCTGCTCTTTGCAAAGAATACTGATAAGAGGAGAGGGTCCATCAGGCAGACGGGTGTCCCCTGCTCAACATTGGGACCATCTGTCTGCCACTCAGCAGTCTAATGTGCCTTGTCAACAACACAGCGTTTCGCTGCGAGGACGCATGTGAGAAGCCATGCTCGCCCAGCTGCAGCTCCAATGCCGGGCAGTACGGCAGCACTGCTCCATGATGAGGAAATCAGTGTGTTCCCTTTGATTGGCAGAAAGCTTACTTGGAAGTATAACAGAAGAATGCTGTGCAAATATTGATTCAAGAATATGCCCACGCTATACACACAGGCCACAACCTACTACCGACCACTACCATCCACGGTTCCTCCCGACTTGGTAAGCACATTGGATAAAAAAAAACTCTACACACCGCTATTTAAATACCAGGTTTTAGCGAGACAAAAAAAATAAAAATAAAAAACAAAATAGACCAAGATACATCATTTATACACTTTTTCGATGTGTGCCCTGCGACTGCGCCTACTTCTGGGAGACAGCTGGGATAGGTTCCAGCACGCCCCGTGATCCTTGTGAGGATACTTGATCAGAAAATGGACGGATGGAAGATAAGGTGTTTACAGTGCACCGTTTCATAACCGCATATGTGTCTGTGTTCAGAATGAACCAATCACATTCAGATTCATGTGACACCCGCCACCATTAAGTGCATCTGATTGACCGCAAATCAAGTTCAGCTGTTGAAAAAGTATTTTCGCTCTGTGTTTACTTCTATCATCAACAGTATTAATGATGATTTCGAGCACAGACTGACCAAATCCCAAATAGGCACAAAGTAGAGGGTGGAGCTGGAAAATATGAAATGCTGTTTATTTGTGTGGTGAGTTTTTGATGATGGTGCTGAGCATCAGTGAAACTCAAGTCCAGTGTTTATTTTTATGTAAGAGCAGTGACATCTCTCTTCAAAGGTTGGAAGTTAGGGATGGAAAAAACGCAAGTCGGGACACGATGATGGTGAGTTACACAACACAAGGCATCATGCGTAGGGGAGGCGATGACACAAAACCTAAACTCCCGCCTGCATCCTCTGCTGCCTTTGGCCGTAAGGTACTGGGGTCATTATATTTGTGGCACAGTGAAGAGGATGGAGTGCCGAGAGCAGATGAAAGAAGTTATCATTTGGTGACAATGTAATAAAATCAAGTTGCGGGGAAACTGTGGCAAAAGCAATAAAGTAATAAAGATGATAAACAGTTGACAGTGCTTGTCTGGGCCTCCCTTTACTCTGATGCATGAAGGGGAAGCCAAATGCTGGGAGGGCAAGATAGACGAATCAGTGTGTGTTGTGATAGAAATGCTCATTCTAATTTGGTACGGTTACGTGTAAATTCTAGACAGCTAGTTTATTTTACTGCCCACACAATTAAGTCAGGTAAGTTCTCGTTTGATGAAACTGGATCAGGCCCTGCCATTACAGTCCCCACAAGCCACACCCCTCATCACAAACGTACACATACAATTCGCACAAGTGCTCTACAATAATCGCCTGCTGTGTTGCAATATATAGAGGAACCTTTAGATGTAATGGAAAGACGATGAGGTTGTTCAATTCCTTCTTTTGGCTTTTTAGAAAAATTTGGAAGCAACGCCAAACTGACGATGGGTTTATTTGTACGTCTTTCTCTCTGATGATTGCGACGCTTTTCAGTTTTAGCCGCAACGTGTATTGCTAGCATAAGCCTAAGCATAAATGATGTGTTGTTGTCATGGGTGTAGCCAGAAAATTTTCAGTGGGGTAGCCACGGTGACACAACGCCTCAGTGAGGGCTAGCCATGTATTTATCTCACATTCCTTATGATAAACAATGACTTCACGGCCATGCTGTTGACTTGCTATGGTCTGAAAGTAATTATGATTGACATTAGCTGTAAGACTACTGCATCTATGTGAAAATATTCAAGAATATCAACATCTGAATTTTCCCCTAGGTGTGGGGGTTTCCAGGGGGGTGGCCACAGAGTGACAAGGGGCGGCCATGGTGGCCACCATGGCTCCGCCAGTGGTTGATGTTCACACTAATTCAGACGTGTTTTTTTTTTTTTCTTTCCAAGTGTAAGACATCAAAAAAGTTTAAAGGTTACTTGCAACATTGCATGTACAGTTAAAGATGTTATGATGACAAATCTTTCATCCTTTTCTATTCCCCATATTCCTATGTACCGTATTTCCTGTAGAAAAATGGATGGTGTTGGACCTTAAATCTTCCACTGTACAGACAGTTCAAGTATTAAAAAGAAGAAGAGATGTGGAGAAACCTAGCACTCACACACATTACGCGGGCGCGAATGTCATTTGTTTGGTACGGTCAGCAGGGAGACAGACACACTCCTGCTAATCCTCATCATACCTCCTCACCTCCTGCTCCACCCGTACACGAAACGATGGCGTAACCCCTCCATTAGCATACAGGTGTGCCGCAGCTTTTGTGCCAAAATTACAAAATAGACTAGCTTAAATTCTTCAAGCTCGAACGTTACATAATACCCTGAGTGAGGGATGCAGAGAGACCAAAAGTGTCTGGACCTTGTTGTTGGGGAGCACAGGATGCAGTTGTGGCAAAATTGGATGGAGGTGGAGAGTGGCGAAATTTAAGAGGATAAATTCAATAAGGATCCTGTGTTGGTGGCAGTGCGACACACCGGGGGAGTTGATAATTAAATAGCAGAGACCTGATTGTTTTGGGTTGAGTGATAGGCTGAATATTAGCTGGAGAGTGGAGAGCAGAGGCGCAGGGAACATTATCACAATGTAATTTCTCTGCCTGCTTTTGAAATGATGCCGGCCGGGCTCTGCTGTCTGACCTTTTATCACCGCATACTGACCATTAGCCAAATGGATGCAATTTTCTGGGATCCCCCAGGTTTCCAGCCCCCCCCCCCCCCACCTCCCCTTCCCACCAACCCCCAACGTGTCATAAACTGATTTCATGAAGTTTTTATTTGACTCAAAGCAATGATTATTTCTGAATATTAATTCACACTCTGAAAAACATTGAAACGTTAAACTATCCCAATCGCTATTACTGCCTTCCCTTTTCACGTAAAAGAGGACTGCATCTTCTTACGGCGCATGGTCAGACTTGATTCAGGAAGACGAGAGCAAAACAAACTTGCTGGTGTGGTAGTGAATATGAGGCGGAGTTAACCCGGTGTCGCAGAAAAAGTAAAAAGCAAGTGGATCCTGAAAATCAAAACTACAAATGTTTTCAACCTTTTTCACAGTGGTGAATGTGCGTAACTGACAACAGCAAGGGCCAGATGCTATGTTGAAAAGCGGTCCGACCGTACGCTCTAAAAACTCCAAATATGATCATTCACCGCGAAGTAGCAGGGGTTCACTCTATTTGAGGTTGCACTGTGTGCAGAACATCGGAACTGCCTGTGACTACATGACACCTCAGCTCGCATTAAATCATAAACCTCATTGCCCCCTTTCACTACAATCCAATACAGACTATAACAGCACCCCCCCCGTTGCATCCCTCAAGCAGACTTGACTTTAACGTGGACCTGACGTGAGCCGCCATATGATTATACTTTGAAGGATCACAAGGTTTGTCTTTGACTGCAGGAGTTAACCCACTCAGTGCTTCAGGCCTCAGTGCTGTTTGAAAAACGATCTGCTCGCACTTCACAGTCACCGCAGGCCTCCCTGCCCTCCCAAGGTTCTGGAGGTGGACCGGTGTCAGCGTATCACACAAAAACAGGACCCCGGTGTCAAATAGCTTCTCTATCTGCTTATCAGCCAGTTGAAGTCTCCCCGAGGTGGTAGGTGACAGAGAAACAATCCACGAAACACAGCACAATACCCATAGAAAAGTAGCTGACGACGCCCCCAAAGATATGTGACTCACTGGCCTATTTGTCTGACGCTTGTGACAAAAGAGCTGACCCCTGACCTTTTCAGCTCTCCATGAGTCACCGGTAATGCACTTAAAACATGGGGATTCCCTATACGGTGTCTGGTGCAGCCACTGTGCTGCAACAGGAAACAGCTTGTTTGCTCTCTTTAAACAAACAGATCAAGTAAGCATCTTCAGTCTGACATTTTGTGCCTTTCATTTTTTTTCTCTCATTTATCCCATTGTTAGTCAAGTGAAAGATTCAAAATCAAGCTATTTTAAAAAAAAATGCACACGAAAGATTGCGCTTACATTCACTCAAGAATAATTGCTCCTCACATTCCAATACAGTGGTGCCTTGACTTGTAGGGGTTGTCACACGCCGAAACATAAGTGTAGGGGATGGGGGGTGGGGGAATGTGGGTGTGGTCGTCTAGCCCTGAAATGTACCGGCCATTCAGGAATCTCGCAAAAATCCCGATGGCCACCACGCTGCTGCCCAACTCTGAACCAACAGCATGGACAACCGTTCAGAGCTCCTGATGTAGCTCACTCGGCCACGTCAACACACAAATACACTTGCGTGTGTGTGTGTGTGTGAGATGTTTGACTTAATTATAAAACCTGTTTATTTCTTTTGATTACCTTTTATTACATTTATGTCCTTAAATTTAAAAACAGTGCCATTTGACCCTGATAAAACATGTAAAAAATGTTATGTTTTTTTTTTCTTTAGGGGGTGGAGGAGGTGTAAAAACTATTAATAGTAGGGTTGTGTATCTCTGCAATAAGAGAGTTTTATAAGTATGCTCAGATGCATCACTACTCTATATGCTGCTGCTAAAAAAAAAAAGAGAACTTTTGAAAAAAAGGTGTTGAACATGAACTTGGCAGTTAATATGTTCCGTGTAAAAAAGGAGTTACATGTATATGTGTGTATTTCTCTCAGCGTAATTACTAGTCATTCCCGTCACTCATTGTCATTTCCATTTATATTCATTAGATTTTGAAAATGATCTTACATTTTGAAGTCTGAAATGTGTCAAAAAATAAAAACACTGTCTTCAACCTTTTCAGCTCCAACATCAGCAGAACTTTCTTGAAAATCCTTGATGCACTTCACGTGACCGTTCTGGGCAAAATGTCATTTTGTTTGCATTGGTGAGAAACCAACATTCCTGCCTCATATGATTATTTTCGTTGTATGTGCATTTTCAGAAATAAAGCAATCGTTTCTTAATAGCCTGTTTCACATCCTCACTGGATCTCCTTAATCATTGTTTGGCTTATTTGTTCCTCAATTCTATTCAAAAATAGCATTCGGGCATTGGCTTGCATTATTAAAATCAAATTTTCCTGCTGTGATCACTTTGCATGTTGTTTCCTGGAGCGTTGACGTCCTCGTACACTCATATAGTGTTTCAATTTATTTATTTATTTGTGTCGGACAATTTTTTTCACTTTTGTTTGCCTGGTACAAATTGTTGTTTTTCTCCACTTTATCCACAGCTTGACTCACTCTCACATGTTTTATTGTTGGCCAATGAGACAGCTCGTTTGTCCACCCTCTTCACCTAATTGCTCATCAGCCTCTTCAGACAAGAGGACATGCATTTCCCCTGTCCCTTTTTTTTTTTTCATAAGCGTGTACCACTTTTCTCACTGTTGATGACTTTGTGTGTCTATTCAAGGCTTCATTCTGACCATTGTATGGAGTGACATGTTAATTAAGTAATGATTTTTAAAACGATGAAGTGCAATTAACATTCAAGCCACTTAGGCAAGTCGACAAATAAACAGCATTGGGAATGCATTTGTAGAGAAAATAGTATCGAACACGGGGGTTCTTAAACTGGGTTCGATCGAACCCTCGGGGTTCGTTGAATCGGTCTCAGGGGTTTGATGGAGCCTTTGCCATGGAGGTTAAAAGACACACGCCACTCAACATGTCAACTCGTTCTGACACGCCTGCTCGGCCATCGCTGGCTCCAGATGATCACATTGCATTGCTTATCCAATCAGTGCTGCGGGAAATTTTTGTTCGCTCAGTAGTCACCGCGTGACTGTCGTAATAGTCTGTCATACAATTTAAAAAACCTATACAAAGATGGCGCCCCGAGAGTGGCGCCATCTTTGGCCCCCCCACAATCAAAGTCACTTATAAAACAACCTTTAACATTAAGTCCTCCTGGTTTGCTACGAGATACGTTTGGGATAAATCATGTCTTTTTATATATATATATACATATATATACACATGCATGGCAGGTTAATGGGACACTCAAAATCGTCCCGAGGTGTGATTGTGTGATTAGAGCCCAAATCTTTTTTCGTCTATTTGTGCCCTGGCATTCGCTGGCAACCAGTACAAAGTGTACCAAGACAACTGGGAAAGGCTCCAGCATGCCCGCGACCCTCGTGAGGATAAGGGAATTAGCAAATGGATGGATGGATATAAAAATACCAAAAAGATACTTCTTGTTGAACATAAAAAGATGGATAAGATGAAGCTCACCAATGAATCCAGAAGAGGACTGGACTACAGTTCAACCTTACATGTTAACAAAAACGTGTTCCTCATTTTCCCTTCCCAGTGTCTGACAGAGGGACTACCACTATTATACAGACCTACATACGATGAACAGATTTCTTTAGTTGGACGGTGTGCACAGGGCTTTTCCTAATTCGATCCGACTTTTAGGAGCAGAAGCCTATTTTGGTCCAGGGGCCGCAACTGATGAGAAAAGTTTGCTTCGAGCTGAGTGTGATAGTCAAAAGTGCATTTGAGGTGGACTTCATTCTATGGCATGTGAGGAAATGCAGGCATGTTCGATAAACGGATAAAGTGGCATGCAGAGGCAAAAAGATATAATGGAGTAGAGATTTCGACAGACTGAAAGTGAAAGTGACTTTTGCCGGCTTGTTGACAGTTGGGCCTCAGGGTAGCTATGACAGCTTGATTGAGGTAAGCCTCTCTTTCCCCCCCTTTCACCCTTTTTTACTCCTGCACCCTTCCCACCTCTCCCACACTGCTGCTGGAAAACTGTGGGATAGCCTACAGGGCTGAGGAGACAGGTCTCCATCAGAAATCTCCAGAAGCCTTAACTACCATATGATAATCATTTAAGCGAGAGTGCCGTGTGCCAGCAACCATGACAGCTGACGAGGCGCACAGATGAAATGACAGTCTAGACAACACAAACAAGGTGGAGGAATGGAGGAATATGTGAATATCTGACATATGACGGAACATTTTTTCATAGCTTTTGGAGTTTGGGGTTCTCTGTATTAGTCGCTGATGGTGCAGTGGTACACACACCTGACTTGTGTGCAGGCATCAGGGATCAGTTCCCACTCAGTGATGGGGTGCATGTGCGAGTGTACGATTGTTCATCTCTGTATGTGTCCTGCGACTGACTTGAGACCAGTTCAGGGTGTAGTCAGCCTTTCGCCTTCAGGGACACTACTCTGACCTGAAATACTTCATTCTTCTTCTTTTCAAATTTACAATCTCGAACAAAATAGTAGGCCACTATCTAGTGGTCGAAGGTGGAATTGCAACCATGATAAACGGAGAGAACAAAATAGCCACAAAGTGAACAAAACAAACTGGCAGCGCGCTTTGGAGGGGGGCTTTACCCTTCCCACAGAAAGCCAACATGGGTAGAACATGAAATGTCTACAGGAAGGCGGAAATTTTGAATTCGGGATCTCTGAACTGTGAGGCATATTTTGCATGAGGCCTTTGGTGTAGTTGGTTAACATAGTTGACTTGTACATAGCTGGTGTGGGATTGCAAATTCTTGTCTTGAATGTTTGTGCTTTATGCCTGTCATGGTAACGGTCGTAGGAATCAAAAACAATCATAAAATGACACTTTCAATACATTTGACCAACAGTTAAGCACTAGGTTGACTGCCCTGATTATATCATGTTGTCTTTCTGCATTTTAATATGCATAATCGGGCAAAATCATAACTACTGTGAGGCGTGTTGCCTCACGGAAATTTGGTTACAATAAAAATATTGAAACCAAATTTCCGTTCCTTGCCCACTGGACCCAACTTGAAAAATGACATGTAAAGTAATCAGCTAAAATGTTCTAATGTGTTGTGCTTTTCTGGACTCTGTATAAAGCAAAAGTGGAAATAGACACGCTTGGTTGCTTTTTAACTCATTATCATCTAATGAGGACTGGTAAATGTTCCGCATGGTGCAATGGGATAAAAGAGACGACTAGATTCAAATAAAATGCGAGCATTCAGCTTAATGGGAGGAACGTGACAGGTGATCAGTGTTTACATTAAAGAAGGGTGAGAGTTCAGGTCACCCAGGGGAATAGTTTTCTGCCTACGCTCACGGCAGACAGACTAATGAATTTCTGTAAAGTGCGCCGCAAATAAAAATAAAGACACACAGAGGAGGTTTGCTTGCTGATGATTGTTGGGTGATGCTGACAAGTACAAAAGAGTTAGGATGGCGTTGAGACTTGCAGAAGTGTACACTTTGTAAAAGATTGTTGCACTATGGACTCGAGAAGCATGTGTGCTGATTGTGAAATATCAGAACAGTAATTCATTAAAACATGACACATTTTAGGGTCTTCAGAATGATTACGGAAAACAAGTGTAAAATGCATTGAGCTGACTGACATAAAAAATATGTGAGGTTAAGTAAGTAAGCATTTGGTGCTACCTTGAGATATGAGCGACACAACTTACACATTTTTGGAGATCAGAACCATTGTTGGGCCAATTATTGGCTTTGACAAAATTGAGATACGAACCCTGTATGGTGGCAATCAACTCATTCCATAATAAAAGACTCTCTTCAAAAAAGACCCTTCAAGCTGTTTAATTCTATGACCAGTTGAAGTTTACTGTCAAACAAACTTAAAACAAAGAGAATGTCACCCTATGTATATAAAGCAACCACACATTTCCTTCTGCTAGCTAAATGATAACAAACGATCCCAAACTTTAAAGACAGTCTAATGAATAACATCCATAGTCACTGTGTTAAGATTTGTCAACTATACACAAATGGTGCATCAACACAAATAGACAGACACTATTACAACATTCACATGCATATTGTCTTTATCCTCTGTGAAATGCAGCTAACATCCATCCATCCATCCATTATCCGAACCGCTTCATCCTCACTAGGGTCGCGGGGGGTGCTGGAGCCTATCCCAGCAGTCTCCGGGCAGTAGGCGGGGGACACCCTGAATTGGTTGCCAGCCAATCGCAGGGCACACAGAGACGAACAACCATCCACGCTCACACTCACACCTAGGGACAATTTAGAGTGCCCAACGAGCCTGCCATGCATGTTTTTGGAATGTGGGAGGAAACCGGAGCACCCGGAGAAAACCCACGCAAGCCCGGGGAGAACATGCAAACTCCACACAGGGAGGCCGGAGCTGGGATCGAACCCGGTACCTCTGCACTGTGAAGCCAACGTGCTAACCACTGGGCTACCGGGCCGCCTGCAGCTAACATGAAAGAGGATTTCATTTGATTCACATTTTAAGTGAGTATGAGTCATAGAATGAAGTGGTGTTTAATCTTTCTGACTTCTAGCTCTAAATTCCAAGCTGCCAATCTCTCTCTCTCTCTCTCTCTCTCTCTCTCTCTCTCCCTACCTCTCTCCCTCTCTCTCTCTCTCTCTCTCTCCCTCTCTCTCTCTCTCTCTCTATATATATATATAGATAGATAGATATATATATCTATATATATATCGATATATATATACAGTAAACATTCCCATCCCCGGAATTCTATGAAAAGGAATATCCTTCACCCGTAATAAAAACCTATGCATTAACATTTTGACTACGATATTACATGTTACCGGAACTACGTAAGCGGAAATTCCACTAGCCGTAACCCGGATGGAGACGTCATGCAGCGGTAGCTTAAATACACGCAACGCTCCACCCGATACGCGGAAAGACACCAACGAAGACACCTTTTCACGTCGCATTTTTTGATAATCAGATTCGAAACGACGACGTGTAAGTGAGTTTTTATTGGCGTGCGTTTTACTGTAATTGCGAACGATTTCTAACTTTATTCACTTACGTCCTGTTGATCGCGGCACTAGCGTAAAAAGCTACGCCCACTCAACACAACTGGAGAAGATGGAAGAAACGTGTTTGCTTCGCCGTTTATGTCATCGAATTCGAAACGACTATGTGTCAGTGACTTTTTATTGGCGTGCGTTTTACTGTAATTGCGAACGATTTTAACTTTATTTACTTTCGTCCTGTAGATCATGGCATAGAAAACGAGGAAGAACCCAACAAAACAAAACAACCCAAAATAGACTCATTTTTTCCCAAGACTGAAAAAAATCAACATTAAAATACTGTACATACTATACTGTGTTGTGTTTTTTTAAATCTACACCTGTACTGCATACTGTACTGCTGTTTTTGTTATATAAACAGTTTTTGGACAGTATATTTTTGCATTTTATTGCTTGTGTTGTTACACATAGTTTTCATCATACTTGCAGGTTCATAAAGGACATGTACCATGCTCATTTCCCAAAAGAGGAATTTCTGTTATAAGGACAGATTGGACAGCGCAAACATGAATCCGTACTAGAGAATATTTACTGTATATATATATATATATATATATATATATATATATATATATATATATATATATATATATATATATATATATATATATTCATTCATTCATTCTTCCGAACCGCTTTATCCTCACTAGGGTCGCGGGGGTGCTGGAGCCTATCCCAGCTGACTTCGGGCAGTAGGCGGGGGACACCCCGAATTGGTTGCCAGCCAATCGCAGGGCATTCAGAAACAAACAACCATCCACGCTCACACTCATGCGTAGGGACAATTTGGAGTGTTCAATCAGCCTGCCATGCATGTTTTTGGAATGTGGGAGGAAACCAGAGTACCCGGAGAAAACCCACGCAGGCCCGGGGAGAACATGCAAACTCCACACAGGGAGGCCGGAGCTGGAATTGAACCCGGAACCTCTGCACTGTGAAGTCGACGTGCTAACCACTGGACTACCGGGCTGCCCTCTCCCCCGCCCCCCCTCTCTCTCTTTCTCTCTCTTTATATATATATACAGTCTATATATATATATATATATATATATATATATATATATATATATCCATCCATCCATCCATCCATTTTCCGAACCGCTTCATCCTCACTAGGGTCGCGGGGGGTGCTGGAGCCGATCCCAGCAGTCTTCGGGCAGTAGGCGGGGGACACCCTGAATTGGTTGCCAGCCAATCGCAGGGCACACAGAGACGAACAACCATCCACGCTCACACTCATACCTAGGGACAATTTAGAGTGCCCAACGAGCCTGCCATGCATGTTTTTGGAATGTGGGAGGAAACCGGAGCACCCGGAGAAAACCCACGCAAGCCCGGGGAGAACATGCAAACTCCACACAGGGAGGCCGGAGCTGGGATCGAACCCGGTACCTCTGCACTGTGAAGCCGACGTGCTAACCACTGGGCTACCGGGCCGCCCTATATATATATATATATATAAATAATTATCGGGGGGGGCACTTTTAAAGTAAATAAACCTCTGTCAACTTTGACTAAACTCATTGGTCTCTTGAGTGAGCTGAATGATTTGATTTGAATCTGCTTCCTGCTTTGTTTCTCTAACAGATGTCAGCTATCTACTTTCATCTTGTATTATTGATCAGCCTTGGTAGAGGTCTGCACTCTCTTTCGAGTTGTTCGAGTGTCGTCCTGTTTTGGAGCACACCAATCTAAGGGTTTGTAGAATGAAGTGTTTTGAGGTCCACAATAGAAATAATTCCCTGGGCTTCTGTGTGTTTTTATCCACTGTGATGCCTGACGGAGTGACGGGAACTTTTATTGTGCTGTCTTCTGTGCTATCACCAATAAATTCAATCAGCCAAAGTGATTCGGCTGCTGGTGTTGATGAAAATAGTCCAAGTTGCATGTAATCCGGCATGGAAAACTTTTTGTTCTGAACTGTTCAAATATGTTCTCAGGCAGCTTTCTAAGAGAACACGCACCCACCAAGAAACGCACACAAGTCCCCATCACAATATTTGCTTTTGTCTTACAAGTCAATCACCGCATACACGAGGCATATTGAACTACGACACGATTAAGTCCGAGAGCGCATGTATCCACAAGTGCCACACACCCAGTGTACAGCGTGGCAGTCCCTAGGCTGTAATGCACCACACAATTAAAATAAATCTCCTGCTAAGGCCACATGCTGCTGCTTTTTCTCACAGCCAAACAGCTCCTTAGTAACGGCAGACAAATGTCTTCATGAGACTATTTGGATATGTTCAGGAATAGGAATAGGCGTATTGTAATAATTGAGCATTGAGGAGGAACAGGCACAAGGAGTTGTGAAAAGAAATAGACTTGAGTTGAAAAGTCATGAACCCCCCCCCCCCCCTCCCTCCCCCTGGCTGAGAGATTGTGACAGTGTGTGTTCTCATTACGGGCGCACAGACAGCCCTCCGTGGCTCTCACTCGCGCTTTCCATCTATCTCTGCATTGCCAGACAGCTTTAGCAGTTCAAACCCTTGCACTGCGGCATTGTCACACACCATACTGGTTGCCATGGAGAAATAGTCCTCCGGTCTCCAAGGTATCCGAGTCTATTGTATTTGGCTTCTTTATTTAGATGAAAACATGCTTTGTTGGAAGCGAGCTACTTGTTTTGTGTTTTTTTGTTTTATTTTCCCCTTCGCTGTTTCGTTTCCTTTCTTCTTCCTCATGCATCAGTGCAAAGGTGCATGATGTGTAGTTTTGCATTCTTATCCTTTCCAGGAGTTTGACTGCACTCATGTGTGTGTCAAACTCGTCAGATGTTTTGTAGCAATTAATTTCAGGGTGTCTGCCTGTCATCATCTCGGGAGGATACTGTACAAAAGTTTGCCACAACCATCACTCGGGCTTATAATTGCCTTCTATTACCAAGGTCGGGTGTCACTGTCACCAGGAGGCTTTCAGTTAGCGACAGATGATGAATAAAAAGTCTTCCTACTGCTTCTTATTCGGCAGAATACAGGTTACGCGTGTGCAGGGTGTGTATGGTAATTAAAAAAAGCAATATTGCCTTCCAACTCATTGACCTTGCGTCCTGCATTATAAGAAAATGGTGAAGTTGTTTTCTGCGGGTAGAGTGAGAAATGTATAAAAGTTACAAAGAAAAGTGCCTTCCGGAACACTTCCGCACCGTGACCTTAACCCTGTTTGTTTGCCTCTTTGCAGCTCTCCTCGCAGCTGTCAGCGGGCTGCCTGCTACCTCCGCAAACCACTGGCGGAGAAAACCAAACAGGAAGTGACATCACATCCTCTGCGCCGTGACGTCGCGAGTCTGAGTGGAAGCACGGATAGAGGGAAAAGAAGAAAAAATAGAGACGCTGTCTCGTTCTGGGTTCAACTCTCAGGGACGAGTTGTGGGCCAGACAAATAAACAAAAAAGGATACGTATTCGGTGAGACGGACATGTGGCTTTTATCCACCGCTGGCTAGATGATTGTCTCACTGAACATTACTTGGCACGTCCTCGCTGAAGTCTTTGACATTTGCTCACTTGGTCCTGACATTTGCTATAACTTTCTCACACTCTGTGTTGCCTTGAAACACATGGTGCTTTATTCACTGCTGGAAATGCTCTGTTTAGGAGTCAAACAATAAAAAGAAGCACATTTCTCTTTATGGTTCATGTTAAGACATCAATTATTTCATCATAGGTCTGACACATTTCATTGTACGTGTAAAATTGGATCAAAAAGTGGAAGGAGGAGAGGCTTTGGAAAGTGTGACGCTGCACCTTGTCAGCTGCGGGAGCGGGGCAGGGTGAGTTAGTGCTGTGTGCACAAACGTGCTGCGGCGTGATCTCCTGGCATGGAGGCCAAAATCCTGAATGGATGTGGGCGCTGATAAACGTGCCAAAGCAGGCGCTTGTCGTGATTATGTTGACATGTTTCTCAGTGATCCACCTATATTTTGCCCCAGTATCTGTCGTCATTCTGCTGCTGCCTCGTCTGTCTGGGGTCTGTCGGTTTGTGGGCGGGCCTCTTTCTGACAATTGAAAACAAATAGAATAAAAGTACAAATATAGACCAAACACGTCTGAATCATGTACGTGTGTGTTGAAAGTCTCAATAAAGTGATCTTTGGAAGAGGGCTAGCAGTGAAATGATGGCCCACACATTTCTCACGGCATGTGTTGTTCGGATAACGAGTGGGAACGTGTGCCTGGGAATTGCAGAGAAACCCATGACGCCATGTTATTGCATTGATGCCAACAACCGTGATGCCATGCTGCCTTGATTATTTGATGAACAACACATGACGAAGCAGAGAAAATACATTTATTACCAATGTGACTAAAAATAGCTGGCACAGTTATGATGATGGATCCAGTTCTCCCCTGAAATGGATTCTTTCAATGTTCACTATGTTCCAAACATTCCCATCGAGAGGAATACTGATTTTCACGTTGTTTGAAAATAAAAGTAAGTCTCCAACTGGAATAAGAGTGTAAAGCAGCCACACATGCTTGATCTTTCTTTCTTTCTTTATTTGATTCAACCTTTATTTACCCAGGTAAGGCAACAGAGAACAGACTCTCATTTGCAATGCCAACCTGAAAGCAGAGTGAAACAAAATCAAATAAAGCAATATATATATATATATATATATATATATATATACAGTCAAACCTCGGTTTTCGTACTTAATCCGTTCCAGAAGACTGTTCGGAAACCGAATTGTTCGGAAACCGAAACCATGTTTCCCATTGGAATCAATGTAAAATGTTTTAATCCGTTCCAAGTCAAGAAAGCAACTTTTTTTTAAACCACTTTTTTTTTTACAATTTCACACCATAAACTGTACAAATGTAATAGGAGAGCAGGTAATATGTAAAATACTGTACAAACAAACTGTAATATACTTTATTGTCACCTATTTTAACATTAACATAATAACATAACAATTGAAGACACAACACAGACACACGCACACCTGACTCATATTTCGCGATTAAATCTTTCTTAAATTCTATAGTTTTGCGCACTATTTTCCTCTTTTCTTCACCAGGTTGACGACTTCCACTTGCTTTCTTTGGTGCCATGATTAGGGGCTGATACACAATGCAAAAATAACAGTCCAATATCACATAGGTCTCACCAAACACGTCTGCTTTTTTAAAAAAAAATCTAAATTGAACAATACAAACTCGTCTGCTCACAATAGACGCTACACGAGGAAGCTGTTTCTGTATGATTATTGCATAATAATGAGACACCGGACACCAGAGTGTTCCTTATGTGCCACTGCATGCGGCAATGCAGGGGTAAACAAACGCACGCACTTCTCCCGTGCTGCTAGGGCAAACCATTCTGAAAAGAGGGGGATTTCCCTCCTCCTCAGAAGCGTCTCACCAAACACGTCTGCTTTTTTTAATTGAACAATACAAACTCATCTGCTCACAATCAACGCTACACTAGGAAGCGTTTCACCAAACACGTCTACTTTTTTAAAAACATCTATTGAACAATACAAAAACGTCTGCTCACAATGGTCGCTTCCTGTGAAGCGACGCTTCCCGAGGGAGCACCGCTACACAAGGGACCGCGGCTACACGAGGGAGCGTCACTTCACTCCTCTCGGCTTCGCTACCTCCTCTGGGCTTCGCTACCTCCTCTGGTGAAGCCGAGAGGAGTGAAGTGACGCATTCAAGTGCGCTCAGTTAGTTCGAGAACCGAAATGTGTTCGTCATCCGAGGCATGAAAAACTCGTAATTTTAGTTCGAAAACCGAATTGTACGAGAACCGAGACGTCCGAAAACCGAGGTTTGACTGTATATATATATATATATATATATATATATATATATATATATATATATATATATATATAATTTTAAAAAATACATACAAAAACTATACAATGTGATTTACATAATACTGTACATTACAACATAGGATATGGGGAATAAAAAGTCCACACAGGCTCAAAAACAGTATCCCTCACTAACTATGGCAACAATGATTTTGGGATGAATGAGACAAGTTTATTCTTTGTTGCAGAATGTTGCAGTTGTTTGGGGCAGAGAATGAACAAGATCGACCAAATGTAGTTGCCACTTCAGGAATGAACAGGTTAAAACTGCTACAACGAACAGGGCGGGTGGTGATATGTGAAGCTGATCTACATATAGTACATTGCTGTCATCAAAGGATTTGTGGATTTAGATGTGATGCCAGTGTATTGATAGTCTACCATAAAGATAACATTTGATACATACAATTATGTGTTGATGATGACAATGAGGATGACGACAGAATTTGGAATGACTTGGTCAGAGTCAAAAATAGACGCACAAGTTGTTTTGTCGTCATATGTCATGTCAAGAATAGGGAAGTAGATAAAAAGAGTCAGAGCACATGTGTGTAAATGCCGACCCCAAAACACTTAAAAAGAAGCAATGGTGGGAGGAATTGTGATATCACAAATAGTAGGCGGGAGTTAGAAAAGAGATGGAGGTGTTAACAACCAAGCCAGCCGCCACACTCTGCTGTGTTCGTGTGTTTGTGGTGTGTGTGTGTGTGTGTGTGTGTGTGTGTGTGTGTGTGTTTTGTCGGGAATGTAGCCCTCCACACATTAACCTATAGTATAACACTCCTGGGAAAGACCGCGGAAAAGGGGAAGCATGTGGAGAGGAGAGGAGGGGAGGACCGTGCACAAGCGGCTGAAAGGAAGGGAAGTGAAGTCTGGAGTCGGTCCAGGGGAACTCCAGATTGCTGTTACCCAACAACGTTGTCTCGCTGCAGGGGTCGGGCGACTGACTGAGTGCTGCTGTCTTTACATTCACACACGCTCACGCTCACACTGTGTGGTAACTTGTGTCGCCATCGTAAGCCATTGACCCAGGCGGTGAAGTTAAAGCTGTCGGGTGGAGTAAAGCTGTCTATTTTTGGAAAGCCTGTTCAACCCTTTGGCTCTTGTTTTACTACAAATAATCTTTATCTTCATTTAACCAATCTGCCGATCCTTGGAAGCCAATATGAGGGAATTGGTGTCAACAGGTTCTTGTCAGAAATGTAAGAGGCGCTCATTACCAAATTTTAAAAGTAGACAGGAAGTTCAGAGTTGTGTTAACGGCATTATATACTATATCGTGGAACAGTTTTTTTTTGGTTGCTGTTTTTGAATGGTTGCGTGTCTGTACGAGCCAAATGACTGACAGGTGACTCCGCCTTCCAATAAAAAGTGAGCTGGGATGGTCTCTCGCTCACCCTATCTAATGACGACAAATACGAGAGAAAATGGAGAGAAGGATTGATTGATGTCAGAAGCCGCAGAGCCACAAATGTAGACAAAGGTACTGAACTTTCCTAGTGGGATAGTTCTGTCAAAAATGCCATGTATACCATGTGTTTTGGAATTTCACATGTGCTTGATTGCCGCAAAGGCCATGTGGATGAGCAGAATAAAATAGTCAATGCCGTGGTAATGGTCCCACTGTTTTGTTCTGCTCCCACTTAGAATGAAATCCTGGAGGCAGTTCAGTCGTAGCTCATAACTCCAGCTGGAAGAATTCCAAGTGCGGCCCTGGAAGATGGCCAAGTTCACGAACCTCTTTCTCAGTGACCCCCATCTTGTCAACATATGAAAGCAGCGGAGGTCCCACAAGACACCAAGTGGGCCTCGGAGCTGTTCAGGATAAAGGACTTGATACGGATACTGACGTTTCCTTTCCTGATGAATTCCCGGACACGAAAGTGTTTAAGAGGGCTCAACCATTTTGCTTTCGATCTGTACTGCATGTGACTGACGTGATTCATTTTACACATACACATCTCTGTGTATGAGCTCTGGTCAGTATTTTGAATTTTTTTGTGTTGAAAGACATTGTTTTGTACAATGTTGAACCAAACTTGCAGTCCGTTAAAATTACAGTGATCTCATTCAGTCTGCCTGGACCGTAGAGGCCGAAATAAGCACCTTTTTGAGTTGGAGAATTCTTTTTGGAATGGGGTAGCTCGAATTCTGGAAATAAATATATGAGTGTGGTGATGTTTTAAAGAGAAATATGAATGTTTCATTGTGTTGCATCTTAGCACACATCACACCATGAATCAGTCGTCCTACTTCAATTCTCTTTTGGTCCGCTTCAGAGTAAACGACTAATCCTACAGGCTGAGGACGACTGCGTCTCCGTCAGAGTTACGCTCAGTCACAGCACCACATGGCCAGTTGGCAAATAAGAGTTGCAACTTGACTTGTTGCACGCTCTAATTGGCTTGGGCTCTTTCCTTTGTGGGCATCTGCGTCACAGAGCTAACTAAACCGCGGCGCAGACATAAGCATGTTAAGACAGTCGGGTAGAAAATAGCTCAGAATAGTGAAATGAAAACCAATTTGCACGTGGAAGTGAGTATTTTTGGCCACCTGAGATCTTGTTATGACTCGTAAATTTAGCTCTGTGGTCCTCAGTGAGGAGTGGAAACAGTGACAAGGACCCGTTTTGCCACAACACGTTTCCTGTGTGCCGTGACTCGTGAGAGAAAACCGCAACCCGGTGACGCAACATTCGGAAGAGAGAACGAGATCAACAATGAGGTGTGGAAAATCAGCAATGAGGAAGTGGCTTCATCTGAAGGAAAAAATGTTGACTGAGCTGGATACTGTACACACACTGTAACTCTTTCTGTGTCTGTGGACTTTCCTCTTGACGATAACGAGATGATGAAATAAAATAATTGTCTCAATCACAACAGCAACTTTGACAGACTCCATAGAGGAATCAAGGACAGTAATTATTTGCTTCCTCACATACAGTCTATAAACATGTATTGTTTTTTACATGTGCAAAAATCCAGCAATTTTCGATGTGCTTGATTATAAGATTAGTTATTGCTCTCATGATTAACCATCCGTAATATACATAAACAAAAATGAAAAAAAAGCTATCTTTATAGATAGATAGATAGATAGATAGATAGATAGATAGATAGATAGATAGATAGATAGATAGATTAAATGGCCACCTTATACAGTTGGCAAAATATCTTCAGAATGTTTTAAAGATGAGCAGTTTGTTTGGAAGTGAGCTTCAACTCATCAAACTTTTTTATACTTGGTGTACGTATGTTATGCACAAAAGGAACCCTTCAAGACTTTTTTTTCATTATGCACTCTCTGTAGGGTTCCATGCAAGATGCAAGTTTTCTAAAACCACCCTTTGCTTCTGACATAATTTTGTTTCGTTTTTCAGAGGTTGGACGGTTTTACTTGTTATTTTGTTGGACATATTGTGGTTAATGAATGGCAAGTGAACAATGCAAGAATGACCTCTGTCTGAAGGCAAGCAATGCATGCTTTGCAGTTTCACGACACCTGATGATGCAGTGTTCATAGCGTTGATATGTTATGACAAATATCTTTGCCAATTTATTGTTGGTGGCCAACTATGTATACAGTACTTGATGTGCACATGTCTTTTGAAATTGCCAAGGAATATTCGAAAAACAATATTCCACATGACTCAATATATTTTGGACCCGAAACGCATTTTGGCACAGTTTGGACACCGACGTCGTTTGGCGTAGGTTTAGAAAAACTGCAATTTTAGTTGTATTTTCAATTTTTTTTCAATGGACATGCTTTTTGTTTTATGTGACCCTAATAACAAGGGAATGCTAGGATTTCTTTTTTTCCAATGATTATATCTTCGTCCGTCCATTCATCTTAATCTTCAGGGATGTCATGGTTGATTTGTTTGGGACCAACAGGTGGTTCTGTAGGTCTCCTCCTACAGTGGCACACCTGTTGGTCATCATGTCATTAATAGGTTCTCTGTTAAAAGGACACCCGGCTTGACCACTCAGGGTCGCGACATTGTTTCTGTCACTGCTTTTGTAGTTTACTCTTTGTGCCTTACTGCTATGGATTTTCATTTGTATTGCTTTCACCTTGTTGTTGTGTCTGCCATAAGTTTTTGTTTGTTCCTCTGGATTCTCGTTGTTTGCAGGACTTTGTTCTGTACTTATTTTATTCAGTGTTTTGTTAATGCAATCTGTAAAGCTTACCCAGCTGCTCCCCCCTGCCTGCCTATTGGGCTCCACCACCACACTTGTGATAAGGGATACTGATTACACTTGTCTGCATCAAAAAATAAACAAATGAATATTTTATAGATCTGTTTTTCACACAGACCACTCATTTTGCCCCACATGCTCTTCTGTTAGACGTTATGCGCAATTCTTGTTTTGGGAGGCGGGGGCGTTTTGATTGGCAAGTATACTACCTAGCACTAAAGGATGTATATTATATGTATTTATTAAGTGCATGAACAAACTGATCCATGATCTTCATTATTGTATGCCAAGTAAATACAAATCCTCTTTTACCCCGACTGCTTTAACATGCCAAGTGTTTTCATCCAGAAAAGGGTTTTCATGCACTTAAAAAAACCCAGAATATTACAGGAGCATACAGAGAAAAACGGAGGTTTTGGGATTCTACATGTGAAACTGCCTTATAAAATGCTGTTGGTTTTTTATTCATGCATGTTTTTTAATTCACAGCAGTGTTATCAAAATGTATTAATCCGTGCCGATAACGATATGTGTTTTGCCAGTTGAAGTTGTCAGTAACAAGATTTGCTCCGAACAATTCGAGGACAAAATTTGGTCGCTGTCGTCAAGAACCAGCTCAATGCCCCCGTGAGGATAAATCTGAAATCTGATCGATTTAAGAAACAATCCCATTGCTAATATAATTTAAATTCAGTTTGGTCAACACTAGAACTTCTGAAGGCAGATTCGATTGTAAAAGGCGAAATCTGACTACACAAAAAATACCCACATAAACTTACATGTATTGGAAGCAGTGCAGCCAAATAAAATGTGACGGAATGAAGAGAATCAACTGCATGGAATGAATTAAGAGTGTGTTTTGGACTTTGGATTGTAAATATAGGTCAGTGCTTCCGGCAGTGTTTGGGCCAGCAGAGAAGGCCTCGCTGACCCTGACCACTCACCAATGAGTAGTGGTCGTCGTTGGAAAACAAACTCAGAAACAAACATACATTTTATTTGCCACAAAAAGGATGACCATGCAATGTTTTAATTACTGTACTTGACTGACTGACTTAGTGACTGCTTTGAAAAGGGTCATTTCAAAAAACAAAGCTAAGACTTTTCTACAGACCCGTACATTGATATCCGATGAGAACTCTCACTCTCATGCATCTACTCTTGTTTTCCTTACAGTTATGACTTCAGAGGCCTTTTCTTCCTGTGTGTCATTGTTCGCCATGACCTCCACTTTAAGCTCTGCACAGCAGCACACACCAACACACAGTCTTTTGCACAGGATGTCAAAAATAGGACTTTATGCTGTGGACACCAATGTTTCCTAATAAAGCTCAGCGGTGGCAGGGTTTGAGAATATGTCTGTTACATAAAGTACCAATTATTCCTTTCAAAATGTATTAATTTATAATAAGACCAGATTGAGGAAGGCATTTTTGTCATCGTCGTGTGATTATTTATAACTGTGATCCTGAGCTGCTACTCTAAATGAATGAATCCGTTCATTCATGTTCTAATCCGCTTATCTTCACCAGGGTCGCGGGCGTGCTGGAGCCGATCCCAGCCGTCTTCGAGCAGTAGGCGGGGTATACCTGATGCGCATGTGGGAGGAAACCGGAGTACCCGGAGAAAACCCACGCAGGCACGCGGCGAACATGCAAACTCCACACAGGAAGGCCGGAGCTGGAATCTAACCCTGCACCTCTGCACTGGGCGGCCAACGCGCTAACCTGTCAACCGAATGAATGCACGTTAATATTTTTAATTCATGTTGTGCTACTCATGCCCCAAAAAGCATCAATGAGCATGCGCTCATTTGTGTGGGAGTTAAACTGTGAGAAGCAGTGTGTGTGTGTGTCTTCATGAGTAAGTGGTGGAAAGAAAAATCATCTCTGCTGCCTCAATGTACCCACGTTTCTCTTTTTCTCTCTCTCTCTCACACACACACACACACACACACATATGCGTACATCCAGTTCATAAAAGAATACCCTGTCAAAAAAAGGGGGGAAAAAACCCATCGAAACAAACAAGAACATCAAAGGCCATAAACAAGCAATATCTCATGAGGATAGAGCTGTAAAGTTTCTTTCCAGGGATTTCTCATCGATTACTCAACAATTCACAGGATGATTTTTCTTTGAAAGCACCACCAAATCTTGGATCAATAAAGTTTGGCTAAGTCCACATCACAACGCTGCCGCCATTTGCTCCCAAAAGACAAGGTTACCATGGTGACCCCTTGCTCTCGAGGGATATATGTCAGGACTGGAAGTCATAAAGAAGAGAATGTGTGTGTGTGCATGTGTGTGTCCCCGCATGCACGCCTTATGGCACACGCAAAGTGCGAGTTGGTGCTCAGCCTTGACCTGATGAGTATCTCCTTTGCAAACTATGTTCGGTTTGCTGCGACAGAACGAATAGTTACTCATTACAGTATTGCTATTGTATGAGCCTGGTCCTGAGGTTGACAGCCATAACGAAAGAGTTCTCTCCCTGACCAGAGAGGGGGGGAAAAAACATGAATACAGCAGCACACTGGAAAAAGAAAGATTCTCAAGGCTGAAAATAATCACCTTTAAAAAAAGTACAAATTCGTTGATAGCATGATGGCACTATAGCATGTAATATGGAAAATTAGTTCTTAGTTTTTAACATGGCAACCATGCATCCAGGTGTTTGTGGCCCTGTAAAAAAAACAAAAATAAAAAAAAACAGTTTTACAAGAATAAAGATGTGTAATTCCAACATAAAATTAACACAATATTGCAGGGGTGGCCAACCCGCGGCTCGCATGCTGGTTCAACGCGGCTCCCGGGCTTTCACACGACAAGCGTCGAAAACGCCTCGGCAGTGACGCTGCCATTCAAACAAAGGCGCTAAAGACACAGACATACTACGTCAGCCTATCGTCAATCCCGTTTCTTGATTGACAGAGAATGCAACCAATCAGATGACTGAATCACCACTTATGCGTAAACAACGGCGCTAAGCGCTGAGCTAGTCAGCGAATTAGCTCTGATTTTAAGGCAGAGGGGCCCAATACGTCGATCGCAATCGAGCAAGGGTTGGGAGGAGGAAATGGGTGTGAAAAAAAGATTTGTGTGTTTGCATTTTTAGCTTTAGTTCAGGTTTGGGCTGTGGCTCATCGTGGAGTGAGTGCATATGTGTGCGAGTGCATGGTTGGGCACCCGGGTGCACGCGCGCTAGTGCGTGTGCGTGTGTATCCCTGCACATGCGCGATTGGGTCGATCGTAGGATGTTGGTCGCTTCAAAAGTTGATCTTTGGGCAAAAAAGCGTGTGTATGTGTGCGTGCGCGCAACGAAGGGATGCCCATGTGTATGATGTGGCTCTTTGCAGTAAGAGGGTAAAAAAAGTGGCTCTTAGTCTCTGACTGGTTGCCCACCCCTGCAATATTGCTATTCATCCCTATCCATCCATCCATTCTGTACAGATTCTACACCATGAATACTGTTCAAGATCAGCATATAGCATTCCTTCTCAATTATTGGAGTGGAAGCCCCCCTGGGGGACGTGCAATGCAGGAAATATGAAATGCAGTGAACACTGAAGAGACGCCATGGAAAAATCATTTCATAATGAGAGACTAATAAACAGTATAATATAGTTATTCTTTACTTATTGTCTTTCAACATTAACAATACAATGTTATGCGAAGGTGTACCCATAAGAATATAGATAAATTATACTATTTATAGTTATGGCAGAAAGTTGGGGGTTGGCGCAAAATATTTTCTTCTCCCTAGGGAGAAGGTGTAACAGAAAATAACTATGTTGAAACACTGACATAGAGAGAGTGTGAACCATTCAGACTCACATTCACACCACCACGTGGAACTCAACCCACTGTGCCTGCACCACAGTCAGACAAAGGTTCTACTACACCAGGAGTGTCAAACTCATTTTTGTCACGGGCCAGATTTTACTTTCCTGTAGTTTCCCTTGGAGGGTCGTTATGACTGAACCCATATAAAGAAGTCAAGAAGAACAGTTTCTTTACTTATTGTTTAAGTTACTGTAATGAGAGGAAAGAAAATGTTTAGTAGCATTCTTATTTATTACAAATGAGAATTTGATTTCAGCAAGCATCATGAAAGTTGACATCTTTTATTTGCTGACCAGATCTGGCCCCCGGGCCTTGAGTTTGACCTCGGTGCTGTACACCATTAGTGGCTTAATATTATGCTATTATTCTAGAAAAGACAACTCCACCCTCTAAACCAGGGATGTCCGGCACCGGGGCCTGGAGCGCCTCCATCCTGCCTGTTTTCCAGTTCTCCTGGCTGCAACACACCTGATTCAGATGATCAGCTCATCAGCCAGCTCTGAAGCAGCATTAGAACATTCCTGTCACGTTTGCGAAGTGGTGGTGGACCCCAAAAAGCAGGCAGGAGAGAGGAGCAGGGTGAACTTGACGAATTGTATTTAAATACAGAAACTAAATCCAGAACAAACAAAGTCACAAAAACAAAAACAATCCAAAGTAGCAAACAAAACCATGACTGAAGCAAAAACTATCACTAAACGAAACAAACATGACAAACAAACCTGACAGCTGCTAACAAGCAAACAATGACCCGACACCGAGTGGTCGGGCATCAAGTCTTTTAAAGTGGCACTAATTACACAATGACCAACAGGTGTGCAGCTGCAGGCAGAGCCCCACAGTGCCACCTGTTGGTCACAAACAGATCCATGACAATTCCTGATGATTTGAATCAGGCGCGTTGCTCCTGGGAGAGCTGGAAAACAGGCAGGACAGCGGCCCCTGAGGACCGACTTTGGACAACCCTGCTCTAAACACTTTTGGGAACGTTTTGTGGTTCCCTAATACCAAAGTTGAACTTTTTGGCCATAATTCCAAAAAGCATAATCGGCACAAACACAACACTTGACCCTACATCCAGAGAAATATTGTGGTGCTCTGAGGCACTCTTAATGTTGTCAGGTGTTTGCTGACTCCCATGTAACCCTTTCATGCACCAATAATGATAACCTGTAACCTGATAACATGATAGGCTGCCCACTGTAGTAAGTGCTGTCCCTGAAAGGGTTAATATAAGTTTGAATGTGATTGTTTGAATCTGAACACAGTCAAGGCATTTCAAAAAATGTAGCTGTCGACCATCATTCAGAACAGTAGAAGCCGTGGACAAGAAAAAAAACATCTTACAAGTAACAGGAATTTTGTTTTCATCTCCAGGTCTCTCACTAACTTTAAAACATTTTGATGTGAATCACACTTATGCATTTTTGTGCGGCGATGAGCACGCATTAGCCATGAAGCGTGCCCGCTCCTCTACTTGAGATTTGTTGCCAGGTGCTGCCACTCCGCTTACGCCTCAGATGTGGCTGCAGGGAGAGCAGGCGTGGTTGTCCAGGTGGTGACGAGCATGAGGACAGAGGCCTTGACCGGTGCTGGCTCAGTCTGTTGGCGCCTGTGCCAACTTCGCGTCAACTCGCCGCTAAACAGCTCTGACACGTAGGCCACCTTGCTGGCTGCCACCGGAGGAAACATAAACCAAAGAGAAATTAAAAACGGAGGTACCTGAAATCAGATTTGCCAGCCTCAAATATAAGATTAGCGGCTGAAATATGGGAGGCAGCATCGGCGGTGTAGAGGGGTGACGCTGGAGCTGGTGGGCTGCGAGCGATACGGAGAAGAGATTTGCAGAGACAGCCCATAACAGCTCCCTTGGAGCCAATGACTCAGATATGCAGATGTGTTTACTTCCCTTCTGTTTCCCACCTCATCCAGAAGACAAAAAGCAAAGTGCAATGAAAGTCTCTTCTCTGATAATGTCTTTAAGTGTTTCATTTATATATTTATTTGCCGCTAGAAAGAACTCATTTCTCACTAAAACTTAGACAGCCACTTCAAATGGCCTCGTTGCCTGTATTCCCTCCCTCCTGTGTGAGGGTATTCATCTTTTGTTCAGCGTGCCGCCGTGCTCTCTGTTAGTTTCTTTCTGAGACTGTGCCAGCAGTCTTTGAAAAAAAAAAAAAAAGAGTCGAAGTGGGGAGGGCAGGCTGCTCCTGAAAGTATTAAAAAAAAAAAAACATCAACAACTCACTCCCCTTTAACACAGAGGGAAGCAAAGCGGAGAAATAAAATGCAGATACATAAATAAATATATAAAGGGAGGTGGGGTGGGGGTGAGGAAGAGAGAATAGAACTCCAGACACTTTTGAGAAAACTTGTCGACAGAGAATGCAGATTGTCACCTGACCCTGAGGCAAGGCAGCCCTAAATATAATAAAGAGAAGCTAACAGACGAAGACGAGGCGATGCGACACGAATAATGTGTTTTCTCTGCTGGTGTCGTCTGGCAGATCTGCCATGATTGAGTGCTGATGCCTGCCCGGGCCGCTTCAGAGAGCATCGTCTACCCCCCCTTCAGTGCATGCTGGGACAATAACAGTGACTGTCATCATCTCAAAATCTCCTCATCTTTCGTTTTGGCTGAGGGAATATTTCAAGGTAACACTTTTATGCATGCGAGAGTGGGTTTGGATGTGTGTCCTCATCAAAACAGGGTTGAAGTGAATTCCAATTTGCTCAACCACTGTGAAACGTCAGTCAAATCCAATGTAACGGTATAGACGACATTGCAGGATTTAATAGTGTATGTGCACTTTGTTTCAATAATGTTCACAGCACAGCGCTGTCTTTCGTGAGCCATTAACAACGTTGTACTAAATTGGTACTGTTCCAATAATGGCCGACTGTGATTAACGCTATTCACAATAAGTTGTTTGTATTTTTTTTACTCCACTTCACAAATATTATAATAAGAAGAAGAAGAAGCACTACATCCGCAATAATAAATCCATTGTTAAATTAATATCTGTACCTGTCCAACAGTGTCAAATCAATCAGAACAAAGGTGATTGTAGTTAATAAAAGCAAATGAAACCATTAAAACTAAAATTGAAAAAACATAGTTGTTAATAATTAAAATCGAAACAAAAATGCTTTTTAAAAAAGTGAAAACCAAGTGAAATTACATCTTACATTGATGATAACCAAATGTCCCTTTTTGTCTTTGCCAATTCCTATCATGCATGACTTTTTGGGTTTCATTTAGAAATTTGACTTCTTATTTATTTCGGTTTTGCGTTGTGTCGGTACAGGTGAAGGAAGGTCAAAGAGTAATTTAGAGAAATTATAGTTGACTTGAAATTCACAATATTTTGTGACTTCATAAAAAGAAAAACAAATCCAAAAACTAATAAAAACGAAACTAAAATGAATTTTCATTTTAAAATGCATTTTCTGAATTAAAAAAATTCTAAAAATGAATGTAAAATAAACAACATTTAAAAAGCAAAAATCCAAAGGAAATAACGGCAAACGATCATGAAAAACGCAAACCTACTACAACCCTGATCTAAAGCGAGCATTCGCATCTGTGTGTTTGTTTCTCCTGTACCCGTGCACTGTGCCTGTTGACCTGCTTCAGTTTGACCGTGTTTGTATACCGTACAGGTAGCGTTTGTCTCCATAATGACTTACTATTGTCAGCAGCAGCAGCTCCACACACAAACATCCACGTGCAGCGAGTGGAGGAAGTTGATTGGCGTGATTCCATCATCTGTTTTCCCCGGGCTCCCACACCCCTACAGCTGTCCTCCACAATATGAGAACCATGTGTGTGTACTTGTTTGCGCCTCTCGCTTATGACACATTTTTTCCTCGTCGCTCCCCAGTAAGCAATACAGTGATCTTCACTGTCAAAAAAAGCAGGAGCCAATATGTAATAGGCCAACTTTTTCGAGGGTCTCATTAGCAGCCGCTCTTTGATGGCAAATACCTGATTTGTTTATGTGAGGGAGCGTAACAAAGTTTAAGCGAGCCTGAACTGCTTGAGAAATGTTCAAACAAAGTCACATAACAGTTTTTGGCTGTTTTGCATGGCGAAATGTTTTGAAGTGCGAGGTGACAGCCCGACTTTGACTCGTCTCGCTTCTTTCAGCCTTTCCACTACGCGTCAGATAACGAAGCACGAGAAATGAAGATGGAAAAAAAAGTGACGACGCTTCTCTGATACTTGCACTGATGCTCCATTGGTCCTCCTCATTGAGAGGGGAAGTAAGACTGGGAGTACCAATGCAAACCATGACCTGAATTTTTGAAGACACGCCTCTTTACAACATTTTATTGTTGCTGTTTTGGAAGAGGGCGGCCCGGTAGTCCAGTGGTTAGCACGTCGGCTTCACAGTGCAGAGGTACCGGGTTCGAATCCAGCTCCGGCCTCCCTGTGTGGAGTTTGCATGTTCTCCCCGGGCCTGCGTGGGTTTTCTCCGGGTGCTCCGGTTTCCTCCCACGTTCCAAAAACATGCGTGGCAGGCTGATTGAACACTCTAAATTGTCCCTAGGTGTGAGTGTGAGCGTGGATGGTTGTTCGTCTTTGTGTGCCCTGCGATTGGCTGGCAACCAATTCAGGGTGTCCCCCGCCTACTGCCCGAAGACGGCTGGGATAGGCTCCGGCACCCCCCGCGACCCTAGTGAGGATTAAGCGGTTCAGAAAATGGATGGATGGATGGATGTTTTGGAAGAATGGACAAGCAATGCTGTGTCCGTCTTCTTTTTTCCAATCATTCATTTTCTACACTGCTCGTCCCCATTCGGGGTCATGGGTGAGGTCGAGATTAACCCATCTTCACTGTGGAGAAGTAATTCAAGACTACATTTTTCAGGTCTCTGTACTTTAGTTGATCATCTGTTTTACTTCTACTTTCTACGTTTGAAAACAGTACTTTATATTAATGACCTTGTTACTTTTTACCACCACCTCAGAAAACAGTACCATGCACGAAAATAGAATTGAGATGAGATCTTGATTCAATGACATTTTTGGGTTTTATGAATTGGAAATTGAAAATGAAGAAGATTTTCCCCATCGGCTCCACAATTCGAAAAAATGCCTAATGCCTTAAAAAAACACCTCAATTCTCAGGTGCATTTTGTCATTTGTTATCATTAGCTAATTAGCATTTTTGTTACTCAATTCACAATGTTAGCAAATCTATTGAAACGTGATGCTTTGATTCAAGAAGTAACTCGAACAACATGGGTCTTTTAACATTTTTCCCCTTATTCTTAGTACGAGCACTATGTGCGGTAATAAAATAAGGCACCTATCTTGTGTGCAGAGAAGATTTTTTTGGGTAGGTTGAGTTCCTGTTTCAACTTTTACCAATCTTTTATTTATTTCTTTTTTTTTTTTTTAATAGTTGTCACCAGTAAATCGCAACGCACATATAGCCGCAAACAACTATGGACAATCGCATTCACACCACGAAACAATATAGCTTTTTCAATGAAGCTAACATGCATGTTTTGGGAACGTGTGAGCAAACTCACGGAAGCACGGGAAGAACCTGCAAACTCCAAAGTGGAAGGCCAGAAGTCAAGCTTGCGCAACCAAACTTCAGAACTGGGAGACACATGCCAACAATGAAACTACTGTACCCCTTATTCTGTTCCCATTACCTATAACTTAAATTACCTCTAATAAAACAGGTAATGAATGTTTAAAATGGTCATCCTTGATATGTTTCGCATTAATGTGCAAAAGGGGGAAAAAAGTCCAGCAAGGCTAAATTATCCATTCGTAAAGCCATGTTAAATAAACTCCGACCACATGGAGGGTAATAAGAAATTGGTAGCCAACAGTCATGGAAAACAGTTCAGCGCTTTTCGTGTTATCCTGCCAACACTCATAACTAAAATACTCCAGCGCCTAATTTAATGCATGAGGCATGAGGTTAAAGGTACACACAAATGCATCAGTTGCCTGTTTGGAGAATTAAGCTTATAAATGATACTACCTGAAAATAATTGCATGCAGCTTTTGTATTTGGGACTATAATGTGAAGGGTTGTCGAAGAAAAATATTCATTGAGTTAAGATTTCTTATTTTTTTGTATCCACTGAGCACAAATAAGCTCAAGTGAGCAATCTGTGAGAAACTGTGATCAGCTTTGATGAACTGCTGTCACTTATGCAGGTTTCCTTCTGCTTCAGAATGACTTCATATGAAAAACCAAACCTGAAAAAATGTGAAATGGGAATGATATCAGCCATGAGACTGAAGCAGTTCTCTCTTCTTGTTCTCCGAGACGAAACATCTGTGATGATTAAACTAAAAAAAAAGATGCTGACGCCAAGGAAAATAAAAATCAATTAGCAGCGACTGTGACTCAAAGGACACCGCATTAGGTGCGACTGCACACGCGGTCTAATGAGTTCTGATGAAAATAGCATAAAGAATCCTTATGAACTTCATTGTAGAAGTCCGTTCTCCCACACTGTTGCCAAGATATGGGCCCTGTCGCGTCGCTAACCAAAAGACTCCAAACCCACCTGACTGATCGAGTGCAGGTCTACACAACTCCTCTTGCACTGGATCTCATTAGACGGCAGGTGCATTTAACGTTGCGGTCTGCCTGTGCATGCGGTAAACGGCAGAAGAGAACGTAGCAATGTCTCAATCAACCAGGAATTAAGTGGGAGAAATTGCGATGGTCACCGAAGGGCTGAGCAAGAGGCCAACACAACCTCAAGAAGTCAGGAAGCAGCACCCCCTGTTGGGCACTCATTTAGAGAGGCAACCTCACTTCCATTGAGCTCTAATTTTCTTTCTGGCGTATTGATTTGTGGCTCAACATAAAACCTTCTATTAATGACCTGATTAGAATGATCAGACCCCTCAAAACTTCTGAACATTTACTTGCCTGTTGTTCCAGTGTGAGGACATAAATAGGGGCATACACACACACACACACACACACACACACACACACACACACACACACACATACATACCTTAATTAGAAAATGAATGGAAGAGTTCTAGCTTAGTGTTGGCCCACTGAGTTTTCTTTTTCATTCCACGTAAGCCTTTAATTTCACTCTTTACATTAACGCAGCTTTCTTGGTGTATTGACCCAGGGGAGAAGCAAATGAAGTCTTTTTCCTGAGGGCAGGGGTGGAACCCTAACCCAGAAATACAGTTTGTTTCATCTATTTAGTGATTATTAAACTAGCACACAGCTCCCAAAATTTCCAAGAAAAGTTTGGCAGCATCTGTGATGAACGTTTTTACTCTCTGGTTCCTGATAACAGGTCAGATGAACGTTCAGGGCCCTTTAGGAGGCCAGCTGATGTTTCTTATTCCCTCATTCCATGTCCGTCAACTATCTCTGGACATGCCGCAGGTCCTGATTGGTTACCTTGGAAACTAGTATCTGACCGTTCTGAGTGCAAACAGCAGTGAGGAAGAGAACACAGGGATGGTAAACCACTCAAGGACCATCTCCATCCAAGCTGATGAATTGTGATGAATACCGACTGATTCAAAGGTCTGACAAACAGTTTGACTCAATGGCTTCAATGTGGAGTTGGCACTTCATCGCCAAAGCGGACCACTCATCGGATTGTTTTCATTTTTTAAATTCTTATTTTGCTCTGACCAACCAGACGTGCACACTTTGCCGCTCGCCCGCCGGCAAGCATCTGCGCTATCATCACTTTAATAATCTGTGCATGAATTACATGTCGGAAGCGTGAGCTGCTCTTCTGCAGAGATTTTTCACTGCAGGAATATGCATGAGTCCTGCAGGTTGTTCTTTATTCATGTTGTCTGAGGACACCGTCAGGACTAATTACAACAACACGGTTCTCATCAGCCTGTTTGCACGACCTCTGCCTTTGTAGCGCACATTATCTATGTGGATGAATTTGCGGCTTGGTATGCGACACAATGTACATGGTGGGAAGACACAACAGAGATTTCTGTTTGTATTTGAGTTTATTTTGTGTTTTTGAAACTTTTATGCATCAAAAAGTTGGAACTTCTTGCAAGGAAATGAAAAGAATAATTACCTCAATATCTCTGTTTTCAGCGTGGGTTTATTTTTTTCCACCGTTTCTGATGTATCAACCTGTTTTTTTGAAAGATTGCAATTCCATGCAATTGAAACTAACTTCCCATCATTTCGAGTAAAAGAAACTTTGTATCAATGTCAAATCCGAATCCAATTTGAACCCAATTTGTAATGTCGTGTGTATGCGTGGTCAAAGCGAGTTTGATGTGGCTCTGATCCAATCTAAATTCCACATCAAAGTCCAATTGAACATGTTGAGACACTTGCATCGTCACGACATCTCATCAGGTCAAGTTGTGATTTGCTAGTGTGGAATCTAAATGATTTTTTTTTAACTCCAGTCACAGATTTCCGTTTCAATTTTTTTTTCCCTGTTTCTGCCTTTCCAGCAGCTCCTATATTTTGTTCTTCTACTTCTTCCTTGCATAACTTTGCTGCTGTGAATTGGGAATTTCTCTATTGCGAGACTAATGAAGGTTTTCTTATCTTATTTTCTTCTTTTAATTTTACGGCGGATTTGTGGATTTGTGAAAATGGTCTCGCTGTTTTTCTTGACAGCATAGAATCTCTTTACAACCACGCTCTTGTACCATAACAAACAGCTTTGTTGTTTCAATTAGTGACAGGCAGTAGCACAACGCTTATCATTAAGTTTCAACCGATATCGAAACTTCTACCTCACCCTGTTCAACTTGCCAGGTATTTTCTGATATCTACATGATTTTTTATTTATTTTTTTAAAAACATAAATCGTGTCAAAGCTCAGTCCACCATTAATGTGATCTGCAACATACCGGTACATAAGTCAACTGGAAATAAAACATGTTTGTAAGAGAATTAAAAATAACAGAGAAAATGTGGTTGCACAAGTGTGCAGATGATTTTATAACTGGAGATGTGGCTGTGTTCAGAATTTAAAAAATCACTTTCAAGTCGTGTTCAATGGAAGTCAGCACCCATCTGCCATCATTTCATTTAAGGTGCCTCTGATGAACCCAAAATAAATTTCAGCTACTCTTCGTAGGCTTTCCCACACATGTTTTTTTTTTCTTCTAGCAAAAGAATGAAAGATTTGTGATGACACTGAGTGCAATTTTGAACTTGTCATAATGCCTTGTCCCAACTGAAGAAAAACAGCTTCAAAGCATTTTGCTTATACGCCATTTGATTTGTGGAACATCGTTGTATGGGGAGAAAAGATAACAGAGCATCAAAAGCCCAATGTCGCACAATCTCTGCACTAACCAACACATATTGTGTTGGATGCCATGAGGAAAGAGGTTGTCTTTTTCTTCTGTGATGGGGCAAGTTGTCATAGCTGAGGGAGCGGCCCGGGCATCACTGAAGGGGAGATGAAGAGTCTCATGGTGACGGCTAAGTAACCACACAGGAGCCCACAGAGCCACACCACAGGGCTTAATTCAATCAGAAGAAAAGCGTGATGAAGGCATAGTGACACATTTTGGGGGAAGTGTTGGAGCCAGAGGAGAACTGCGATGATATGGGCATGAGCGGACAGAATCAAATTACTGTGTTCTTTCAGGGGCGGAGGGTAAGGGGGTACGGATGGTGACACTCATCCAACCCGATTTAAACGACAGAAGCGTAAGGAATGAAGTCTTCGGCTCATCTGTCTGCTGACTTCGCCAAGGAGTAGTGAGGGAGCAAGACGAGAAGATTCGCTCATGCTTGGAGTGAGATGCTGCCTAATGGTCCAGAGTCCTGCACTGAGTAACTGTGACTTCCCAGCAATGGCAAGGCGAGGTCTCAAAGGCTAAAAAGACATTATATGTCTCGGCTTTTTTTTTTTCTTCTGTGTAGCTATTTTCAAGCAGGGAGTGTAGAGCTCACTGTGTTTGAGGCCATTCAGATTAAATAAATTGCGTAAAGGATTGAAAGAAAGAAACACTTTCACTCTGTAGATTATAATGCTATAAATCACAGCATATCACAGCAATGCACAGATATCATGCAAATATGCCCCCTAGTGGCCGACGGCAGGTATTCCAGCAATCTGGCACGATTGACTGTGTGACGAACCACTCACTGTCCGTTCTGCAAATTCAGGAGTTGTGAGGTTATAAATATCTTTAATCAGAGTAGAGCAATACTGGACATCAAGTGCCTTGTTTCTATTAATTTTGAGAAAAAAAAATTTATAATTAATTTATATGTTCAATATTTATAATGATATAAGCAACCGTGGAACTCGAGTAGTGAAAATTGTTTTTCATTTGAATTAATAAGTGAATTGTTTGATGAAGTCCTCGATAAAAAAATCACAAAAATAATTATTAGGGACAGGGCATCAAGTCTATGATTCGGAACACAGACTATGCTTTATAATTTCGATGATCGCCCAAGGGGCATCAACTTTTTACAAAATTACGAGAACGCCTGAAGTTGTACGATTCTGGAATTGATGAAAATTATCGATCATTTGTGGGTGTATTCGGGTGGCTCGTAGAGTGGTCGTCCCTTAAACCAGAGGTTGTCGGTTCGATCCCTGACCCTTTGGGTCATGATGAAGTGTTCTTGAGCATGATACTGAACCTTCCGATGCTGGTCCTGGATGTGACTTTGCTTCACAGATCCAATGTGTGCTTCTAAGTGTACTTGTATAAAAGATAGTGTAAAGAAATGTTCAATTGTGGGTTGGAAAGGTTTTATTATAGCCGACAGTTCGAATGTTTGGATATTAAATCAAATGTCCCGGAATTGATTGTGTTCAACGTTGGAGCTTCTGCTGTCCTCGATACAGACTCATTGAGATTTAATATGATTGATAAAAGCAGTGTTGTCACACTACTCTGAAATTAACGGCATTTTTGTCAACATGCATGCGATTGATTGACTTGCTCAGCATTCACACACTGGAACAGAGTGCGCACTGTGAGATACAAGTGCCATTTTCTTCGATTTTCCTGTCAGCTGTCCATCGTAACCAAGGGGATGTGTGGAACTGTTGAAAGAAGTAAATTTGTCCCCCATGAAGAAGCACTTGTTAAAGGCATGAATCGTTTCCTTCTCACACCTGTGTCTCTGTGTGTCTCTGCATGTTTGCAACTATTCAACTGACCAGCCCACAATAGACATTAAATGAGAGGAGTGAGGCCAGCAGACTGAGCAATTGATGGCATTGACTTTACCACTCCAACTCATTTTAAACTCAAACGTATTAAAACATATACATTTATTAAAATACTCTATTTGAAGTATTCCATCGCACTTGTTCTCCCACTCTCCAAATAAGGTAAAGCGCTATATAAATCAGGATGTATTGTATTGTATAAGTGTTTTTGTTTCAAGACGTTTGTGGCTTGTAATTAATAAGGTTTATTTTAAAACTGACACATTAAACAAAAGTGAATTAAACATTGTATATTTATGTAAATTTGGGGCTTTTACTTCTGAGTCAACAATTTGCGATACGAGATGAGCATTATTAGATAGTGGCAGCAAGCTCAACTAATGTCACAACAAGCAGCAGTTTGGCAGATAGTGAATAATATTTTTTTTAAAAAGAGGCTTTGAGTCATTTGCTGCCACCACAAGTTTCCTATCAGACTAACCAGAAAACAAATGGAACTGCACATATTTTAAAAACTGCCACACAACTTTGCCTTAGGAATTTGCTCTGGCTTAATGCTCACAGACAGGGTAAGGAATAGCATGGATTGTCCCAGTGTTTTAAAGCTTCACGCAATGGAAACAGTTAACATTAGTTAACCAAGTACCGGTATTCGGTATATTCTCGGGCTGAAATTCTTCACGATTGCAATTGGAATTTCATGTGTGATTTTTTTTCAAGGTCCTTTTCTAATGTATTTTGAAACAAACACAAGTAAAAAAAAAGACTATTCCAAGTAACAATAACAGATTTATTCGACATAAATGTTTGGTTTTAGGCGAATGGTAAAATAAAGTCAAATTAGCCATAAATTGTTATACATGACAGTTTATTTATCCACTACATAAAGAGTTGTTAACTTCCTAAACTTTTAAGCGTTTACAATTACAAAATCCTTCCAAACATGTGGCGTGAACGTAAGCCAATAAGTAGTCTGGTTCTAACAATGCATCCAAATCTGTGGCTTTATCAAGTCAACGTTTCATGAAACAATATGCACATGTGGACTGCACATGTGCACTTTTTACACACACACACACACGCACACACACACAGACACACACACACACACGCATGCACACACACGCACCAAATGACAGAAATGAAGCAGGTGTTTTTTTTTCTTTCCAAATTGCAGGCTTTGTGATTTGAAAACTGCATTCCCACTACAATGTTATGTTAATTTGCACTTCTCTCACATGACCTATGATATGTGATATGTGGCACAACGTGGTAGTACACTGAAGGCACGCAACTCTGAATTCCAACTGACTTGTGTGCTGCAAAAACTCGTTAGAAAAAAATCAGCTCTTAATGCGCCGTATAGCAAGAGGCGCTCACGATGTAGCACAATATAGTAGGAGTTCACTGTAAAGGGAAAAGCAACCAAAGTGTTTCTCTTCTTTGTTGCAACTGTCTCTTGGTGTATATGACCAGACTGTGAGAGGGAGAAAAAAGTTACATTTGAGTGAGAGATACTCAACAATGCATCTGAGCACTCACTCACTGAGGCATCCACACACATTTGGTAAGTGCGCATTTATAGATCTATACATTTTTCCTATACTCAATCAGAACATGGTGGGGAAAAAAATGGCCTTGCGGAGTTGAGTCTCGGAAGCTGGGTGCCTCTGCTTGATGTATTCGGACGCAGATAAAAACTGTTCTCTGCCTCTTCCCTCATTAGTTTGGTCTTCCACTCTCACCACATTACTGTTATTTGTGTCACTGCGCCACCAAACAAAAGGACACACACACACACACACACACACACACACGCAAACACACACACACACACACACATACACACACACACACAAACGCACTCCAAACTACCACTATATTGGCACGCCGATGGCTTATTATTTGTGCTTTCTCGTGTATGTTTGATTGTGTAAGCCTAGACTCTTATACTGTATACTATGTGCACTATATGTTCCTGCCAGTCAAGTCAATATACACAGTGAAGAATGTGAATCTATGCACATGCTGAAAGGGACATATACAGGTCAAGAGCACCATCTGTGCACCTTCAATACTTAATTAGCCACTAAATTATTTGTGGACCAGAAGTAGATTGGAGGTTGGACATATCTGAGATTCTTCTCACTCATCACAGTTAACTTTTTTTTGTAACACTGACAAGGCTGATAGGGACGGTAGTGCTCCCAGGCGACAAAATACTGCACACCCCTACCCAGGACTCTGGAATCCAAAATTTCATTGAATGGGTGCGTGATCTTCGTTAACAATGCGAAGAAGAGGCGGAGGGGTAGGTGGTGGCAGCAGCGGACCGAACCCATGGGCTTGAGCAGCGACACATGGAAGATGGGATGGACCTTGAGAGTATGTGAGAGACGGAGTTTGACAGGACCCATGTTCACGGTCACCTCTACCTCAAACGGTCCGATGAATCTTGGTCCTAACTTGCAGTTTCCAGGCAGCTGCAGATCCCGGGTGGATAGCCAAACCTTCTGTCCCTAATGGCAAGTCAGTGCAGGGTGGAGTCAGCGATCTGCGGTCTGCTAGTTACGAGTGGCAGCGCATGACAGGGCTGCTCTGGTTTCTCTCCGGACACGATGGGCCCACTTAAGGTGGAGCGGTAAGGAGTGGATGCACACTTGACTTTCCTCAGAAGGAAACTGTCATGATTCTGTTTGTGACCAACAGGTGGCACTGTAGGGTTCTCCCTGCAGCTGCACACCTGTTGGTCGTTGTGTGATTAGTAACGGTAGTATAAAAGGACTCCCGGCACGACCGCTCAGGGTCGGGTCATTGTGGCTGTTTGTATGCTACTGTCATGGTTGTTCTCAGTCATGTTTCGGTCATGGTTTTGTTTTGGCTTCAGTCATGGTTTTGTTTGATACTTTGGATTCGTTTTGTTGTTAACACTTTGTTTGTTTTGGATTTAGTTTTCTGTGTTTTAATACAATTCTTCTAGTTTACCCTGCTCTTCCCTCCTGCCTGCTTTTTGGGTCCACCACCACCATGCAACATGACAGATACAGAGTTGGTTGGTAACCATACGCAGCCATAAATGGGGACTGACCTGTGGCGGACGAGACAAGGGTGTTGTGGGCCTATTTGACCCAAGGCAAATGGATGGCCCAGGACGGCGGTTGATGAAGACGTACAAAGTGTAGGGCCGTCTCCAGGTCTTTGTTCACCTTCTCACTTTGTCCATTTGTCTGAGGGTGATATCCTGATGACAGATTCTCAGTGGCTCCTCGAGCTCTGCAGAATTTTCTCCATACTTGTGACATGAACTAAGGACCTCTATCGGACACAATGTCCATAGGCAGACCCTGGAGCCTGACTATTTGACGGATGAAGCGCTGAGTGTATTTCAGGGATAACGGAAGCTTTGGCCAAGAAATGTGCTAATTTGGAAAATCGGTCCACCACGGTGAGTATGACCGATGTTCCACTTGAAACGGGACAGCCTGTAATAAAGTCCAGAGAAATATGCGACCAAGGATGAGATGGTAGAGGCAACCTCCGTAGCAAACCAGCAAGAGGTCAGTGTGAGGGTACAGAAAAAAATACTCACTCACTCAAGAAAAAATACCTGTCTCTTCCTATTATCTGGGTGTCACTCCTTGCTTTTGTGTCCCCCTTCTTCTCGCTGAACTTGTGTTTTTCCCTGCTATGGTGCACACATCCAGCCAAATGTCATTAAGCACTCAACTAAGTAGTGTCCCAGCAGAGGGCAGTCAGTGGACTGAGTATCAAATGACACAGGCTCTGCAATGTTTAAAATAGATTAAACAAAAAACATCAACTTTCCACTGGACGAATGAATGCTGTTTGGTCGCCCCCCAAAAATGCACCTTACCCATAATGCACTGCATGGCCCAAGATCTACAAGTAGCTTATTTGAAAGAAGTTTACCATTCTTAAGAGCAAGCCTAGAAATCACATTTATCTGCCACGTAAACCATGCACCTCTCCTGCGCAGAATTTCAAGAGAATGACAGGAGTCGTTTCCATTGGCTGGGCAGCAAGCAAACTGTGCTCACTCCCACAATGGTGCACACGTCCATTTCTACCCGCACGCATCTATGAAAATACCAAAGGAAAGAAAATCCCACCCATGCGCAGTTAGACTTTGCGCGAGGGTCCCAAGTGCATCTTTATTGGTGATGAATGGAAAATATTTTTTGACAATGTCCTACATTAATCTTTTTATCAAGTGTGACAACACTTTCTGTGAAATTGATGCAGTAAGGGTTTTTCTTCAAGTCACTGTGCTGTGCAGCCCCAGTACGTCCTTATTGTGCAACTCGAAACAGTTGCACCGCATATTCATTCATGCATTCATTCATTCATTCATTCATTCATCAAAGCCTGTATTTCAGCTGAGGGTGCTTGTGGGTTTTCTTTGCCTTTTAAACAATGTTCAAACCAACGTTGCGGTTGGTTTAAATCTGACAGTGGTTTGATATCAACACAACTAATTTTCCACTTTCTTTTCAGAGTTTGAACACGATCGCTTTCAAACCTTTGAATTTCTTCTGATCCCCTTTTTGTGATTCATTAGGTAAAACACCTTTCCTCAGAAGTCGTTTTACAGTTGTCCTTTTTCCAACAAAGGCAGTGCAGCCATGGACGAAATGTGCAGGAGACTCTCAAGAGCTTAGAGCAAAAGGAAAATCATTGACGACATACAGAGACTAATTACATTCAAAGAGGTCACATCAAAATATGTGGAAATTATCAGGCCAAACATTCAAGTTATGTAAACTTGATCAGAGTCATTTAGGTGAGTTCAGTTCTCATTCTGACTTAAAAAAGGCACTCCCAATTATGTGACAACAAATGACCTCATTTGACAGCTATACCTAAATAAAAGAAAAATTCTGCAAGCCATATTTTCCAAAGAATTGCCAACATTTTACAAATTCTGCCAGGGTAGTAGTGCAGCGATTGGCTATGACCAGTCCGCCACGTGCCCAAAGTCAGCTGTGATAGGTTCCAGCTCAGGCACGACAGAAATGACACATACATGGATGAATATTATTCCAAATGATCTGAAAGGAAACAAAGATTAACAGTTTCTTTTCAATATTTCACTCGCATTCTTGTGAAGGTCAAATCTGTCGCCCAGTACAAGCTTCAGATATATCTGAATGATGTCAGCCTTGTGCGTATGTTCCGACAACACAGAAAACATCGGCGGGCTGAGCTAAAAACACACATTGTGCCAAGACTCAAAACGGGGGAGCTTTGTGATGCAGACGCATCTCCATGCTGTCAAGTCTTGACGTGCTCACAAAGCGCAAGGCTTCATTTTAAGCCAAACAGGAAATAGCCACCGCAATCCGGAGGAACAAACAGGAGAGGACAGCGGTGCAATTTAATTGGGCCGTGAACGTTCACCGTCGTTGCAAAGCGCCACTGTAAGCTCCATCGATTATCAAAGGGCTCCCAGCTCAGACGGGGAGTCTACTGATCTTCCCCGAGCTCAGACATGAAAAGCCCCAGTGACAGCTCATAGCCTGGGATAGATCATGGCGTTGTGCTTTGGGGTTGGGGGGGGGGGGCTTCAGTAGCGCCTGCTCCACAGGCCTGATTTTGTTTTCTTGTTTTTGCCGTTCTTAACGCGGCGCTGCGTCAGGGACGACACGGATATGTTTTCATTTGAACCCAGGGCCAGCAAAGGCTTGTGTGAGACACTTGGTAAAACAATGGCAGACAAGCTTTTATTACGTCGATGCCTCATTACTTTTTAACCGGTGTAATCGTACGCGCCGCTTCTCATGCATTATTCACAGGTGAGCATGCGTCGCAAAATGACAGCGGAGCCTGCCGAGTGCAAAAACAAGCACAAAAATACTTTGTAGGAGACACGTGTGGAAAAAGTAATACGGGGCTAGCACACTTTGCATTAACTTTCATGCATTGATTGTTGTGTTAGGTTCCAGCACTCACATCGGTGAGTTGCTTTCATCCTGAGTGTTGCTTTCGACATAATTAAACCAATTTGACAAGCGGCACGAGATTAGTGCATCCTCCTTTCATCATTAATATTTGGTGGAAGATTGATACATTTAAATAGAACGTGTTGTTAAGAGGAGGTCAAGCACTAAGTGGTGAGCTTCTGTTAATTAGAGATCCTTGCTCGACATGTTTAATTAGATTTCATCGGGACTGATGATGTGTTTGTATTTCTTACCGGGAAAATTCTTTTTTTTCCTTCCTACGTAATGCTCAGATGTGGCAAAAGAAATCACACTTTGCATTCAAGTAGAAGTACTTGTACTTGTTTCCGAAAAACTCTGAAATATTGGGGGTTTTCCCCCTCCCCTGTGGATTAATACCTATTTTGACACATGTTACTGACACACACAAGAATCAAAAAAGCTTTTGAAACCAAGAGCTAGCTAGCAGTGACTTAGGCTATTTTGCGATCAAAACAATGTGTTTCTGTCGCTTTGCTAACCTTGTGAACTGACTAACAAAAACTGCTGAATCAGCATATGAACTGAATACACCTTACCTCAGACGCACGATTTGGGGGTAGGAGGCGGGATCCAAGTGCCCAATCCAAAGCAGCCAACTGCACATTATCCGCTGGTGATGATCTTCTGTCGGTTACATTTAAATGTATTTTGCACAACTCAACCTCCAGCAAGGACTCAAACGAGTCCTTCTGCCATGCCTCGCAATGTATTTATTTGGAAGGGAATGAGGGGAGCTGCTTCCATTGATTGGCAAACAAGACTGCTGCCCACAACGGCGCAAACGGCACCTTCTACAAGCGCCCGTCTAGGAAAATGCCAAAAGAAATCAAATTCCACCCATGTGCACAGTTAAACTGCGTTTTGTGCTGTACTTATCCTGAATATGAAAATAGGGCCCCATAAATCCTGTTACACCACGCTTCCAGAAAGTCTATTAGTACTGCCACACACCCTGAAGCTGTGCAGCTTCATGAAGCTAACATCGATCAATTAGGCATTTTTTAAAAATGTGTTAATGAGCCGTCTAATGATTTCACAGCAATATTCTCTCTGTAAGGAGTTGCCGAGGCTGCCTCCCTTTGGGGCAAAGTGAGGAGTAAAACTATGTGTCGATGCATCTATGTCTCTTGTCAACATGCTGGTTTAGAGTGCAAAACCATAGTCGCCAAAGTTAATAATTAACTTGTAGAAATGTAGTACAGCCATGCTTTTGTAAAAGTGGTGAAATGACAAATGAAGCCACTGTTTGTTCCCATAACCGCCTGTTGTCCAACAGATATTAATGTTCCATGACCAGATTTACAGTACCGTCCATTACTGATGCAATACCTAACTAAAAGAATGTCATTTGCATTGTTTTGAAATAAAATAACATTTACAGTGACATATCAGCATTTCACTGAGTGATAGTTTTATAGGTACTCTGGCATCCTCCCACATCCGAAAACACGCATGTAGTGTTCGGTTCATTGAAGGCTATATGCGTATAAGTTTGAATAGCTGTCTATATGTGCTCTGGCAAACAGGTTGAATAGGCTCCAAATTATCCGTGACTTCAAGTGCTTTTAAAAAACGGATGGATGGAAAATAACATCATAGGCATCGTTCCAAACACTCTGTGTTCCTGTACAAAAGTGATATTACAAAAACTACAGAAATCAATACAATTATTACCATATTTAAAAAAAAAAAACATAAATCCTTGAGGGGAAGTAGTTTTTCAAATCTTTCCATATGACCAATGTGTTATAGCGAACGAAAGATAAAAAAGTGAAGTAAGCTTGTCTCATACACACACGCACATGTTCACAAAAAAAAATGTTGTTTGTGTTTTTTGTTTTATTCCAGGTGACCAATTTAGCAGCTGATATTGTTTATATGGAGTAAAGCTGCGGGGTGGTTTATCCAATCCCAATCCATCCTGATTTATATCGCACTTTCAAAACAGCTGCAGCCGTAACAAAGCGCTTAACAAAACAGTTAACATAAAGTAAAATAATAAACACAACACATAACATAAAACACGGACAGTCGTACATTACAGGCATTAGTGTTGTGTTTAGTGGGTAACAAAAATTTACGACCAACGGTGATCCATTTAGCTACATTGTGAGCATATATCCACTTAACTCCGGGAAAGAGTGTTTGGCCACCGTGTTTGAAAGCAGGGGACAACTCAAGGGTGTCTCTCTTTCCTTGGTTTAGAAATGCAATCCTCATTAAAAATGTAATCCTGAAAAAAAAATCCACATTTCTAATAAATGTACAGTGAAACCCCTCTACAACAAAATCATGTCAAGACATTTTTCACAGCAGGGGGTTTTTCACTGTAGCAAATTTGAAACAGGAAAGTTGGAATGATGTTAATGCATGAAGATTTTTTTCACACTAGGGGGTATTTTCACCCATGTAGATTTCGTTATAGAGGAGTTTCACTGTACCTGTATTCTGATTACGCGTGTTTTTTTTGAGGGGGGGTTCCTGTAAATGAAACCAAGCTGTGGCGTGTCATCCGGGCCTTCATAGCCTTCTTTGCTGGCCTAAACATGATCAAAAGCATCGACTTGCACTTAAAACGTTGGTAATGATTGAAGCCCTACGTTTGAAAGGCACCACCCACGGTGTATTTTGGTACCCCACCAGCCTGACTGTAATTGCATGGGGCACAATAATTGCAACATCAGCTAATGGAGCGCTAGGGCTGAATCAGAGTTGAACAGAACTAGAGTGCCACCCCAGGATTGTCCCTCTTAGATGTGAAAGAACGTAAAATCAAATCAAAAAGGTGGTCTTAAAAACCTTCAGTTCAGCCATGTTTTTTTCATCGCTGCACTCCTCCACTCACCGTGTGAGTCAACCGCTTTCTTCCCAAGGCTTTCAGCCACCAAGCACTGAGTGAATCATGACGTGAATCATTAGATTTGGCCAAACTTTGTTGAAGAAGTTGGAAATGCTAACACAATGTGGAAAGAGAGAAGCGAGACAAGACGAAGATGACCCACTTAGCACAATTATCTCTAACGAAGAGACAGAAGAGTCGCAAGCTGGGGAAAACACACAATCCTAAATGCGTTAAATTAATCCAGATAATTCAATAGGCGATGATAAAACGGCACAATCAAGCCCCCTCTGGCTGTGGTGTTTGACTGATAGCGCACGGGGCTGGTTGATGCGAACACTTCCTCTGCACATGCTTCCCGTTCTCCGTCGGGCGGCGTGTAGGGCATCGGTGTTTCGAGGTTGTGTCTATTTGCGCAAAGTGAAACACATTTGCATGCTCGCATTAATGCACTCTCTCACACACACACAAGCGCACTCACACACACACGGCCGTCTATTGTCACCCTCGGACATTTCCCCAGCTTCATGTGAGATTCATACAGCGCGCTCAACCGTGGTTTCCCCCCCTCCGGGTGTATGCAAGTGCAGTGTCTGGGGTTTAGTAACAAGATCATTAAAATAATCAAATTATGATAAGAGCAACTCAGTGGTGCTGAAAGGACATGTTTTGAGAGCATAAGAGGCTATGCTGTTCGTGTGCAGGGCGGCGAGCGACCGAGGACCATCATCAACATTAGCTGGCAGCATGGGAACAAGCCTGCGGTGGATCTGAGCAATAATAACATTAGCGGCACTTTCTCACAATAACAACAGCGTAGGAAGTTCCTATTGTTTTGTAAGTTAAGCCCTGTACTTTGAAGCCTCAACGCATCAGCTTGTCGTAAGATGTTGTCAGGCTAACCTCCTTTTAGCAGCAGCCGGTTTGGAACCGGGGGCCACGAAAAGCGGCTCCTTTCATTGACTGCAAAAAGAAAAGAAAGAGCCACGGTGCCAAAGAGACTCACACATATCTTCGGAGTGAATGTCAGCACTTTTATCTCTTTGCTAAATATTGGTTTAATGAGAAAAATCCGAGTCCACCTTTAATTACAATTGTGCCTCTCCTCCCCCATTTGCTTACAAACATCTCCGCTGAGGCTCCGTCTTATTACGATCGCAGTTTGATCTGAATAGGAATTAAAACTACAGTAATGAGTTTATAGGGGAGTCTAATGGTCTTATGGAGCGTTTAAAAACATTGCTTCGGGAGCTTTGAAAGTTGTACGGTGTCTCCCCCTCGCTCATCATCTTCTCTCTTCTTACAACAAAGCTATTCATTTAAAACAATAATCTCAAAGTCATTATCGCATATGAAAAAGCCTGCAAATCAATTGTGTTTACGACACGACTGTTCATTAGATATGTAAATTCGCACATCAGTTGTGAGAACTCAGCAATTTAATTACAGTTGATGTATTTGCACTTACAAAGTAATTAAGCAAGTGTTTCATTTTCTCTCCTTCTCTTGCCTTTGACATGGGCTCTTTTGGATTAAGATCGATTCGAGCTTTAATGCTACGGAAAACTTGGCCCGGGCTTTTATCGCTTCTGACTGACACAGTCTGGCGGAGGAAGATGAGAGACCGACATATCTTCATTTGTCAAATATCAAACTGTCTCACTTGAACGATTTCAGAATGAAATGTCGCTAATCAGTGCTGACGAACGCATGCTGCTTGTCTCGTAGATAATGAGTCTGCCAGAGCGAAGAGGAGAAACAAACAGCTGAGGCGAAAGCAGAGAGAGACATTACGACCCGACAACACGCAGACACTCCATGCGCAACTGCGGTGGCTCTCCTGTGGATACAGAGCCATTACCACACATGACTCCTCGGCCGTTATAAAAAGAGGAAAAGGAAATGTTTTGTTTAGGGTGGGGGGCAGGATTTGGGGGGGGGGGGGCTTTTGGGCCAACTAAATCAAATATGTACCAACACGGTGAACCTCCGAAGTTGAGCTGTTACACATCAGAATTCGACTCAAAATGTTTACGAAAATTGTGCAGCGTTCAAAAGTAAAACAAACAATACTTGTGCCCACCGATAACCTCCAAATGTCTGAAGATACCTCATCGGCGCATGAGGCCCATGTCTCACATTTGTATAAGACTGGAACTCAGTCTCAACCTTTCATATCTTCTTGTGCAGCCACTGATTTGGAGGTTAACGTGCAACGAGTTCTTTTTTTTTTTTAATTATAGCAGACATCCAAAGGCCACATTGAAAGAACATTTTGAAATGTGCATTTGTTCAATTCCCGCCACACTAACAAAAGCCAGTTGAAGAAAAACAACTCAGATTTGAGATTAAAATGCTTTTTGTACTGCAGGAATCTACTCTGTGTGTTGCCACTGAAGCCGTGGCAAGAAGAAGAGAATGAACATTCATTATCAGGTTACAGTTGAAGGCGAACGTCAGACAAAAGGGTCAATGCACAACCAGAGAGACACTGCCAAGACAACCGCGGCCAGGAGAAAGATGAGAAGGGTTGAACGAGGGAGGCAGAAAGACAAGTCAAACTTTGAAGAAGAAAAGCCAATTAAAAAGAACCTCAGAGTGTCCAACTTTGGAACCACGCTGAGGCCAAATTCAAGGATGTCTCACCTGGGATGATGATGATGTGTTTAATTGCAAAGCTCTAAACCCTGATTGATACCTTTGCAATGCACACACACACACACACACACACACACACTTATATCCAAGAATTCCAGACATTCAGAATGAACCTGTGTGTTTTGCTCGCCTCCACTTTCGACCCAAAATGTCATGAGGGCATATAAACACACACACACACACACACACACACACACACACACACACACACACACACACACACACACACACACACAGGTGCTGCTGGGTGGACCATGGGGGCAGACGTAAAAGCACTCTCGCTCCACTGAGTGGAAAACTCAATCTTCTTATCTCAGCAACTTCGGATGGACAGACTCAGTGGAGGTGTGCGTGCCTGTACATATGTGTGTGTGCATGTGTGTGTCGGGGGGTGTTCATAGCAGAGATAGCCGGACAGAGCATCACAAAAAGAAAGGGAACCACTCGCTTCTTGAATGTAAAGCCAACATATTGTTCCTATTTAATCAGTGCAAGCAAATGGTGTAATGACTCCAAGACTAGACGTTTTTGGGAGTGGGGGTTCCACTGCTTTACCTTCTCACCAGCCAATTTTGCGACCAGCAGGCCCGACATGCAACACATTGCATCAGCAAATTGGGTCACTAGCAAAAGTAGCTATGACTCCCGGCGTGTTAAGACCTCCCACTTTCATCATTAGCATCTGAAAGCACACCGGTTGTGAGGATTATCACAGCCACGCTATTATCATAACTGTTAAGATAGCTACACCTTCATTGAAAAGATAATCAGCAAGGTATTATCTGCTGGGATAATAGCACCGTGTAAATGCTAAGATGCATCAACCTCTCCGACAATTATTATGAATAGAGTTTATGCTGCATTCTATGAGAGCCGCGTGTCGCCACAGATCTGATTACGATAACGACGGTGTGTCTTGCGATGATGATTATTTCGACAATTGCCACAATGATGGATGTGGGGGGGCGGGGGGGGGGGTTCAGGTTTGAGTACACCTTCTAGGTGTACATTCACATCAGATATTGCTTGGACAGAATTTGTTCCCATCTATTGAAATCGTTTTTGTGTAACACAGTCCCTCTGTCACATCTAATTGTCGACACTTGATGCAAACCATGGAATAAACGACTCCACTGGTAAAGTCACATTAGTGTGGCTGGTTCCCTAATGTCTCAGGAAAAACAACCTTTAAAAAAGTGCCGCAGAGAGAGAGCAGCAGCTCAATCCTGGAAGTCTAAACTGGGATTGGAGGGAGCCACCGCAGACAAGAACTTTAGCATCTCAGAGGTTCACACTGGTTTTTGGAGGAATGCTGTCAGTTCACATTCAAGGAGCCCTTGCGCATGGCAAAAAGAAAACCGACATTCAGGAGTGTTGTTCAAAATGGGGTTACTGTTAACACAGCAGTTTCGAGAGTGCATTCGAACCCCCGTGCACACTTCATCAGAGTTTTGTAATAAAGGAATAAAATGTGCCAAAAGTTGTCGTTGTTGAAGTGGACTGTCATCCCAGTCATACATGCAATCGGGCGTCCATAGTATTGGAACAGCAAGGCCAATTCTTGCATATTGAAGGCATTTAGCTTTCACATCAAAGGATGAACATCAGACAGAAGTTCAGAATTCCAGCTTTGATTTCCTGATCTAGATGTGTTAAACACTCAGGACAGAGCATCTTTTGTTTGAAGCCACCCACTCTGGAGTGAGCAAAAGTATTGGAATGGACAAATTAACTTTTCAATTCTCCATCCGTGAATCAATTTTCTCCTCCGCTTATCCTCACGAGGGTCGGGGGGCATGCGAGGCCCCATCCCAGCTATCTTTGGGCAGTAGGCGGGGTACACCCTGACCTGGTTGTCAGCCAATCGCAGACTTAAGAAATTTGCATCATAATATTTGGTGGCATCTGCTTACCCTTGCAATAACTGCATCAAGCCATTGACTTCACTCGTACCTCAACAATGAGGGCAAGAACACATTAAGCTGATTGGGCCTCCAGTTCCCGTGATGTCCCCGGGCTCCCTACTCGCTCCTGAAGGTTAATCGGGTTACAGTATTACTAAATGAAAAGTCAAGAGCTTAAATCCTGCACACAGGTTGTTTTTTCACCCTCTTATCGTATTCACTTCTAGCTGCGTATTCACTTCTAGACCCCTGTGCAATCTAGACTAAAGAAACCAAAACAGATGCAAATGGTGATTCAACAAAGGGCCAGATGATGAATGTTGAGGTGGCAGATTTAACTGGGATTTCCAACAAATGACGTTGTCAGTTACCTCATGTCATCAGTCAAACTCACATGGTGACAAACATTCCCCTGCCCCCTTTTGTTTATGAGTGTTGCAATTCCACATGAGTCAGATGCAGCTGGTCTGCTTACTGCCAACAGTACAATTTGACCTTTAAGGCTCCACAGTCCAGGAATAGCAGACAAACTCCAAACAGAAAGGTTGGGAACAGTCCAGATTCAAAATTTGAACCTACATCATGTAACGCCAGAAACACAAAAACATCCTTTTCTCATTGTGATCGATTCCTGCCTGACTTTTGTTTTTTTACCACAGTGAAAATGCCTGTGTGAATGCTGAGGGGAGAAAAAAAAAATCCCTCGTGACAGATGCCGTTTTAAGATGAGGAGGTGGGGTAGCAGAGTCAGACAGACAGAGAAAGAAGGAAGGCTGTCGCCTGATCCAGGTGTCACACAGAGATGTACAACAGCTGATGGAAGTGGAGGAAGAAGAGAGAAGAAGTATGCGAGACAGATAAAGGGAGGCTGGAAGTGTGTGTGTGTCCTGTCAGTCACTCACAGAGGGGGGACAACGACAGACCACAATGGGGCCTTCAGTGCCTGCTTGAAAGTTGTAATTTAGCATGAAGAGCCATTGAAGTGGCGAGCCTAAATATAGCCGCGCATATACATTGTGTCTTGTAGAGAGGATGGCAATTAACAGCCAATTAACTGAACAACCGGGGTCAGCAGCAGCAGAATACCATCGGTGGGTGTGTTGCTATGCTGCCGGATACAGTAATCCAAAGAGACAAAGAAGAAGGTTTGGGGAGCGATAGGGCGCACCGTGTATCTTTTTCCTTTTGAGCAAGGCAGCATTTTAAGATTGGAAGGGGTCCAATTATCTGTCGCCTGTGCATCAGCATGAGTCTGACATCTGACAGGCCTGTCAACCTGCAGCAGCAGTCTTAAATCGGTGACATTGGCGTTTCCTAACCTTTACTGAGCCAAAAAAAACATTTTACGTTTAGGAAAGCTCACCGCACACCCCACAAATAAAAGTGCTACAAACAGAAATACTGAAGTAATGAAAAACCTGTCTCGATTTTCTCTAGTGTTTCATATTAAATTTATGGTTCTTTTATCTTTATTTTAACGTAGCATATCTTGTGTAACACCGAAGTGGTCATTTCTAAAGAGGCTGAAATTTATTATTGGTATACATATTATTTTATTGCTTGAATAATAATACTAATCATCATAATAATGTTGAAAAAATACATGGGAAGAGGACCTTAAAAAAATAATGACATATTAAATTTGCAATTCAGCCCTACTGTACTTCTAATGGAAGAGCATTGAATTGGTTCTGCCAGTCAGTATTTGTCACACTGGTACAGGCAGACAAATAAAGACAGATTTTTAATTATTAAATTTGAATTTTCAGACAAATTAAGTCATAATGGATTTGGTTTCCCACAGTCCCCATGAGGACCTGTCAAAGCAAACTCTATATATAGGATGTAGCAGCACCCTGGTTGGGAATTGCTGGCTAACACGTGATCAATTACACCAGAAAGGGGATTTTGTATTTCATTTGTTATTATTGTAGATATTATGAGGTTTGGGGTTTTTTTCTTCTTTTTTTTCTTCTCATTTCTCTCCACAAACCCTCTCAACAAAGCAGACAGTTGAGGCAGATGGCCATCCCATCTTGCGTCTGATTCTGTCCCCCCCCCACATTCGAAGGATTTTCAGGGGTGGGGGGGTGTTGGGAATCTTGTCAAAGTGTGTGCTCATGGTACCTTTGGGGAAGTGCATTTCCAAAATGTTAGAATTACAGTATGATCCACTGTGTCAATCATGGTCTCACAAAATCATAACACAGTTACCAACACCGTTTTGGGGACTGAATGTCGGTCATTGGGAAAAACCAACGCAAATGACTATCAATGTTGAGTTACAGAAGAGGCATTGCCGTATGCAAAACGAAAATAAATGAAGAGGAATGGTGACATCCAAAGATAATGCTCAGTTTTGAATGCTATTCTCAATGAATTATCGCCTGCACATGTGAGTGGCATACAGTACATATTACAATATGTCAGTTGTCGTAATTTTCTGTGTTGTGTAAATCAAAAATAAAATACCTCTGACAGTATCAGTAAAAGAAACTACACCAAAATTGTGACAATGTATTTGTTATTATGACCACCAGTCAGCATATACAGTAGTCGCAGTGGGTAAAATTGCTGTCTGTGTGTCCGGGTGTGTGTCACCACTCTGTACTGCGATGCATTGATTGGCCAATTTGTGAGAGCTTACGAAGATATAGCGGTAGACCGAACACAGCCCAGCAAGTCCCCTCCTAATTACCTCGCCTTTGAAAAGGCACCTCCTCGCTTGAAAAAAACAAGACGCGTCATTAACGCCGCTGCGACAAACACCCCACCTCTAACCCAACCAAGGCATCACTGCCTTCTCCGCTGCAGCTGATAACACCTTGTTCAGAGGCCGTGATCAAGGGCGAGCCAGCTCCTCCTCATCCTCATCTCCTCTGCAACACCACCTGCGTAATTGCTGCACCTAACCTTTTCAGCGGTGCCTCTGTTGGGAGTCAGGCAGCCAGCCCAATTGGGCTGCGGTTATTAATAGAATCTCATTTCATGCCTCCATCGGATAAAACAAAGGTTGGGTTTCACTGAGCAAGTTTGATCTTATTAATGCTACTGTTGAGCCGGCAGAGGCACGCTTTCAAGCCGGCTGTGCGCGTGTGTGTGGCCACGGTTGTTGAAAATGAGGCTGTGAAGGGATTATATGGTCAATTTCATCAGTAGGGGAGTTCATGACCTTTCTTTGCTGCTGTTAAATGAAAGACTTTAGGGCCTAAATGCTCAGTGATGATGAATTTCTGGGTGAAGCCATTTTTTCCACTTGTCCAGTTGTCTTATTTTGCGCTTCATGATGTGCCACACATTTTCAAGTGGAGACAGGTCCGGGCTGCTGGCAGGCCAGTCAAATACTCTCTTTTAATATGAAACCATGCTGTTGTAACGTATGCAGACTGCGGCTTAAAGTTTCAGGGACATCTATAAAAAAGGCAATGATTAGATTTTAGCAACGTGTTGCTCCAAAACCTTTACAGATGTGCAAGTTACACATGCCATGGGCACTAACGCAGCCCTCACAGATACTGGATTTTGAACCTTGCGCTGATGACATTTCAGATGCTCCTTTTCCTCTTTGGTCAGGAGGACACGAACGAAGTTGATGAGTTCTAAAAAAAAAATTCAAATGTGGACTTATCAACCTTGCCCTGCGATTGGCTGGCAACCGATTCGGGGTGTCCCCCGCCTACTGGCCGAAGACAGCTGGGATAGGCTCCAGCACCCCCCTCGACCCGAGTGAGGATAAAGCGGTTCGGAAGATGAATGAATGAATGACTTATCAACCCACAGTACACTTTTCCAAATTGTGTCACGCCATCTCAGATGAGCTCAGATTCAGAGAAGCTGTCGGCATTTGTGTCAACTTGTGTTGTAATATTTACATTTGTTTGATGATGGGTAACATTTGAATGTGACAATCATGCAAAAAAAAAAACAGTCAGGAAGGGGGCACAAGACTGACTGTTCACCAGTTCAGGGTGTTCCTCACCTCTCTCTCACAGTCAGCGATTAGAGATTTGCTGTAACCAAAAACTGAATTTGCAAGAAATAGCAGCCTTTAGCTTTCCTTATTTGAAGTGAATATACAGTATTTTCTGTAAGATGTACCGGCTCATTGCAAAGACTGCATTATGTTTTTTTGTTTAGGTTATATTTGGTTTTGTGCCCTTTTTGACTGCACCTGTTCTCGGTCAGTCTTCCTCCCTGCTTTTTAGGGTCCTCCAACTACCACCACGCAAAACGTGACAGACTGTCTCCTAATCGAATGGTGCTGGAGAGCAGGGCAAGCAGGCTGGATGGGATGCATCTTCAGAAATCCTTTTCAAGAAGGACAACACAAGGAGCAAGCCTTCAACTTAACAGTGGCCTCACTGACATTCTCCGCAGCTCATGCGTGGCCGCACTGATACGAAAGATGCTTTCCTTTTATTATCGGTTTGATCTCTCTCACCCACGGTATTTTTGCTTTTGGAGCGATGTTAGCGGACTTTTCTTTTAAGACCGAATGACTCTTGGGTTGTGATGTTGATGTGACGGACACATCTTTGGTGCGACAGGATCTCTGCACAGATGATGGAGTCAGCCCTAGTTATGTGGTACGTGCGGGTGGGGAGGCTCACACAAAAGTAAGAAGAAGGCAGGGTGGGGGTTGGGGAGGGGGGGGGGGGGGTTTGTCACAGCAGGTCGACCAAGACCGGCTACCAATTCTCATTTAGAGAAACTACTCATAAAAGGTTTGCTTTCATCTGGCATTGGGGAAAGCAACAGAGAAGCAATCATTATACTGTCGAACTAAACTTGTATCCCCAGCCCCCCATACATACACACATTAAAACATATCTCTCTCAAATGCACACACTGTTGAGTAAGTCTGCTAGCCTTAGCTCAACCCTGCGTAAATGAAAAGTCTGACCAGGAAAAGCGTTCATGTGCAATAAGGAGGTGTGTGGGTGGGTGGGTTGCCGTCTTAATTGGGACTTAATGAGGGAGCCAGGGGCATGGGAGTGAAGAGAGGGGAGGGGATTACCTTGCAACAATACAGTGAGTGGGAGGGGACTCCAACACCCCCCCCCCCCTCCAAACATACATACATATTCATTTTAATCTCTGGTGGACTAATAGGGCAGCGATCTCCTTGGAAACAGATGTGTGTCAACATACACACATATGACATTGTGACTGAGTGACATGGTCACTACTACGCTTCAATGTTGGATGGTTGGACCACATTGGAAAATGTGACGACTGACAGCGGTAAATCTTTGGACTGATTCCACGACGTTAGAAGCTCACATTTTTGGGTGCTGAGCAAAGTGGCAAAGATTTGTCACCGTGTTGTTTTCCTTCCTTCTCACAGTCCACTCTCTCAGTCCTTCTTTCTGTTCTTCCTTCCTACCTTCCTTGCTATCTTATTTTTCTGCCTTCTGTCAATTCATTCTTGTGTCAATAATTTCTTCCCTTCCCAACTTTTTCTTGCCACATTCCTCCCTGTATTCTGTCCTTCCCTCTTTACTTTCTTACAAATACCCTTCCCTCCATCAATTGTTCTGTCCTTCCTGTCATTGGGATTTCCTTTCTTCAATCTTTATTTTCTTGCTTCTGTCACTCATGCCTTCGTTTCCTGTTATCCCTTCATTTGTGTTATTTCCGTCCACCATCACCACGCAACATGACACCATCTTCCCTTCTTTCCATTACTTTTCAATCATTTCTATCCACCTTTAAGTGACCGCCCCTTCCCGTCTTCGATTATCGCTTAAGTTGGTTATTTTCCCTTTTTTCATTTCGAGCACTACACCTTCCTTTCTTCCAATTCTCATTCCTGTTCTAGTGTTTCCATCCTTTTTTTTCTCTCTTTCCTTTGCCTACCATGTCAGCCTGCTCATGTCGCTCATCTATATTTATGTACTCCATATTGAAAAGTACTTGTGTGTTCAGAGGCGAAGCTGTGCGGTGCCCCTCACTGCAATTACTGATTAATTACAGGGAATTAAAGCAATTACAGCTGCAGAGATGCACAATTAAGGAGCACGTGCTTTCATGACGCCACACACTAGATTACAATGCAAATACTTTTCTCTTTTAATCTGTCACACTGTTTTTCTTTTATTTTTCTCCGCAGCACTTCCAAACACTACTGCTGCACACACACACACACGCACACACACACACACACACACACACACACACACACAAAAACAAAGACACGCGCGCGTGCACAGGGGCAGGTTTTCCAGTTCATTAGATAGTATTTAATTTGAAAACACCTCTGTGCTGAGGGAGATGAAAGTCGCCCCAGGAGATGAAAGCTGAAGCAGGAGTGGGCGACGAGAAAGGGATTCCACCATCTGTCCCCTTTGGTGTCACAAACTGGAGACAGCAGCCACCAACAACTTGACAGCAATGCGGGAAAAGAGAGATGAAGATTGTTTCATTTTGTCCCTGATGATAGTTGAAATGACTAATTTACTATTTGTCATGAGACTAAAATCACTGGCTTGAGATTGCCCTTAAAGAAGGGGTTCTGTCCTTTAGTGTCACTGCGGGACGCACTTTCACATGAGGGTTTGTTTTTTGCACTCACAAAATCATAAAGTATCAAAAGTCTTCCTTTGCCAAAATAAAAATATTTCTGATTGGCACCTCAAATGAGTTTTCATCAACAATATGGGGCGCAAATTTACAATAAATGTCATTCTGGGGTTGCTAAACAGTCTTATCATAATGTTAGAATCGCTGAAATAAATCATTATCAGAAGGTAACAGCTATTTTCAACCATTGTCTGCAACAAGCATTTTTTTAACTGTTTGGTATTTTTAATATATCCTGCTGAACTTCATTGTGAATCCATTCAGTGAAATAAAATATTTTGGCATTGCTGATATGATGAGAAAATATTGGGAAGATATAACACAATCCATATTTTGACAGTGAGCTTTATAGCCATATAGTTAAAGCAAGATAAAACAAGAACAAAAGGATCACTTTTAAGTGTTTCTTGATTTTTCTATTGATTGGTTGTTAGAATAGAAAATACAATGTTGTCATGTTTTAAAGTTTCATCTTGTTACATGCTTCATTGTGTTCAGAACATTTGGCACACATTAGAGGCACAGAGAATCAGGGGTCAATTCGAGGCCAAGGGACCCGAGCGCATGGTACCAGACCATGCGCTCCTTATCTCAGAAAGGAAGATTTAACCCTGGACGGAAGGGGGTGTTTGTGCGCTCCATCACGAGAAAGGGTCACGAGCCAGGTTACCACATATCAATTCAGAGGGACGCCAATCGTTAAAATGTCGACGTGTCTGTTAGTTTATGGACGCTGGTGCTGAATCCATGGGAATGCTTTGTCTTTGGGGCGGCCCAATTTGGACCGCCCAGGGGTGCGACATGTTAATGAAGATGGGAGTGTTTTTCTGATATATTCCTTGTCATTTGCATATACAGTCAATAAAAAGGCCGGCAGAGGTTGCAGAGGTCGGGTGTCAGGTGGGAAGCTCACGGTGAGTGACTTCCTTGAAACTGCACCTCCTGCCGGCAGAGAAAGACAATCTGTTCCTGTGTTCGAGCCTTTGTTGACCGTCCGAGCGAACATCTCTGACATTACTTGGGGGCTCGTCCGGGATGGCAAAGCCTCTCCTGCGGCTGGCGATCTGCGGCGACTGAACCAAATCGGTGCACCGTCGGGGCCTACTGGGACTTCGAAGACCCCTTTTCTCGGGGCCAGGAGCCGGGTCGCCTGCCGACGGGGACGCGAACGCCAATCCAACGGACCTGGGCGGGCTCGTTCACCAGGACGGATTGGAGGAAAACTAAGGTCAGTCTGATTGACGATAATTGTGCACCGGTGGCTCTAGAAGTGGGTACCAGTTTCCACATTAGTGACTGCTTGAACTGGATTGGTTCAGGCTGTCATAGGGCTAAGTCTGGAAACCGAAATTGGCTCCCACAATGAAGTGGGTGCCAGCTTTCATATTAGTGACTGCTTGAACTGTACTGGTTTAGGCTGTCATAGGGCTTAGTCTGGAAACTGAAGTTGGCTCCCGCAACACAGGTTCTGATCATTCCTGTGTGTGTGTGTCTGTGTTTGCGTCTGTGCGTGTTGGAGTGAATGTCGCAAGCTTGATGTGTGTGTGTCGCGCGCTGTTTCTCTGTGTGTGCATATGTCTGTTTGGGGGTTACGATACTGTGTGGTGCCGTAACCCATATAATACGCAGTGGGGTTGTAAACAGCAGACTTTTGTGGATGCGCTATGCAAGAAAATCCCGCAGACTGGGCTGAAGCGGATTTTACCTCGATTGTGATTTTGACTTGCTGTCCCACTGATGAGATCCAGTTTTTAGTGTCCGCCCTATGCGGTTGTAAACTGGACCAAATTGGGATTAAACACTAACAACAACAACAAAAAAGAGGGGAGGGAAGTTGCGAATATGGAACTAGAATAATTCGCTCCGGTTCGACAGTGATCGTGAATGTTTAATTCGGCGCCGGTACGTAGCATTTTATTTTGACAGAAACATACCGGAGCGAGAGTGCGACTTCCTGTAAATTCCTGTGAATACAGTACTTTCAGTCGTTGCTAGGCACAACATGGCGACGCGGTCTTCCCGTCGCTGGGAACGAATTAAAAAACACAAGACGACAACGCGTCACGATGAAGAAGCATTGTTTGAAAAAACACGGTTAGCTGGAATAGACGATGACGGAGCGATCTGACTTGTGCAAGTAATTAATGTTTATTACGCCGAGGGAAACCAAAACACCAAAAGTCCTCGAAAAAACAAACAAACAAACAAACAAACATAGGAAGCCGTTTGATTCCTCCAAATTCACTTCTGAGGAACGAAGGCTTTTGAAAGAGGGTAGATGTTTTCGTTGTGGCGAAAAAGGCCACGTAAAGCGACTATGCAGGCGTAGACAGAACGAGGAGGCGAAAAAAGAAAAAACAACGGACCTACACGCGGCTTCGGGATCCTCAGACTTCAGGCAGTCGTAGGGGCCCCGCATTCAAAAAAAAAAAAAAAGGCGACGACACCCTTGTTTCTGCTTTGGCGGGCGAAGTGTCGGAATGTGGTCAAGTCCGACAAGGACCGATCAAATCAAACTGCCCTGAGTCTGGAGGTGCCGAATTGACGATAATGAATGAATGCTCGTCGGTGGCAAATACCAAATCAATAATGCGATGTAAATCGTATTTAAATATTTATTCATGAAACAGAATAAAGTTGGTCTGACGGCGATGTTTATTGAACTATATGTTTATTAAAATATAAGGGTTAAGCGAAAGGAACATTTGATATAATATGGCGTATGATAATACTGTAAACTGGTGAGTCTTAAGTTGGATAGAGGCCTGAAGGCAAGGAAACTGTCGAAAATGTAGTTGGACGGTCGCAGACCGCGCGGAAGGGAATGCTGGACGGTCCAACTGTTGAGTAGGTACTGATTTGAATGGTAAAGTTAAGGTACATATGAGTCATGATGATAATGCTGTAGTCTGTACAATAAAAGGAGAGAGACTGATAATCATATTAGTGATGAATGGCGTTCTGTTGGAATCCTCATGTGACATTGGCACATGTAGAACGTTTCTTATTAGAGAAAATATACACTAAAGTGAAGAAAGCAGTGTGATGAGTAGTCAGAAATTGATTTCTGATCTGGGCATGTTATTTGTGCCCGTCATTTGTGTTTTTGCTCTTATGGCCTGTAATATTTTATATATATGATGATGTTTGACTGCCTCGATGAGGGGCCAGGATGTAGGGAGAAGAGAGAAACGTGTTGAGGATTCCGCAGTCCTCCAGAGGGAGGGGGGCTGGGTGGATGTAGTGCTCTTCTTGCAAATAGAAGTGTGAAGAGAATTGTTGTTTTAGATTCAAGTCAACTTGTTGCCAGATGTGCTCTTTGTGTGCTGCAATTTCTCTCCTCTCAATCACAGGGGCGAGAGAAAAGCAGTCTTGACCGCTTTTCTGCATACACCTTGTTTTTGAAGCAGTTGTTGACGAAAGAAGAGAGGAACAGAGTCTCCTTTTCGACAGAGGATCAAAGATGTGCACATGTCTGCAACAGGCTAAGTTTGAAAGAACACAGAAGCTGAGATTTGTTCTCAAGTGGTGAGTAGTGACGGTTCGGAAATTGAAGATGAGCTAAGTAGATAGACAATGTTGGATTGAGTGTGTTGAAAGTAAGTTTTGCATGTGCGTGTAAAGACTGAAAGAAATAGAGAAGGCAAGAGTTTGAAAAATAAAAAACAGGTTAATGGACAATGCTAATTGGAATGCAATTAAGGCTATATTACGTTGAGTGGACTGCTTGACCATTGCTGTCCACATTTGAAAGGAAAATGATTGATGAAGTAACAAGAACGAAGTTATGGTAATCAAGGCAGCACGGTTCTTACTCCACCGCATGGAGGAGGGAGCGTTGAATTCCGTGCCATCCTTCACATAGACAAGGCAGGAGAATTAGGAGCGGATGGCCAGCCTGCGGGCAGGAGGCCTGTGCTCACCGGACACATGAAGAATGTGTCTTTATTTTTCACAATTGCAAACACTGTTCCAAGTTTTAAGATATTGAATGAATTAAGAAAAGATATACACTGTGTTTATTAACAGAGGGGCACTCTAATTACAGTGTGAGCTCTGCTGGGACCCTCCATGCAGGTCGTAAACCGCATGGAAAGGGGGGGGGGGGGGACACACACAGTCAAGCAATTCAGCAGCCCCCACCCAATTCCACTGTGGATTGAGCTCCCTCAGTCTGCCCAAGACAAGTTATAGACAATTGGTAATATTAGGAAAAATGCAAAGGAAAGAATGAATGAATAAATAAAAATAGTATTTTCGAACTGATGACTGCCATACTACTGTGGGATCAGGGACTGACCGAGGCTTTATGAACTTGATTCAATTTTTGACTTATTTGATGGATATTGTTAATCTGTGGCTACCAATTTCGATTTGTGTAGCACAAACTGATGTTTGAAAAATTATGGCTAATTCTCCCACTTTTTCCCCACCATAGATGACGCGAACTGGCAAATTTATTTCTTATTTTATGTGCAGCAATTTGGAATCAAAAGCCGAGACGGTGACTGAGAAATCATCGAAGCTACAGAATGACGACTGCACTTACAAGAGGCCAAGGGTCTCCAGTAATGCATGCAAAATAAAAATTTAAGAAAAGGAGAAAATTGAGAAATGTAATCGAATATGGATCAGTGTCTCTGTACAGGCTCCACCATGGCTGACCCTACCCCCACCCAAGCTCCAGGCCCACTGGGAGGCCAAGATGGCATAGCTGTGGAGGGGGGGTTAGGAGGTGATGTGGGCCAGTGCGGGGGTCATTGGGGACCAAGCTGACTCCTCCACTGTGGTGAGATAAAACGGACATTGGAATGCCTGCGCTCCTCCATCCGCCTGTCTGGCAATCAGACTCTGATTTACAAGCTCCGACTCCTCCACGAAGCCTGTACACTGATAAGCCACGCCGCCCACACGTGAATGAGGCCCAACTGCCACATGGGTACTCCGACGCCCCAACAACGGGGGTCACCACCGGCCTCACCGAAAGACTGTCCGCTGAACTGAACATGCTGGATTGCAACTTGCTCGTCAAAGCCAAAAGTCTCCAGGCTTGCTGCTCAGATGACTGAAAGTCACACTGCCGAATGAACAATTCTCACCGCCAACACAAAGCTGACTGTTGCTAACGTCAGTAGATGATCCACCACCGAACTCTGTGACCATTGTCAGCCTTGGGCCTCCATGGTTCTTCCCGTACTGCCCTACAGTCCCGAATGACCCCACCCCACTGCACAATGCTTTTGACAGACTAGAGAACAACATTTAATCGCATGGCCTGGTTGGTTGAAACACAAGGCAATTTATTTAATGTTCCCTATTCCTAAATTGTTGTAGGTTCAGAGGAGGGTGTGCCAGCCGGAGTGGACCTGTCAGAGGATCTCATTGACTGGTATTGTATTGCATGACCATGAAACACATTTTTCTCATATTGAGTCCTACTCATCTAGCTAAGGAATTGGAACCAATGGTAAAGAGGGTAGGCACGTTCTCAATTAGAAATTGTTTGAAATTCCTAAAGTAATGTGTTTGCCGTCTACTCAAATTAATGAAAATGTTTTTCACACACATTTTTGGAAAATTGTTTTTCACATAAATTTTTTGAAAATCGGTTTTTGCATACATTTTCCCATGGTGAATTTGACCAACACATTTTTCCACATTATGCTTTCAGAATCATATAGGGGGATTTCTCATTCACTCGTCTTGGTGGTAAAATACTTAATGTGTTAATAGTTAATGTGTTTCCAAAATATATAGATATATATTTTTTTTTTAGTCAAGTAGCATCGCTTCCCGACCTCCAAACGCCGTTGTACTCATTTGGTACACTGATGATCTTCTTGCGACACCTTTTGAGGTTTGCTCTTCGGAAGCCACTAGGTGGCTCATTTAACTTTTTTTGCGGTTTCAAACGGAAAGGTAAATTGGCAATGTGCTCGCCGCCGTTATATTTTTGGGAGATTTGCACGGCGATGTCGGTTTTTCTCGTGCGGCCTGATTGCTTCAAGCTGCTTTATTTGGATATTTTTGACGATGAAAACCCTATTTCTACTGTTATTTTTCAGGAAAGAGAGGGGGAAAAGTGGATGACGGATTTTGACCTACGTCAGCATGCAATTGGACCCAAATCAAACAAGAAAGATTCAGCATGCTTCGGACGTACGGCAGCATTAGGAACATTTTTACAAAACGTTGATCACATTGTGTTAGACAGTCCCTTGAAGTGGTCCCTACTTGTCACAGTGGCTGCATTTGTCTGTTCGAAAATGTTTACAATGTCAGTAGAACAAACTGAGAAATTAGACAAGACCATACATAAACCCAATCTGACATATGAATCAGAAGGGATCAGTGCAGCGGATGGAATGGTTGAAGGCTAACCTCAACACCTCGTTGCTGCGCTGCCCTTTTCCGCTTTATAAAAAAACAACAACAAAAAAACGGGGGAATAGACTCAGAGATGATTAGTATGCCACGGTAATATTTGAACCAGATTATAGTGCATTCAGACAGTTATCGCTTTAGACATTTAACAGAAAGGCTGATTTGACTCATTTGGTAGTATGACGATGGCCATCCGTCGAAACAATTACAGTTCCAAGAAACTCAAAACTTAAGAGAAAACAGATAGCCCAGGGAGTTGGTAGCAGTTCTGAGGACACTGGAGAGGGCATCGTGGTTGGAGGTTAACACCCATATTGATTCAGTCGATGTGGTTAGGACAATTTTTACGGATTTACAATATTTAGAGGAAAGATGGTAGAATGCATGTTTTCCACCCTAACCACCTTCTTGCAGACCAGGAGAGGGCATCTCCTATGGAGGAGAACTCCAGATGGAGTGGCCAGGAATGAGACTGACGTATCCCGAGCAGCCGTATGTAAGGGTCCTAAAGCGGAAGTGGCACCAGCCGAGATGGATGGGACCCAACGAAGTGACGGACGGGACCAGTCATGCTGTCCGTCTGAGAGGGAAGCACAGCCCCAGGAGCATCTCCGACTTCAAAGTGAAATTCGGAAGGACGACTGGACGTGAAACCAAGACAACGCTATCAGGGGGCCCTAGCGACGCCAGTCCCACAGAGGAGAACCAGCACCCAAGTTCAAGTGCGCCCCGTGCGCGCACCATCGAAAGACCACAGTAGGAGAGAGGGCTTTCCGTGGTAAACACAACCCTCTCAGGAAAATGGAGCAGAGCCCATGAAGGGCAGTCAAGTGTTGCTTATGCATCATCAGCAGCATCATCATCATCATCATCAGGTGGCTACAGAGGCCCAATGCCGTGAGGCAGGGGGCAATGAACCACAGGAGGAAGAGACATTGCAACGTTTGTTAAAAGAAGATACCGGTGTAGGAAAATTTAGTCTCACTGCAGGACCTATTGGTACCACACTCCCACGTGAACGTCTGTTTAAACTCGTAAAACATAGAATGAAGTGTGGTGTTTGTATCTCCCTCTCCCTTGAGTGATTAACAGCGCCCGAGTATGATCTTTTGTGACCCCCATCAAGTCCCCCCAGGAAGGAATTTCTGTCTGGACTTTGCCATCATGCGAGGATCGAATTGCATCAACCTTCCTTTGTTTCAGATTTTTACACAAGGGGCAGGAATGCCCGCCTTTTGTGATCGTATTATTCCTATATTAATATGAGTAAGTTGTGTTTCTTTCCCGACAAAAAAAAGGAAAAAAATGGGGGGGGGGGGGTGAAATGAGAGGTTTTCTGTTCGACTTGTTTGTGAGCTAAGGTTAATAATGTTATGTTGAACCATTATGACTGTCCTAATAGTTGCTCCAGGCCCATGATGAGAATTCAACACTTAAAGTTGAGCAGAGCACACATGTGGATTTACATGTTTTTCAGAAAATACTTTTTTATAGTATGTCATTGCTGACGTGTCTTCAAAATGAGTTTAACTGTTCACAAGTGCCGGTGATGTTTTGGAAACTTTCGGGAAAGCATTATGTGAACGCATAATTACGTTTTGGTATTTCGTCTGTAATTAGAAGTGACAATGGGAACACATTTTGTGAATGGTTGATGTTTCCGGGTTTATTTTTATTTTTTATTCTTATACATGTATTGGACTGAAAAAATTAGACGATATATCTTAGTTTCCCATTTTATGCGTGGCTGTTGCAAGAGAAAGGGTTTCTGTCCTGCATTTTATCCCTATATACACGATATATGCTATGCACTCCCTTGGGATGTTTCCAGGACAGTTTTTCCCCCTACTCGCGCAATCGCTGTCGAATTGATGTTTGATGTTACTTTAAAACTTGTCAAGAGGACGGAATGTTAGAATAGAAAATACAATGTTGTCATGTTTTAAAGTTTCATCTTGTTACATGCTTCATTGTGTTCAGAACATTTGGCACACATTAGAGGCACAGAGAATCAGGGGTCAATTCGAGGCCAAGGGACCCGAGCGCATGGTACCAGACCATGCGCTCCTTATCTCAGAAAGGAAGATTTAACCCTGGACGGAAGGGGGTGTTTGTGCGCTCCATCACGAGAAAGGGTCACGAGCCAGGTTACCACATATCAATTCAGAGGGACGCCAATCGTTAAAATGTCGACGTGTCTGTTAGTTTATGGACGCTGGTGCTGAATCCATGGGAATGCTTTGTCTTTGGGGCGGCCCAATTTGGACCGCCCAGGGGTGCGACATGTTAATGAAGATGGGAGTGTTTTTCTGATATATTCCTTGTCATTTGCATATACAGTCAATAAAAAGGCCGGCAGAGGTTGCAGAGGTCGGGTGTCAGGTGGGAAGCTCACGGTGAGTGACTTCCTTGAAACTGCACCTCCTGCCGGCAGAGAAAGACAATCTGTTCCTGTGTTCGAGCCTTTGTTGACCGTCCGAGCGAACATCTCTGACATTGGTCCATTGATGAATTGAATGATCGGCTAAAAATTGATTTTTCATTCAAATGTAGTGCAAAATCCAATTTTATCCAATTAAAGTTCATTAACCATTTTTTGTTGGGGTTTTTTTTGGCGTTACCATTAAGCAATATTACAGAGGGAGTGATTACCTGTATGTCATCACTCATGGAATTTCTCTTGTACGCCCTGAACTGGTTGCCAGCCATTCGCAGGGCACACATAGACAAACAACCATCCGTGCTCAAAATCAAACCTAGAGACAATTTTGAGTGTTCCGTTAATCTACCGTGCTTGTTCAAGGAATGTGGGAGGAAACAGAGTACCCAGATAAAACCCACGCAGGCACATGAAGAACATGCAAACTACACGCAGGAATTTGAGCCCAGGACCTCTGCACTGTGAGGTGGACGTGCTAACCAGTCGATGACTGTGCCGCTAAATAAAAGTGGATAATGACATAATTAATCTTGTCTGCCCGGTGACCTTATTGTGCCGGTGCATGTGTGACAACAATGAAAGGTTATTTAAAACCATTTATTCGGACTGAATTGTTGAGTAATATTTGAATGAGCAAATTCCGGTTTCATTTTCCTGTCTATTTGACTATGTGCTATTTGAAAAATAATGAAATAATCAGAAATTACTCACCAGTTACTCAACACTTAATACTTGAGTCGTTTTTCCATCGAATACTCATAATCAAGTAATTATTTGGCAGAGTGATTTTTACTTTTACTTCCCTGGTGACTGTGAAATGATTGAGTGGGTGGACATATGAAGGAATTCCTGACTTTCTCGGCCAGCGCATCAGATTTTTATGATGATGTGAGTCCACGGTGAACATGACGCTTAAGCCGCAATTTTCTTTTTTTTTTCCACAACTTGTTCCATCTGGGTGCAAACAGGGGGGAGATGGTGACAGGAGCCCTAATGTCAACAGAAAGTGCAGAGTAAATGAAGAGTGACATCTTGACAGCTTAAAGTCAAAAACACATTTGTCCCACTTGACTTTCGACTAGTTATAAGCCTTCATGATTGAAGGCAAAACAATTCAGATACACCCGAGAAGCAGTCAAATAAACAAAAACCTGTGGAGCAGAGATTGATAGGTGACAGAGTGTTTCTCTCTTTGTCTCTCTGGCACTCTTTGTGTGATGCCCTCGAGCAATGCCGATGGAAACACTATACCTGTATCCCAATTCACATTTTTTGTTATTTAAACAATAAAGCCACTTGATTCAAGTGAACTGCGAAATCTCTTTTTGCACTTAAAATACAACTTTCCTCACCTGCATTCAACGAACCTTAAAAAAATAAAAAAATAAAATAAACGAGCCCTAAAAATACACATATCCTTCTGAGCCACTTTTTAAACTGGTGTATAACGTTTAATTCTGCAACAGCCCTGTAGTGGAGCCTGGTGCTTACATAAATGTTGAAATATTCATATACATACATATTTCCCCTTTTTTTGTCCACTTTCAAAAAGGAACATTCTTCTGCACTTTAATGTTCTGCTATATTTATGAGGAGGACAGGACATTGTCCCCACGGCAACACAGTTACTCATCCCGATCATCCGGCTGCAGTAAAGCAATGGACCTCGGGTTGCACACTCACACCTGACACAACACAAATACTGTGCGAGGAGAAATAAAGCACGGAAAGGCTGGGGTCAATGTTCTTGGAAGGAAAAGGAACGGTGATGTAATAGGCCTAGTACTGCTAATGAGTGGTCTTCTGGCTGGGCAGTGGACTCCACTCCTGGAAATCACACAAGCCAGAGAGAGGAGAAAATTCCATGGATCCATTTTCGATACAGCTTTTTTTGTTTCATGTCACAGCACAGCTGGATTGTACCCCAGTTGACCAAGAGCAAAAAAGCAGACTACAGCCAGTTAATCTAAAACTGCTCTTCACTATTGTTGTAAATGGAAATTAATCTCTCACCGGATGTGTGATACTTTCAGGCATATATTCTTTATCCTCTGTGAAAAACGACAAATATAACTGCAGGTTACCGGGGCAGTCCTCTTCCTTCTGTACACATAGATGCATATATTATATTGCCCCCTGGTGTGCCCCCTGGTGGCTATAATGGGCTCACCAGAAAGAGCTACAAAATGAATACACTAATACGGGGGTGGTCAACCTGCGGCTCCGAGCCGCATGCGGTTCTTTGGCTGCCCCAATGCGACTCCCGGGCTATCACATGACAAGCGTCGAAAACGCCTCGGCGGTGGCACTGCCATTCAAATAATGGCACTACCTACACAGAACTTACTATGTCGGTCTATCATCAAGCCCGTTACTTGATTGACATACAGGACAACCAGTCAAATGACAACCGAATCACCGTTCATGTGCAAACAACGGCGCTAAGCGTTAAGCTAGTCAGCGAATTACCTCAGATTTTAAGGCAGGAGTGCCCAATAAGTCAATTGCAATCGACCGGGAGGGGTGGGAGGAGAAAAAAAAAGTGTGTTTGGGTTTCGTTTATGTTCGGGCCGTTTCGGCTGTTGCTCTTAATGGCGTGCATGCATGCATATGTGCGCGGGTGCATGGATGGGCACCCATGTATATGCTTGCAGGTGCGCGATGTGGTTGATCGTGGGAGGTTGGTCGCTTCAAAAGTCAATCTTCGGGCAAAAAAGTTTGCCCTATGTGACAAGTTGACCCGAGTAGTAAGTAACCGCTGCCGCTCGAATGCTGACAGTGCTTGCTTCGAGTGGCAACAACGGAATGCAAGTCAGATTTGAAGAGCATTGTTCAAGAGAAGGAATGCCAGAAGTCCCTGCACTAAGGCGCTAAGCAACATGCATAGCAAGAGAAAAAAATTCTTAGATTTTTGTTTGTGGACTTGGTTGATCTGAGAGTGTGTGTGTGTGAGACGCTGCACACAATATTCATTGTTGAAAATGACTGGCCTGTGGTCTTAGTACCAGAGGAGTCAATTTCTGTCATTATCATGTTGGTGTGTGACATTTACAATAAATGTGGCTGAGCAGAGGTGTGTATGTGTGTGTGCGTGTGTGCGCGCGCAAGGAAGGGCTGCCAAAATGTAGCCACCCAGCATCATGAACCAGGAAATCTCCGAAAGCTTGAACCATTGGCACATTTCACTTGGGTTTGCTCGGTATTTGAAAGCACCTCCTAAGGTAATTGCAACCAGAGTAAAAGCAGTTTTTGATGGTAAAAGGTGATCAATTCAACCTCCTAACACTGAACCATTGCTTTAGCCCTAAACGGGTACAGTATATAATCACTTATTGAAAATGCACCAGAGTTTGGTCGAAACCAGCATGTCATGCAAAACTGTGCTCATATGCGTCTGACACTATTATGAGCAAATGTATATCACGTTTGTGCCATCACACACGAATCAGCTTCAGTTCAGCGGCTAAACACGCCACCATTGTAGCCACTGAGTAGGTATGCTGATAAAGTCGAGAGGCTGATTTGATTCCACATTTTTCATCCCCGTGGTTAATTCTCACTGCATTTTGCATGCAAACGCCGCCACACCAACGTTGTCTGGCCACTCGTGCTGTTTGCCGCTTGACTGTTTAACACATAACGACTGGACGGGAGTATGCTCGCACAAATGACTTCTAATGCATTGAGCTCAGATAGTGTGCGTCCTACCATGTTGTATTTGCATACGCCTGCTTTGTGCATCACCATCACGAGGAGCCATTATGGTAATACAGCACCTGAGGGAAGAGAGGCAGAAAAGAGAGAGCGGTCAAAGCGATGGTCGGAAGAAGAAACATGGCAGGAAGAAAGTGAGTGACGTTTGTGTGCTTTAATTGCAGTACATTTGAAAAATGGTTGCGAGGAACAAGCTTAATCGGCACATTACTCTTCAGGTGATCTCTGAGAAAAAAAATGTCTGCAATTTGGACAACTATCCAACTGTTTCTCAGACTTTGTCAGGGTTCCAAAGTTATACAGTCAAAAGGAAAAAAAGAGAATGTTCTTTTAAATTCATGAAACACTGTGAAAAAAAAGAGAGAGAGAGAGCAAATGAGACATAGAAAGAGAGAGAGGGAGAGAGAGAGAGAGAGAGAGAGAAGTATAAATATATAACCGAATGTCCGCGAGAGAGAGAGAAGTATAAATATATAACCGAATATCCGAAACGTGGACATCGCATTAATTCAAGTCAAGACAAGTCAAGTACAACTTTATTGTCAAATGTGCTGTATATGCAACATACAGCACAGATGAAATGTCTTCCCTCTCAAGACGTGCAACAATGTAAAACGTTAACATACATAAAATTAACATACATATGTTTTTCTCAGGGAAGTGACAACATACATTAAAAAAAATAAAACGAATATCAACTCTAAATTTAAAAAAGGGTGTCAAGGAAGTCACAGGTGGGTCATCATTTTATGGTCACCTCAAGGGTTAGAGTGTGTGACAGCTCATTTCCTACCTCAATCTGGTTCCTCCCTTAGAATGGATTTTTGCATGCACATGAAGGACAACGGTTGTTTTGGTTGGAATTCCTCATTTTGCAAAAAAGAGCATTCAAGCAATACATTTTTCCTCGTGTTTTTGAGATTGCAGGGTGAAAGCTGTCGCTCTCCACTCGTGTAGAATGAATGGGTGGCAACAATGGGAAAAGGCCTGGATTTTGGGGGTGTAATGGCTCGCAACAACAGTCAAAATATGTTTCAAAGAACGCCTGTAAATAACATGTCAAGAAGAACTATGAATTACATCATTTTTGGAACAGTGAAATGACTTTAAAATGTTCAACTACGAACTAAACTGAACAAGCTTATTTAAAAATTTTGAAATTCAATTTGAACACGTTCGCATAGAAAATAGAACTGACCCATCACTGGGAACCAGCTGACGCACCAAGTGACTTTTCAAGTCTACTGTAACCAGCAAGACTACTGTCATCAAACCTTGGAAGAACTTGAAGTGAAAATACAAGAATTTATATCCTCAATCCCGCTTGAGTTCACCAGTTGATGCCTTTGTTGGACAATTTGATTATTGGTTTGTAAATAATACTACTACTAATAATACCGGTAGTATACATTTAAGAATGAAGACAAAATGAACTTGAAAAAAATCACAATTTTAAATGAGTTACTTCCTCATCAAAATGTCAAATTTGGCTTTAATCCTAAATTAGGATTAAAGCATATAAATATTTGAAAAAACATATGTTTTGGTGTTCAGTGAATTTATAGCAGTCATTTAATGTATAATTCATAATTTTCCAAAGAAAAAAAGGGTTCTTGGGGTCTCCAGGGTTAAATATGTTAAAAATGTTCCATTTGTACTTGAAACAGCACCTGTGATGTCATGGTCGCTGTAAGTAATTTAGTTGCCCATTCTGGCCTCTATCATCCTGATCTCATCTTCCCTCTCTTCCACTCATCATTTCTCAGTTTATGTAAGGCACCGAATTGCAAAGTGAACTCGACTCTCCTTGATCAGCAGCCTTTTACCTCCTCTAAATGACTCACTTGTGTTAGAACACTTGAGCATGACTGAGAGACATATGAGGAGTTGAGATGACATGCTGAGACATGACATGGGAGGAAATCCAGGTTGAATTATTCAGACCTACAGCACTGCAGCAAAGAACACAAGCGAAGGAGAAATGCATCGAGAGTGAGAGTGATTGACCCAAATGGGCCAGTGTGTTCCCATCGGACTGGGGTGCACTGTCAGAGGGTCACCATGTACTGTTGAAAGACCTCAGACAAGAGTGAAGGTAGCTTGTAATGGGCTACATTGACATGACTGAAATCATTTTGGGATAAATCTTACTTATCAGAGTAGGTGTAATGCAACACACATTTGACTTCTAATTGATTATTTTTGTAAAGAAGAAATGTCTTTTTTTTTTACCTCGTTACATTGAGCTACTTGATACTTGTATTTTTTGTCTACCGGCAATGATTATTACTCTACGTTGGTTTATCACATGACTCTGTGGACCGATCAGCGACGTTTGACTTCATTTCACCAATGAGCCACGCAGTCACATAAATGCACTGAAAATAAACTGTGCTTGAAAAACAACTCAATTAAAATCTATTTCTCATAAAACTTACGTGAGAATAGAAGATGGTAAAAAAATAATAATTAAAAAACAGTTGGCGGCCCGGTAGCCCAGTGGTTAGCACGTCGGTTTCACAGTGCAGAGGTACCGGGTTCGATCCCAGCTCCGGCCTCCCTGTGTGGAGTTTGCATGTTCTCCCCGGGCTTGCGTGGGTTTTCTCCGGGTGCTCCGGTTTCCTCCCACATTCCAAAAACATGCATGGCAGGCTCGTTGGGCACTCTAAATTGTCCCTAGGTGTGAGTGTGTGCGTGGATGGTTGTTCGTCTCTGTGTGCCCTGCGATTGGCTGGCAACCAATTCAGGGTGTCCCCCGCCTACTGCCCGAAGACTGCTGGGATAGGCTCCAGCACCCCCCGCGACCCTAGTGAGGATGAAGCGGTTCGGAAAATGAATGAATGAATGAATAAAAAACAGTTGTTCTTAACCCTGGAGAACCCAAGAACCTTTTTCTTCTTTGGAAAATGATGAATTATACATTAAATGACTGCTATATGTTCACTGAACACTAAAATATATGTTTTTTTCAAATATTCAATGCTTTAATCCTAATATAGGATTCGGGCCAAATCCGACCCTTTGGGATTTAAGGGCAGCATTTGAGTAGAAGAATTTATAGGGGCCAAATTTGACCCCGTGGGTTCTCCAGGGTTTTAAAGATTAAATGCAAATAAAATTGAAATCAAAAGTTAAATACAACTGAATTGTACCGAGACTGATTAGTTTGCATGCTACGAGAGGAAGCACACGTAACACAAGTGGCACTCGTACCACACTTTGAGAATCCCAAAGAAAATTGATTATCTGTGCCTGGTGAGACTTTTGTGCTGGTTCATGAGTGTAAACTTGAATTTCATTTAAGACTATTTGGTGTGCCGTGTGTGTGTGTGTCAGTGTTTTAAAAGTGATATATTGTTGGGCATATTTGAATTTGCATCTTCTTATTGTATAATTTTGTCTATTTGACCTTCATGCGCTATTTAAAACAATGAATCGGAGGTTACTCAGTAACTTGAGGCGATTTTACTGAAAACGGACTCTTTCTCAAATGTTACTTGACGCACCTCTGGAGAGGAGGGTGTCAACAAATATTCATTAATCAAAGAAAAATTACGCCATTTGTTTCAGTCAAGTTCTTTAATTTATGCTGCTCTAACCTGTGAATACTTCCCTGAAGTCTGGCTCACCCTGTGAACATGGATGGTGAGGAGACAACATCCTCTGGACCTTGTGCGCATCCCCTGCACTTTGAATGGGTGGGGAAGAGTGAAGCAAAGAACTCGTCTCCGCCTCTCGGAGATGGTGCGCCTGTGCGGGGAAAAGTGCTGCAGGAGTGCGCGGGCTCCTCGTTCAACCACGCTGGTGCTCCTCTGAGACAGACTCCCTTTCATCTCCTTGTCTCTTCAGGGTGAGCAAAAAAAAAAAAAAAACATCCATTGAGGATGGGAGAGAAACATAGAGGCGAAAAAAAGTTTGGACCAAGGGGGCGAGTAAAGCATCCCGGTGAGGGGTCAACCTATTTTGTTTTTGAGCTCATCAGGGGCCACTGTTTTTTATTATTATTATTATTATTATTATTATTCTCTCTAGTAGAGGTTATAGATGTGAAACTAAATTTTCCTTTTTCTGACACTGTCTGTGATCAATTCGCTGCATCTAAGCGTCTCCTCAGATGACAGGAAAAGGAGCGTGTGTGTGTTTACCAGTGGTGTGAGCTTCAATGAGGACCAGAGTATAAAAGAGACGGTCGGTGTTGGCCATGAACGGGAAAATAGGAAATAGTTCATCATTAAATAAAAAAAGCCGAATTGTTTGTAACCTCCACCTCAATCAATTCTTTTTTTTTTCTTCCTCCTTTTATATTCTCCTTCCTCATACGTCTTCCTCCTGGGCACCCCTGTGTGCCTTCCTCCTCTTATTCTAATCTTGTCTTCTCACAATCGCCGTCCCTTACTCACCCCCTCTCTTCTCTGCCTTCTCTCTCATCTCCCGCACACTCCTCGCCTTCACTCTGCCTGCATCCCAGATGAGACGTTAAGGAGGCAGCTGGCCGTCATGGAAGCAGTGACTAAAATGACGATAAAATCAATGTTTAATTCAGATGACTTGAGGCCTTTGACAGAATAAGGCAGGCCTTTCATCTATAAAAGGACAGAGAACAAGTGAGAAAAGTGGATCCATGAAACTGTAATTTTTGGTAAGGAGCTGAAAGCATGGCTCCTCTGTTGCCGCACCTCCATAATCTTGAGCGTGCATGTGTGAGAGCCAGTATGGAAATGTTTTCTCCCTTCACCTGATGTTCTTTCTTCTTCTGGCTTTCCACTGCCCGTCCATCCCACTCCTTTTTTCCTGAATCTTTCTACATATCAACAAATGATATAATCATCATTCAAACGAGTAAGCCAAGTAAATGCGTGAGTCAAAGATGGGTCCACCTTATACACGATGTCCAATATTCAGCAGGGCATAAATACATTTATCTAAGATAATCCTTTGATGTACGCTGAAGCTCACTGTAGCTTTAGGGCATCATTAGGCTACTTTAGAGACATATTTTTCCAATATTTCGGTTGATCTACAAATTGTTTTAATCCTGTCCAAACTGTTTGGCAAGTGCCAGTTAAAAACAGGACAAGACAACTTCCACAAAAACATCATGTCTTGCTATCATTTTAAAAGCAATTAGGGGATTAGGTTTGAAGGACATTCAGTTTGTTCGACTAAAAGTCTGCGACATTCCTTATGATGAAGAGATCCTTACGAAACAAGCGTATATTTCCCATTCATGCCTGCCAGCATGCGTGTGTATGTGTGTTCACGCAGACAACCCCGCTGTCTCTGCTGTGTTCAAATGTCAGACCTTTAACCTTTTGCGTTTGGCCCGAGGTAGCATCCAGTCATGCAAATGGCCGCCTGCCACATGCAGGAGATCAAATGTGGCAAATAAGACATGAAATATAATAACCAACATCAAATGCTTTGAGCTGTTGTGGAACAGCTTGAAGCGTCATGCAGAGAGAGAGGAGGGACTCATTTCCCCGTACAGGTGGTGAGCAGAAGGTGAAGGCTGGGGGAGGTGGGGGGCTTGTAAAGAGGGTGTGAGGAGAAGGAGAGGTGGCAGCAAGGAAAACTGTAACACATTACATAATGAATGGATTGAGAGGCCATTCGAGGTATTTGCTGTACTATTCACTTTGATTCCGCTTTCTCTGACGGCGAGCGAATGCAACATCTGTCACATACAGACTCTACTTCAAGGGCATTTGATTTCCTTTACATTTTTATTTCCAGAGACCTTAATCACCTTCATCATAACATAAAACTGACATTTGACAGTAAATGCCAAGCTCTTGAGAAGAGAAGAGGTTCCATCAAGTAGGCAGACTCACATTCATGTATTGTTTTCACAATTTCAAATTAAAAGTGGCTAACTTCTTTTCACACGGCACTCACGGTGAGGACTCTCTATTCATTGAAAGCGCAAGTGCGCTCATGCATATGAACTACCGTATCCTGATTTTAGTGGCGATGCGAGTCTTGAGGCACTTGTTTGGGAATTTGGTTCATCTCTCTGTCATGCTGAGCATTCCAGCGTACCGACGGTATTGCCTTTGACATGCCCCCAGCGCATCTGAGAATTTGTTGGCTGAATTTAGACGAAAACTTTACAGCGGCTTGAACCACATCCAAGTATTGGCGCAAGTACTGTACTATGATTTTAGTGAATTTGATCTTGCTGAATGCAGACAGATTCTGAGATTTGCCAACACGTGTGGTGAACGTCATCAAACATTCACAGGTATCACCTGTCTTTCAGTACCAAGGGCCTTAAGTCCATCACTGACGGGGTCGCGCTTTCGCTAGCGGACTGACAACCGGCAGTAACTGGAATAGGTAAGTAATGTAATAAGCACCAATAAAAGCGATTTTCCCCCGAGCCCCCGGACCACCACCAATCTGAAAAACAAAGATGTGAGGCACTTTAGGGATGAAAAGCAAAAGAAGGAGCAGTTATAGTATCCATCATCCATCCATTAGCTGAACTGCTTATCTTCACGAGGGTTGTCGGCGTGCTGGAGCCTATCCCAGGCGGGGGACACCCTGAACTGGTTACGAGACAATCGTACGTCACAAATAGATGAACAACCATTCGCGCTCACGCTCCTACCTAGGGACAATTTGGACCGTCCAATTAGCCATGTATGTTTTTGGAATGTGGGAGGAAACCGGAGAAAACCCACGCAAGCACAGGGAGAACATGCAAACTCCACACAGGAATCAAAACCCTGACAGGACGTACTAACCAGTCGACCACCAGTAATAGTAGAAGACGTTTTGTTTAGAGTGGTCCAAAGTATTCTGTTACTGGAGGTGGGCACAGATAACCAGGAATTGAGTTGAACCGGGACAAAAATACCGGTTCTCCCAGAATGATCCAGATTTTAAAATGTCTAAATCTCGATACTTAGTGATCTGCGCGGAAGAAGTACAAACAATACCAAATGTTCCCAGTTCTCCTTGACGAAATGTTCTCCGGCGCAGCCCTTGCACACTCGGTACCCGCACCGAGACACCACGATGGCAGCGGTCGCGCTTCGCCTGGTGGGCCGCTTCAGCCGATGCCTCACACCTGACTCATAAATAAAGCTTCAGACAGAATCGGGGAAGTACGTATCATGCCAACAATGAGCCACCAAGTTAAATAGGAACTAAAACAGTGCATCAACACAAATGCCAATGCCCATCTTATATTGAGCTTGTAGCATACACAGCTGCAGCATATGCATACGTACCTACATACATGCATACATACATACATACATACACACATACCTACATACAGCATATGTTTACATAGACTGTCTAGAGTCGATACATTTTCCTTGCGTGCCCCTGAAATGCAACATTGTGTTTGTCATTTACATTTTTTCTTTCTAAAGGAAAAAAAAACACTAGGTTAGCACATCAATTGGTGTTCAGTAGCTTGCTTTAACTAAGTTCTGTACCTGTACTATTGTATTTTCTTGAGGTTCTCAAAGATAAACCTTGTAAAAAGAATTTTTAAACTGCTCAAAAATAACCCTTTGAATAACTTTTAGTAAAGTTCACAAACAGTAAAAACCTCGTATTATTTGTCCAAACGCAACCCCAGTGAGTTCCCTTTTTTTTTTTAATAAGAATCAGAATTGAGTATCGTCAGGAACTGAAATTGAAGAACGGGAATTGGAACTGGAATCATCAAATTCTAATGATACCCAACCCGATCTGTTACCCAGTTTTTTACTGAGTGTCCTAAAATAGCAGTGGCAAAATGTAATTTAGAAATGAAGGAAGCATGTTAAAAATGATGGCGGCCCGGTAGTCCAGTGGTTAGCACGTCGGCTTCACAGTGCAGAGATGCTGGGTTCGGTCTCCCTGTGTGGAGTTTGCATGTTCTCCCCCGGGCCTGCGTGGGTTTTCTCCGGTTTCCTCCCACATTCCAAAAACATGCATGGCAGGCTGATTGGACACTCTACATTGTCCCTAGGTGTGAGTGTGAGCGTGGATGGTTGTTCGTCTCTGTGTGCCCTGTGTGCCCTGTGATTGGCTGGCAACTGATTCAGGGTGTCCCCCGCCTACTGCCCGAAGACAGCTGGGATAGGCTCCAGCACCCCCCGCGACCCTAGTGAGGATCAAGCGGCTCGGAAAATGGATGGATGGACGTTAAAAATGATGCCCATTGTAAGACCAATGAGAATTTTAAAATACTATTTAAAATGTGGGCGGCCCGGTAGTCCAGTGGTTAGCACGTCGGCTTCACAGTGCTGAGGTACCGGGTTCAAATCCAGCTCCGGCCTCCCTGTGTGGAGTTTGCATGTTCTCCCCGGGCCTGCGTGGGTTTTCTCCGGGTGCGCCGGTTTCCTCCCACGTTCCAAAAATATGCATGGCAGGCTGATTGAACACTCTAAATTGTCCCTAGGTATGAGTGTGAGCGTGGATGGTTGTTCGTCTCTGTGTGCCCTGCGATTGGCTGGCAACCAATTCAGGGTGTCCCCCGCCTACTGCCCGAAGACAGCTGGGATAGGCTCCGGCACCTCCCGCGACCCTAGTGAGGATAAAGCGGTTCGGAAAATGGATGGATGGATATTTAAAATGTCTGTACACCTGATAAAAAAAACACATTTCCATTATTTCCCATCAATTTTCAGTCTTGATATAGGGCCATGGGTTCTTATATGTGGTTCTGAGTGAAAGTGTATAAAGATTGCACATTTATGCATGAAAGGTCAAAGGAGAAGAATGGATTACTCATTGCTTCCAGCATAAAGATTCAATATTTAACATCCTACCATATAGACCTTCCCTCTATTTTGACCTAAAATGGTCAGTACCATACGGTGTTATATAGTTGTCCCGCATAATGTATATTATGTTCCAAATCATAGATCTGATAAAACAGAATATGACGTGCGGGATAACAGATCCCATGTTTGGTCAAAGATAGTAGTAGTCTTTGAGTGTTGATCTGTCTGTCAATTGTCAACAGTCATCCAATCAGAGATTTTGCGAAAGCAGGTGTGCCCAAACCTTTTGGACCGAAGATCTACTTTTCGATCAACTAACCTCCCGGGATCTACCCTTACCGGCACACGCGCGCGCGCACGCACGCCATGATGAGAAACAGCCTGAAACGGAGGCATGCGATGCACTTTTGCAGCCTGTTAACTATTGTAGCTCACACGTACCGTTTTAAAGTGCTTTCCCGTGCCCTCGGTGAATTGTAAGCAAACTCTGAATGAGAATAATGACGATAAAAGATAGAGCGCAACAGCTCTGATCACAAGCTCCAATTGCAGACGGCTGAGCGCTAGCAACTTGCGGTGACGTAATCACGCGCCACAGTAAATTCAAGATTTACCTGCTTTATTTTATTTTTTAAATATTTCTTTTGTGAAAATGACACTGATAGGATGATTAGGGTGCAGCGTACATTAACACAAAAAATATATATTACTAACATGTACAAAGACACACAAATGGTTGTTTGTTTTTTTTCTCCTCAACACTCCTCGGATCTACTTAGATCTACCGGTAGATCAGGATTGACGTAATGGGCACCCCTGTGCTAAAGCAAAAGTTTGGATCATGTTGGCCTCACGTGAATGTTAATTAAGAAAGACTGTACGGATACCCTCGTAAAAAACAAAAACTGCAAGGAGCGACAAGAAGAGAAAGTCATAGGTTACACCAGTTGCAGGTGATGAGAATGCTTGAATCGGTTGAGAGTAGCAAACTTGTTCACCTGAGTGTTGAGTAGAAGCACCTGTGGCTGAAGCCAAAATGTGGCAGGAGTTTTACTTGTTGGATCTGGATTGAGCAGCAAAAAATACCCATGCATAAAATAGAAGGAGGGAGTCAGTGGGAATTAATATTTTTAAAATGAAGTAGAGTATTCTCCTTACCTTAAAAAGAACATGGTATACCCACAAATGTTGTAAAAGGAAAAACATGAAGATCAGTATATAGAACTTCTGAATATTTGCCTGTTTGAAGATTTTTTTTTTGCGATAAAACTATTATCCTCAGAAATTTTTTGGAGCCTTTGTTTTTCTGTACAAAAAATGAACAGCCCTAAAAATCGGTTGGTTTGATTCCATCTTACACATGTTGCCTACTGACTTTGCATACTCATGCCGTTACAACAAAACATGTGGTGATCATTTTGGCTGCTCAAAGAATGACAAGTGACCAAAGTACAAAGATAGAAATGTCAAGCTGAACAGGGTGATTGCATACAGAGGGAGGAGGTGTGTCAGCAGAAATAGTGCTGGTAGGGGGGGGGGGGGGGGGGGGTTAGGAATGCAGGAAGCCTGCAGTGATGAGGACATCGCCGCAGCCCCTGTCACTTCCTATTAGCTCCACATACACACTGGCTGGAGTGGTAATTAATTCATTGGCTTACTCTAAAAATGTGTGTGTGTGTGTGTGTGTGTGTGTGTGTGTGTGTGTGTGTGTGTGTGTGTGTGTGTGTGTGCGCACGTGTGTGTGTGTGTGTGTGCGCGCGTGTGTGTGTGTGTGTGTGTGTGCAATGTCGTGCTGGGGGTTAATCCAAGAGGTTGCGTCTCCGCTCACTGTGACTCCATTACCCCTCGGTACGCCCTGTCATGCCCACTTACGGACCACACCTCAGCGACTGGCCATCTTCATGGCATCTGCTGAAGAGCATCATGGTGAAGTGCAAATGTTTGGGTTAAGACTGTGGATTGTTTTGTTTTGCTGTTGCTGTTTTTGAGTTACCATTGAAGGGGACTAGGTGTGTTATCATATTCATAAGTCCAGTATATCAGTGGATAATCATTTGCAACTTTACTTGGACAAAAGAACAGCAATGTTTGAAGAGTTGAGAATCATTTGAAAATCATGAAAATGCCTCCAAACGTAGCTTGGTACTGCATAATCAATGGAAAGACAAAGAGTGCTATTTTCATGCTGGGCACGAGTCTAGCGCAAAGCATAGTCTAACTGCGGCTATGGGTGGATTTATCGTTCTTTGGTATTTTGATACAGTTTGTGTCTGTAGAAATGGGTGTAACAGGGCCTTTGCGCCTTTCTGCGCCATTGTAGGATGGAAGTCGACTTTTCTTGGTCTATGCTCGTGGTGTTCCACATTTGTATCAAAACGCCATACCTGACATTGTGGCAGCAGAAAAGCACCCAATTTGGGGATCGAAGACTTGCACTGGCACGAAAATGAAGTTTTGCACCGAGCGCATGGCCGCCAGTCCGCCAAAATAAAGGGCCGTAACTTATTTGTCTTCGACACTCTACTAATCAAGTGTATGTGTAATAAGATGAATAGATATACTGCATGCAGTTTGTATTTAAATAATTCATGATCAGAGGTAATAATGAATACATTTATATCTACAGTAAGAGTGACATCTGAAAAATGCAATGTTAAATGAGCTTGTAGATAAAGTTCAAATAGATCTCTGAGCTAGAAGTACAGACAAAAAGAATTCACTGTAAAGCTTTAAAAATATATATTTGGACCTTAGGACATTAGTTTGCAATATTACTTGTTCAATATGCAGAAACAACATGCATCTGCCATAAGTACGAATGAAATAATGAGCAGCCTATGCATTAAAATTAAAGAAAAGTAGGGAATAATTGTGCGTTTGTTTTTGCTCAAGGCTCCCTGCAGCCAAATGAGCAGAAGCTAAATAGGCAAAACCAATGACTTTAATGTGGCTAGTAAATCTAAAGTTTTACAATTTTAGCCTTATAAAAACACTGTATGTCTTGAAAATAAACATAATCTGATCATTTCAATGAAGCAGCAAAGTTTGTACAGGCACGTCAATAAACTCTGAAAATAATGTTCGCAGAAAGGAATGAAGGTCCTGTCTTGAGGGAGTCACCTACATAATGTAGATGGCAATGCCAATGAATTATACACATCAATTCAATCCATATATTATGTTTTCAAAGTTAAAAAAAAAAATGTCACCCAAAACATCAAAATATCCCAACCCTTTATTTTTTGCCTCGATCTGTTTTGAAGGGGAAGGGTTCTGTCTTATGTAAAGGAGCCACTGCTCACGTGCACTGTTGGGCCAATGTCGAGTCGAGCTTCCGTTGCCATGGTGAGTTGGGGCAAAACCTGGCTCTGTAGGCAGGGAGGTTACTTGTTGAGCCCCTGGGCATACGGAAACCTCCTAAAGGACAGGCTGGATGGAATTTTCACTGGTGGAGTCAGCACTTTATCCCCAAAATGACTAATTCAATTTTCATATGCAGATTTGTGTATGTCGCCAAAAACTACCCACCATGTCGACAACTTCACCGTGAGTTCCATTTATCAGATGCTGATGATTTCAACCAAAGATCATTTGGACATCCAACAAACCTCAGTGGAGCGATGCTTACTTTTTGGTTTGTGTGCATATATATATATAAAATCCTCGTCTCACCCTTCGGGGTGGTGTCTGTCCCCCATTCAGCTCGGGTCCTCTACCAGAGGCCAGGAAGCTTGAGGGTATATATATATATAATAGTGTGGAAGTGTAATCCGACCCTTGCTTGGAAGTGGCAGGTCAGCCTAGCTAGCAAGTAACACTGTTGTGTGGGTTGAGTTCTCATGTAAAGTAAATGATTTGTGTGATTACCGGTATACAGTATATTCAAAATGGCTCACTCACAAATTTTAACTGAAGACTTGGTGGGTTAATTTCACACTTGGTGGGCGGGCAGGTACTCCAGAGAGCCACTGTACAGCGCCATCAATTGAAAAGTAAATTTTCCATTAGCGGTTGCCTATGGGCACATATGGTAGGTCACCCCTGAACAGAATTTGAACACAAAAGCTAGATGGACATCACTGAAGGTGTCATCTCCTTAATCTAAACCCCTTTACTAATCCACATGGTATGAATGCCACATGGTGAATTTCAATTCATATGTATTCATATATGCATCACATTCCAAGGCGACATCCCGGTTTTCAAGAGATGAACAATGCGAGCACATTGTCAAAGGGAGATTAAAAAAAAACAAAATACTGTAATAAAAACCTCTGTGTCAGATCCAGGTCTGCCCAGAAAGGTGTGGGTGGTGCTTGACGAAAGAGCCCCACTAATCTGAGAGTGGGCCCTGGCCCAGATCTCACTGAGCGGAAAGCACCCGGCCATCTGTGGGTCTACACACCCTCTTGGCACCGTGGGCTACAAACACGCTTGCACAATAACACGATGGATGTTCTTTGAGTGCAGCGATGTAAAAGGAAATGCACTTTGTTGGAAAGAGGACCGAGCTAAATGAGAGTGATGAACGTGACATCAAAATCCAAAAAGGACTTGAAAATTTAAAGCAGCATTAATTTTTGTCTGCTCGGTTGGAAAAACGCGATTGTGGTTACACCTGTCGAACGAGCAAGACGGCTTTCAGTATCATTTCCTCTGGAAGGCTCCACGGTCGTGTCGACCTTCTGCGTTGGCCGGGCGGAAGGCCAGGAGGACACCCTGTGCCCCTGCCCTCACCAGCCGCGAGGCCATCTGGACAGGGGAAACACACGCAGAGCACCTGCCCAGACCTGGCCGACGCAAAGGAACGTGCACAAAGACACGTGCAAATCCACACCTACGCAGCGGCGTGGCATGATTTCTGTAGGCACATGCCTCTACCCACTCCTGCACATATGCATCCCCCCCCAAAAAAATGTAGGTGGCATTCATAGTTCTATTTTGGATGACATAGAAGTGATGAACTGTAACTTCGGGATGACGGAAGTGCGGTAAAAGTAGACAGAGTAACGGAGTTACTGCCTGAAATAATGACGTTCTGAAGCTGACTGATTGGTGAACCGGCCCATGGCGAATGATGGACCGATGAAATTTACTGACGCACCTGCCACTGCACAAATGTACCAACACCATTGCTCCAGCATCCACTGACATGACAATCAGCCAGTGTGGTTTACGTTGTTGTATTTAAGCGCCTACAAAGTGTTTTCTGTGCCCGGGAACCGCCTCGCTGCTGCGTACGTTTGAGATCAGCTGCGCGTGAAAACTGCAGCGCCACCAACAAAACGTAACAGTTTGTTTTGGTTATTTGAAGTTGATCATGCATTTGAAAGCATTTGATGCTCCAAAAGCCCATTTCAGATTGTGACGTGTAATCTTTTGAGCTGTTAAACAGGTATGGATATCGGTGAGTGTGTGTGCGCGCGTGTGCATATGACTTGCAAAATGATCTTTGTACATTATATGTATAATCAAGACTACATCAGTCGACTATATCTGAGCTGGAGGCTCCCACTCAAACCCACACATGCCTTCCACGCAGCACTCGTCTGTCTATGGTGATGTTAATGTTAAGCCCCTCTGCTTCTGCCCGCAGATGAGTGTTTTACATTTGCTTCCGACAGATTCTGCCTGCGCGGTTTTGGAGAGTGCTACATTTGGTTAAAAGCCATTATTATGGTAATGTGAGGGTGCTTGAGATAATGGCAAGATGAGAGCGACTCGACTGCTTCTGACATAACAACCCTACTTTATCTATCTCTTGAGCTTCTTCCCGCTCGCACTCGCCGTACGGATTTTTGGCCCACTTTCTCACCCTGACTCACCTTTCTCTTTTCTCGATCGCAAAGCAATTTTTCACGAGATGACGAGCGTGCAGCGCAGCTATTTTATCATTACCGACCAACATCATTGCACACGTTCCTGCCGTTTGACCGTTGCCTGTCAACAATTTGGAGGTATTTAATGAAAACTGTAATCGCATCCGGCTGCAGTTAAGTCCAGGTGATAGCTGTGACCCGAGGAGCTCGTGTCTCTGACACGAAAGCAGAATCGCATTGAGCGCTGCTTCAGCTCAGACAAGAGGAAGCGACCGTGTAAGTCACTGGCAACAGATTTTTCAGGTCACTAGCATTGAAATGTTGAAAGATTGTGATGCTGGCAGATAGAAAGCGGAGCAGGAAAAGAAATAGAGTGAGAGTCAAAGACAGGAAAAGGGAGCAAAGATGAGAAAAAAAACAAGGCGAGGAGTGGGGAGGGGGGGGGGGGGGATTGAGAGCAATGTAATGCCATGCACATCGAATTTTCCTTAATATGATTTTGTGTTCTGTGTCTATTCAAGTCAGCCCTGATTTGGTTGTGCGTTCTAATCGCATCAAAGCAGGGATTTGCTCGAGCTTTTTCACTGCTGTTGTGTTGTCCCCCCCACCAACCCTCCTCTTACTGGAGTTGGCATCAGCCTTCACGACATAAATCCCCTCTGATAAATTAAAAATGATTGATTCCGAGTCAAAGATGGAAAGTGCACCGCAGGGAGTGAGCAAGTGTCTCCACTCGTATGTTTTTGCGTGTGCTGACTTTTGCGCTCGCAACATGGAGCGCGGTCCTTCCGTTGCATGCGGGGCGTGTTGTGTGTCCTCCACTACAGTGTG